>JAPDPM010000005.1:25994000-26632500 GCA_032173925.1 Heritiera fomes
TCCCCTCGTTATATCATCACTTTCAGGTCTCAGTTCGGTTCGGACCGTAAAGTACTGGTGGGGCCCTCACCGAGTCCTTTCAATTCCTTACCGAACAGGCCTTCATTTAGATTATAAGAATCACCAATTTTCTGGTATTTCTGAGCCTATTATTTCTTTAACATTCTCAATTTATACTTTCTCACTCCCTTTTAAATCATTTTACTCAATTTACAATCATTTATTTTCTCTATGTATTTAGACGACACAGTACTACTGGGGATGTTTTAACATTTTTCCTTCCAAAAGTATTCACAGACATCAGGCCAACCATGCTCTGATACCATTAAACCTGTCACATCCCGTTACCGCATTTTTCACCTTATTTTACACGATTCCTTCGGTTGGGCTGTCTGTGATACTTCACTTTTACTAACTGTTAAACAAATGTACAGTACATTGTTTATATTATACACATCCCCTATCTTAATTAATCAGATAAGTAGTACTGCAGATATGTCTAAATATAGAAAATAAATGATCATACCTCATATAAATCAGTCGGTCTGTCACATTGTCCTTTGTGTACAGCCGTGATCGACAATCAGTTGATCTCACAATCATTAAAACCTGAAATGTTTAAAATTAAGGGGTGAGCAAACCACGGCTCAGTAAGAGAGATATATGTCACACTTGATATTCAGCTATCTATATGCTGAAAATATTTTTTTTTCTTCACTTTCTTTAAAATCTTCCTAGCTGGCTCTAGGCACACATGTAGGAAGGATACTACAGTCGGCTAGGGATCCAAATAGAATAAGGTAGGTACTTTAGAATACCATACTTGTTCCGGAACCTAGAAGCAACTGTAGAGAATATCAATTTTGTTATTTCAAAACGATAAAATTTTCGTTTTTCCATAGAGTAAACCACGTGTTTCTTTTTTTTCTTCAGTATACTTTAAAACACTTGGCAGTTCAGTAATAAAAACAGTGGTTTACTTCTCTTCTCTTCAGTACAGTAAAAACAGTACAGTACAATGATTTGTAAATATCAAATCATTGGATAATTACTTCTTCAATTTTCTTTATCTTAAAATAATTCTTATGTTATTCTTTTAGAACAAACATTTATTTCTCTTTTCAAATCAGTATCCGTATCGTACTAAAACCTCGTAAGAAATGCATTTAAAATAGTCATAGTATCGATATATGCAGAAAACAAATGCCATAATAATGCATTTCATACTTTAAATCATTGTATGAATTCTTTAATGCATATATCTAAAATTCATACTTGTTTCAAACATGCATCATACTTTAGAAACTTAACATCATAATTTATAAAACTTTTTATACAATTCATGGAGACTAGGCAAAATCATATAGCCAGTATGCGGTCATGACACTTACTTCTTCCTCCGAAGAGGGAACATAATACCTATGGCCATGGTATGGGCTGTAGACCTGATCAGAGTCGTACAGCAAACATATACATACACCACGAAGGACCAACATACCCACAAAGGATGTAATCATACACAATGTGGGCGAGAACATGCACGACGTGGTCAAACTTATGCCACAATGTGGCAGACATGACAGGCAATAACATAAACTATAGGAAGGCCTTAGTCTCAAAACTTACTTACATACAATTGATATAAAAATAGTAAGGATCGGGCGTGCCAGGGTCTAAGTTAGCCTGGGGGGTGCCACTCCGATACCTTTTTCGGAAAACATACTTATAGCATTATTGAAAAATATACATAGAAATCATAAATTCGTTTAGCTAATTATCAAAAGACTATGGAATTTAATTTCAGAACGAAATTCATGCTTCAAACATTTCTTTATAAATTGCGATGAAGACAGTTTGAAAAATCATCACTAAACATGCAAAAGGGTAAAACTGTCTTTTTTCCACCATAAAACATATATGCACGTTTTTCCATGCATTAAATTGAAAACATGATTTTATAATTATCGGAATTCAAATAAATTATTTTTATACTTTATGAAAATAAAATATTTATTTTCTAACTTTAAATTCTCATCTCAATGTTTTCTTTTAAAAACAAGTGTAGGGACCTTTAGTCTCGAAATCATAATTATTCATCCTTTCTTAACCTTTATGGAATATTCATAATTAATTATTTCCATAATTAAACCACAAAGGTTTTCTGTAAAATCAAGTGAATATTTAAGAATATTTGTAAAAATATTCACTTCAATCTCTTTTTCATTTTCATTTCGTTTCACGTGAAATATCACCTATCAGAATAAATTTAGGTGATTTCCTTTTTCACCATTTTCAAAACATGAATATTTTAAAATTAATTATCAATATATTCATGTTTTATGAAAACTAATCGATTTCTCGATTTTCATGTTAGAAATCGTTTCACGTGAAATCAAATCTTTTATTTTGGTTTTCGGTGATTTTCGGTAAATTTCAGTAATTTTTTCGATAATTTTTCGGCATTATAACGGCTACCGATTTGGTTAGCCTCCTGCACGAAAATACAGTTTATATTTTCAACCGGTGTTTCATCAAAATTTCATCCGATAAACAATCACACTATAAAACCGATAATTATTAATAGCATTTATAAAATTAAATGCAATTTAAAAACATGGCCGAATATCCTTACAGGCGGCACATGTTTCCCTTACCTGTTTCGGGTTGGCGACTGCCTCTTACCGGTCGCGCCCGTACTCCATCTGTTCCTATTCCTCATCTCGATCATCGAGAGAATTTTTCTGGAATTTAAATTCTAAAATTTAGAATTTTTCTACAATTATTTAAATAAATAAATTATTTAAATAATTTAGTACTTTTCGGGATTTCTTACCGATTCCCGTATTTCCCAGGATTTCCCGTAATTTCCGAATTCTCGGGAATTTTTTCAAATTCCCGGAATTTCCTTTTTTTTCTCTCTCCTCTTTCTTCCTTTTCTTCTTTTTCTCTTTTCTTTTTTTTTCTTTTTCTTTTTCCTTTTTCTTTTTTTTTCTTTTTCTTTTTTCCTTGGTCTGACCAGTTCAGACCAGTCAGATCGGTCAACCTTCCTCCACTTCCGGTTCTCCTCCGGCGGTCGATTCTCCGGCGGTTCGGTGGCTCAGCAGCTGGCCGGCGTTGAGACGAAGCTGCCGATGGCCTCAGCTCAGCCTGGATCGGCGGCACGGCGGCGGATCTACTCGGTTTACCTTCGGTCACTTCTCCTCCTCCGTCGGCCTTCCTCCGCCGTCGTTAGCCTCACCGGTGGCCTCCATCCCTTTCCTCTTCTTCCGCCGGTGCTTCGGCTGTAGTGGCGACGGCCAATTCCTCCGGCAACCCCAGATCTGGTTTTTCCTTTTCTCGGCTTTTTCCGTCGATTTCGGTTCCTTTTCCGTTTCCGTTTCGCCGGCGTTGGCGTCGGCTTCCTCTTCCTTAGCCGGCGTCGACGCTTCTCGTCCCTCTTCTCCCCCTTTCCGGCGGCGGTTGACGGGATCGGCTTCCATCGGGGAAGACAGAATCGGGGTCGTCCCGATTCTGTGTCTCTTTTCTTCTTTCTATTAATTTTTTTTTGTTTTATTTCTTTTAATTTATTTATCATATACTATATTTATAACTATATTATAAATATAATATTAATATTATATTATATAGTATTCTACTATATAATATCATATAGATATATGTATATATACTATATACTATTATTATTTTATATATATAGTATTGTACTATATATATTATATAAAAATATATATAATTTATATTAACATAATATATATATCTAATATATATATATATATATATTCATATACTTTAAATTTAAATACTATTCACATATACATGTTATAATACAATATATATTGTATTTACAATATATATTTTCAAACTTTAATGTAAACTAGTATTTACGTTTCTCATTTATGTATATATCTATATATATACATAAAATACTTTACTTAAATACATATGTATTTATATCAAAATACATTTATATAATTTGTAATTATATAAACATTTTATTTTCATTTCTCATTTTCTTATTTAATTTGGATTTCCATTTATCCAAATTAAATTTCCCTATTTTCCTCATTTAATTTCCTTCACTTAAATTTCCAAATTTTATCACTTCCTCAATTCTCGGAATTTCCACAATATTCCGATTCTCACAATTTTATTTATTTACTTTAATTTATTTATTTCCTCTTATCTATTTTCTTTAATATTAATTTCTAATATTAATAATTTCCAATAAATGGAAAATTTGCGGTTATCACAATATTTGAAGACTATTTGTATACGTAATTTCAAGTTATTTGACATATATATGTGAATGTATTTGAGTTATTTGAATACGTGCAAGTGACTTCATATGATTTTGTCATGTGTTATATGGTATTTGATGAACTTATATGTTATATGTTTTTACAAGAATATTACATGACATTATAGAGCCAAGCAGGAAAACTGCATATAGTGGCATAGTACACTCTTTTATGTATATTTCTTACTGAGCCTAAACTCATTCCTTTACAATATTTTTCATTCAGATTATTTGCAGTGAAGTCCGCCCTTGGTAAAGGAGCATATATTTGGACTATACGATATTCCTTCGAGGTTAGCTTCCAATCCCTTGAAGGTAGATACATTTTGATTATGTAATTCAGACTATAGTACAGTGATGTATATTAGACACATTGGGGATGTAAATTGTTAAAGAGATTAGTATGCAATTTATATTAGAGTTTTAGACTTATGTGTAAGATGATCTTGTATGTGTATGAGATATATATCATCATGTAAACAATATAGTGTTAGCTATATTAAAGAAGAAGGATGCATCGTTGAACAGCCTAACCAAATCTTATGGGAAAGAAAAAGTTAGTTGGTATTTGGGAGTGACGAGGATGTCACAATATGTAATATGTTTTCAAAAGGAAAGAGGAGGAAAATAAATCTAATATTCTTATTTTAATTTTAAATTGAATATTAGATTTAAATAATATATATGTTATACGAAAAGGATTTAATAGCTAATTTTGCTATTTAAAGTACTGTAATAATTATGATTGTACAGTAAAACATGAAATGACTTTTAAAGGAAAATGATGATGATTTAACTAATATTCTTTTCAAAGAAAATATGAATATTAGTTATTTTATTTAAATGCTTTATTTCATAAAAGCATTATTTTGAAAAGAATATGAAAAGGTTATCGAATAAAAAGGAAAAAGGATTTAAATTTCAAAACAAAAATGAAATTTACTCTCTACAGTTGCTTTTAGGTTCTGGAACAAGATAGGTATTTCAAAATACCTACCTTACTCCATCCGGATCCCTAGCCGACTGTAGTATCTTTCCTACATGCGAGCCTAAAGCCCATAGGAAAAATGAAAAAGTTTTTCAACATATAGATAGCTTAGTATCAAGTGAGGCATATAATTCCCTTACTGAGCCGTGGTTTGCTCACCCCTTAATTTTAACATTTCAGGTTTTCGAAGACCGAGAGTCTAGAAGTAAAAGGATTTTCGACTGCACATTTGGGGACGATGCGACAAGTCGATTTATTTAATAAGGTATGATCATTTATTTTCTGTATTTGGACATATTCACACTACTACTTTCTTATGAAATAAGATAGGGGATGTAATTCTTATTATAATTTAATATGAAATTGTTTAGATGTAAAGGAAAAGTAAAGTATCGCAGACAGCCTAACCATACAAGATGTATAGAATAAGAAAAAAAAGAAGGTCACGGGCTGTGATAGTTGTTGACTCTAATTTTGTGCAGGATAAAACAAATAACAAATTGGCTGGGGAAGCTAGGAAGCTCCAATTGAATGAATTGGATGAGATTTGAAATGAAGGCTATGAGAATGCAAAGAATTACAATGAAAGAACAAAGATCTACCATGACAAATCCATTCTCCGGAAAGAGTTCAAATAAGGTACAAAGTTTTACTTTATGATTCATGCTTGTGTCTCTTTCCAGGAAAGTTGCAGTCAAGGTGATGTGTACCATTTTTGGTGTAGATAGTGTTTTCGTGTGGTGCAGTTGAGATTAAGAACATGAGAATAAGAGCTAGTTTCAAAGTGAATGGGCATAGATTGAAGCCTTACTTGGAAGGCTCTCCTAAAGGCCAAATAGTGGATTTTGTTGACTTGAATAAGCCTTAGATCTAGCATTATATCTTGCCTAGACGTTAAATAAAGTGCTTGTTGGGAGGCAACCCAACTAGGTATGATTTTTTCGTTCTTTTTATTTTTATTTCATTCTTTTAGTATGCACATTCCTACTCTTTTATTGATCTTTACTTTTCAACTTTGAGGACAAAGTTTGATTTAGGTTTGGGAGTGTGGTTTAGTTTATGTCTGTTTAGTTTATTATTTTTGAAAAAAAATTAAAAATAAAAAAATTAGAAAAAATTACTTGGATTTATGTTTTTCTTTTTCATTATGATTTTTCACTAGCCTATGATGAATATAAGACAATTTTACTATGGTTAAGTGATTGTGAGAAAATGCATATTTAGGTAATTAAATAATTTAGTGTTAATTTTATTTACTTCATGATTGATGAGTAGTTGAGCACATAAAGCTATAGTCTCATGAATTGTGGATACTTAGTGACTGATTATGTGAGCTTGTGAAATTAGTAATCATGCATAACACTCTAGAACTTGTTTTATTACACTTGAGGTGAAATCCTAGGCAATTAATTGACTTAGAGATGATTTAGGCATTCTTTGGATCGTTTGAGTCTTTCAAGCCTACCTTGCTACATATTTTTCACTAGTAACCCCATGAGCTTTATTAAAAGAATGGCATATGCAAAAGCATATGAATAACCACCATTTGAATTTTTCTTGTAACTTCATTGACCTTACCCAAATTAGCCTGAAAAACAATAAATGTATCATTGAAGAGAGCTTTAATGCACATACTTATTATTAAGGGGATGTGATTCAAGAAATATTTTCAAGCTAGAAATAAATGAAGAGGTTGTTAAAAAAAAGGTTGTGTGGTTCATGCCTTGATTCCATTCTGATGAAAAAAAAAGAGAGTTAAAGTGTGTCATAGAAATTGTCATCTACAAAAAAGAGTATAAAAAAATAGGTTTGGGGGTTTTGGAGATAAATATGGTGAGTTCAAAAGAAAAAAAAAGTGAAAAAGAAAACAAAGAGAGAAAGAGAAATTTAGTATGTGCTTACCATTGTTAGCTCTTTTGTTTTGATTTTTATCTTTCCTTTCATTGTTAACCAATACCTTGGCCAAACATTATAAGCTAATAAAGACCTATTGATCTAAGTTGATGTTGTTGTCAACATTAGTGGAGAGATGTAAGGAAAGCAAGCCTTCGAAGTGCCAATAAAATTAAAAAAAAAAAGTGTTGAGATCAATTCCACTGTTCATGAGTTGCATAATTTTGAGTATTAACAAGGAATTTGAGTTTGGCTAAGCACACACACACATCTGATATCATGATTTGAGTTAGTTAATGTTTGAATTATGAGATTATTGAGTTGTATTTTGAACAATTACTTGAATTATAGATGTGAGGTATACTTGAGGTAATATGTGAAAATCAAGTGGAATTCAAATTACATAAATCTAAGTTGAAACATTCTGGATGTCCTTGAGTTTTCATTTGTTCTTAAAAGTTCACAAACATGTGTAATTTTTGTTAATTTTGCTCGAGAACTAGAAAAAATTTTGGTTTGGGGGTATTTGATAATAATGTATTTATTTTATTATTTTTGTTTTAATTACCACATTTATTGCAATATTCTTGTGTAAAATTAATTGTTTAATGTGTGTTTGTGAATTAATTTATAGAACTTGGCTTTGGGATTAATTTTGAAAGTTATAGTATGAATTAAAATTGAAAGTACATATTGTTTGCAAAATAAAAAGGAAAGTAAATATAACATTAATTGGGAAGTTCAAGAAATTATAAGGATTACTTGGAAGGAAAGTTTTATTAGGTCTCTTACTTAATTTCCTAGTTTTGTATCCCTATATAAGTGCAAGAAAGTTGAAGAGCCAAAATATAGAGAGGAGGTGGCAACACCTTTAAGAGACCAAAGAAAGAAAGAAAGAAACGATATGTGTTGGTTTTTTTAAAGCATAAGCAACAATTGCAGCTAGAACCTTGGAGAAGAGAAGAACCGAGAAGTGAGATAGAGTTGGCCAAAACACAAAGCTGACTTGGACATTGGACTTGCAACTTGCTGCTGTTGAGAACCTGTGCTTGAATAAAAACCGAGAGGCAAAATAGCTGGTGTGTGTGTTTGTATGTGCTTGAGGTTGCTGACGAACGCTATTGCTTGCTAGTTGGTGACAGGCATGTGTGTGGCTAGAATTTGAATCACAAGAGTGGGCACAAATTGTTGAAGAACACAAACTTTTCTCTCTACATGCCTTTGCTGCCACGTGCTGATGAATGAATACTTCTTTAAGGGGCCGCTATCTCAACCTTCCTTTTATATTTTATGTTTAAAATTTTGACTTAGTTTAATGTTTATTCAAGGCATTACTTTTATTAATATGATAATTTGTTTTGCTTCAATAAACATAAACTAATTATTTTTACTAGAAATTTGATTAAATCTACTTGCATATTTTATGTGTTTATAAATTAATTGATCAATTCTAAAATTTTAGTTTCATTCATTGTAATTAATTCAATCTTTTGATTTGTGTTATTAATTGGCCATCTTTAATATAAATAATTTAATTGTATGAGACATGGTAAGGGGTACACATCATATGCTAAGCCATCTATAACTCTGCTGAATGATTGAATAAATATTTGAGGCATATATAAACTAGAATATTTATTTGGTTCCTGTTATATATTCTTCTATTCTTAATGGATTTTTAGTCATTAATTATGCTACACATCATAGGTAATTAAATGATTAAAAATACTTGATTATAGCTACCATCAAACAGAATAATCATATATTAGAAAAAATGAACCCTAGAATTGAATTGAGAATTTTAGAATTAAAGATATAAAATTGCAATGTATTGGTGAAATCAAATTCGTAAACATTTCTCTATTGGTTAATTTATTCTTAGGTTAATTAATTTCTTAAGTAATTTTAGTATGTAATTAGATACTTAGATAACTTTTTTATTGACTTTTATAATTTGTACAACATAAATAGTTAAATTTAAATTGAATAAATTTTGACAAATCTCTGTGGGATCGAATCTTGTATTTACACACTATATTATCATGATTCATACAGTTGCAAGATTATAACTTTTTGTTCATCAATATATGCGTGCAACCTAATCATATGTATATCGATATCCATTTACCACATGAGGCAAAGTCCACGACATATATATATATATATATATATATATATATAAGCTAGTCAGTGATATACATACCGATATCCATTGCCACATGAGTGGAGTCCATGATACACACACAGATACTAAATACAATAGAGGCATTCGACATAAAGTGCCAGAAGTCTCAAAACAAAATACTTTAAAACAGGACTGCTTATAACAAAATCACTTTTTAAAACTACACTTAATGCGTTCAAATCAAATCAAGTGATTTGCAAAACTAAAAGCCTCATGCTCATTACAAAACATGTTTATGAATCATCTCAAAACTGTATTAACAATTAGTTCATGGCTATCCTAGCATTTAAATAATCGTACATTCTAAAAGGATTTTTGTCACACCCCGGAAACGTGAAAGTTTTGGGCTAAATTTTTTTATTTCTATAGATGAAATCTTAATTTCTTACTTAGGTTGCATTCCTGCCTGTGTAGGTTACTTACATTTTTTTTTAAATTTCGACAGCATAACAGCTGTAACTATCCTAACCACCTGCATGAAAACGCAGTTTATATTTCCAGCCAGTACATCATCATAATTTTCCAACCACAGAATCATCACAATATTTTTATAAAATATTTCATTATATCATATTGATCTATCCTTCAGAATAACATTTGTATTCATACAATATCGACTACATCCCAAAAATATTGTTTATATACAAATATCTGTGCTATACCGGATGTCTGGTATCAAAATAAAAGTATACCTTACGTGTGTACAAAAAATAACCTGAGGAGAGTCGTATCCCTCAGCCTACATCATATGCGCAATAGGCAAAGAGATGATCACTGCAGATAATCTGGTAGGATAGAGGGGGGTGAGCTTTTTGAAAAGCCCCTTAAGAAATGCATTTAAAATAATCATAGCATCGATATATGCAGAAAACATATGCCGTAATAATGCTTTCATACGTTATATCATTGTATGAATTCTTTAATATATATATCTAAAATTCATACTTGTTCAAACATGCATCATACTTTAGAAACTTGACATCATAATAAATAAAACTTATCATACAGTTCTTGGGAACTAGGCGAGATCATATAGCCCGTATGCAAGTCATGACTAATCTTCCTCTGAAGAGGGAACTGAGTACCTATGGCCATGGTAAGGGCTGTAGACCTGATCAGGGTCGTACAGCGAACATGCACCGCGAAGGACCAACATACCCACAAGGGACGGAAACATGCACAATGTGGGCGAGAACATGCACGACGTGGGCTAAACATATGCCACAAGGGACGGGAACATGCACAATGTGGCAAACATGACAGGCAATAACATAAACTATACGAAGGCCTTAGTCTCAAATTTTACTTACTTTTGTAACTTCTTAATCATACATTTAGTACAAATAATAAGGACCGGGCGTGCCAGGGTCTAAGTTAGCCTGGGGTTTGCCACTCCGATACCTTTTCGGAAAACATATTTATTTCATGTCATACTTAAAACATTATGGAAAATATGCATAAAAGTTATAAGGTTCGTTTAGCTAATTATCAAAAGATTATAGAAATTAATTTCGGAATAAAATTCATATTTCAAACATTTCTTTAAAATTAGCGATGAAAGTAAGGGACACCATCATAACTTTAAATTACATCCCTTACCTCAATACACTGTAGAGAAATGCCTTAAGTCGCACCAATATGCTTCCTTTCTCACCGAATTATAAACTGCCAAGTCACAATTTAATATAATTAATTTTCGTTATAAAATTCCTTCACTTGACTAATTCTTAATTTAATTCTCATTACTTAAATTTCTCATGAATATTTCATTCCTTTTCCATTTTCTGTTTTGGCATCATTAGCCACTTTTCCAAGTCAACATTTTCATTAAAGCTTGCATGGTCGAATATCATTTTCCGTACATAAGCCTTTTTGGCTTATGATCATGTCTTCTTGTTATTTGTATATACACTCTTGTATATTTTCCAGCCACTTTAATTGACTAATTTTCTCCTTCTTTCCTTTACCATTCACGTCAGTTTCTTTTATTTCCTCTTATGGCCGAATGGCCTTGAATGGCTTAGGTGATTTATTCCTTCATAATATATATATATCTATTCAACTATAATGCCACTTTATTTTACCAATCCAATTAGGTCAACTTAAGTATTTCTTTCTTTTATTTTCCTATTGTTTGTTGACCTCTAACAATGAGCTTTATTCCCCTTCAGTTCAGTCCACATTGGCTGTATATTAGTTAGGAAATTTTATTCCTTTGTGGTGCATATATAATTTAACTTTATAAGTACTTCATCATGCCTTTTAGTCAAACAAAACCTAACCCTCTCTTTCATTTTTCTTCCCATTTAGCCAAGTCAACCCTAGCTTTTCTTTCATTTTTATTTTCCTGCTACTTGCTGTCCAAACCGACAGCTTCTTTCCTACTTGTTTTGTAATCCACGTTGGCTTCAATTTTGTCTCAACAATAAGCCTATATCTAGTATATCATAGGTTTCCAACATTCTACCATTCACATAAGTCATCTAAAAGTCAACCAAACCATTTATTCATTCCTTTCATTTTCGGTTACTTCACTCAGCCATATAAATCTTCTTCATTTTCGGCTGTACAAACAGCCCAGAATTTCTTCATTCATCAGCCATAATTGTTGACTATAAGAAGACATGATTTCTCTTTTCCCTTGTTTCACATAAAACCCTACTTAATACTCAGCCTTTCTTAACTGATCATCTAACTCACGTTTCTAGTTCATTTATTTTTCATAGCTGTTATAGTTTCATGCTCAACTTGGTTTCATGTTTATCATATCAGCAAAACACTATCTTTCTTCTTTATAAACCCTTACAAACGAACCCTAGGTTTAACTTATAAATGTTTTTCAGTTCAACCAAAGCTATAAACAATATATTCTTGATCAATACAGCCATAATTAAAGAACAAGAAGCTTAAAACTGAAGTTGGACGTTACCTGTACAAGGAGCAGATCTGTCCACTTAAGTCAGTTTCTGTTTTGAGGTTTTGGTTAAATTCCTTAGTGGTTCTTTGAAGCTCATAAATCCAGGTTTATTTTGCCTCAAGAAACTTAGGTTAATTGCTGAAGAAAAGGAAGGTTCCTCTAGGGAGGTGAGGGCTACTCGACATACCAAAACAGAGGAGAAGTTTCGGTGATGAGGGTTGAAGATGAAGATGACGATAGAAAAATAAGGCATAAAAAATATATTGGTTAGACTTTTGCCGGCTTCATTAATTACATATTTCTTTTCTTTTGTTTTTCCTTTCTTGTCTGTTTTAATTGCTCTTCAGTGTAGCAAAGAAATGAATAAAGAAGTGAAGTCAGTGTTATGTTTCCTACTGACCTAGGAAAAACGTGTGGAAGAGACTTTCTTTTGTTTTTCCTTTATTATTTATTTTGTCTTTTCTCTTCTCTTATTTTTCTACTACTCATTTATCTAAATCGAGACTCCATCTAGATATCCAACCAATTTTTTTCTATCTTTTCTTTGTTGTCTGTTGACCAAGCCGTGAGCCTTCTTTCTTTTCTGTTTTCTAAATTGGCTTCCATTTGGTCCCTACATTATGGTCATATCTATTATGTCTTAGGTTGCCAAAAAGTCTAGTATTCACATGTATAAAGTCAAGGAAAATTAACCTTTACTTCTCTCATTTGTTTCTTCTTTCAGTTGTCTTCACCAGCCACAATTTCCTTTTTCCCACATACTGTTTCATTTTCAACATGTTTCAGCTCCTATGTTATTTCTATTATATTGCTTTATATACTATAATTTAAGCTGCTACTTTATGCTATTTTTATACCACAAAGTCAGTAATAAAGTCAGCTTAATTGTACATCTACAGTATAAAATGACTAGTTCTCACATTCTCCTCACCTTATAAGAATTTGGTCCTCCAAATTCAGGCTGGTCCATCAAACAAGTGCGGGTACTTTTCTCTCATGAGGCTCTCTAGCTCCCACGTAGCTTCCTCTGTTGTGTGGTGTTGCCAGAGAATTTTAACCAGTGGAATGGTTTTAGATCTAAGTACCCTTTCCTTTCTGTCAAGGATCCGGATTGGCTGCTCAACATAGCTCATATCTCCCTGAATATCCAATGGTTTGTACTCGATAACATGGGAGGGATCCGGATGATACTTCCTCAACATAGATACATGGAAGACGTTATGTATCCCAGAAAGCTGTGGTGGTAAAGCTAACCGGTAAGCAACATCCCCAACTCTCTCCAATATCTCAAATGGACCAATAAAACGAGGACTCAACTTTCCTTTCTTTCCAAAGTGCATGATACCCTTGCTCGGAGATACTTTCACAAATACAGAGTCCCCAACTTGAAACTCAAGTGGCCGTCTACGTATATCAGCATAACTCTTCTGTCTACTTTGGGCAATCTTGAGTCTATCACAAATAATCCGAACACCCTTAGCTGCCTCTTCAACAAGATCAGGGGCTAAAATCTTACGATCACCCACTTCTTCCCAAGCCACTGGGGATCTACATCTCCTGCCATATAGAGCCTCGTATGGTGCCATTCCGATGCTAGTATGATAACTATTATTATAGGCAAACTCTGCAAGGGGTAAGTGGTCATCCCATGAACCCTTAAAGTCTAGTGCACACGCCCTCAACATGTCCTCTAAGGTCTGAATAGTCCGCTCGGACTGACCGTCTGTCTGAGGATGGTAGGCGGTGCTCAAATGTAATTGAGATCCCATGGCTTCCTGAAAATGAGTCCAAAATCGAGAAGTGAATCTGGAATCTCTATCAGAAGTGATGCTCACAGGAGCCCCATGTAATCGAGCAATCTCGCTAACATACAAGTCTGCTAATGTACACAGTGAATCTGTGCTCTTAATGGCAAGAAAATGGGCACTTTTAGTCAATCTATCAACAATAACCCAGATTGCATCCTGACCTCTCCGGGTCCTAGGTAAGCCCATAATAAAGTCCATCGTAATGTGCTCCCATTTCCACGTAGGCATCGGTAAAGACTTAAGTAGTCCTACTGGCTTCTGGTGCTCAACCTTAATCTGCTGACAGATCAAGCATTTAGCCACAAACTCTGCCACGTCTCGTTTCATACCAATCCACCAATACACCTTACGCAAGTCATGGTACATCTTAGTGCTGCCTGGGTGCATAGTGTAACGAGAACAATGGGACTCTCTCAAAATCCTTTGTCTTAGGGTATCATCGCTTGGAACACATATACGGCCCTTGAATCTCAATAAGCCATCATCACTGACCGTAAAATCTGACTGCAAGCCTTGCTCTGCTTGGCTAACCATGTCCAATAATCTCTGATCATTTCTCCGCCCTAACCTGATCTGATCTAAGATACTTGGCTCAATCTGAAGGCTAGCCATAAACCCAACATCTACTGTTTCAACACTAACATTTAGCTCAGTGAATTGCTCCAGCAATTGCCATTCTCTAACCATCATAACAGAAACCATACTCTTTCTGCTCAGAGCATCTGCAACTACGTTCACCTTGCCCGGGTGGTAAAGAATCTCACAATCGTAATCCTTAAGAAGCTCTATCCAACGCCTTTGCCTCATATTAAGTTCCTTCTGATCAAATATATACTTCAAACTTTTATGGTCAGTGAAGATCTAGAACTTCTCACCATACAGATAATGCCGCCATATCTTTAGAGCAAAAACCACTGCGGCTAACTCTAAATCATGCGTAGGGTAGTTACGCTCATGGTCTTTAAGCTGGCGAGAACCATACGCGACTACTCTACCATGTTGCATTAGCACACAACCTAGACCCTGATTGGAAGCATCACTGTATACAACGAAGCCTCCGGATCCACTCGGAATGGTCAGGACTGGTGCTGTAGTTAATTTTTGCTTAAGCTCCTGAAAACACTGCTCACATTGACTTGACCATTCAAACGGAACTCCTTTGCGTGTAAGCTTAGTCAACGGAGCTGCAATCCGAGAAAAACTCTCCACAAACCTCCGATAGTACCCTGCCAATCCCAGGAAACTCCGAATCTCAGTCACTGTCTTCGGTCTCTCCCATTGGAGTACTACCTCAACCTTGGACGGATCAACTGACACCCCGTCCTTAGATACTACATGGCCAAGGAAAGCTATCCGATCCAACCAAAATTCACACTTACTAAGCTTCCCATAAAGTTGCTTGTCTCGGAGAGTCTGGAGCACAATCCTCAGATGCTGCTCGTGCTCCTCCTGGGACTTAGAATATATTAAAATATCATCTATAAAGACAATCACAAATTTATCCAGATACTCTCGAAACACATCATTCATCAAATTCATGAATGCGACAGGGGCATTGGTCAAACCAAAAGGCATCACCAGAAACTCGAAATGGCCATATCGGGTTCTAAAGGCCGTCTTCGGTACATCTTCCTTCCTGATCCTCAACTGATGATAACCTGATCTCAAATCAATCTTAGAAAACACTGAAGCCCCTTTCAATTGATCAAACAAATCATCTATTCTTGGCAGGGGATACTTATTCTTAATTGTAGCCTTATTTAGTAACCTATAGTCAATGCATAACCGGAGACTACCATCTTTCTTTCTCAGAAACAGTACCGGAGCACCCCATGGAGACACACTTGGTCTAATGAAACCCTTATCAAGCAACTCTTGCAACTGTTTCTTTAATTCTTCTAACTCAACTAGTGCCATCCGGTAGGGAGGTTTAGAGATAGGCTGGGTATCCGACACTAAATCAATAGTGAACTCCAGCTCTCTTTCTAATGGTAATCCTGGTAACTCATCCGGAAACACATCGGAAAACTCACATACCACTGGTATATCTGATATACGTGGAGATTCCCGACTCGTATTGTAGATAAAGGCAATATAACCTTCACACAATAAATTTATTTGAAATTTCAAACATATAAACATTATGCAACTTCACTGAACATAACATCATATATTTTATTTCTTAATAGCAAAACATACATCAAATTTGTCAAGTAAGGAGAAGGTTATAGTCTTAGTGTAGCAATCTAGACTTGCACGATTGATTTCTAACCAATCCATGCCTAAAATTACATCAAAGCTATGCATGTTTAACAAAACTAGATCTGCTAACATTACCCTATCTCCAACCTTAATTTCACAATTCCTACATACCATATCTGTCATTTGGGATTCGTACATGGGTGTGCAAATATGCAATAAGTAACTTAGAGGCTCAGTTTCTAAATGGAGATTGTGTGTAAACTGTGGTGATATAAATGAGTGCGTGGACCCTGGGTCAAATAAAACATGCGTCTCCTGATTACAGACAAGAAGATTACCTCTAATAGTCGCGGAGGAGTTATCGGCAGTCTCCTTGTCTAAAGCAAATACACGTCCCTGAGTAACCGACTTCTTACCCTTCTCAGCTACGGTAACTCTTTTCTGTGGGGCCTGTCTCTGTGGAGCCCGTGTCTCTGGCTGCTGTCGTGGTGGCTCCTGGGACTGTGGGATCTTATTCTGCATTTGTGGGCAATCCTTGATTAAATGACCCTTTTCCCCACACTTAAAACAATTTCCAGTGACCTAGTGGCATGGCCCACCATGTTTCTTACCACAATCTCTGCACCGTCTAATTACCCCCTGGGAGCCTCTGATGATTTCTACTGTATCAGTAGGAGTCTTGGACTTGCCAGCCCTTGCCCGAGACTCATTTGTCCTCAATCTCTTAAGCGAACTCCACTTTTGCTCTGATCGGGAACTTTCTGTCCTCTTATCTTTACCCTTACTCTTACTTCTGGACCCATACTGTGCCTGTGTAACATCTAGACCCCTCTCTATATCCTGAGCTCGTCCAAGAGCATCCTCAAACTCAATAATACGAAACCCTAATAGTCTGTCTCGGATGGTTGGTCTCAGTCCAGACAAAAACCTCTCGGTACGACTCTCCTGATCTCTGACTGTCTCGGGGTCATATCTCATCAGCATCATAAATTGATTTTCATACTCATCAACCGACATACTGCCTTGTACTAAATTCAGAAAATCAGTCTGCATCTTCTTCTGGGCAGTACGGGGGACATATTGGGTCCTGAAGGCTGATAGAAAAGTAGCCCAACTAATCACTGTGTGTTGGGTAGTCAATTGTCTCTTAGTAGCTCTCCACCAGTGTCCTGCCTGGCCTTTCAACATATAAGAACCCATACTGACTTTCTCAGCATCTGTGCACCCCAAGTAATCAAAATCTAGTTCTAATTCTAATAACCACTCCTCGGCCTTAACTGGATCCTTAATCCCCTTAAATTCTGGGGGATTCATCTTAAGAAAGTCTCGTAATCTGCCGGTATCTCTGTCATCTCTAGGCGGTGGGACTGAAGGTTGAGAAGCGAAGGGTGCCGGAGGAACTTGTGGATGAGGAGGTGGTGAAGTAGGTGTGGGCATTGTGGCACCTATAGCTGAGGTGTTTGCCCCAAGATGTTGAGTAAACATAGCAGCAATGTTGTCAAACCCCTCTTTCATAGTGTGTTCGAGCCTGTTCATTCTAGCATTTGGGCTCTCTGGTTGGGAAGTAGGTGGTAGAGGTGGCTGAGCCTGCCTCTGAGGGCAACCTCGTCTCCCACTCATAGTGCGTGATTAAATACCTGCGCATAACCTTATGTTTTAATCAAAACTCTAACAAGTATACTTAATTTTATAACCAAACAAGCACAGATACTTGGGATGTAATCTTATTCTAATTACCGACACTGACAGTACTAAACAACCCTTGCTCTGATACCAAGAAAGACTGTCACACCCCGGAAAGGTGAAAGTTTTGGGCTAAATTTTTTTATTTCTATAGATGAAATCTTAATTTCTTACTTAGGTTGCATTCCTGCCTGTGTAGGTTACTTACATTTTTTTTTTAAATTTCGACAGCATAACAGCTGTAACTATCCTAACCACCTGCATGAAAACGCAGTTTATATTTCCAGCCAGTACATCATCACAATTTTCCAACCACTGAATCATCACAATATTTTTATAAAATATTTCATTATATCATATTGATCTATCCTTCAGAATAACATTTGTATTCATACGATATCGACTACATCCCAAAAATATTGTTTATATACAAATATCTGTGCTATACCGGATGTCTGGTATCAAAATAAAAGTATACCTTACGTGTGTACAAAAAGTAACCTGAGGAGAGACGTATCCCTCAGCCTACGTCATATGCGCAACAGGCAAAGAGATGATCACTGCAGATAATATGGTAGGATAGAGGGGGGTGAGCTTTTTGAAAAGCCCCTTAAGAAATGCATTTAAAATAATCATAGCATCGATATATGCAGAAAACATATGCCGTAATAATGCTTTCATACGTTATATCATTGTATGAATTCTTTAATATATATATCTAAAATTCATACTTGTTCAAACATGCATCATACTTTAGAAACTTGACATCATAATAAATAAAACTTATCATACAGTTCTTGGGGACTAGGCGAGATCATATAGCCCGTATGCAAGTCATGACTAATCTTCCTCTGAAGAGGGAACTGAGTACCTATGGCCATGGTAAGGGCTGTAGACCTGATCAGGGTCGTACAGCGAACATGCACCGCGAAGGACCAACATACCCACAAGGGATGGAAACATGCACAATGTGGGCGAGAACATGACATGCACGACGTGGGCTAAACATATGCCACAAGGGACGAGAACATGCACAATGTGGCAAACATGACAGGCAATAACATAAACTATACGAAGGCCTTAGTCTCAAATTTTACTTACTTTTGTAACTTCTTAATCATACATTTAGTACAAATAATAAGGACCGGGCGTGCCAAGGTCTAAGTTAGCCTGGGGTTTGCCACTCCAATACCTTTTCGGAAAACATATTTATTTCATGTCATACTTAAAACATTATGGAAAATATGCATAGAAGTTATAAGGTTCGTTTAGCTAATTATCAAAAGATTATAGAAATTAATTTCGGAATAAAATTCATATTTCAAACATTTCTTTAAAATTAGCGATGAAAGTAAGGGACACCATTATAACTTTAAATTACATCCCTTACCTCAATACACTGTAGAGAAATGCCTTAAGTCGCACCAATATGCTTCCTTTCTCACCGAATTATAAACTGCCAAGTCACAATTTAATATAATTAATTTTCGTTATAAAATTCCTTCACTTGACTAATTCTTAATTTAATTCTCATTACTTAAATTTCTCATGAATATTTCATTCCTTTTCCATTTTCTGTTTTGGCATCATTAGCCACTTTTCCAAGTCAACATTTTCATTAAAGCTTGCATGGTCGAATATCATTTTCCGTACATAAGCCTTTTTGGCTTATGATCATGTCTTCTTGTTATTTGTATATACACTCTTGTATATTTTCCAGCCACTTTAATTGACTAATTTTCTCCTTCTTTCCTTTACCATTCACATCAGTTTCTTTTATTTCCTCTTATGGCCGAATGGCCTTGAATGGCTTAGGTGATTTATTCCTTCATAATATATATATATTTATTCAACTATAATGCCACTTTATTTTACCAATCCAATTAGGTCAACTTAAGTATTTCTTTCTTTTATTTTCCTATTGTTTGTTGACCTCTAACAATGAGCTTTATTCCCCTTCAGTTCAGTCCACATTGGCTGTATATTAGTTAGGAAATTTTATTCCTTTGTGGTGCATATATAATTTAACTTTATAAGTACTTCATCATGCCTTTTAGTCAAACAAAACCTAACCCTCTCTTTCATTTTTCTTCCCATTTAGCCAAGTCAACCCTAGCTTTTCTTTCATTTTTATTTTCCTGCTACTTGCTGTCCAAACCGACAGCTTCTTTCCTACTTGTTTTGTAATCCACGTTGGCTTCAATTTTGTCTCAACAATAAGCTTATATCTAGTATATCATACGTTTCCAACATTCTACCATTCACATAAGTCATCTAAAAGTCAACCAAACCATTTATTCATTCCTTTCATTTTCAGTTACTTCACTCAGCCATATAAATCTTCTTCATTTTCGGCTGTACAAACAACCCAGAATTTCTTCATTCATCAGCCATAATTGTTGACTATAAGAAGACATGATTTCTCCTTTCCCTTGTTTCACATAAAACCCTACTTAATACTCAGCCTTTCTTAACTGATCATCTAACTCACGTTTCTAGTTCATTTATTTTTCATGGCTGTTATAGTTTCATGCTCAGCTTGGTTTCATGTTTATCATATCAGCAAAACACTATCCTTCTTCTTTATAAACCCTTGCAAACGAACCCTAGGTTTAACTTATAAATGTTTTTCAGTTCAACCAAAGCTATAAACAATATATTCTTGATCAATACAGCCATAATTAAAGAAAAAGAAGCTTAAAACTGAAGTTGGACGTTACCTGTACAGGGAGCAGATCTGTCCACTTAAGTCAGTTTCTGTTTTGAGGTTTCGGTTAAATTCCTTAGTGGTTCTTTGAAGCTCATAAATTTAGGTTTATTTTGCCTCAAGAAACTTAGGTTAATTGCTGAAGAAAAGGAAGGTTCCTCTAGGGAGGGGAGGGCTACTCGACATACCAAAACAGAGGAGAAGTTTCGGTGATGAGGGTTGAAGATGAAGATGACGATAGAAAAATAAGGCATAAAAAATATATTGGTTGGACTTTTGCCGGCTTCATTAATTACATATTTCTTTTCTTTTGTTTTTCCTTTCTTGTCTGTTTTAATTGCTCTTCAGTGTAGCAAAGAAATGAATAAAGAACTGAAGTTAGTGTTATGTTTCCTACTGACCTAGGAAAAACGTGTGGAAGAGACTTTCTTTTGTTTTTCCTTTATTATTTATTTTGTCTTTTCTCTTCTCTTATTTTTCTACTACTCATTTATCTAAACCGAGACTCCATCTAGATATCCAACCAATTTTTTTCTATCTTTTCTTTGTTGTCTGTTGACCAAGCCGTGAGCCTTCTTTCTTTTCTGTTTTCTAAATTGGCTTCCATTTGGTCCCTACATTATGGTCATATCTATTATGTCTTAGGTTGCCAAAAAGTCTAGTATTCACATGTATAAAGTCAAGGAAAATTAACCTTTACTTCTCTCATTTGTTTCTTATTTCAGTTGTCTTCACCAGCTACAATTTCCTTTTTCCCACATACTGTTTCATTTTCAACATGTTTCAGCTCCTATGTTATTTCTATTATATTGCTTTATATACTATAATTTAAGCTGCTACATTATGCTATTTTTATACCACAAAGTCAGTAATAAAGTCAGCTTAATTGTACATCTACAGTATAAAATGACTGGTTCTCACAATTTTGATGCATTGTTTATAGAACAATGCTATAATCAATAAATCACATATTGATCTCAGATACCATAAATCACGTGCTATGCATGATGACTATAATGCATGATAAGGACTCAGGCTAACCCTACGAGATGTGCCTAGAGTAATGTCCAACCAAAAATCCAGCATAACAACGACGTAAATATAACTATCTCCAATATCACAATCATGTGGCCTTTTAACTTGCACCTTCATCCAATATATCAATATACATATATTCCACAAGATATTAATATCACTTCAATTGCACTTACATCTAAATACCGACATTAAAACCCCCACCACCGATATGAGTCTTTTTTGGGGTAAAATACACAAAACTCCCTATATAAAATAAGAAATGACACAAACCCTCCTTTAGTTTTAAAATATTTTTTTACTTGCTTTGACTATTAAATAGAGTTAGTCAAAGAGTTAGTTTAAGTAGTGATAATTTTTGCCACATCAACTTAATTTTTTTAAATTAAAACCTCTATTTATTTTTAATTTAATTTAATCTGTTAATCATTAAAATTTTTTAAAAAAAAAAAGCCTGAGTCTGTCGACAACCATCTCTTTTCTCTACCAACTTCCATCTTTGATCTCTCACAATTCAATCTTTTTTTTCATACCTTTGGCTTTTGCTGATTCACAATTAAAAACAAAATTTGTTGATTTCCTATTCAATTTAAACAATTACTCTTTCTCTTACTAGTTCGTGATTAAAAATCAAAACAAAAAATTTCTAAGCTTGCCTTCAACATATTTTTTCTTCAAGATTAAAGGGACATGGGTTTTACAACAATCACAATTGTATCGATTTTTGTTCGTATTTCTAATAAGGTAATAAATATTTGAAGGATTTATGCATTTTGTGTTTAGATTTTAATTTAAGGGTTTCAAATTTTCTTATAGGGTTTTAAATTAGGTTGTTTATTTTGCTAGTTTAAGATTTGTATGTTGAGTTCTATTTCATGGCATTAAAATTTAAAAATCTATCTTTGATTTTGGGCAATTAATAGAAGATGATGATTATTTGGGCAAAATGAAGGATATAAATAGTGAACTAAACCAGTTTTGTGTAAGCTTGATATGAAAATTGTTCTTGACAGTTAGGAAGAAGGAATTTGTAAAAGCTGAAAATTTGCTTGATGGTAGTTAAAAGAAAATGACAAAAGAGTGGAAAGGGCAAAGCCCATGTTTAGTTGTTGATTCATGGATACGGTGATACACAATTTGATGTTGGTTAGTATTTCATTAGCAGAGAAAAGAGATAACTATTGACAGGGTAGGGCTTTTTCTTTTTAAATTTTAATGATTAACAGATTAAGTTAAATTAAAAAATCAATAAAGGTTTCAATTTAAAAAAAAAATTTAAGTTGATGTGGCAAAATTTGTCTGAAGTGTCATTGATACTACTTAAACTAACAAAATAACTAACTCTATTTAACAATCAAAGAAGGTAAAATAATATTTTAAAACAAGAGGGGGTTATTGTCTTTTCTTATTTTATACACATTTTTTTTTTTTTGTATTTCACTCGTCTTTTTAGTATCGGCAATATCTCACAATAATATTGAAATCATTCAAATATCAACACAATTATTCGAAGCCTATTCAAAGTATTCTTCTATAATCATATAATCATAATATCATTATTACTTATTCATTTCCAAATCAACAAATTAATCAATACTTAAGGAACTATCACGTACATTGATCCAATTGTCAATTTCCATCGTTAATACCTCGAGACCGAACCATCGTAACTTATACACTACATACACATTTCACTATTTCCCATGCATCCACAATCACCATTCGTAATCATGTCAACTCTCCAATTATTTAACATTGTCCAAAGGGATGTGTGTATATATATATTAATATCATCCACTCAATATTGTGGTATATTAATATTACCATGCCAAAGCATTAGATCAATCCTCATTCATCTACCCAATTCTAATTTCATGTTCATAATCTATCCAATACCAACAAAATCCAAGTAGATCCAATCACTATACCATTATATTCCAAAAATCAACATAAGTCACATTCCCAAAGGTATCTAACTTACCAAAATTACAATTTACATCATAACCTCCTCACATATAACCATTTATAAAATTGTCAATTTATACATACAAGTTCATATATTTCACATCCCATATATCCAACAAATCACATTTTCATCATTTCATCACCTAAATCAAAAGAACATTAACAACTACCTTGTCAAATAATTTAATTTGTACAAAATCCCTAATCATATAATCACGATACTATCATCACATATTTTCCCTTTAGTAATCCCAAACCAATAACTCCAAAGCATAATGACATTAGTCTTTATATATAAAATTTATTCACGCTAAAAATAAATAATCCCGCTCCAACATCTATGCTTATTGTTTACCTATTACTCCTTTAATTTCTTCCAAATTATAATCACAGCCATTCATTATAAACATGTCATTTTCAACAGCATTATAAAATTTAATCTTAAAGTGCATCTATTACTCAAGTCACTTAACCATTGAATAACCACAACATTCATATATGCCATTCAACTAGTCTTCCTTTAATTATTTCCAATCAACCATCTAATTAACTCCATATACATATAATCCTCAAGGCATTAAAATTCCACAATTAAATCATACAATTCTTATAATCACAATTCATCATATCTACATATATATTATTCTCATCTACATGATAATATAAATCTTTATATTTACCATTCCCAACCATGATACATTATTTTTAAATATAGAATTATTCACGTATATGAAAAATAGTACCAACTAACATCTAAGTATATTACTTTCCTGAATCAATATTTGTCTAAAAATTGAAGCCGTCCTTCCATGAAGATTTCCTACAATCAAACATCACCACACACTTAATGTCGTTATGGTTATATAAATCCCTTATGTATACCTTCTATGCAGAAAGGATTATTTTTACGCCTTTTTAGCCGCAATGTTTCAGCACTACATCACCCAACTTTCAGCCCCTAATTAGCACTTTGATTAACCTCCCACTAGTACCACAAAGGGCTCTCGGTTCAAGCCCTACACACTCCTGTTCAGCTGCTGTTCTGCCTCAGAGTTTCCAATAGCTTTTTTCGCCACTTCCAGCCTCCATTTCCATCCCCTGTCACAACCTATTACAGCCCCTAAAAGCCTCAACAGCAACCTCCTATCCTGCCTTCAAGTTAGCGCCTAGGGATCCCTCTTCAGCCATAAAAAACAGCCACGCTTACGGCCCTTAACCACTTCAGTTTCGCACCTCAACTCTGCCCCATACAGCCATCGTTCAAATCTGTTTTCCCTGCCTTTCAGCCTCCTATTCCAGCCGAGAACACCTTGTTCGGCCTCCTTAAACAGCAACTAAATTAGCCTTAAAAGCTACCCTAAGCTCTACCTTGTACAACCCCTAGTTGCTGATCCGTTCCAGCTGAGACGGCTCTGTTGCATCCCTATTTCAGCCAAGATAATGGCCTCTGTTATTGATCTATTTTGACCTTGAGTAGTGTCTCTAGTCTGGCCTTGATTTAGCCCCCAAAAGTCATTAACTTGCCAAGCATGAAAGCCCCAGCCACTGTTGTCGAGAGCCCTTCCTTCCTTCGTAAACCTCTCTCGGTTCAGCCCCCCACCATCCTGACTAGTAGCTGCCAATGAGACCCCAAACCAGCACTTTACCTAAGCCAAAAGCCACTGCCTTCAACTTCTTCTTCCGTATGCACCAGTACTGCCATCACTGCCTTTATATTCAACCCCGTTTCTAGCCTTACTCTCAGCCCTTTTTAACAGCCCGACTGCCCCGTTCTCTCCTATGTCCTTCAGCCTTGAATTAGCAACTACAACACCACCACTTCAGCCTTCGACAATAGCCTGTTCTGCCACCTTTTCCTCCTCCAAGGACACCGATGTTCCGGCTTTGAATTGCCCTTCCTCTGCTCAAACCTTTCTTTCTTCACCCTTGTATTTCCGCAGCTCTTCCCTCATTCTCTAGCTCTCTCCTTCTTCTGCCGCTGCTTGGCACGGTAGCTTCCTCTCCCCTCTCCTACTTTCTTTTCCTTTTCCATTTCAAATTTTCTTCTCCCACTCCGCTCTCCCACACTGAGCCCCCTTTCCTTTCAATCTGCCTTTGGCAAATGGGTTTTGGTTGGATATTTCCCAACAAAACCCAATTTTATTATTTTTTTATTTTTTAAATTATATATTTAATATATAATTTGTCTAATATATGTATATATTAATATACATGTTGTATTTATATATAATATATGTATGTATTATAATTTGGTTTAATATATAATATATAATTTGTATACACACACACTTAATACATGTATGTGCTTACTATATGTGTATATAATACACACACACATTTTCCTTTATTTGATTAACATATAAATATTTTTTATATATATTAATTTCATTTATTTTCCAATTACTTATTCATGATGTGTATTTTCCTTTTATACTTCATAATTAAATCTTCAATCTCTTCATACTACTTAGAATTCCCATACTCCAAAAGTCAATTATCAAGCTTAAATTAAATTATCACAACCTTAATTCCATAATTTCCTTTCCAGTTAATTCACTTTAATATTACAAAATGAAAATCTTAATAAGCCCGTTACTCGTCAAATTTATCACGATTTTTACACTTAACTTGTCACTTCATAATTCAAAAATAATTTCTCTACAATTTCAATACTTTCGAATACCGTATTTATCTATTTTTTTAGTGTAAAAAATTCACCGTTATTACAATTTAGCCTCAGATTTTAAGTTCTGTCCATGTTTAGATGAGTGTATTGATTTAAGTTATTTAGTTAATGTTTTAAGTCAATTTCATTAAGTTTAGATTGGCATAATATAACGTCCAGTAGTATACGGTAAATACGATACTTCACACACACAACAGTGATTGGTTGGATTGTCTGTGATGTCTTGTCACTATTCACTTTCACTTATAACAGCAAACATATTAGTAAATAGTATTTATATTTACAAATTATCAATATTTACATAACTGTACCATTATTTTACATCCCATGTACATTGTTATACAACTGTAGTATTGTACAAAATAACTTCTGAACATATAAAGGAAAATAAATATACCTCCAAAATCTGATTGAAGCTGCCTTGGGGAAACGATAACACAACCGAAATCAGTGGAATGGTATATATACGGTCATTGCAAATAATCTATGGAGTGGGAAAAATAAAGGGTGAGCTAACATGCTTAGTAAGAGAATCACATGTAAAGACTGATACTATAAAATCTATATCTAAAAATATTTAGTTTCCTATTAGTGTACTAAGGTACAAATTGGGAAGGATACTATAGTCGGCTAGGAAACTGGATGGAGTATGGGAGGTATTTTAGAATACCTGTCGTGTTCCGGCTCCTAGAAGCGACTATAGGGAGTAATAAATTGAATTTGATGTTAAAACAATAAGAAACGCTATTAAAATCATATAGCAAAACAATTTTAATAAATAAATAATTATTTCCTTTCAACAATAATATTCAGTTCAATATCAGTAATCACAGTACGGTAAAAAGTTAAGTAAACAATATGTAAACAATTCAATATAAGTAAACAATTTAGTACCAGCAAGCAATTCAGTAAAACAGTGTAATAAACAGTAATAGTGTAGTGGAGACCAGGCAACACCTAAAGTATATCATGCTATAATAAGATCTCGAAAAGGGAATAACAGTAAACACATGAGACATATGGCCACAGTCTATAGGGTCCACAATGTATACTTGCCAGGTGCCACTAGTGGAGGCTGAAGACTTGGTAGGTCTATCAGCACAATATCAGTAATAACAATAACAGTACACATGACACTTGAGCATGATACAGGGCCTAACAGTCTCAAATCAATAGATATACAGTAGAAACATCATTTATGAAATCAATTCTACTGAATTTATCTTCAATCAGTCTATAAATAAGTATATTAAAAAATATATCCAATGCATAAATAAAAATTCATAAAATATTCATGCTTCAATATTATTTTCTGAAAATGTTTCTATTCATTTGTAGTACAGTAATAAACATATGCCAGTACCTTCACGTAATTAAAATTCATTAACACGAATATTTAAGTATTGTTTTTCAGTAAATAATGAAATAATGCAATTTAATTAAATTACATGGAAATCACTTGGAAATCCATTTAATTCTATCATTTGAAAATATTAGAATTTATTTTTTAAAATTTTCTATAAATTCCAGCAGAATAACGGTTGTTTCTTATCTAACCTTCCTGCATGGAAATGTTGTTTTAAGGTGGGGAGAAAATGTGAGACCCGATTTTACAATACTGTACACCATATTTGTAAATGATTGATACTGGAAATAAATCATTTAGTGGAATTAAATAAATAAGGAATATGAATTTCCACATTAAATTATGGAATTATTGGCATTATAATTTATAATATGGTGTATAAGAGTTGAAACAAATATTGAATGCTGAATTAAAAGTATAGAATGAAGGAAGAAAAGAAATCTGAAATTTTTGAAGGGAAGTATTATTTTCATGGCATAAAATACAAATAAATGAATTATAAGAGAGGAAAATTTATATATTGGACAAGTGATTAAATTTTTCTTGGTGGAATATACAAAAGAGATGAAAGCAAAGTGCAAACTGTGAAGCATAATGCAAACCATGCAAAATATTTTGCTGCTGTTATGATACACGGTAGAATGCTAAGGTTGTTGCAATTTTTATAGTGGAAAAATATTAGATAAATAATATTAGATGAAGAGGATTTTTAAGTAGATATATGATTGAATTTTATTGGCTTAAAAATATATCAAAGAAGTAAAAATGAAGCAAAAACGTGCAGCCATAGCACATTATTTTGCTTGCTACCATGGTACCGATTGTCCAGCTAGAGTTTTAAAGAAATTCAGCTGTAATTCTATAGAATGAAAGGCAATATAAATAATATTAAAAGAGAAGAGAAGTTACAATTTAACATGTGAATAATTTTCATTGGATGAAAATTACAAAAAGAAGAGGCAAACAGGGTCAAAATCGAATAGCCAAGAAAGCCTTCACCACCATTCCTTTGCTGCAGTTTTTCTTTAGCAATTAATACATGTCAAGACATAAAATGATGACAAAAAAGAGATAAGAAACTAAGTGGCAACTTCCTATTGGTCATCTTGAATAAATAGAAGAATAAAGAGAATAAAACTTCAGCAATTTCATCTCTACCCACCGATTTTCCCCTGCTGTCTACGAGAATCAGTTTGGTGCTTTATCTTGAGTTCTATTTGCTTCAGTTCTTCAAAGGAAAATTCAGCAAAATCTTATACTTTGGACACCTAAACACTTAACCTTTCCTATCAACCTTTCATCCTTACCTTGGACTAGCTTAGAAACAACAAGAGGGGCTGACGTGAAAAAGGAATAAGCAGAAAACTTGTTCTGTTTTGGAGTGATCAATTCGGTCAAGGTAAGCCAATTTGATTCTATAGTTTCCTTGAAAATAAATGGTGGATTTATATGTTTCTTAACATGGGAATCATGAATATAGCCTTGTTTTTAATTAAATCCTTTTAGAATATGAGAATAGAACAAATTGAGATCTTGATTTAGATTGAGAACAAACAAGAAAGCATGCTGGAAATTGTATGATGATGATAAGAAATGATTAATAGAATATAAAGAAAATGAAGAGAAAGCTTGGAAAAGAGAGATGGTGAAAGAAGCAAAATTTGGTTATGGAAGAGGAGGGTTCGGTTTGGCATGGGAGAGTAAGGAAATTGATTGTTCATGCAGGAAAAATATATGAAAGGCTCACGTGGACAAGCATTTGACAATTCGAAACAATAAATTGAAGAAAAGGACTTGAAATCAAAGAAATGGCCATAAGAGGGTTTCGGCCATGACTTGGTTGAGGCATGAATTAATGCTAAACTTTAGGGTTAATAGTAGGAAATAATTATAGAAATGGAAAGAGAAATATTGGTGAAATTAGAACCCAAAAAGAAGCTAATATGAAAAGTTGGGTTTTAGCACCTATATAATGTATACTGGTTGTACTTATATTATGACATTAGTGGCTGCATTTTATGAAAGTTAATGGCTCAAAATTAAGAGGAAAAATATTGATAATTGTTGATAAAATTATTTTGCAGTCGGAAGTTACAAGTTTCGGTAAACGTAACCAGGAAGCTCGGCTTTGTAAGACAGGTAAGGGGGAAGAGTGTGTGAGTTGTAGTGATATAATGAATTGCATGTTTTCTTGAGCTAAATTTTATGAGAATATTGGAAGCATGATTTGGTTTGAAACATGTAAAATTGTGGTTGATAAGTTGGGTTATATACTGTGAATTGTGTGCATAAGGTTAGGAATCCGCAGCCGTTATGCTGTCGAAAAATTTCCAAAAGTATTCTAAAATATTATAAAATATTTTAGATGCATGAAATGATTTAAATGGGAAATTTTGAATATAATTTCCACCAATTTTCCATAAATTGGAAATTATGAGAAAGTTATAAAATTTAATATTCATGTTTTATATTTTCATTAAAGTGAGAAATTAATTATGTTTTATATGATATTAAATGTTCAAAAAGAATAATTATTGTGTTCTCACTTAATACATGAATATTTACCGATTGATTTACGGTATGTGGAAATGAGAAATAAATACCTTTTTGGAAATAATTACTTAAATAAATGATTTAATTCATGGGATTTCCTTAAAGGTATTTTTATGGGAAAAGAAATAGTTTTATACCTTTATGGAACTAAATACTGATCTTATTTATTTTATAAATTCCATAAAGGTGATGATATATGAAAATGTGAGAGCCTTATGGATAAACATGAAATATTTCAAATTATTTTGAATAAGATCCATAAAGGCTGTGGTACAATTTTTATACTATCTTGAGACTTAGGCCCTGAGATTCATGCTTACTACTGTTACTGTTACTACTACTGTTACTGCCACATGGTTGATTGACTCGCCAGTCATCAGCGATCTCGGATGTCACCTGGCAAGTGTACATCGAGGACCCCCTATAGATCATGGCCATAGATCTCACTGTATACTGTTATTGTGTCCTTTCGGAGATGATTACTGTGTCCCTTAGTGGACGATGATAGCATGATATGATGTAGAGTGATGCCTAGTCTCAACTTACTGATTTCTGTTTAATGAAGGGATTTATTGAATCCTATTTTACTGTACTGCACTATGAAATACTGTTTACTGAACTGAACCGTACTGAATACTGTTTACTGAACTGGACCATACTAAATACTGTTTACTGAACTGAACCGTACTGAAATACTGTTTTACTGAACTGTACTGCACTGGGAAATATTGTTTTACTGAACAGTACGATACTAAGAAATATTGTTTACTGAACTGTATCATACTGACTACTGTTTACTGAACTGCACTGACAATCACTGTTTATTGAAAAAGGATATTATGAAAATTATTTCTAATATAGAAATAATTATTGAACTGTTTATCCAACGATTTTGGATATTTACAAACTACTGTACTGAAAGTGACTGATTACTGTTTCTATAGTTTTATATATACAGTTCACTGTACTGTTTGATCACTGAAATTGTCACGTGTTTTGAACTGTTACTGAAGTGGTGGAAATTAAATGATTTATTCCATTTAGATTTATAGAAAAATAAATATTTTTCAGCATATAGATTTCATTGTATCAAGCAGCATACGACTCCTTTACTGAGCACATGGTTCACTCACCCCCTTATCTTTCAACTTCCCAGATTAATTGCAAGGTTATTTTGAGGCCTCTCTCGGATAAATAGAGCTGCAAGTAAGCACACTGGGCAAAGTGCGTTGAATTTTAAAGGTATCATCACTTCTCCTATATATTCAGACACATGTATACAATGCTACTTTATGATAAAATAGAAACATAGGATGTAAAGTGTAAGGAATATTGTAAAATTTCATATTCCACATTTATTAAATAAAGAAATGTTTACCGTTTATTATTGTGACTGTTAAAGAGTTAACGACATCACAGACAGCCCAACCGTAAATTGTGTATAAATATGTTACTATGGACTGTTACAGATTTAATGGCATCAGAGAAAGGTTGGCCTGATATCTGTTGATGCCTTTAGAATAGAAAGTATTGAAAAAGGTTAACATCCCCTATAGTACTGTATAGTTCAAATGAATAGAGGAATCAAGTGACTGTAAATTTGGTTAAGTGTCTAAAATGGTGTGGAAGTTTACGAATCAAGGGTTACAAAAAAGGAATTGTAATCCGAGAATTTTACACGAAATAGGTGATCTTATAGTCTCAATGGAGGTTTGTTCGGTAAGGTACAGAAAGAAACTCGATGAGGCCCTCACTAGGACTGCTCTGTCTGAATCAAACTAAGACCCTAAAATAGTGATATTAAAGTGGAATGGGATATCATTAGTCAATATATCTTAAGATCGCCCGTTTAAAAGTATCTTGAAGAGAGAGAAATAAATTGAGAAATGACGAATATGCCCTTATATTGAAATAATGCCTCTGAATCATGGTTGACTAAATTGATTTGGAATTGATTGATGGTGATAAAGTAACTGATGGTGTAAAGAATATATTACATGTTTAATGGTGTCACAGCCCGTGACCCTATTTTTCATCTTACTATATACATCTTATATGGGACCCGATTTTTTTTATATATTCTACATCATATTGTAAGCGATTGATAACCGAAATAAATTAATTTGTGGAATTAAATAAATATTTAATATTAAATTCCACTTTTCATTATGGAATTTTAGGAAATTCAATTTTGTATGGTGTACAAGAATGAGATACATATTAAAGAAGTAAGCTAGAAGAGTCAACAAATTGAGCAGAAAATTGGACAACATTCATGTCACCCTTGCTAATGATTTTGCTGCTCAAATTTGGAAAAATTATAAAGGAAATCAGCCACAAATTTAAGGCATAAAATATAATATAATATAAGTGATACATAGTAGAATTTTATGGCTGAAAAATTATGCAAAAGAAGAACAGAGAAAAGTCAAGAAAATGCAGCCATTCACGCCAAAAAAAAAATTCTGCTGCCTTTGTTGTACTCGGCTGGAAAGTTTAAAGGAAGAAGAAGAATAAATGTTTAAGGTGCAAAAAAGGCTTAAAGAAAAGGTCATTAAAAGTTAACACATGACTAAAAGATCATTGGTTGAAACCTTGAAAAGAGGAGTGGAAAAAGTCCACAAAATCATGCAGTAAAGAGGACTTCAACGTTACTTGTGACTGCTCTCGTACCATCTTCTGTCTTGCCATAAAAAGGCTGATGAAACATGATTTTTATAGTGTAAAATAAGTGCAAAATGGTGTTTAAAGATAAAGTAATTAAAGATATCATATATTAGGTGCTTATTGGCCGAAATAAAGCAAGGAAAAGAAGAGGAAAATAAGACAAACCGATCGGTCAAGGAGAAGTCACGCCAGCTTGCTGTCATCTACGTACCTCTTCAGTTTTTTAGGATGATAGACTATGAATTTTATAATATAAAATATAAGGAATATATTATAAAAGAAACATGAAATTAATATATTATAAATGGCTGGAAATTTTTCTGCTGAAGTATAAAACAAAGACAAAAGAGTAGTCTGTGATAACCATAAATTTTTTATTTATTGGAAATTATAAATAGTGAAAATAAATGTTGGAGAAAATGAACAGTGAAAATAAATAAATAAAATTTTGAGAATCAGAATATTGTGGAAATTCCGAGAATGGAGGAAGTGACGGAATTGAGAAATTCGAGTAAAAGAAATTAAATAAGGAAAGTAGGGAGATTTAATTTGGATGAATGGAAATCCAAATTAAATAAGAAAATGAGAAATGAAAATAAAATATGTTTATATAATTACAAATTATATAAATGTATTTTGATATAAATACATATATATTTAAATACCGTATGGTATACAGTATATATTAAATATACATTGGTATATATAAGTATATATATACTATTTGATAAATTTCAATAGTACATATGTATTATTTACAACATTGTATGTATATACATATAAGTATATACATATTTGAGAAAATGTAAATATTAAATTACATTAAAGTTTAAAGGTATATATATATTGTAAATACAATATATATGGAATTATGACATTTATATAAATATTTATATAAATGTTATTTAATTTTAAGTATGTAAATATATATATATATACTAGATATATATTTTGTAATATACAATATATATTATATATATAATATATATTGTACTGTACTATATATGAAATAATATATATGTGTAATATATAGTATATATATTATATGTATAAAGTATAAAGTATAATATATTATATATAGTATATTATATAAATATACTAAAAAGGGAAATAGAAAACAAACAAAAATAGAAAGAAACAGAAAAAGAAACAGAATCGGGAAGACTCCCGATTCTGTCTTCTCGAGTGGCACCAGCCACTGTTGCCGGAGAAAAGAGAGAGAGAGAAGGAAAGGGAGGGCGACGTCGGTAAAGGAGAAAGAAGAGGGAGGTGACCGGCGGTAGCCTGAAACGGAAAAAGAGGAAAAATCGAGAGAAAACTGGCGGAGGAAACCGAAGGAAAGGAAAAGGGAAAACAGCGGTGTCGGCCGATCTTGGCACCGCCACAGCCACCTCGACCTCGGCATAGGTGAGGGGAAGGAAAAGAGAGCCACCGGTGAGGTCGACGACGACGGAGGAAGGCCGACGGAGGAGGAGAAGAAACCAAGGCAAACTGAGTAGATCTGCCGCCGTGACACCAAACCAGACCGAATGGAAGCCACCGGTAGCTTCGTCGTGCCGTCGGCCAGCTGAAGAGCCGCCGAACCGCCGGAGAATCGGCCATCGGAGAAGAACCGGCAGTGAACCAGTCTGACCGGTTTGAAAAGGAAAAGAAAAGGAAAAAAAGAAAAAGGAAAAAAGAAAAGAAAAAGAAAGAAAAAGAAAAAAGAAGAAAGAAAAAGAGGAAAAAGGAATTCCGGGAATTTGGAAAATTCCCGAGAATTCGAAAATTACGGAAAATCTTGAGAATTACGGGAATCGGTAAGAAATCCCGAAAAGTATTAAATTATTTAAATATTTTATTTATTTAAATAATTATGGAAAAATTCTAAATTTTAGAATTTAATTTCCAAAAAATATCCTCGATGACCGAGCCAATGGAATCGGGCGAGGCGAACACGGGCGCGGCCTTCGAGAGGCAGTCGTCGACCCAAAACAGGTAAGGGAGACATGTGCCGCCTGTAAGGATATTCGGTCACATGTTTTAAATTATGCATTTAATTTATAAATGCAATTTATAATGATTAGTTTTTAAAGTTGTGGTGATTTATCGGTTTTAAATTGTGGTGAAATACCGGTTGAAAAATATAAATTGTATTTTCCGTGCAAGAGGCTAGCCAAATCGGCAACCGTTATACTGCCGAAAAATTATCGAATAATTACTGGAATTTACCGAAAATCACCAAAAATCATAATAAATGATTTGATTTCACGTGAAACGATTTTCAGGTACGAAAATTGAGAAATCAAGTAAATTTCATAAAACATGAATATAATGATATTGGATTTTAAAATATTCATGTTTTCGAGTATGGTGAAAAGGAAATCACCGAAAATTCACCGGTAAGTGATATTTCACGTGAAACGAGATGAAAATGAAAAAGAGACCGAAGTGAATATTTTTATAAATATTCTTAAATATTCACTTGATTTAATATGAAACCTTTATGGTTTTAATTGTAAGATAAATAATTATATAAATTCCATAAGGTTAAGAAATGATGAAAAACTATGATTTCGAGACTAGAGGTCTCTACACGTGTTTTTAGAAAGAAACATGGTTACGGGATTTATGAATTTGGAAAAATAAATATTTTATTTTTCATAAATGATTGAAAAACCATGTTTTCAAGTGAAAGCACGGAAAAACGTGCATACGTGTTTTACGGTGGAGAAAGGACAGTTTTGCCCTTTTATATGTTACATTGATGATTTTGCAAACTGTTTCACTGTGAGAAAAACACGATTTATACCTTTATAAAATATTTTGAGAAATATTATTTAAATTATAAATTTTATAAAGGTGATGATTTTATTACATGTGAGCCTTATGGATATTTGTGAAATATTTCGATTTATTGTATTTAAAATCCATAAAGGCTATGGTACGGTTTATACTGTTTTGAGACTTAGGCCCCGAGTTTCATGCATCACACTTATACTGTTACTGTCACTGTCACGTGGCTAATAGACCTGCCAGTCATCAACGTCCCAGATGTCACCTGGCAAGTGTACACCGAGGACACCATATAGATCATAGCCATAGATCTCACTGTTATACTGTTACTGTGTCCCTTTGGGGATGATGATTACTGGTCCATTATTGGACAATGATAGCATGATTTAATTGTAGGGTGATGCCTAGTCTCACATATTGTTACTGTTTACTGAAAGGATTTACATAATCCTATTTATTGTACTGTATTGTACTGCTTACTGTTCTAAACTACTGTTTACTGTTACTGATGGAAAAAAAACTGTACCAAAACACTGTTTACTGAACTGCACTATTTACTAAAATGATAGCCACTGATTACTATTTTACTGAAGAAAAGCCTACCATTTACTGTTTACCGAACTGAAAGCTACCGTATACTATTTACTGAATGGGTAGCTACTGCTTACTATTACTGATTGAACCGTATCGAGATACTGTTTTATTGAATACTGAATATACTGTTTTACTGAACTGTACAATACGGTTACTGATTTGAAAAGAGAAATAAATGTTTATTCTTGTAACGACCCGTTACCACATTTTTCACCTTATTTTACACAATTTATCCGGTTGGGCTGTCTGTGATACTTCACTTTATTTCTTATGTTAAACAATTTCATAAAATATTGTTTATATTACATACATCCCCTATCTTACTTAATAAGCAAGTAGTATTGCATACATGTCTAAATACAGAAAATACATGATCGTACCTCATATAAATCAGTCGGTCTGTCACATTGTCCTTTATGCGCAGCCGTGATCCACAATCAACTGATCTCACAATCTTTAAAACCTAAAATGTTTGAAATTAAGGGGTGAGCAAACCACGGCTCAGTAAGAGAGTTATATGTCACACTTGATATTCAACTATCTATATGCTGAAAATATATATATATTTTTAAATCTTCCTAGCTGGCTCTAGGCTCATAATGTAGGAAGGATAGTACAATCGGCTAGGGATCCAGATAGAGTAAGGCAGGTATTTTAAAATACCTGACTTGTTCCTGAACCTAGAAGCAACTGTAGAGAGTGCTAATCCCGTTGTTTGCAAAACGATATAATTTTCGTTTTTCCACGGAGTAAACCACTTATTTCTTTTTACATTCAATATACTTTAAAACACGTGACAGTTCAGTAGTAAAACAATGGTTTACTTCTCTTCTCTTCAGTACAGTAAAAACACGTGACAGTACAGTGATTTGTAAATATCCAATCATTAGATAATTACTTCTTCGATTATTTCTATCTTAGAAATAATTCTTATGTTATTCTTTTAGAATAAACATTTATTTCTCTTTTCAAATCAGTAATCGCATCGTACAGTTCAGTAAAACAGTATATTCAGTACAACAGTAATTCGATACGGTTCAATCAGTAACAGTAAACAGTAACTACCAATTCATTAAATAGTATAAGGTAGCTTTCAGTTCAGTAAAACAGTAATCAGTGGCTACCATTTCAGTGTACAGTACAGTTCTGTAAACAGTAGTTTGGTACGGTTTTTCATCAGTAAACAGTAAACAGTAAAGTAGTTCAGTTCAGTAAAATAGTACAGTAAACAGGATTCCATAAATCCTTTCAGTAAACAGTAAGCAGTAAGTAATAAGTGAGACTAGGCAACACCCTACAATTAAATCATGCTATCTCGTCCACTAAGGACACAGTAACAGTAATGAGATCTATGGCCATGATCTATAATATGTCCTCGGTGTACGCTTGCTAGGCGACAATCCGGGACGCTGATGACTAGCTGGTCAATCAGCCACGTGACAGTAATAGTATATGTGATGCATGAAAATCGGGGCCTAAGTCTCAAAACAGTATAAACCGTATCATAGCCTTTATGGATTTTAAACACCGTAAATCAAATATCCATAAGGCTCACATGTAAATATAATCACCTTTATGAAATTTATAAAATAAATAACATTTTTCAAATTATTTCATAAAGGTATATATTCTGTTTTCCATACGATAAAGACAGTTTGCAAAATCATCACTGAAAGTATAAAAGGGCAAAACTGTCTTTTTCCACAGTAAAACATACATGCACGCTTTTCCGTGCATTCAATCGAAAATATGGCTATATAATTATCGGAATTTCAAAAAAATCATTTTTATAATTTATAAAAATAAATTATTTATTTTCTAACTTTAAATTTCCATCACTATGTTTTCTTCTAAAAACACATGTAGAGACCTCTAGTCTCGAAATTATAGTTTTCCATCATTTCTTAATCTTTATGGAATTTATATAATTATTTATCTCACAATTAAAACCATAAAGGTTTTATATTAAATCAAGTGAATATTTGAGAATATTTATAAAATTATTCACTTCAGTCTCTTTTTCATTTTCATCTCGTCTCACGTGAAATATCACCTACCGGTGAATTTTCAGTGATTTCCTTTTCACCATACTCAAAAAGATGAATATTTTAAAATTAAATATCACTATATTCATGTTTTATGAAATTTACTTAATTTCTCGATTTTCGTACCCGAAAATCGATTCACGTGAAATCAAATCTTTTATTTTAGTTTTCGGTAAATTCCAGGAATTAGTCGATAATTTTTCGGCAGTATAATGGCTGTCGATTTGGCTAGCCTCCTGCACGAAAAATACAGTTTATATTTTTCAACCGGTATTTCACCATAATTTAAAACCGATAAATCACCACAATTTAAAATACAGTTTATATTTCCTTATTTTCCATAATTTCTCATCTTATTTTTTCGATTTAATTTTCCTACTTTCTTTATTTAATTTCCTTCAATTAAAATTCCAACTTCATCACTTCCTCAATCCTCGGAATTTCAACAATATTCCGATTCTAACAATTTTATTTATTTATTTATTTCCACTGATTTATTTTCTCCAATATTTATTTCCAATATTTATAATTTCCAATAAACGGAAAATTTACGGTTATCACATCCTCCCCACCTTAAGAAATTCGGTCCTCCGAATTTAACTTAAGTCCAAAGGTGGTACATGTCGTATACTTACGACTTCTAACCTTTAGTTCATCCTCCAAGTAATACTGCCAGTACATTTTCAACATCAAGAGCACTTTAGACCACTACATGCTGTCCTTCATCATATATGTCTATACTCCCATAAATTCACTTATTAAATCGGGAGTTATTCATTTTCGCTCCTTTCACATAAGAGTCCATTCACACTCTTTTCACATAAGAGTCGATACACAATATTTTTCGTATCACAGCTGCTCTATGCTGTTCATCATCCATCTTTCTCACTTAGTGCCAAGTCGATATAGTTTAAAACTATCAATTACACATGTCAGTCAGTTATATGTAATTGTCCCAGTAGCTTATACATCTTATGCACATGCTCTCTCAATATCATGGAGCGTTTATATCTCACGCTCATATATATATATATATATCAGTATGGAGCGGTGCTATCAATACACTTGGGATCTCGAAGCCTTTTGCTATTCTCATTAAGCTTATGGCAACTCAGAGATTCCCATCACATGTAAGGCTCACTGGAACTATTCGTATACATTCTCATTGTTTCCTACTCATATTTCGACTAAGGCACTAGAGAATCTAGAAGTTTGATAAGGGAAAGTGATTATATTTAGATTATCAGTCTTTAATCACTTCCATATCATCATTTCTCTTTTGGACTCTTTATTGTCCAGAATATTCATTTTATCAAGGCGGCATCTCACTTGCAGACTTTACTATTGATCATCTCTTACAATCATAGCTCATGAGACAATCATGTTCCCTTCATGTAGTATGGTTATTCAATGATTGAGTCCTCAATTATTCATTTAATCATCACATTATCTATACACTTCCACCATTTATCATTTCAAGGTGGTTATGTGTATGTATAACACTTTTCTATTTAGATACTGGCAGTAAACATATCAATTATCTTACTCCTTTGAGTACTATTACTTTCACTAATCAAATTTGGCTTGATTTTACATCTAGCCACTGTCATGTGATAACCAATAAAATCACTTACAGTCACAATTTCGGGATCTATTTCATGTTCCCTACTCATCATGCAACTTATTTCCTTATTTCACTTTCATTTTTTGCAATTGCACTCTCCTCATTTTAGTTGGTTTTCTCAATTGGTATGGTACTATACTACTAAGATCTTTTAAAATCTTGTATACCATCTTTTCTTTACACTTGTCCATTTACCGGCTTGAGTCTCATTAGTAGAGCAGCTAGTCCCATAACTCTTTTATAGACTGGCAGTAGTATTTAGCTACACTCATTATTTTCGTATCTCGATCATTATCTCTATATCATAGACAGGTTCACTGTCATTCTGTCAATTCGAGATTATACATCCCTCATAAGGAGACACTATCTAGCCAAACATCTTATTTGCCAATCTTAACACAATTCCACAGTCTTTAAGAGTTTAAGGGTCATACCACAATGCTGCTCATGTTCCATTTGTACTTTAGACTGTATTAATATTTTCTCAATTTATTCATGTACGGATGCCTCATTTCTTAAGCTTATATACTTCACAAGGCAACTCATTAACCTTGTAACCTCAATAGGAACTCATAAAAATTCACTCCGAGTTCTAATCATCATCTTATGGACATCAATTTCCAATCTTTTATCTAATGACGCTTTATATTGAGGCTAGTCTTATAAACTCCTCATATCTTTGATTAGATCCGTAAAGCGTCCATTTTCATGTAGATGAATACTCGTTCTTCATAAGAACTTATTAGATGGTAAACATTTACTATATCACTTTCATTCATCTACATATCGAGGTCATTTGTATTTATCTCATTTACACTTATATAGACAACTTCATTATTCTCAATCTCAATATCTATGTTTTCGTCATTCAGACCTTTACACATGAATTCCATTATTCACACCTTTTCCAGAGTGGATTTCTTAAGCTTTCGGATTTTCTTAAGTTCTCCGATATAAGCTTAGAATCAGATTTCATATTCAAGATCGAGTCAATGTTATCTCGATTCCTCCAATTTATATAACTCTGGAAGTTCTATCGGAAATCAAATCCGATACTTTCTTTAATCACATATTTCTTATTAATTCAGACATTTCATCCTCATGTCCTATCATTTACACTGTGTATTCTCAAGGCAGAGACATTTATTATTCGATTCATTTCGACTCATACTCTACCTGGATTTCATTGTTTACTCATACTTTACAGCCTTATGAATCTCATTCCAGTAAGCTGTAGTAAGTACAACAATTATCAACACATGTTACAGCTAACCAATTTATTACAGTTATTCACTTTAAAATCATTTTCATTTAATGAATTCAGGCTTAATTCCCTTGAGTATATTATCTACGAGGTTCGAACCTTGGCACCCTTACGTACCTAGTTCCTTACACTCGTGTTACCATTGTGATAATTGTAAGAGCCCCGCCCGTTCGTATCGGCCGTCGGCGAGCATCCCCTAGGCGATCCTAGCACCCCAGGTTTACCCTTACAAGTGAGTCGACGACCACAGAGTTCGCCCACACCTCACAACACATGATCCACTACGGGTCACCCATCATTGGGTCACCCATCACAGTTCTGTCTCAAGGGTCCTGAAGATCTCTAGGTTAGTTGTCATCTTCTTTTTATCACTTTACTGTTCTTATATATTCACCAATTCACCGTACTCCATACAGTACACCAATTTACAAATCATAACTCAAAAAGCTCAGGTTCTATATAGAAATCTCTGTTTGATACCTCAAAAACAATATAAATGTATAGAACCGTAATTAACTGTACTGTTATGGATTTCATTATCTGTACTATTCATCTTCTCAGTCATTTTAAGTAATTATTTCACTTTCCATAGTATTCAACGATCCCGTTCAATACACTCTTAATTCAGGCCCTTACAATCAATATTCGGGCCAATCATCTGATGACATTCCACTACACTTTTTGGATCACATCATGTAAGGCCTCGGCCCGTCCGCCATCCGCCTGTACACATCTGTACTGTCCTCTTTGAGAATGCCTAGCCCTTTCACTGGGTCACCCCTCAAGGATCTATCGTGAGGCCCAGCCCGTTCACTAGGTCACTCAACATTCACGTCCGTATTCTAAGTGTCAGTGGAATCAGTAATAGGGATCGTTATATTCATATGACATCCTCTATGCCATTAATAACTCCATTTCTCTCAATGGATTCAAATTCAGCTCGATTTTATCTCTGTTCCGAACTTCGCCCAACATAAGGGCATTTTCGTCATTTCGACATTTATTTCTTTCTCCTCAGTATACATTGGAATCAATTATCTCATTATCCATGTGCTGATATTATCCTTTCTCATACTTATACCAGCAATTTGGATCTCATTCAATTTCGGCAGAGAAGTTTACAAAAATCCACAATTTGGATTATTTTGCTTGTAATTCAGCTTTACTTCACTAATTTCTCTATCAAATCACTTAATTCCAACTTCTGTTGGTCTATTTTGACTCCCGGTAAAATTTTGGAGTCAGGAGTATTTTGGTCATTTTTGGTAAAAATTTTCTCTCTTCAAATTACCCTCAATCAGTGATCTTAAAGTCTATTTAATTATGTTATATCATTTCCTTTCTTCATACCATCATTTTCAGGTCTCAGCTCGATCAGGACCGTAAGGTACTGGTGGGGCCCTCACCAGTCCTTTCGATTCCTTACCGAACAGGCCTTCGTTTAGATTATAAGAACCACCAATTTTCTGGTAATTTCTGAGCCTATTTTCCTCTTTTACATTCTGAATTTATACTTTCTCACCCCCTTTAAATCATTTTACTCAATTTACAATCATTTATTTTCTCTGTGTATTCAGACGACACAGTACTACTGGGGATGTTTAACACTTTTCCTTCCAAAAGTATTCACAGATATCAGGCCAACCATGCTCTGATACCATTAAATCTATAACGACCCGTTACAACATTTTTCACCTTATTTTACACAATTTATCCGGTTAGGCTGTCTGTGATACTTCACTTTATTTCTTATGTTAAACAATTTCATAAAATATTGTTTATATTACATACATCCCCTATCTTACTTAATAAGCAAGTAGTACTGCATACATGTCTAAATACAGAAAATACATGATCGTACCTCATATAAATCAGTCGGTCTGTCACATTGTCCTTTATGTGCAGCCGTGATCCACAATCAACTGATCTCACAATCTTTAAAACCTGAAATATTTGAAATTAAGGGGTGAGCAAACCACGGCTCAGTAAGAGAGTTATATGTCACACTTGATATTCAGCTATCTATATGCTGAAAATATATATATATTTTTAAATCTTCCTAGCTGGCTCTAGGCTCATAATGTAGGAAGGATAGTACAGTCGGCTAGGGATCCAGATAGAGTAAGGCAGGTATTTTAAAATACCTGACTTGTTCCGGAACCTAGAAGCAACTGTAGAGAGTACTAATCCCGTTGTTTGCAAAACGATATAATTTTCGTTTTTCCACGGAGTAAACCACTTATTTCTTTTTACATTCAGTATACTTTAAAACACGTGACAGTTCAGTAGTAAAACAATGGTTTACTTCTCTTCTCTTCAGTACAGTAAAAACACGTGACAGTACAGTGATTTGTAAATATCCAATCATTGGATAATTACTTCTTCGATTATTTCTATCTTAGAAATAATTCTTATGTTATTCTTTTAGAATAAACATTTATTTCTCTTTTCAAATCAGTAACCGCATCGTACAGTTCAGTAAAACAATATATTCAGTACAACAGTAATTCGATACGGTTCAATCAGTAACAGTAAACAGTAACTACCAATTCATTAAATATTATAAGGTAGCTTTCAGTTCAGTAAAACAGTAATCAGTGGCTACCATTTCAGTGTACAGTACAGTTTTGTAAACAGTAGTTTGGTACGGTTTTTCATCAGTAAACAGTAAAGTAGTTCAGTACAGTAAAACAGTACAGTAAACAGGATTCCATAAATCCTTTCAGTAAACAGTAAGCAGTAAGTAGTAAGTGAGACTAGGCAACACCCTACAATTAAATCATGCTATCTCATCCACTAGGGACACAGTAACAGTAATGAAATCTATAGCCATGATCTATAATATGTCCTCGGTGTACGCTTGCTAGGCGACAATTAGGGACGCTGATGACTAGCTGGTCAATCAGCCACGTGACAGTAACAGTATATGTGATGCATGAAACTCGGGGCCTAAGTCTCAAAACAGTATAAACCGTACCATAGCCTTTATGGATTTTAAACACCGTAAATCAAATATCCATAAGGCTCACAAGTAAATATAATCACCTTTATGAAATTTATAAAATAAATAACATTTTTCAAATTATTTCATAAAGGTATATATTCTGTTTTCCATACGATAAAGACAGTTTGTAAAATCATCACTGAAAGTATAAAAGGGCAAAACTATCTTTTTCCACAGTAAAACACATATGCACGCTTTTCCGTGCATTCAATCGAAAACATGGCTTTATGATTATCGAAATTTCAAAAAAATCATTTTTATAATTTATGAAAATAAATTATTTATTTTCTAACTTTAAATTTTCATCACCATGTTTTCTTCTAAAAACACATGTAGAGACCTCTAGTCTCGAAATTATAGTTTTCCATCATTTCTTAACCTTTACGGAATTTATATAATTATTTATCTCACAATTAAAACCATAAAGGTTTTATATTAAATCAAGTGAATATTTGAGAATATTTATAAAATTATTCACTTCAGTCTCTTTTTCATTTTCATATTGTCTCACGTGAAATATCACCTACCGGTGAATTTTCGGTGATTTCCTTTTCACCATACTCGAAAAAATGAATATTTTAAAATTAAATATCACTATATTCATGTTTTATGAAATTTACTTAATTTCTCAATTTTCGTACCTGAAAATTGATTCACGTGAAATCAAATCTTTTATTTTAGTTTTCGGTGATTTTTGGTAAATTCCAGGAATTATTCGATAATTTTTCAGCAATATAACGGCTGCCGATTTGGTTAGCCTCCTGCACAAAAAATACAGTTTATATTTTTCAACCGGTATTTCACCACAATTTAAAATCGATAAATCACCACAACTTTCAAAACTAATCATTATAAATTGCATTTATAAATTAAATGCATAATTTAAAACATGTGACCGAATATCCTTATAGGCGGCACATGTCTCCCTTACCTGTTTCGGGTCGGCGACTGCCTCTCGAAGGTCGCGCCCGTGTTCACCTTGCCCGATTCCATTGGCTCGGTAATCACGAAAATTTTCTGAAAATTAAATTCTAAAATTTAGAATTTTTTCATAATTATTTAAATAAATAAATTATTTAAATAATTTAACACTTTTCGGGATTTCTTATCGATTCCCGTAATTCTCCTGATTTCCCGTAATTTTCGAATTCTCGGGAATTTTTTGAATTCCCGAAATTCCTTTCTCTTTCTCTTTCTCTTTCTCTTTCTTCTTTTTCTTCCTTTTTTCCTTTTCCTTTTTCTTTCCTTTTTTCTTTTTCCTTTCTTTCCTGGCCGGTACAAGCCCTTCAGACCGATTGCCTTCCCCTCACCGTCGGTTCTTCTCTGGCGACTGGTTCTCCGGCGGTTCGGTGGCTCAGCAGCTGGCCGGCGTCGAGGCGAAGCTGCCGGTGGTCTCAGCATGCCTGGATCGGCGGCACAGCGACGGATCGAGTCGGTTTGCCTCGATTTCTTTTCCTCGTCCGTCGGGCTTCCTCCGCCGTCGTTGGCCTCACTGGTGGCTCTCTTCTCCTTCCCCTCACCTCCGTCGAGGTCGAGGTGGCTGTGGCGATGCCAAGACCGACCGGCACCGCCGTTTTATCTTTTCCTTTCCTTCGGTTTTCACCGCTGGTTTTCTCTCGATTTTTCCTCTTTTTCCATTTCGGGCTACCGCCGGTCACCTCCCTCTTCTTTTTCCTTCATCGACTCGCCCTCCCTTTCCTTCTCTCTCTCTCTTTTCTCCGGCACAGTGGCCGGTCGCCCTTTGGGGGGAAGAATCGGGAGGCTTCCGATTCTTTCTCTCTTTTCCTATTTATTTTTTTATATTATAATTATACATTATAAATTTATATTATACTTATATCATATATTATATATATATATAATATTAGTACTTTATATATTAGATAGTACTATATATATATTATATATAATGATATATATATATATGTATATTGTATATTAATAATATGTATACATATTGTATATAAACAAAATATATATATATATATATATATGATACATATATGTATACTTATATACTTTTAATTTAACTAACATTTATATATTTCTTTATATAAATGTAAAAATTTTCATATATATTGTATTTACAATATATATGTATTTAAACTTTAATGTAAAGTAATATTTATATTTTTCTCATATATGTATATATTTATATATACATAAAATGTCATATTTAAATACATATGTATTATTTAAATTTATAAAATAGTATATATACTTATATATACCCATGGATATTTAATATATATTATATATCATACGGTATTTAAATACATATGTATTTGCATGAAAATACATTTATATAATATATAATTATATAAATATATTTCACATTTCCTTTCTCATTTTCTTATTTAATTTGGATTTCCATTTATCCAAATTAAATTTCCTCATTTCCTTATTTTCCATAATTTCTCATTTTATTTTTTCGATTTAATTTTCCTACTTTCTTTATTTAATTTCCTTCAATTAAAATTCCAGCTTCATCACTTCCTCAATCCTCGGAATTTCCACAATATTCCAATTCTCACAATTTTATTTATTTATTTATTTCCATTGATTTATTTTCTCCAATATTTATTTCTAGTATTTATAATTTCCAATAAATGAAAAATTTACGGTTATCACATACCATTAAATCTGTAACGACCCGTTACCATTCTAAAAGAAGAACATAAGAATTATTTCTAAGATAAAAATAATCGCAAAAGTACTTATCCAATGATTGGATATTTGCGAACCACTGTACTGTCACGTGTTTTACTGTACTGAAGAGAAGAGAAGTAAACCACTATTTTCATTACTGAACTACCACGTGTTTTAAAGTATACTGGATGTGAAAAGAAATAGTGGTTTACTCCGTGGAAAAACGAAAATTATATCATTTTGAAAACAACGAAAATAGTACTTTCTACAGTTGCTTCTAGGTTTTGGAATAAATCAGGTATTTCAAAATACCTGCCTTACTCTATCTGGATCCCTAGCCGACTGTAGTATCCTTCCTACATGTGTGCCTAGAGCCAGCTAGAAAGATTTTAAAGAAAATGAAAAAAAAATTATTTTCAGCATATAGATAGCTGAATATCAAGTGTGACATATAACTCTCTTACTGAGCCGTGGTTTGCTCACTCCCCAAATTTTAACATTTCAGGCTTTGATGATGGTGAGATCCAGTATTTGTGGATTACGGCTGCACATAATGGACAATGTGACAGACCGACTAAGATATATCAGGTACAATCATTTATTTTCTGTATTTAGACATGTCTACAGTACTACATATTTGTAATTAAGATAGGGGATGTGTATAATGTTAATAATATTTTATTAAATTGTTTAACATCAAGTGTAAAGTGAAGTATCACAGACAGCCCAACTGGATAAATTGTGTAAAATAAGGTGAAAATGTGGTAACTGGGCATTACATAGTCAATGACGTGTGGAAAGGAAGATTTCCACGCCACCCTGTGCTGCAGTTTTTCTTCAGCCATTTAATGAATTTTAATGTAAGAAATGATGAAAGAAAATGATAAGAAGCAAGGTGACACAATGTTATTGGTTAATAAGGATAAAGAGAAGAATAAAGAAGCAAGAAACTTCAGCCAAACTCAGTTATCCTCATCGATTTCCCCTGCTTCCACGAGCATTCTGTTTGGCCATGCTATGTTCGGTTTTCACTCAATTCCTCCATGAAATCTCTTAGCAAAATGTTCTTTCTTTGCTAGTTAATTACCAAATCTTCGCAACAAACCTTATATATACCTTAAGACCAACTAAGAATCAAGCTAGAAGACTGACGAGAAGAAGGAACAAAACAGAAAATAAAATTCTATTTTGGAGAACTACAATCGGTCAAGGTAAGGAATTTAATCCTCTTGGTTTTGTGATATTTAATAACTTATTTTTACGTTTCTAAACATGAGAAACATGATGATAATATTAATTTTAGTTAAATTCCATTAGATCATGGAATTTGCATCATATAGATCTTGATATAGATTTAAGAAAAAACAAGAAATTTTGCAAAAGCTGGTATGATGATGATGATGATAGATGAAATATGGAATATAGATAGGTTGAGGAAGAAACTTAGAAGTGCAAAAAGGGTTGAAAAGCATAAGTTGGATAGTAAGAGAAGTTTTGGTTGGACATGGAATAAATGAAGAGTAAAGACTTCATGCAAGAATGATAAAGAGGTTCACGTAGACAAGGAATAATGAAATGGGAAAACAAGAAAATAGAAGAGAAGTGTTGGAAAGTCAATGAAAGTGGCCATCAAGAGTTTCGGCCATGACATTGAAATTAAGGATTTTGGTCAACAATAGTCATAGAAATTAAAGGAGAAGAAATGGTAAAATGAAAACCAAAAAGGAGCTAGAATGAACAAATTGAGTTTAACACCAGTATAACATATATCGGTTGTACTCATAACATAAAGTTAGTGGCTGCATTTTACAAATATTAGTGGTTCAAAAATAAGAAGAAGAATATTAATAATTTTTGGTAAAATTATTTTGCAACCCGAGTCAACGAAATTTGGTAAAAGGAATCGGGAAGCTCGACTTCATACGACTGGTAAGGGGGGAGTGTGTGAGTTGTAGTGATATAATGAATTGCATGTTTTCTTGAGTTAAATGTTATGAGCATATTGAATAGAAGAATTGGTTTGAAAACATGCAAAATCTGTGGTTGAAAAGCTGGTTTATATATTGTGACTATGTGCAGGAGGTTAGGAATCCACAGCTGTTATGCTGTCGAAAATTTTTCCAAAAATATTCTAAAATATTCCAAAATATTTTAGAAGCATGAAATGATTTAAATGGGAAATTTTGAATATAATTTCCACCAATTTTCCATAAATTGGAAATTTTGAGAGTTATGAAAAATTAAATATCCATGTTTTATATTTTTATTAAAGTGAGAATTTGATTTGTTTTATATGATAATAAATATTCAAATTGAATATTTATTTACTTTCTCACTTAATACATAAATATTTACTGATGGATTTACTGTATGTGAAAATGGAGAATAAAATACCTTTTTGGAAAATAATTCTTTAAATAAATGATTTGATTCATAGGATTTCCTTAATGGGTCGTTTGGTTCGCGGAATTTAAGATTACCGGGAATATTAAATTATTGGAATATTATTTCACTTGACGGATTACTGGGAATATTAGATTCCTGTGTTTGGTTATATTGGTGGGAATATAAGATTTCTGTGTTTGGTTCAAGAAATTTAAAATTACTAAATGGTAAATTTTACTATACTACCCTTTTGTAATAAAGTAAATAAAAGGGTGATTTAAAATGAATAACACATTGATAGAAGTTATTTTAACATAGTTATTTATTTATTAAGTTTATTCATTTGGAGAATATTAATTAATTTCTTTAACACAATTTTTTTTTATGAAAAGGTGACAACTTATTTAAATAGTAATTGTAGGAAGATTACAGGAAAGTTGATCATGGAGAAAAGCAGCCTCCATAAAGGGTGGAGTGTCCTCTATCCAAGCCATATCACTTACAACATCTTTTGCATATTTAGCTAACAAATGGACCACTACAATGCCACTACGTTTGACATGTCTAATGGAGAATTGTCTAAATTGTAGTAGTGATACTTTCATGACCTCTAATAACGCCTCTGCAATAAAATGATCTTCCCCACGTTTAGTAACAGCAGAGATTGCTACCATTCGCCACCTCTGTTTTGCTAAAAAGCAAGATTAAAAGTTGACAGGCACTTAAACCTCAACCCACCCTCCGATTTTGTTTATAGGATATAGGATATTGACTAAGTAAATTATTTCATGAAAAACATTTTATAATGTTTTAATAAGTGTAAACCATACATCACCACTTAAGCACATTAAGTAACCTTCAAAATTTTCATTCTTTAAGAAAAAAAAATTAATATACCAAAAGCAGGAAGTTAGCACAAAGAAAAGGGCTACAACAAAATATCTTAAACACCAAACTGTAAGCCACAAGCTAAAAACAAGCATACTAAAACAAAAAAAGATCCATCACAATTCGTCATAATAATTTAACACAAGCTAAATGCAACGATAATAACAATTTCAAGATAAGTGAAATACAACAAAATGATTTCCATAATTCATAAGTCTTAACATTCATAATACCTGTTGCCAAAAATAAACATTCATCATCAACATCCATTATAACATCCATCACCATTCGTCATTCATAATACTATAGAGAAAACCAAAAGCATCCTATTAACCAAAGTAGCATACTATCATCCTATCATGAAGTTAGAAACTACATATCTCCACTCCGGGTGTAGTCAAAGGATGGGCGATAGGAAGTACATTCATGCAACTGCTTAATCACATAATCCTTCCTATATTCTCTAGGCATAGCAAAGATGAAATCTACCTTGTGACTGTCTTTGCTTATGTATTCTCCAACACTTAGCACTTCATCCCTAGATAACCCTTCAATTTGCATGATTTCTGTACAAAGTGCCGTCCTCCTATCACTCCCCTCATCCTCTTTCTTGAAGAATGAGGCTATACCTTTGATCTCCTCAGTAGCCTCCTGAAATGCACTCCGAAAGTGGCTGATTTGCTCAACTAACTCACTTAGGCCATCAGAACTCCTTGATCTCTTTTTGCTAGATCCGGCTCTTGTACTTGTCACAACATTTATGTGACATGTTGAACCATCGACTTCATCTCTAACATCATCCCTTTCATCTTGAATCTCATTGTTACCTATTTCATGACTATCTTAAACCATATCCTCTTCCTCATCACTGTCTTCAACTGCATCCGCTGCAGTTTCAGCTCCTACACCAGTAGCTCTGTCTTTTCCAAATATGATGACAAAGTCATCAAAATGAGGAAATGCTTTGTTTCTCAGCCCTTTGGCATGCTGATGAGTCTAACAACAAATGCAACAATTGTCAGAAAATGCAAAACACATAGAGAAATTATGAATTCAAAAGAATTTGTATAATACTTACCTTAACCCATCCATCAAAGACATCTTTCGGTGCAGTCAAACATTTATCAGTATCATTCCACCCAAATCCACTACCAATGTTAATCATCTCATAAAAGGGATTATATTGTCTCTTGACTAACTTGACTCTTGATTCAATATGTGGATTGGCCCTTAGATTAGATGTCGGAAGTCTTTCCTCTAACATCTTCTCCAACTGGCTTAAGTAGCCTGCTCTGAAAGTCCCATTATCTCCCTTCCACTTGGGATCCTCTGCCAATACATGTAGGCATTTAACTAATTCATCATCTTCTGCCTTGGACCAATGGTGATGATGACCGAGAGTAACTTTCTTAGCTGTTTGTTTCTTTTTTTGATTTTTATTTCTCACATCCACATTCATTGAGGACATGTCCAAGTCCTAATATAAGCAATCAAAGATAAAAAATGTGTAACAAATCAAAATTGATATTTGTACCATCCAAAACAATTCACTTACATCAAATATATGAAAAACATATAATATAAATTATTCAAATACAGCTAACTGTAGCAACAACATCAAATTAGGTCTGTCATATTCAATCATTGTCTCATGGAAAATATATGAAACCATACGTTACAGAAAACATAATATTTGTCCTTACACTCAACAACTGAAATCATAAAAGAAAAAGCACAACATAGCATAACATAACACTCGTACTTAAGTACGCGATGCCATCCAATTGTTGAACATCTCTTCTGCCAGCTTGTCTCTCCACTCAGTCCAAGCATTACTTGGCTCACAGTGCCTGATCAACCGTTCTTTATCATCCCCTTCAAGTTGGCTACTAATCTCATTGTCAACATCACTTTCAATAGGGTCAATAGACATCTCAGACCTAATAAAATTATGGAGAAGACAACAAGCAGAAATGATTCTACACTGTGATTTTACCGAATAAAATGATTTTTCCCTTAAAATTGCCCACCTAGCTTTCAATATGCCAAAACATCTCTCTATGCAATTTCTTGCTTGAGAGTGTTTCATATTGAAGTATTCTTGAGGTGTGGTGGGTTGTTGTCCTTGCCTCCAATCATTCGAGTGGTATCTTTGGCCTCTATATGGTGCCAGAAACCCTTCCCCATTTGTGTACCCAGCATCACATAAATAGTATAAACCTATTTCAATACACAACTTATTTAATTAATATAATGGTTAAACCATTAACTAAATGAAGACCTATCCAAGATCACTTATGTATGTAAGATTACCTTGTGGAATCCTTAAACCATTTCTTCTAGTGATGGCATCCCTTAATACTCTACCATCTGCAGCAGAACCTTCCCATCCTGGCAAAACATAAATGAATTGCATGGTCGGTGTGCAGACACCAAGAACATTTGTAGCAATTTCATTTTTCCTTGACCTGTACTTAGGTCTGTCAACTGAGGTCACATTCACTCTTATGTATGTTCCACCTAAGGCACCCAAACAACCCTAAATCAAAGAGATTACAAAAGTAAGTAGGTAAATGCACTTTGGGAATGCTGATATGTTGTTTGAAAGGATTTTAAGAAAATACCTTAAACCATTTCCATCTTTCATCTGTTGAATTATCTGGTATTGGCTCTGATTTTTTAAACAACAATGAATGCAGTCTTAAAACAGCTTTCAACACCGTATGAAATCGTCTACTAATTGTCTCACCAGATCTTGCAACTTGACGCTTAAGAACCCTATTTTTTGTGTGGTGAGCAATGATGTGAAGAAAGCTGATAACCATTTCTTCTACACTTATATTTTTATTTTCCATCAATCCTCCTGTTGTTTTTAGCAAGTGACATAATTTTGCAAAAGCGCTCCTATCCATTCTACAATTATCAACACTTTGCCTATCACTCTCAAAAACCATTTTATGTAAATTTATTGTCCTAATATTATGTCTCTCAAGTGTTTGGTCAACATATGATATTCTACCCCTCCTTGCAAGTCTCCTAGCAACTAATGTTACAACTACAAACATAAGCATTTCAAACATAGACTCCAACTGCCTCATTTGCAAAATAAGTACTGTAACTAGTTGCATCTTCTTTCTTATTGATAAACGAGCCATAACTGTATGAAAACAAAAATTGAGCATGGTTAATAAAATATTGATCATAATATATAGCTAATCTTGAATATAACAAAGATTTTGTTGTATATATTTCCAAACTCATATGTTTTTCAAAATATTATAATGTGTTTGGTTTTTAAACTAATGTCTATAAATAAATATATTATTTCTACTTTTACTTCTTTTGTTGTGGGATTAACTTTTGATGTTCATCTAAAATTTTATGAGATAAGAAATGGATACTAGTTAAGGGAATTTTTATTTCTAATTTTTTTAGAAAATTCTGTAGCAAAGCTCTGGTTCTATTATGATCTTTTAGAGCTTTAATAGCCTTTAATAATGGACTGATAAAGGCTATCCGGCTCATTCTTAGAGTTTTGATTGTGAGATATTAACCAACCTTTGATAGGATCCATCCATCCTTCATTTTATTTTTTATCTTATCATGCTTATTGTACGAAACTTACATATGCTACAATTAATTATTTTAAAATTAAATCATGTTACCATTTATTTTGAATTGTGTAACTTGGAAAGCTTTGATTTAGCACATCAAACTTGCTGAAATTAGGATAAAATACAAGGTTTCCATTAATTTTTTTCGTTGATTTCTCTTAATTTCTTTGAATGTATATCATACTTAATAGATTCAATTGATAAAGTGAAGCAAACTGGGGAACTTGGAAAAGCTTTTTATTCAAATTCAATCATGTAAGAAAAGCAAAGCATATGAACGAAAATAGTAAGGAAAAAACTTTTGCAGATGCTCCAATTTTGTTTCCTGTTACTGCCAATTCTCCACAATGTTGTATGTTTTCAACCAAATTATAATTAAATAATACTTATTAATAATTATAATTTAATGTTAATTATTAAAAATATTAATTAATTTTTAATAATTAATTAATATTATTAAATTAATTACTAACTATCTACTGAAAATTTTTTCCCTCAAAGCTCTATCGTTCTCTCTACTCTCCTCTTGTTCATCTACTCCTCCTTGTTCAGTCAGATCTAGTAATTCATCCAAATCCCATTCAAGCAAAGCAAATAACCAAACACATTTATCCATATCCAAAACAAATCAAACCTAAAATCAAAAGTTCATCAAAAATAAAAAACCCAAATTTCCCATAGCAATTCCAAAAACCCATTCAATTCATCAAAAGCCAAATCTTAACATAATGGGTATTTAATCTACAATCTCAATATCAGCCAAAGCCCAACAAACAAAGGTTGTGTAAACCATGTGATAAGTGAAACAGTAAACATTTATAATGCTTGGTCTGTGAAGGAAGAAAACGTGAGGCAAGTAAAGAGATGAAGCTTTTAGCAAAGAGACAAAAACGAAAGGAAAGGAGAAGAAAATAAAGCTGCCAGCAAAGAGATGAAATTAGAGAAAAAGACAGAAGATGAAATCGAGAATAAATGAATTAATAAATCAAACAAAAGGCAACAGAAAAGAAAAGGAATGGATGCATCGCAGGCCAACATACCTTCTCAGAGGAGATTAACGACGAGGAAGCTTTGAGTTGTAGCCGCAAGAGTGACTAGCGCTAGAAGAGATCAACAGTGCCAAAGGAGATCGCCTGGCAGTGGGGTGACTGGGAAGAGAGGGGTGTTGGTGAAGGTGTCGTGCAACAATAAGTAAATTAGATTTGTTTTTGTGGTAAATAGTTGTAATATTTAATTGTTAAGAGGGTAAATTTGGCCTAAAAATAACTTTCCCCCGAAAAAATAAAAAACCTCAACACACGAGGGGAATTTTTTCACTGTTATTTCCCCCCCCATTTTTCACTATTCAGAATGTAAAATTCCCAATGGAAAAAAAACCAAACTATCCAAAAATGGTAATTGGATTACGGAAAAAAAATTCCGGGAGGTAATCTAAAATTCCCCCATCCAAACAGGGCCTAAAGGTATTTTTATGGGAAAAGAAATGATTTTATACCTTTATGGAACCAAATATTGATCTTATTTATTTTATAAATTCCATAAAGGTGATGATATATGAAAATGTGAGAGCCTTATAGATAAACATGAAATATTTCAAATTATTTTGAATAAGATCCATAAATGTTGTGGTACGGTTTCTATATTGTTTTGAGACTTAGGCCCCGAGTTTCATGCATCATACTGTTACTGTTACTGTCACGTGGCTGATTGACCCGCCAGTCATCAGCGTCCCGAATGTCACCTGGCAAGTGTACATCGAGTACACCTTATAGATCATGGCCATAGATCTCACTGTATACTGTTACTGTGTCCCTTCGAGGATGATTAATGTGTCCCTTAGTGGACGATGATAGCATGATTTAATTGTAGGGTGATGCCTAGTCTCAACTTACTGATTACTATTTACTGAAGGGATTTACTAAATCCTGTTTTATTGTCCTGCACTGTGAATTACTGTTTACTGAACTAAACCATACTGAAATATTGTTTTACTGAACCAGTAGCTACTAATTATTGTTTACTGTTTACTGAATTGAAAGCTACTGTTTACTGAACTGGTAGCTACTGATTACTGTTTACTAAACTGACACTTACTGATTGCTGTTTACTGAACTGAAAGCTACTGATTACTGTTTACTAAAATGAAATCTATTGATTTCTAATTACTGAACTGAATTGTACAGAACACTATTTACTGAACTGAAAGGAAATTACTGTTATCAAGAAAGAATACTTTGAAAATTATTTCTTAAATAGAAATAATTACTGAAGTACTATCTAATGATTTGGATATTTATAAGCTACTGTATTGAAAAGACTGGTTAATGTAACTACTGTTTTACCACTGTACTGTCACGTGTTTTGAATTGTTATTGAAGTGGTGGAAATTAAATGTTCTATTCCATTTAGATTTATGGAAAAATAAATATTTTCCAGCATATAGATTTCATTATATCAAGCAGCATACGACTCCTTTACTGAGCATGTGGTTCGCTCGCCCCTTACTTTTAAACTTTCCAATTAATAACGAGGATTAATTGAGGGCTTCCTCAGTTAAATATAGGTGTGAGTAGCCCACTGGGACATGGCATTGAAATTTAAAGGTACAGTCACTTCTCTTATATATTCAGACACTTGTATACAGTACTACCTTATGGTAAAATAGAAACAAGGGATGTAAAGTGTATGGAATATTGTAAAAATTTTTATAGTCCCAGTTTATTGAATAAATGTTTGTCATTTACTACTGTTAATGATAAAGTGATAAAGGCATTACAAACAGCCCAACCGGTAAGAATGTGTAAAATATAAGTAAATACAATGTAATATTTTATACTCAGACTGTTACAGATTTAATGGTATCAGAGCAAAGTTGGTCTGATGTCTGTCGATGCCTTAGAGCACAAAGTGTTGAAAAAGGTTAACATCCCCTGTAGTACTGTATAGTCTGAATAAATAGAGAAACCAAGTGACTGTAAATTATGAAGTGTTTAAAATGGGATGAAAGTTTATGAATCAAGGATTACAAAAAGGGATTGTAATCCGAGGATTTGACATGAAATAGATGATCTTATGGTCTTACGGGAGGTTTGTTCGGTATGGTGTGGAGAGAAACTCGGTGAGGGTCCCACCAGGACTTCTATGTCCGAATCGAACTAAGACCTTGAAATGATGATATTGGAGTGGAATAGAATATCATCAGTATATAGATCTTAAGATCGCCTGCTTAAAGGCATCTTGAAGAGAGAGAAATAAACGTGGAAATGGTGATTATGCCCCTATGTTGAAATAATGCCTCTGAATCATAGTTGACTAAATTGGTTTGGAACTGATTCATGGTAATATAGTAAATGATGGTGTAAAGGACATATTACATGTTTAATGATCCTTATCGTGAGCCTCACCTATACCTTGATAAGTAATGCGACCCGGAGTATAAATTGTGATAACCGTGAATTTTCTAAAATTAATATTAAATCTTTGTAAATTTAATATTGATGCAAATAGATAAGTTAAATAAATAAAAAAAATTATTTACAAAAAGGGAAATAGTGTTGGAATTTCCAAAAATTATGAAATGATGAAATAAGAGGAAATTTAATTTGGATAAATGAAAATCCAAATTAAATAAGAAAAAGAGAAAAGAATATGGAATATATTTATATAATTATATATTATATAAATGTATTTTTGTACAAATACATATGTATATAAATATCATATTTTATGTATATATATAAGTATATACATATATAAGAAAAGTAAATATTATTTTCATCACAATTTGTATCTATATATTGTAATACAATATATATCTATAAATACATATATATATAAAATATATATTAATTCAAATTTAAATTTATATATATGTATTTTGTATATAAAATATATATTTGTTACTATATTATGTTTATATATATTATATAAGTATAATATAGTATATTATACAAAAAAAAAAGGGAAACAGAAAATAGAAACAGAAGGTGTCGGGACACCCCGACCCTTTCCCAGCCAGAGGCCGACGGTGGTTGCAGCGGCCACCGTCTGCGAGATGAGAGAGAAGAGGAGAAGTGACGACGTCGGCGACACAAGAAGAGGAGGCCGACGACGGGAAAAACGGAAAACAAAAGCGAAATCGGGAGGCGAACCGAAAGGAGGAAAGGAAAAGAGATACGGCGGTGTCGGCTGATCCGGGCACCGCCACTCCCCCCACGACACCAGCGGAGACCAGAGGAAGGTGGAGAAGCCACCGGCGGTGAAGGAAAACGACGGAGGAATGACGAACGGAGGAGGAGAAGACGCCGACCTAAACCAAGTAGATCCGCCACCGTGCCGCCGATCTAGGTTGAACGGAGACTACCAGTAGGTTCGCCGTGCCGTCGGCCAACTGTGGAGCCACCGAACTGCCGGAGAACCGGCTGTCGGCAAAGAACCGACGAGGAAGGTGTGACGTCCCCGTCACTTCATCTTATCACTTATCTTTTTCCTCCTTTATTTAGATTTAGTTTATCCAGTGTCGTTCTTCCCTTAATCTTAAGCTAATCATTTAATAGCTTATGAAATTTTATTCAATTTCCATAAACCTAAAAATGATATATATAAATATCATTCCATTTCCACAGGATCTCATACATCATCTTAACTTACATCCCTGACATCTTATATACATAAATTCTACTTGTACTGTACTGTAGCTGAATTACAATTTAACTTTACATATGAACATATAAGTATACCTTCTATGCTAACTGGGAAGTGTATCGAGAAGGTACACTTTGATTCTTCGATGCACAAGCTCCTCTAGTCGGAGCGTGGTTCACTTCAAGTAGTCTGTAGGAAAATAATCGTAAAAGGGTGAGTTTACGCTCAGTAAGAAAAGTATGTAAAAGAGCGTACTATGTCTCTATATGCACCTTTCCTACATGGCTCTATAATGTCATGTAAAGCATTATAAAGCATGCATCATAAACTTCTTTCATGCATTGTTTGCAACCATTCATATTCATTTAAAATGACATGGTGATCATACTTTGTATGCTTCTTTTAAAATATCGCATACATATAAAACATGCATCATCCTTCTTTCTTTAAAACATCATACTTCAAAAACATACATCATACATTTCTTCATACATACATCTTGTACTTTGAAATAGATGGAGACTATGTACAATGTTTAAGCGATTGAGTCGTCATATGAACCGTTCATTCCCATTCATATGACTCATATGACTCTAATCATGCATTAGTACATTGGTATACCATGTAGAGGTTAGGGATTCTCTCCTGCCTTAATAATGCCATAGTGAACACTAGTCAAGTGTCACTGATGGTCTTGAGGACCGGACTAGGGTTCCTCATTTAACATACATATTACTGAGGACTTGATCAGAGTCTCTCAGGCATCAGAAATGCATAATCATTACGCAGTCCATAGCCTCAAAACATTTATAATATACTTTTCAGAAAACACCTTTGTGTTTCAATTAAATAAGCTTTGAAAACATCTTTTCATACATGGCAGTCGACTTGTCTTATAGGACAGTGGACTGCTGCTTCATAACTTTATTTCTCGAAATTATTTTCTTTTCGAAAAATACATGAGGGCAGTCGACTGGTCCATATAGCAGTCGACTAGTTTTCAAACAGAATGCTTCTTAAGAAATAGCAGTCGACTGGTCTATATAGCAGTCGACTGTTTTTGAAACAAAATGCAACTTGGTAAATAGCAGTCGACTGGCCCATATAGCAGTCGACTGGTTTGAAACAGAATGCTTCTGGGAAAATAGCAGTCGACTGGCTTACATAGCAGTCGACTGGTTTGCATCGGTTTTCGGAAAACGGCGTTTTGGTTGTCTCTAGGCAGTCGACTTCCCTTTATGGCAGTCGGCTGCCCCTAGCCTAATTGGTACTAGGAGACAAGTCCGAAAATGCATCTTTTCCTATACAAAACTAGCTGATGTTTCTTTCCAAATCATATAAGATCATTGTAAAACATGCGGACATAGCCGCCTTACGTCCGTTACATAAATTCCTTACCTCGATTTCCTCGGAAACGCGAAATCACTTGGCACGTTAACCCTAGCTTTTCACTTCTTCAAAGCTGTAACATCAAATCAATTGAAATCTTAAATTACACACCATACATACATCATACCAACTCAGAACAACTTCAAATCATCAACAAAGTTGGCTAAATCATCTTCTTCTCTTACCTTCACTAAAGACCAAAATCTCAAACTTTGAGATCTCCTCCAATACTTGAAATCAATCTACCAAACTTCGGCTATCTCTTAGTCTAGTGACAAGGATCATTTTTCGTCTAATAAACTTGTTGAATCGATGGGAGAGTAAGGTGGTTTTTCAAGGTAGCTATGGATGCTAACTTGGAAGAATGGAGATGGAACGAGAGGGAGAGGGCTGGAGGTAGGGGCTGACGTTGGTGATAGCTAGTAGGGATGACTCATGTACTTGCATTAAATGTCTTCCTATCTCCTTAATCATCTCAGCCATGCTTCCTTCCCTTGACCCTTGACCATTTAATTCCTCTTCCATTCAAACATAAACCACATGTATTTAATTAACCAATCAAAATTCTGATTTTGTTTTCTTTCATGCTTCAATTATTTTCCTGATATCAACATAATTTATTTGACTTATTGACATTCAACTTCATTGTTTCTTCTACACATCATGCATACATCATTCTCACATTAAACGTCATGTTCATTTAATCATATTAGTTTAAAATACATTACATACATGGAGGAATACATGGAAATTGAGGATCTCACATCCTCCCCGCCTTAGAAAATTTGGTCCTCCAAATTTGCCTTAGCTTATCATGTAAATAATTCTGGATACCTTTCTTTCATTAAGCTCTCTAGCTCCCATATAGCTTCTTCCATCGTATGGTATTGCCAGAGAACTTTCACTAACGAGATCGTCTTAGACCTCAAAACTTTCTCTTTTTTGTCCAAAATCCGAATCGGCTTCTCTACATAGCTCATATCTTCCCTTATCTTCAAGGGTTCATACTCAATGACATGAGACAGATCCGGATTATACTTCCGAAGCATCGATACATGAAATACATTATGTACTCCCGATAGCTCCAGAGGCAATGCGAATCTATAGGCAACATCACCTATCCGATCTAAGACCTCAAATGGACCGATGTAACGAGGACTCAGCTTACCTCGTCGGCCAAATCTCATGATCCTTTTGGATGGAGAAACTTTCAAGAATACAAAATCTCCAACCATAAACTCAAGTGGCCTCCGTCGAGCATCTGCATAGCTCTTTTGTCTACTTTGGGCTGTCTTAAGCCTCTGACAAATCAACTTAACATCTTTTGAGGCTTGCTTAACTAGATCTGGAGGCAATAACTTACGTTCGCCCACTTCTTCCCACCCAATCGGAGATCAACACCTTCTTCCATACAAAGCTTCATATGGTGCCATCCCGATGCTTGCATGATAACTATTATTGTATGCAAACTCAGCCAATGGCAGATGGTCATCCCAGGAGCCTTTAAAGTCCATAGCACAAGCTCTCAACATATCCTCGAGCGTTTGAATCGTGCGCTCGGACTGTCCATCAGTCTACGGATGAAAAGCTGTGCTAAAATTTAACTTAGATCCTATGGCTTCCTGAAAATGCTCCCAGAAATGGGAAGTAAACCTGGAATCTCTATCAGAAGTGATGCTCACTGGAACACCGTGTAGTCTTACGACATCTTTTACATACATATCTGCCAAAGCATTGAGTGTGTCTGTTGACTTCATAGGTAGGAAGTGAGCTGATTTTGTCAATCTATCGACAATCACCCAAATACCATCCTGATTCTTCTTGGTTCTGGGCAATCCCATAATAAAGTCCATCGTAATGTGTTCCCACTTCCACATAGGTATAGGCAGAGGGTGCAGTAATCCTGCTGGCTTTTGGTGCTCTACCTTGACCTGTTGACATGTGAGACATTTTGCTACAAAATTTGCTGTCTCTCTTCATGCCCTTCCACCAGTACACCTTGCAAAGATTGTGATACATCTTCGTATTTCCTGGATGCAACGTGTACTTAGTGGCATGTGCTTCAATTAAGATCAATTTCTTCAATTCGTCATCATTAGGAACACATATATGACCTCTAAACCTCAAAATTCCATCACTACTGACATTAAATTCTGAGGTCATACCTGACTGCATCTGATTCATAGCCTCTATGCATCATCATCTTCTTTTTGAGCACTTCGGATTCTATCCATTAACTCTGGCTCAATCCTTAAACTAGCCATCATTCCAATTTGCTCATAAGTCATAACATTAAGGTTGAGGCTTGCAAATTGCTCCATTAGTTCATGTTCTTTTATCATCATATAAGACACCGTACTTACATGCTTCCGGCTCAGAGCAGCCGCCACCACATTGGCTTTCCCCGGGTAGTACAAGATCTCACAATCGTAATCCTTTAGTAGCTCGAGCCATCTTCTTTGCCTCATGTTTAATTCCTTCTGAGAAAACAAATATTTCAGACTTTTGTGATCCGTAAATATCTGAAATCTCTCCCCATACAAGTAATGCCTCCATATCTTCAGGGCAAATACTACTGCAGCTAACTCCAAATCATGAGTCGGGTAGTTCTTCTCATGGTCCTTCAATTGTCTGGAACCATAGGCTACTACCTTGCCATGTTGCATTAACACGCATCCCAAACCTTGCCCTGAGGCATCACTATACACCGCAAATCCACCTGAACCACTGGGGATGGTGAGAATCGGTGCAGTCGTTAGCCTGCGCTTCAACTTTTGGAAACTACACTCACAGGCTTCATTCCACTCATACTTCATTTCCTTGCGCGTCAAACGCGTTAGTGGAGCAGCTAGCTTTGAAAAACCTTCTACAAACCTCCTATAGTAGCCAGCTAAACCCAAGAAACTCCTAATCTCCATCACAGTCTTCGGTCTTTCCCATTGAACCACTGCTTCAATCTTTGATGGATCAACTGAAACTCCATCTTTACTGATCACATGACCTAAGAAGGAGATTTGATTCAACCAGAAATCACATTTACTTAGCTTGGCGTATAGTCCTCTATCTCTGAGGGTCTCTAAAATAATCCTCAAATGCTGCTCATGCTCTTCCCATGACCTCGAGTACACCAAGATGTCATCGATGAAAACAATGACAAACTGGTCTAAGTACTGCTTAAACACATCATTCATCAGATTCATGAAGGCTGCAGGTGCATTGGTTAATCCAAACGGCATCACCAAGAATTCATAATGGCCATACCGTGTCCTGAACGCAGTCTTAGGGATATCTTCATCTCGGATCTTCAACTGATGATATCCCGACCTCAAGTCTATCTTGGAAAAGACTTGTGCACCCTTGAGCTGATCAAAGAGGTCATCTATCCTGGGAAGAGGATACTTGTTCTTGATTGTCACTTTATTCAACCACCGACAGTCAATACATAACATCATACTACTGTCCTTCTTCCTGACAAAAACCACAGGAGCACCCCAAGGGGATACGCTGGGTCGTATGAATCCCTTGTCTAGCAACTCCTGAAGCTGTTTCTTAAGTTCTTCCAATTCTACCAAAGCCATCCGGTAAGGAGCTCTTGATATAGGCTCAGTCCCCGGCACCAAATCGATAGTGAACTCCACTTCCCTATCTGGAGGAAGTCCTGGAAGATCATCCGGGAACATTTCAGGAAAATCTTGGATTACAGGAATATCCTTGAGTCCGGGACGTTTCTGATCTACGTCCTCCACATAACCAATGAATCCTTCATACAACCATACATACTTCTCATTATTTTTATATGAATTCAAATCAAGAATCAAACATGTTTCATATTAATTTCTTGCAAAATTTACAACATAGCTAACGGGTGAAGAGAATGTTACACTCTTAGCATAACAATCTAATAAAATATGATTATTAGCTAACCAATCCATACCTAAAATAACATCAAACCCATACATATTTAGTAGGATTAGGTCAGCCTGAGATTCTCTTTCTCCTACCCGTAGCTTACAATTTCTATACATCAACTCTGTCACTTGTGATTCTCTAAGTGGTATGCTTATCTTTAATGAGTATTCTAAAGTCTCAGGATCAACAGGTATTTTCATAGCAAACTTAGGAGACACAAAAGAATACGTAGAGCCTGGATCAAACAATGCTATGACATTTACATCAAACAGGTAAATTGTACCTTTAATCACTTTGGACGAGGCATCGACAGACTCTTCGTCGATGGCAAACACTCGTCCTTGGGTCACAGCTTTCTTTCCCTTCTCAGCAGCAGTGGCCTTAGGTTGCGGTTTAGGGATCTTATCTGATTCATCAGGCAACCTCGGATCTCTCTGAGGGCAATCTCTAATCATATGCCCTTTCTCCCCACATCTAAAGCAAGCGCCACTCGCCAAGCGACATGGCTGTGATCCGTGAAACTTCCCGCACTGCTCACATTTTGCATCGTACTCTTTGGTGAGCTAGCGGTACTTCCAACTTGATTTCGGGATCGCTCATCACTTATCTTGATCCCTGTAGCTTTAGGAGTACCTATATCATTACCATCATCATTATAACTCCAACTTCAATCTAATTCCATATAACCATTAAATTAATTTAAAAATCATCTTTCTATATTTTACTTACCTATAGAAACTCCTTCAGATCGTCTACTCCTCCGAAATGGATACCTATCGCTCGAAGCTTTCTCATCTGACTTCCGCTTCATCGGTTCCTTGCCTTTACCCTTGGCTCGGAAATCAGCATGGTGTAGATCATAGTCCTGCTCACACAGCTGAGCCTTACGGACAGCTTCTCCATAAGTGGTGATATCCATCGGATACAGTTTAGATCTAATTGGGGACTTCAATCCCTCGATGAATCTGTAGATCTTATGCTCTTCGTCTCTTCGGACCTCTAGATCGAATCTACTCAAGGTGGTGAACTTAGATTCATATTGATTCACTGTCATCGTACCTTGAGTTAAACTTAGGAACTCGATCTTCAATCTATTCTGATCCGTGCGTGAGATGTACTGCTCATTAAAAGCCTCCACAAATCTGTCCCACGTGACCTCATCATATCGGGCCTCTAACACGGTCCGAGTGGCTTGCCACCAATATTCAGCATCATCTATTAGCAGATAGGCAGCCAAGCCTACTTTCTCCCTTTCGGAGCAGGGCATGTACTCAAAAGATTTTAAAACTGCTTTCATCCAATTCTCAACTGTCAACAAATCTCTTTCCCCCTTGAACTTGGGCGGATCCAATTTCTTAAATTCCTTAATCAATGCCACACTGCAATAAGCTCTAGAATCTCGCCTTCCAGTAACTGGGACTGGTGGGGTTACTTCCGTAGGAGGAATAACAGTTGCAGTTGTTTGGGTACTTGTGGCCACATTCGGGAAATTAGACATAAACTGGGTGAACATCGTGGCCATGTTCTCCATATTCTTTTCCATCTTAGCTAGCCTCGTATTCGAGCTATGTGGTGGAGATGGTTGAGGAGACGGAATTGGGGGCTCTTCAGTGCAACCCCGTCCTATTCCTCTACTTGTACTTCTTCTTCGTGAGCTCATACTGTAAATATCATCATCATTGAGCTCTTTAGTATAACTAGAAACAGCTATACTATACATTTGTATTCAGATAAGTACAGTACAATTGGAGGATATATTCTATTTCTAACTTCTTGACACTGACAAACCTCAATCTAAACTGCTCTGATACCACTCTGTGATGTCCCCGTCACTTCATCTTATCACTTATCTTTTTCCTCCTTTATTTAGATTTAGTTTATCCAGTGTCGTTCTTCCCTTAATATTAAGCTAATCATTTAATAGCTTATGAAATTTTATTCAATTTCCATAAACCTAAAAATGATATATATAAATATCATTCCATTTCCACAGGATCTCATACATCATCTTAACTTACATCCCCGACATGTTATATACATAAATTCTACTTGTACTGTATTGTAGCTGAATTACAATTTAACTTTACATATGAACATATAAGTATACCTTCTATGCTAACTGGGAAGCGTATCGAGAAGGTACACTTTGATTCTTCGATGCACAAGCTCCTCTAGTCGAAGCGTGGTTCACTTCAAGTAGTCTGTAGGAAAATAGTCGTAAAAGGGTGAGTTTACGCTCAGTAAGAAAAGTATGTAAAAGAGCGTACTATGTCTCTATATGCACCTTTCCTACTTGGCTCTATAATGTCATGTAAAGCATTATAAAGCATGCATCATAAACTTCTTTCATGCATTGTTTGCAACCATGCATATTCATTTAAAATGACATGGTGATCATACTTTGTATGCTTCTTTTAAAATATCGCATACATATAAAACATGCATCATCCTTCTTTCTTTAAAACATCATACTTCAAAAACATACATCAGACATTTCTTCATACATACATCTTGTACTTTGAAATAGATGGAGACTATGTACAATGTTTAAGCGATTGAGTCGTCATATGAACCGTTCATTCCCATTCATATGACTCATATGACTCTAATCATGCATTAGCACATTGGTATACCATGTAGAGGTCAGGGATTCTCTCCTGCCTTAATAATGCCATAGTGAACACTAGTCAGGTGTCACTGATGGTCTTGAGGACCGGACTAGGGTTCCTCATTTAACATACATATTACTGAGGACTTGATCAGAGTCTCTCAGCCATCAGAAATGCATAATCATTACGCAGTCCATAGCCTCAAAACATTTATAATATACTTTTCAGAAAACACCTTTGTGTTTCAATTAAATAAGCTTTGAAAACATCTTTTCATACATGGCAGTCGACTGGTCTTATAGGGCAGTCGACTGCTGCTTCATAACTTTATTTCTCGAAATTATTTTCTTTTCGAAAAATACATGAGGGCAGTCGACTGGTCCATATAGCAGTCGACTGGTTTTCAAACAGAATGCTTCTTAAGAAATAGCAGTCGACTGGTCCATATAGCAGTCGACTGTTTTTGAAACAAAATGCAACTTGGTAAATAGCAGTCGACTGGTTTGAAACAGAATGCTTCTGGGAAAATAGCAGTCGACTGGCTTACATAGCAGTCAACTAGTTTGCATCAGTTTTCGGAAAACGACGTTTTGGTTGTCTCTAAGCAGTCGACTTCCCTTTATGGCAGTCGACTGCCCCTAGCCTAATTGGTACTAGGAGACAAGTCCGAAAATGCATCTTTTCCTATACAAAACCAGCTGATGTTTCTTTCCAAATCATATAAGATCATTGTAAAACATGCGGACATAGCCGCCTTACGTCCGTTACATAAATTCCTTACCTCGATTTCCTCAGAAACGCAAAATCACTTGGCGCGTTAACCCTAGCTTTTCACTTCTTCAAAGCTGTAACATCAAATCAATTGAAATCTTAAATTACACACCATACATACATCATACCAACTCAGAACAACTTCAAATCATCAACAAAGTTGGCTAAATCATCTTCTTCTCTTACCTTCACTAGAGACCAAAATCTCAAACTTTGAGATCTCCTCCAATACTTGAAATCAATCTACCAAACTTCGGCTATCTCTTAGTCTAGTGACAAGGATCATTTTTCGTCTAATAAACTTGTTGAATCGATGGGAGAGTAAGGTGGTTTGTCAAGGTAGCTATGGATGGTAACTTGGAAGAATGGAGATGGAACGAGAGGGAGAGGGCTGGAGGTAGAGGCTGACGTTGGTGATAGCTAGTAGGGATGACTCATGTACTTGCATTAAATGTCTTCCTATCTCCTTAATCATCTCAGCCATGCTTCCTTCCCTTGACCCTTGACCATTTAATTCCTCTTCCATTCAAACATAAACCACATGTATTTAATTAACCAATCAAAATTCTGATTTTGTTTTCTTTCATGCTTCAATTATTTTCCTGATATCAACATAATTTATTTGACTTATTGACATTCAACTTCATTGTTTCTTCTACACATCATGCATACATCATTCTCACATTAAACTTCATGTTCATTTAATCATATTAGTTTAAAATACTTTACATACATGGAGGAATACATGGAAATTGAGGATCTCACAAAAGGACACTGACCGGTCTGACCTGTCTGACCGGTCCGGCTGGAAGAAAAGAAAAGGAAAAAGAAAAAGGAAAAAGAAAAAGAAAAGAAAAAGGAAAAAGAAAAAGAAAAAGAAAAGAAAGAGAAAAGAAGAAAAAAGAGGAAAAAGGAAGAAAAAGAGGAAAAAGGGAGAAGTTCGGGAAATCAGAAGATTCCCGGGAATTTGGCAACCCGAAAATTTACGAAAATTCGGTAAGAAATTTTCGAAAATTAACTTTTAGAAAAATTTAATAAATTATGAAAAAATTCTAAAATTTAGAATTTTAATTTTCAGAAATTATTCTTGACGATCGAGATGAGGAATCGGGAGAGATGGAGTACGGGCGCGACCGAGAAAAGGAAGTCGCCGACCCGGGAAAAGGTAAGGGATGCATGTGCAGCACTGTAAGGATATTCAGTCTGCATGTTTTTAATTATGAAATATTTTATAAAAATATTGTGATGATTATGTGGTTGGAAATTTGTGATGATGTACTGGCTGGAATTATAAACTGTATTTTTCGTGTAGGAGGCTAGTTAATCGGCAATCGTTATGCTGCCGAAAAATTATTGAAAATTTCTAGAGAATTTCATAAAATCATAATAAATGATTTTATTTCACGAGAAATGATTTCAATCACGAAAATCGAGAAAATGAATATTTTTCACAAAAACATGAATAAAATGGAAATGATTTTAAAATATTCATGTTTTCGAAAATGGTGATAATGAAATCACCAAAAATTCTCTTAATATGTAAATTACACGTAATACGAGGAGAAAAATGAACAGGAGTAAAGTTAAAATTTTTACGAATATTTTCATAAATATTTCTTAAATATTCACTAAATGGTTTTATAACCTTTATGATTTTAAAGTATAAAATTATATATTTTATAAATTTCATAAAGGTTATTTCTACGATAAAATCATGGTTTTGAGACTAGTTGGCCCTTCTATCATGCCGACATGTGATATGTAATACGTGATATGTGATATGTAACATTTGATATGTGATATGTGTCCCGGCCGACACCTGATCAGTGATCCGCCGAGGACAATTATAGACTATGGCCATAGGTCTGACATGATTATTTTATACATTCAGGTATTATTGCATGATAGGACTCGGTGGTTGCCACTGTCTCCATATATGATATGTTTTAAATGAAAATGTTTTACATGATATGTGATATTTGAAATGTAAAGGTTTTACATGATATGTGATACGTGAAACGAAATGATTTATAGCATTTTTATAAAATGCTTATTTCAGTGTTGATTTTAGTACTATGAAATGATTTTCATACGACATGTAATATGAATATATAATATGTTTTCAAAAAGGAAAAAGGAGGAAATTAAATCTAATCTTCTTATTTTTAAATTTTAAATTGAATATTAGATTTAAATGATTTATATGTTATAAAAAAAAGGGTTTAATAGCTTATTTTGCTATTTTAAAGTACTGTACTGATTATGATTGTACAGTAAAATATGAAAAGGGTTTAAATGAGAATGATGATGATTTAACTAATATTCTTTTCAAAGAATATATGAATATTAGTTACTTTATTTAAATGCTTTATTTTATAAAGCATTATTTTGAAAAGAATATGGAAATGATATGAAATGAAAAGGTAAAAGGATATAAATTTCAAACGAAAAGAAATTTATTACTCTCTACAGTTGCTTCTAGGTTCCGGGACAAGATAGGTATTTCAAAATACCTACCTTACTCCATCCAGATCCCTAGCCGACTGTAGCATCCTTCCTACATGCGAGCCTAGAGCCCACAAAAAAAAAGAAAAAGTTTTTCAGCATATAGATAGCTGAATATCAAGTATGCATATAATTCCCTTACTGAGCCGTGGTTTGCTCACCCCTTAATATTAACATTTCAGGTTTTCGAGGACTAAGAGATTTGACATACGAGCATCTCCGCTGCGCATTTGGGGACGATGCGACAGCTTGATTTTTTACATAAGGTATGATCATTTATTTTCTGTATTTAGACTTATCTACAGTACTACTTCCTTATGAATTAAGAGAGGGGATGTAATTCATATTATAATTTAATATGAAATTGTGTATATGTAAAAGAAAAGTAAAGTATCGCAGACAGCCCAACCATATAAGATGTATAGAATAAGATGAAAAATAGGGTCACGAGCTGTGACAGATTTAATGATATCAGAGCAAGGTTGGCCTGATGTTTGTCAATACTTCTGGAAAGAAAATGTGTTGAAAAGGTTAACATCCCCTATCGTACTGTATAGTCTAAATACATAAAGGAAATAAATGATTGTAAGTTGAGTTAAGTGTTTAGAAGGGGGTGAGAATTATGAACTAAAGATGTCAAAAAGGGAAAACGGCTCAGGAATGATACCTAAAATGGTGATCTTATGATCTAAATGAAGGTCGGTTCGGTAAGGAACAGAAATGGACTCGGTGAGGGCCTCACGAGTACTTTTCTGTCCGGATCGAACTGAGACCTAAAAGTGATGATATAAAGGAGGGGAATGAAATATCATCATTAAATAGACCTTAAGATCACTGATTGAAGGTATTTTGAGGAGAGAGAATATTTTTGACCAAAATACTCCTTCCTTCGAAATTTTATCGGGAGTCAAAATAGATCAACGAAAGTTTGAATAGATTGATTTGGCAGAGAAATTGATGATGTAAAGCTGTATTTCATGCAAAATAATCCAATTATGGATTTTATTGGAGTTCTCTGTCAAAATCGAAAAAGATTTTAAACTATTGATAGTGGTATGAGAAACGGGTACTATCAGCATATAGATAATAAGATCATTGGTTTAAATGTATATTGAGGAGAAAGAAATAAATGTGAAATGACAAAAATGCCCTTATATGGGATTATGCTTTGAATAGTAATAGACCAAGTTATTTTGAAACCATTGATAGAAATGGAGTTATTGATGGTATAAAGGAATGTAATGAGTATAACGATCCCGATTATTAATTTCATTTACATTTATATTGCTGATGTGACCTGAATGGTTATAGGGAAGTCGCAAGATGAGCGACTCAGTTTTTTTTTATTTTTAAGGGTCTAAATTAAAAGTGTATTAATGGGATAATGATTACGGGATCATGGGATATGATAAAAAGTAATATGATTACAGATGATGAAAAAGAAAGAGATCAGTACAGAGGATGTAATCCATAGCAGTACGGTTAATTCCGGTTCTATACTGTTATTCTAGTTTCTGAAGTATTTAATGGATAATTATAGAACCAGAATATTTTGGAATATGTTTTATAGAATAATGTACTGTATGGAGTATATGAAATTGGAGAATATGCATAAGAACAGTAAGTGAAGATAAGAGATGAGGATGATAACAGCTAACCTTAATTACAAATGAAGATGATTGTAAAAATAAATTTAAATAATAAATCGATTAGCTATGAAAGGTGTTAATCAAATAATTACACTTAATACAGCATTGTAAATTAAGAAGATTGATATGCTGTGAAATATGAGGAAATAAGTAAATCAAGGCAGAGTGGATGTTAAAATGATAGGAATATTAAATGTCTTTGCCTTGAGGATGTACAGTGAAATGATAAGACATAGGGATGAAATGTCTAACACAGTAAGAGATGTATGGTTAAAGAAAGTATCGGATGTGATTCCCGATAAATTTCAGAGTTATATAGATTGAAGAAATCAAGCTAACATTGACTCAATTGTTAATATAAAATCTATTCTAAATTTATATCGGAGAATATAAAGGAATCCGAAAAGCTTAAGAAAATAACTCGGGAAAATATGTGGATAATGAAATTCACATGTATAGATGAAATTGATGGAAATACGGATGATGTTAATGAGATGATGAAGTATAATTGGATATTAAATTCCTATTATGCAATAGAGTTCTTACTAAAAGCAAATATTCATCTGTGTGGAAATTGACGCCTTATTTGATTTAATCAGAGAAGTATAAGGAGTTTATAAGAACCAATCTTTGTACAAGGCGTCATCAAATGAAAAGTTGAGGATTGATGGTTATAAGATGATAATGATTTGAACTCGATAAAATTATCACGAGTTCCTATTGACGTTTACAAGGTTAATGAAATTCCTTACGAGGTGTATAAGCCTAATGAATGAGGCACCCAGATATGGATAAAATAATGATATACTGATACAGTATAAGACATCAATGGAAAATGAGCAGCATAGTGGTATAACCCCGCAGACTCTTAAAGACAGTAAATTATATGTTAAGTATGGCAAATAAAAGATTTAGCTAGACAGTATCTCTTTCTAAGATATATGATCTCGAATGACAGAACGATGTGGATCTGTCTATGATGAAGAAATAATGATGAGATACGAAATATACTGGGTCTAGCTAAATATTATTGCTAGTTTATGGAAAAGTTATTGGGTTAGCTACTCTACAAATGTGACTAATAAGTAAAGAAGTTAAGGTCGGTGGACGAAAAAGTGTAAAGTAAAGAAAGTATTCAAAATGTTAAAAGAGGTAATAGTGGAATATGTTATCACTAAAGAAAAGTGACTGAAATGATGATAAAGGAAAGGATGAATGTGTCATAAGAGGAAAGTACATGATGAAGAGGGAACACGAATATGAAATAGTTCCCGAATTTAAAACTAAAAGTGATTTTGTGGTTATCACATGATTATGGTTAAATGTAAGATCGAGCCAAACTCGATAGAGGAAAAGTAATTATACTCAAAGAAGTAAGGAAGTGACTTACATTTTACTGCCAGTTATGTAAATGGAACAAAAAGGATATATATATATACCACCTCGAAATGATGGAAATAATGGATTTATATGGAGAATGAGATGATTAAATTGATAATTATAGATTTAATGATGAAGTTAAATAATGAGAAGATTAAATTATAATTTGATTACGCCATAATGGAATCTAAATTATCAAAAGAGTATATTCTTAGGTATATTCTAAAACCTAAGTGATATAGAGTATACCATAAGAATAAGAGATGTAATGATGAGATTACATGGAAAGATGATATGAAGAGAAAATGATTGTCTCCTGATTCTATTATGGTAAAAGAGGGTAAATAGTAAAGTTTGCAAATGAAAACTGCAGCAATTGATGAAATAAATATGAAAAAAAGTATTGGGGATAAAAATGAAGAATCTAAAAGAGATATGATAATATGGAAGTGATTATAGACTGATAGTCTAATGAAATCACTTATCCATTATCAAACTCTTAGATTCTTTAGTGCCATAGTCGAAATATGATTAAAAGATGATGAGAATGTATGTGAAGTTCCAATTAGCACTATATGTGATGGGAATCTTTGAGTAGCTATATGTTTATGGGAAATAGCAAAAGGCTCTGAGATTCCAAATTTATTAACAGCATCACTCCGTACTGATGTAAATATCTGAGCGTAGAATGGAAATGCTCGAAGATATGTTGAGAGAGCGAATGCACGAGATGTGAAAGCTACTGGGATAATCACATACTACTGGATACAATGTATAAACGACGATTATCGAAATATATCGACTTGGCACTAAATGAGAGAAAATGGATGAAAAACAGTATGAATCATATGTGAGATGAAAAGAAGTGGATATGGATAACTCTCAATTGATAAGAAATTTAAGGGAGTATGAGTATATGATGGAAGATGATATATAGTGGTATAAAAGGTGATTATGATGTTAAAGGTATACTGACAGTATAATTTGAAAGATGATTGAAAGGTCAAAAATAAGGAGTATATAGAATGGTACCACCTTTAATTTAAGTTAAATTCGGGGGACCGAATTTCTTAAGGTGAAGAGAATGTGATAACCGTAAATTTTCTAAAATTAATATTAAATCTTTGTAAATTTAATATTGAAGCAAATAGATAAGTTAAATAAATAAAAAAATTATTTACAAAAAGGGAAATAGTGTTGGAATTTCCAGAAATTATGAAATGATGAAATAAGAGGAAATTTAATTTGGATAAATGAAAATCCAAATTAAATAAGAAAAGGAGAAAAGAATATGGAATATATTTATATAATTATATATTATATAAATGTATTTTTGTACAAATACATATGTATATAAATATCATATTTTATGTATATATATAAGTATATACATATATAAGAAAAGTAAATATTACTTTCATCAAAATTTGTATCTATATATTGTAATACAATATATATCTATGAATACATACATATATATATATATATATATGTAATAACCGAAAATTTCAGCCTTTGGCTTATGATCAATCTGCCTTGTTTCAGTTATAACTCTTGATTGGAGCATCGAAAGGATAAACCGTAAAATTTTTATGAAATTTAACTTAAAGGTATTTTAGCCATAAAAATCTCACAATTTAATCCCCTACGGATTAATACCAGAAGAATTCCGAAGTTGAACAATGTGCAGTCAAACCTGTCAGTCGACACCTCTGTAAAGAATCGAGCATATCTCTTAGTAGGAAACTTCAATTAAGGAGATTCAAATTTTGTTGAAAAGCTAACTCGATAAGCTTTCTGACGATATAAGACTTGCTATCTAATTCAATGTGGATCAGAAGCAATGAATTTATTGATTCATGTCACAGACTGGAAATTATGATCGTGAGCAATTGGTAAAGAAACGGGCATAACTTTTGATAGAGAACTCCGATTCAAGTGATTCAAATTTTGTTGAAAAGCTAATTTGGAGACCCTTCCGATCAAGTATGGCATGCTCCTAGAATCCTTGTAGATCGATACAGTTATTTATTGGAAGTCAAGCTCAAAAGTGAGCAATTGTAAGATTTATCGATGAAATTTGGTTTGCCGGAGAAGTTTATGGGGCTTGAGGTTTAATTCGATTTAACCTAATCTGAAAAGGCCTAATGGGAATAGAATTAAGGATTTAAATTAAATATTTTATCCTTAAAGTCATAAAAATTCAAGTTAACTTACTTGAGCTTATGAAATTAGAAGAAAAACTAAATGTAAAGGAAATTGACATGTGCTAAAAGGCTTCATTAATGGCATAATTGTAAATACCTTGAACTTTAGTTATTTCAAAGCCAATTTTGGCTTTCTATCTCAGCAAAAACCGTGAGCCTCCTTCTCCATATTCATCTTCACGCCATTCTCTCCCTTTCCTCCTTTAAGTTCGAAAAAAAAAATCAAGTGAGAATGGATAAAATCGGTGCTAGCTGAATATTCTTCACTACCAAACCAGCATATCCTTCCATTTTGCAAGTTGTTTCCACTGAAATTAAGGAAGAACACCGAAAATGAAGAATGGGTAAGGGAATTCGGTTTTTACTAGATTTGTAAAGAATTATTTGGTTGTTTGTTTTGATCTCTTAATATGTTGTTTAAGGATTGATTCCAAGTGTTTCTATGGTTTCAATTGAAGAAATTGTTCAAGAATGGAGACCTAGGGATTTCGCCCAACATGAGGGAATTGGGGATTTTTGGGTGAGTTAAATTCTCATGAAATTAAAGTTACATTTTAGTTAATTGAATATATTAGAAGCTAATTATAACTTCAGTTTTAATGGATTGCTTGGAATTGATGTTCTGTTTTGGGATTGTTTAACAAAATTCTGGGTTTTGCATTGATTTAAGGGGTAAGGTTCTAGCCTTATAATATTTGATTATTATGCATGAAAATGAAATTGTGATGAACTAAATTTAAATGGCTATGGTTAGATAAAGATAAACTGAAATTCTGACTTGGTGTGAATCTGGAATTTGCTGTTCTGTCTGGCTGGAAAATTAAAAAGAGCAGTTTAATAGTTCTGTATGGAGAAAAATTCTGGAAAATTATGAATTATGGCCCTTTAAGTTACAAGAAAGTCAGTTTTGGAATTTCTTGAATTGGACTTCTGTATCTTGAGTTATGCACAAATGAGTGCAGGGTGTTCTGTCCAGAAAAGTGAATGACAGTCCTAACTTGAAAAATCATAGCAAATGGCCTAAATTGAATTAGGTTGCAAGCCTTACATGTCTAGAAAGGGTATTTAAGTTAGGAGCATGATGGTTCTGGTTTTGCATCATTTGGATACTCCTATAACCAGATATGAGACAGTTTGTGCATATTGGTCAGTGTTTACTGTGTCAGGAAACTGTTGAACACACTGAAACTTTGGGAACTTTTTGGTGTTGATATAGGAAGAGTTAAATTATGAATCTTACATTTCTAAATAGGGAAATGAGTCAACTTTCATCTAGTTTTGGAATTTCCAGATTTGGAACTTCATGGCTTAAGATATGTATGAATGCATGTAGGATACTCACTGCTAGGGACAGATTTTTAATGTAAACTTCAAATGTTCATAGAAAATTGCCCTGATCAAATATGACTGCAAACTTTACATGTTCAGAAAGATAAATGAGTCATGATTGACATGGTGCTGGATTTGTACAGATCTCATATCCCTATAGTTGGCAGTAAGCATTTTACTGAACACAGGTTAGGAAATTTCCTGCCTACTGTGCCAGATTTGGACCAAGGTCTAAAAATTGATGGGAAATGGCACAAAATGAATTAGGAAATGAGCCTTATATGTCTAAATAGGGATTTGAGTTGGAAGTAATATAAAAAATTACGGTTTGATAATTAAGTTCTGGAAATTATACCTAAGTCTAGCCAATGCCATAAGGTCCAAAACCTTAAAGAACAAAAATGGACCAAATGGGTCGTAAGTAGTTCAAATGAACGAAAAGGCACCAAACGGTGCTAGTAACATTTGAATAACTCTGGAAACACAGCCAAGTATTGTTCTTGTTGAATTATACAATGCTTAATGTTAGCTTATGATTGGAAATACTAAGATCGATGGATGTATAGAGATTGATTCAATCTACTATTTGTTATGTAGAGGGTTGTCTTAAGGACTGAATTAGACCCGAAATCAATCAATACTCCAAGACTGGTTAGGCAAGGGAGAATTGATTCAGAAGCTAAGGAAGTACTGTAAGTAACCCTAAGCGACTACTTGCATCCAATTTGCTTAATGCTATAAACTTTTGGAATTTGGCAATTGAAACCAAATGAATGCTGCATATGAGATGTCTTCCCTTGACTGTTGATTATGCTTTACTAGAAATGGTTTGTAAACAGGTGATGGGCTCGCAAGAAATGTACTGGTTGCACGTATTATATACACAATAAATATTTTAAATGTTTTAAAGGTTCAAACTAAATTCTGATTTAATATGATTTTATACTTTGCGTTATAACCTTGTGAATGTTTTTAAATGCCTTGTGAGCCTTGTTTGTTGAATTACTTCCTTATAAACTACAATGATTGCTATGAGGTCAGGGAATAATGAAATTTGTTTTAAGACTACCGGATATCTGTTTTAGACCCGAGGTATTAAGACCTCAGGGCACTGTACCTTGAGAACTTTGTAGACACATTTGATTGACTTAGAGCACTGTTTCTCGAGCATTAGCCTCGGAGACGTTTGGCTTGTCCCGTATATTACGTTTGGACAGGTCCCGGTTTCATATGTGCAATGAGCCGGGGTTTGATTGGTCTATGCATAGGCAGCGCCCTTTATGAAGTTTGGCTACGGTTAGCTACCGTGGGTTTGTTCGCTCTAAGTAGCATCGTTTGATACTCTGTGAACTCTCTTGGTACTATGATTTGTTTTATTGGTTTCACTGCATACTTTATGTATGGTTTGATATTGAGACTTTTAGTCTATTAATGGAACTCTATATTTGACAACAAATTGTTATTGAGTTTCCATATCGTATTTGAGTTTTAATGCAGCATAATCGATTTGATATGATTGAAAGTGATTTGAATGAGCTTTCATAATTGAGGGATGCTTGGTTTTATTTAGTTGCTTATTGTTGTTACTTACTGAGTTGCGACTCACTCCCCCCTTCTTTCCCCTCCCTTTCAGAGTAATCGAAACAGCAATTGTTCATTTTGGCTTGGGAAGCTTCTTGAGAGTGGACTTCCCTGCATAGTCTAAGGTATATGGCTCCCAGCGGTTTGTATAGACATAGATGGATGATAGCACAGTGTATTGGAATTCTTTTGATTGTATATACATATACTTATGTGATGAGTTTGGGATGTAAGCTAGATTATGTATTATTGGAATATGATGATCAGTATACTTTTTGAATTGGCATTATGTATGCTGGTGGATATGCCTAAATATATTAAAGGAGTTATATGAATTGAGATTGGCCTACATATTCACCTACAAATGGATAGTGATATAAGGGATATAAAAAAAATTTTCTAATTCCTCAATTTAGGCTCCGTAAGATATTAAGAAAATCCGGGTGTGACAATATATATGAAAAATATATATTAATTCAAATTTAAATTTATATATATATATTTATTTTGTATATAAAATATATATTTGTTATTATATTATGTTTATATATATTATATAAGTATAATATAGTATATTATACAAAAAAAAGGGAAACAGAAAATAGAAACAGAAGGAGTCGGGACACCCCGACCCCTTCCCAGCCAAAGGCCAACGGCGGTTGCAGCGGCCACCTTCGGCGAGACGAGAAAAAAGAGGAGAAGGGACGACGTTGGCGACGCAAGAAGAGGAGGCCGGCGACGGGAAAAACGAAAAACAAAAGCGAAATCGGGAGGTGAACCAAAAGGAGGAAAGGAAAAGAGATACGGTGGTGCCGGCTGATCCGAGCACCGCCACTCCCCCCACGACACCAGCGAAGACCAGAGGAAGGTGAAGAAGCCACCGGCGGTGAAGGAAAACGGCGGAGGAAGGATGAACGGAGGAGGAGAAGACGCCAACCTAAACTGAGTAGATCCGCCACCGTGCTGCCGATCCAAGTTGAACGGAGACTACCAGCAGGTTCGCCGTGTCGTAGGCCAGCTGTGGAGCCACCGAACCGCCGGAGAACCAACCACCGGTAAAGAACCGACGAGGAAGGACATTGACCAGTCTGACCGGTCCGGCTAGAAGAAAAGAAAAGGAAAAAGAAAAAGAAAAGAAAAAGGAAAAAGAAAAAGAAAAGAAAGAGAAAAGAAGATGTAACAGTCTGAATATACATTATTACACAATATTTACTCATTTTTACCGGTTGGGCTATCTGTGATGCCTTTACATTTCAACAGTAGCAATAATAAATAATGAATATTTATTTATTGATAAAATTCGAAATATGTAATTTTACAACGTTCCTTACACTTTACATCCCCTGTTTCTATTTTACAATGATGTAGTACTGTATACAAGTGTCTGAATATATAAGAGAAGTGACTGTACCTTTAAATTTCAATGCTCTGTCCCATTGGGCTACTCGCAGCTATATTTTTTCGAGGAAGCCATCAAATAATCCTCGTGATTAATCTGGAAAGTTTGAAAGTAAGGGGTGAGCAAACCACATGCTCAGTAAAGGAGTCGTATGCTGCTTGATATAATGAAATCTATATGCTGGAAAATATTATTTTTCCATAAATCTAAATGGAATAAATCCTTTAATTCCACCATTTCAGTAATAGTTCAAAACACGTGACAGTACAATGGTAAAACGATAGTTACAGTAAACAGTCTTTTCAATACAGTAGCTTATAAATATCCAAATCATTGGATAACAGTTCAGTAATTATTTCTATTTTAGAAATAATTTTCAAAGTATTCTTTCTCAATAACAGTAAATTTTCTTTTCAGTTCAGTAAACAGTATTTCGTATAATTCAGTTCAGTAAACAGTAATCAGTAGATTTCAGTTCAGTAAACCGAAATCAGTAGCTACTAGTTCAGTAAACAGTAATCAGTAGCTTCAGTTCAGTAAATAGAAATCAGTAGCTACCAGTTCAGTAAATAGTATTTCGATACGGTTCAGTTCAGTAAACAGTAACTCATAGTGCAGTAGAGTAAAACAGGCTTCAATAAATCCCTTCAGTAATCAGTAAGTTGAGACTAGGCATCACCTTACAATTAAATCATGCTATCATCGTCCACTGAGGGACACAGTAATCATCCCCGAAGGAACACAGTAACAGTATACAGTGAGATCTATGGCCATGATCTATAGGGTGTCCTCGGTGTACACTTGCCAGGTGACATTTGGGACGCTGATGACTGATGGGTCAATCAGCCACGTGACAGTAATAGTAATAGTATGATGCATGAAACTCGAGGCCTAAGTCTCAAAACAGTATAAAAACCGTACCACAGCCTTTATGGATCTTATTCAAAGAAATTTGAAATATTTTATGTTTATCCATAAGGCTCTCACATTTTCATATATCATCACCTTTATGGAATTTATAAATAAATAAAATCATCACTTAATTCTATAAAGGTATAAAATCATTCATTTTCTCATAAAAATACCTTTAAGGAAATCAAATGAATTAAATCATTTATTTAAAAAATTATTTTCCGAAAAGGTATTTTATTCCCCATTTTCACATACAGTAAATCCATCAATAAATATTCATGTATCAAGTGAGAAAGTAAATAAATATTCAATTTGAATATTTAATATCATATAAAATAAATCAATTTCTCACTTTAATAAAAATATAAAACATGAATATTTAATTTCTCATAACTTTCTCAAAATTTCCAATTTATGGAAAATTGATGGAAATTATATTCAAAATTTTCCATTTGAATCATTTCATGCTTCTAAAATATTTTAGAATATTTTTTGAAAATTTCTGACAGCATAACAGTTGCGGATTCCTAATCTCCTGCACACAATCACAATATATAAACTAGCTTTTCAACCACAGATTTTGCATGTTTTCAAACCAATACTTGCATTCAATATGCTCATAACATTTAACTCAAGAAAACATGCAATTCATTATATCACCACAACTCACACACTCCCCCCTCATTTCATTCAAATCGCACACTTTGTGACCTTGAACCAATGATTAGGTCCTTATTCATTTCCTTTCCCATTTCGTGAATTTAGCTTCAGAGCTACAGAAGATAAGTCGTACAAGTTCAATTTCCGAAACAATTCCGAAATATACATATACACTAAGCATGCTTAGAAATCCTACTCATTATGGTAGAATTATTCTTTATAAAAACTTTCGACCTATCAACGCCCTTCTATTCATAACAGAAAGTATTGCATTCCAATAAATGCACCGTCAATTATATATGTAATCAGACTTACTTCCCTATTTATAAGTATATAGACCATTTCCTAGTTCATTCCATATTGTTCCTCACAATTTTCCAAAGTTCAGCCCAATTTTGACCCATATGGCAGGATGGTTTCCTGACCTTTGTGCATTAAAAATTGTATTTTTGATTATAGGGATATCTAAAAATTATGAATCCAAGATCATATGAATAGTGAGTTTCATGATTTTATCATTTCGAAATTATTTTTAATAATTTCTCAAATTTACCCTATTTCCAGATGCATTCTGGCAGATTGTCTACTGATCTTTATGTACAAATTGGGCCATATCTCAAGATAGGTTTGTCCAAATTGTGCAAACTCAAAACCATATTATTCTAGAATCATTTACCTTCCTAGAAACATATAGTTTGCAGCCAATTCAATCTGTGCTATTTTCTACAATTTTTCAAAGTTTCCATAGAGTATCTCACCTACTGCACTGAGTGCCCTATGTTCAGCTGCCTATATCTCAGGCTATACAACTCCAAATTAGGTAATTCCAAAACTGACTTTTTTCCTAACTCATGAGGCTGTCTGACATAATTTTTTCAGAATTTATTTCTTTCTAAAACCTCCAAACTGAATTTTTCAACTTGGCTCGGACAGAACAGTTTTTCCAGCAGAATTGAAATCTACACTTAGCATTTTGTTTCTTTTCTTTCCTCAACTTGTGATAATTCCATTATCTAATAAAGCTTAACTAAAAATAATGCTAGGATCATGCTTCTCATGTTAAAAGAACTATAAATCCATCATTTGATATCAAGGAAACCATGGTAATCAAATTGTCTTACCTTTACCGAATGACTTCTCCAAAACAGAACAAGTTTTCTGTTTCATTCTTTCATGTCAGTCCTCCTTCTTCCTTGTTTTCTTAGAAGGTTTTAAGGTGAAGGTAAGGTTTATGAAGAAGATTAGATGATTAATAGCATGAGTATGAAATTTCTGCTAAGAAATTCATGTGAGAAACGGCTGCAAATGGAGTAGTACGTGAACCCAAAACAGAAAATGAATTGCAGCAGAGTAAGTCGGCAATAAGGATGAAATTTATGGAGTTTTAGTTCCATTTAATTTTCTATTCATTTATGTTATCTAATAATAAGTTGCCACTTAGCTACTTAACCCATTTCTCATCATTTCATGTTTCATGTTGCATTAAAACGGGCAGCAAATGGCAGCAGAATAGCATCGGGTAGAGGAGAGAAATTGACTGAAATTTTAGTTCAATTTACACTTCTTTTATTCATGCTACCCAATATTACTTTGCCATCATTGCATGTCTTTTCCTCATCATTGCATGTCTTTTTATGCAATAACTATTTTTCTTGAATACGTTATTGACTTATTTGCCTCTATTATTGACTACTTCAACCAATAAAATTAACCATCTCTCATTCATAAAATCCTGTTCCATTTGGTACCATTTATATTGTATTTTATACCACAAAATTTTGCTTTTCAGTTTCCCTTTTTATAGCTCAACCATGCAACACACTAGCAGCAAACTAAGTGGCGTGCCAGCCAATTTTCGGCTGCCTTCTTTTTGTTGCTCAGTTTTGACTCTTTTCCCTCCTTTTCTTAGGTGTTCCAAACAATGTAAAGTAACCATATTTTCAATTATAAATTTTCCTCTTTTTCTATATCATTTATTTGTATTTTATGGTAAGAAAATATCACTTCTATAGCAAATTTTTAGATTTGTTTACTTTATTTATATGCCACCACTTCATCATTTAATATTTATTCCACCTCTTATACACCATAATATAAATCATAAATCCAATAATTCCAAAAATCTAAAGTAGAAATCTACATTCAATATTTATTTAATTGCACTAAATACTTTATTTCCACTATCATAGATTTACAAAAATATGGTGTATAGAATAATAAAATTGGGTCTCACAGAAGAAAAAAGAGGAAAAAGGAAGAAAAAGAGGAAAAAGGGAGAAGTTCGGGAAATCGGAAGATTCCCGGGAATTCAACAACCCAAAAATTTACGGAAATTCGGTAAGAAATTTCCGGAAATTAATTTTTAGAAAAATTTAATAAATTATGGAAAAATTCTAAAATTTAGAATTTTAATTTTCAGAAATTATTCTCGACGATCGAGATGAGGAATCGGGAGAGATGGAGTACGGGCGCGACCGAGAAGAGGAAGTCGTCGACCCGGGAAAAGGTAAGGGATGCATGTGTAGCACTGTAAGGATATTCAGTCTGCATGTTTTTAATTATGAAATATTTTATGAAAATATTGTGATAATTATGTGGTTGGAAATTTGTGATGATGTACTGGCTGGAATTATAAACTGTATTTTTCGTACAGGAGGCTAGTTAATCAGCAATCGTTATGCTGCCGAAAAATTATCGAAAATTATCAAAATTTTCTAGAAAATTTCATAAAATCATAATATATGATTTTATTTCACGAGAAATGATTTTCAATCACAAAAATCGAGAAAATGAATATTTTTCACAAAAACATGAATAAAATGGAAGTGATTTTAAAATATTCATGTTTTCGAGAATGGTGATAATGAAATCGCCGAAAATTCTCTTAATATGTAAATTACACGTAATACGAGGAGAAAAATGAAAAGGAGTAAAGTGAATATTTTTATTAATATTTTCATAAATATTTCTTAAATATTCACTAAATGGTTTTATAACCTTTATGATTTTAAAGTATGAAATTATATATTTTATAAATTTCATAAAGGTTATTTCTACGATAAAAACATGGTTTTGAGAGTAGTTGGCCCTTCTATCATGCCGACATGTGATATGTAATACGTGATATGTGATATGTAACATGTGATATGTGATATGTAGTCCCGGCCGACACCTGATCAGTGATCCGCCGAGGACAATTATAGACTATGGCCATAGGTCTGACATGATTATTTTATACCTTCGGGTATTATTGCATGATAGGACTCGGTGGTTGCCACTGTCTCCATATATGATATGTTTTAAATGAAAATGTTTTACATGATATGTGATATGTGAAATGTAAAGGTTTTACATGATATGTGATACGTGAAACGAAATGATTTATAGCATTTTTATAAAATGCTTATTTCAGTGTTGATTTTAGTACTACGAAATAATTTTCATACGACATGTAATATGAATATATAATATGTTTTCAAAAAGGAAAAAAGGAGGAAATTAAATCTAATATTCTTATTTTTAAATTTTAAATTGAATATTAGATTTAAATGATTTATATGTTATAAAAAAGGGTTTAATAACTTATTTTGCTATTTTAAAGTACTGTACTGATTATGATTGTACAGTAAAATATGAAAAGAGTTTAAATGAGAATGATGATGATTTAACTAATATTCTTTTCAAAGAATATATGAATATTAGTTACTTTATTTAAATGCTTTATTTTTATAAAAGCATTATTTTGAAAAGAATATGGAAATGATATGAAATGAAAATGTAAAAGGATATAAATTTCAAACGAAAAGAAATTTATTACTCTCTACAGTTGCTTCTAGGTTTCGAGACAAGATAGGCATTTCAAAATACCTACCTTACTCCATCCGGATCCCTAGCCGACTGTAGTATCCTTCCTACATGCGAGCCTAGAGCCCACAGGAAAAAAGAAAAAGTTTTTCAGCATATAGATAGCTGAATATCAAGTATGCATATAATTCCCTTACTGAGCCGTGGTTTGCTCACCCCTTAATATTAACATTTCAGGTTTTCGAGGACTAAGAGATTTGACATACGAGCATCTCGGCTGCGCATTTGGGGACGATGCGACAGCTTGATTTATTACATAAGGTATGATCATTTATTTTCTGTATTTAGACTTATCTACAGTACTACTTCCTTATGAATTAAGAGAGGGGATGTAATTCATATTATAATTTAATATGAAATTGTGTATATGTAAAAGAAAAGTAAAGTATCACAAACAGCCCAACCATATAAGATGTATAGAATAAGATGAAAAATAGGGTCATGGTCTGTCGCGAGATGGTCGGCCCTGTTAAAGATTTTTAGTGCCTGAATTAAAAGTGAAAAGATAGGGTATATTGATTAGGGATTAATTAATATTGTAAAAAGAGATACACTTACAGAGTGTGATTAAAAAGGTGAATTATGCATTGATGATTCAATATTAGTGTTATTACTTCTGGTTCTAAATAGTTCTCCTGTTCAAATGAGGATAAATCAAATTATTATAGAACCAGAATATTTTGAAATATGTTTTACAAAATGGTATAGTATGAAGTGAAAACATATATATGTGAAATAATTTGAAAGTTATATGCATGTGTTTTGGGGATATATAGTGGATTTGCAGGGCGTAAATAATGAAACATCCAATATGGTCTAAGGTTATGATTTAAAGGTTACTGAAGGTAATTCCAAATAAATTTCTAGAGTAGAATAGATTTAAGAGATCATTGACATGATTTACAGTATGAATTCTATTTCTAAGCTCTTACCGAAAATATAAAGGAGTTCGAAGAGCTTAAGAAATTACTCCGGAAACTTGTGGATAAAGAATTTATTGTACAAGTGTGTTCAAAGGAAACACCGATGACCTCGTTGGAGAGAAAATAAGGAATTCCTAAGATCAATCTTTGAACAGGGTGTCAACAGAGAAAATCCTGGAGATTGATGTTTATAAGATAATGTTAAGAACTCAATATAATTTTAATGAGTTCTTGATGGTGCCTATGAAGTTAATAAAATATTGTGGGAGGTATGTGAGTTTAATGAAGGATATATTTTGATCACATACAGATAAAGTATAACAGTATAGGTGTGATAACCGTAAATTTTTCAATTATTGGAAATTAATATTAAAGCAAATAAATAAATAAAATTATGAGAACGGGATATTGGTGAAAATCCCGAGAATTGAGAAAGGAACAGATTAAGAAAATGGTGTGAAGGAAAATTAAATCGGAAATAAGGATAAGATGAGAAATTATGGAAAATAATGAAGAAAGGAATTTTATATTTTGAATTATGGAAAACTGAAGAATGGAGGAAATTTAATTTGGATAAATGGAAATCCAAATTAAATAAGAAAATGAGAAAAGAACATAATATATGAATATGTATACAAAGGAAATACAAATTAGTATATTTTGTGTATAGATATATATATATACATGATTTAAAATATAAAGATATATATACATATAAAATGTATATTGTAGTTAATTTAAATTATATGTATATATATATGTTGTAATATAATATATATATCTATATAATATTATATAGTAGAATACTATATAATATAATATTAATATTATATTTATAATATAGTTTATAAATATAATATAAGAAAAAAAAAAGAAGGAAACAAATCGGGAGAAACCCGATTCTGTCTCCCCTGGTGAGGCCAACTACCGCCGGCGAGGGAGAGAGAGGAAGAGACGGTGCCGATGAAGAGAAGAGAAGACGCCGGTGATCGGAAGAGGGAAAGAAACGAACGAAAGGAAAAACAGAAGCAAAAACCCGGCGGAAGCCGAGAAGGAGAAGAGAAGAGAAAGTGGCAGTGCCAGCTAAATCGGTCGCCGCCACTGCAACCAGAGCTTCGCCGGAGGAAGAGGAAGACGAGGGAAGCCACCGGTCAGGCAGAGAACGGCGGAGGAGGGCCAGCGAAGAGGCAAAAGGAGGCCGACCTAAGTTGAGTCGATCCACCGCCGTGCCTTCGATTCGGGATGAACGGAGGCCAAATCCAAGCTCGCCGTGGCGCCGGCCAACTGCTGAGCCATCGAGCTGCCGGAGAACCGGCCATCGACAAGGAATCGGCGAGGAAGGAAGCTAAACCGGTCTGACGGGAAAGGAAAAGAAAAAGAAAAGAAAAAGGAAAAAGAAAAAGAAAAGAAAAAGGAAAAAGAAAGGAAAGAAAAGAGAAAAAGGAAGAAAAGAGGAAAAGAAGAAAAAGAGAGGGAAAAAGGAGAATTTCAAAAATTACGGGAAATCCTGAGAATTCGAAAACCCTGGAATTACGGGAATCGGTAAGAAATCCCGAAAAGTGATAAATTATTTAAATAATTTATTCATTTAAATAATTATGGAAAAATTCTAAATTTTAGAATTTTAATTCCAGAAAATTCCCTCGATGACCGAGCTGATGGAATCAGGCGAGGTGAACAAGGGCACGACCTTCGAGAGTCAATCGCCGACCCGAAACAGGTAAGGGATGCATGTGCAGCACTGTAAGGATGTTCAGTCTGCATGATTTTAATTATGAAATATTTTATGAAAATATTTATGAAAATATTGCGATGAATGATTGGTTGGAAAATTGTGGTGAAGTACCGGTTTGAATTATAAACTGTATTTTCCGTGCAGGAGGCTAGCCAATCGGCAGCCGTTATACTACCGAAAAATTATCGAAAATTTCTAGAAAATTTCATAAAATCACAATAAATGATTTTATTTCACGAGAAATGATTTTCAACCACGAAAATCGAGAAATGAATATTTTCCATAAAAACATGAATAAAATGAAAGTGATTTTAAAATATTCATGTTTTTGAGAATGGTGATAATGAAATCACCGAAAATTCTCCTGATATGTAAATTACACATAATACGAGATGAAAAATGAAAAGAAATAAAGTGAATATTTTTATATATATTTTTTAAATATTCACTAAATGGTTTTATAACCTTTATGGTTTTAAATTATGAAATTATATATATTTTTATAAATTCCATAAAGGTTTATTGATGATGAAAAATACGGTTTTGAGACTAGATGGCTTCCTATCATGCTGATATGTGATACATAACATGTAATATGTGATATGTGATATGTAGTCCCGACCGACATCTGATCAATGATCCGCCGAGGACAATTATAGACTATGGCCATAGATCTGACATGATTATTTTATACCCTTCGAGGTCTATAGCATGATATGAGTAACGACCCAGTGGACGGGTTGGGCGTGCGTGCCTAAGTCTCCATATATGAAAATATTTTATATGATATGTGAAATGTAAATGTTTTACATGATATGTGATATGTGAAATGTAAATATTTTACATGATATGTGACAAGTTAAATGGAAGTGATTTACAACATTTTATATAATGCTTATTTCAATACTGATTTTAGTACTACTAGATGATCTTCATATGACATGTGATATGAACATGTAATATGTTTTCAAAAAGGAAAAAGAGTTTATAAGTCTAATATTCTTACTATGATTTTAAATTGAATATTAGACTATATGTGACATGAATATGTGATACGTTTTCTAAAAAGGAAAGAGGAGGAAAATAAATCTAATATTCTTATTATAATTTCTTAAATTGAATATTAGATTTAAATGATGTATATTTTATATGAAAAGGATTTAATAGCTTATTTTGCTATTTAAAGTACTGTACTAATTATGGTTGTACAGTAAAACATGAAATAAGTTTTAAATGAGAATGATGAGAATTTAACTAATATTCTTTTCAAAGAATATATGAATATTAGTTACTTTATTTAAATGCTTTATTTTATAAAAGTATTATTTTGAAACGAATATGAAAATGTTATGAAATAAAAAGGTAAAAAGGATTAAAATTCCAAACAAAAAGGAAATTATTCTCTACAGTTGCTTCTAGGTTCCAGGATAAGATAGGTATTTCAAAATACCTACCCTACTCCATTCGGATCCCTAACTGACTGTAGTATCCTTCCTACATGCGAGCCTAGAGCCCATAGGAAAAAAAATGAAAAAGTTTTTCAGCATATAGATAGCTGAGTATCAAGTGAGGCATATAATTCTCTTACTGAGCCGTGGTTTGCTCACCCCTTAATATTAATATTTCAGGTTTTCGAGGACTAAGAGTCTGACATCTAAAGGACTTTGGCTGTGCATTTAGGGACGATGCGACAGCTTGATTTGTTTAATAAGGTATGATCATTTATTTTCTGTATTTAGACTTATCTACAGTACTACTTTCTTATGAATTAAAATAGGGGATGCAATTCATATTATAATTTAATATGTAATTGTTTATATGTAAAAGAAAAGTAAAGTATCGCAGACAGCCCAACCAAATAAGAGTATAGAATAAGGTGAAAAATAGGGTCATGGGCTGTGACAATAGGACCATGATGTGAATATATTTCAATTCATTTGAATAATATAAGCAGCATCCTTGAATAATTCCATGAACTTTTGGAAACTGAGAATTTTATTGTTAAGCTCAGTAAATATGAGTTCTAACTTAATCATAACACTATTAGAGACGTACGGTCTCAAATTGTAAAGTGAACAAAAATTTGTCAAGGAGTTTGTGGAATCAGCTGCTTTACTGATATGATACATACATGTGAGAAAATTAAATGGGAGTGGATGAATATATGGGAGTATAGTATTCGAAAATGCTAAAAGGTTTTAACGAAAGAGTACTATACCACTCGGAAAAATCAATTAAAGTGATAAGTGTGAAAAGATGGAAATGCATTAAGTAGAAAAATCATATGATGATAAGGGAACACGAGTTATGAGGTAGTTCCCAAATCAAGATTGAATGTGATTCTTCTGACTATTATAGTGTGACGGCTAAATTTAAAAAATCCAGCCAGATTGACAGATGAAATGAGTTATACTGAGAGGAGTAAATAAACGAATTACTGACAGTCATGTAAATGGATGTATATATTGGAAATGTGAAATGGCATAAATAATATGGAGACGGAATTGGTAACTTGATAAATTTCAATTACAGAAGTTGATTGTGAAAAGATTATAGCCTCAGGTACGTTACACCATTAAGTGATATTATATGTACCATGAGAATGAGAGATGTAATGGTAACTAAATATGAAAAGAGATAGAAAAGGGAATATTATTACCTAATGTCTCAATTACTGTAATTAATGGTTAATATTAAAGTCTGCAAGTGAAGTGCAGTCTTGCTAAACTGTGCAATGATTAATGTGGGATAGTAAAGAATTCGAAAGAACCAGGATGTTATAGAAGTAACTATAGATTAATTGACCAAATTGATTCACTTCTACATCATCCAGTTTCTTGATCTCTCGCGTGCCCTAGTCGATATATATCTGTGAAATGGTGAAAATGTATGTGAAGTTCCAGTGAACGAATACATGTGATAGGAATCCCTGATTTACCACATGCTTTTGGGAAATAGCCAAAGGCTTTGGGATTCGAAATTTACTGTTAGCACCGCTTCTTATAGATGTAAATATTCGAGCGTAATATGTACACACTCAATGAAATGTTCAGAGCGGGTGTAATGGATGTAAAAGCTACTAGGACAATTACATACGATTACACTAAAATTGTCTAAATGATAATCACCAATTTATGATCGACTTGGCACTAAATGTGATAATATGTAATAAATAGTGTGAAACTATCTATTGTATGAAAAGAAGTGGAAATTGTTAACTCCCAAAGATGATAAATAATTACAAGGAGTATAAATTGATTATGCAAGAGGAAATGTGGGATTTAAGTGAAATTCGGAGAGCCGTAAAGGACCAGATGCTATCTGGATAATTGTGGATGAATTAACTAAGTCTACCCAATTTCTTGGTTATGAAATTTACTGATCCAATTATTGCCTTAGCCAAATTATATGTCAAGGAGATAGTGAGAGTACACAGTGTTCCAGCGAGCATTACATCTGACAGGGAGTTCCGCTTCGCATCTCATTGTTCAGAGATACTTTAGGAAGCTGTGGGATCCCAACTGAGTTTTAGCACTGCATTTTATCCGCAGACTGACACACAGTCCGAGCATACGATATAGACGCTGAAGATGTGTTGTGAGCGTGTGCACTTGATTTTAGAGACTCCTGGGACTATCATCTACCCCTGGCAGAGATTACTTACAGTAATGGCTAATAGGTGAATATCAGCATGGCACCTTACTAAGCGATATATGGCAGATGATATAGATCCACGATAGCATGGAAAAAGTTAGAGCTCATAAATTAATAGCTCCTGACTTAGTCGAGCAGGTTCCCGAGATGGACGAGTGATAATCTATTTTGATGGTCTCACCCTCCAAAGGTATAATGAGATTCGGGAAGAGAGGAAAGTTCAGTCCTCAATATATCGGACCTTTTGAGATCTTAGATTGAGTGAGAGATGTGGCATATCGGTTAGCACTACCACTAGAGTTGTCAGGAGTGCATAACGTATTCCATGTCTCGATGTTAAGAAAGTACCATCTAGATCCTTCTCACGTAATTTGACATGAGCTACTGGAGATCAGAGAGGATATGAGTTACGTTGAGAGACCAGTACGGATCTTGGATAGGAAAGATAAGGTATTGCGATCTAAGACAATTCCTTTGGTTAAGGTACTTTGGCAGTATCACACTGAGGGAGAGGCTACTTGGGAGTTGAAGAACCTTATGCGTGAGAAGTATTCAGAGTTCTTTCAGTGACAGGTCCAGGTTAAATTTGGAGGACCAAATTTCTCAAGGATGGGAGAAATGTGAGACCTGATTTTTTTTATATATTCTACATCATATTGTAAGCGATTGATAATCGAAACAAATTAATTTATGGAATTAAATAAATATTGAATATTAAATTCCACTTTCCATTATGGAATTTTAGGAAATTCAATTTTGTATGGTGTACAAGAATGAGATACATATCAAAGAAGTAAGCTAGAAGAGTCAACAAATTGAGCAGAAAATTGGACAGCATTCATGTCACCCTTGCTAATGATTTTGCTGCTCAATTTGGAAAAATTATAAAGGAAATCAGCCACAAATTTAAGGCATTAAATATAATATAAGTGATACATAGTAGAATTTTATGGCTGAAAAATTGTGCAAAAGAAGAACAAAGAAAAGTCAAGAAAATGCAGCCATTCACGCCAAAAAAAAATTCTGCTGCCTTTGTTGTACTCGGCTGGAAAGTTTAAAGGAAGAAGAAGAATAAATGTTTAAGGTGCAAAAAAGGCTTAAAGAAAAGGTCATTAAAAGTTAACACATGACTAAAAGATCATTGGTTGAAACCTTGAAAAGAGGAGTGGAAAAAGTCCACAAAATCATGCAACAAAGAGGACTACAACGTTACTTGTGGCTGCTCTCGTACCATCTTCTGTCCAGCCATAAAAAGGCCGATGAAACATGATTTTTATAGTGTAAAATGGTGTTTAAAGATAAAGTAATTAAAGATATCATATATTAGGAGCTTATTGGCCGAAATAAAGCAAGGAAAAGAAGAAGAAAATAAGACAAACCGATTGGTCAAGGAGAAGTCACGCCACGTTGCTGTTGTCTATGTCCCTCTTCAGTTTTTTAGGATGATAGACTATGAATTTATAATATAAAATATAACGAATATATTATAAAAGAAACATGAAATTAATATATTATAAATGGCTGGAAATTTTTCTGCTGAAGTATAAAACAAAGACAAAAGAAAAGTAGTCAATGACGTGTGGAAAGGAAGATTTCCACGCCACCCTGTGCTGCAGTTTTTCTTCAGCCATTTAATGAATTTTAATTTAAGAAATAATTAAAGAAAATGATAAGAAGCAAGGTGACACAATGTTATTAGTTAATAAGGATAAAGAGAAGAATAAAGAAGCAAGAAACTTTAGCCAAACACAGTTATCCTCATCGATTTCCCCTGCTTCCACGAGCATTCTATTTGGCCATGCTGTGTTCGGTTTTCACTCAATTCCTCCATGAAATCTCTTAGCAAAATGTTCTTTCTTTGCTAGTTAATTGCCAAATCTTCTCTACAAACCTTATATATACCTTAAGACCAACTAAGAATCAAGCTAGAAGACTGATGAGAAGAAGGAACAAAACAGAAAATAAAATTCTGTTTTGGGGAACTACAATCGGTCAAGGTAAGGAATTTAATCCTCTTGGTTTTGTGATATTCAATAACTTATTTTTACGTTTCTAAACATGAGAAACATGATGATAATATTAATTTTAGTTAAATTCCATTAGATCATGGAATTTGCATCATATAGATCTTGATATAGATTTAAGAAAAAACAAGAAATTTTGCAAAAGAAGCTGGTATGATGATGATGATGATAGATGAATTATGGAATATAGATAGGTTGAGGAAGAAACTTAGAAGTGTAAAAAGGGTTGAAAAGCATAAGTTGGATAGTAAGAGAAGCTTCGGTTGGACATGGAATAAATGAAAAGTAAAGACTTCATGCAAGAATGATAAAGAGGTTCACATAGACAAGGAATAATGAAATGGGAAAACAAGAAAATAGAAGAGAAGTGTTGGAAAGTCAATGAAAGTGGCCATCAAGAGTTTCGGCCATGACATTGAAATTGAGGATTTTGGTCAACAATAGTCATAGAAATTAAAGGAGAAGAAATGGTAAAATGAAAATCAAAAAGGAGCTAGAATGAACAAATTGAGTTTAACACCAGTATAACATATACCGGTTGTTCTCATAACATGAAGTTAGTGCCTGCATTTTAAGTAGTTCAAAAATAAGAAGAAGAATATTAATAATTTTTGGTAAAATTATTTTGCAACTCGAGTCAACGAAATTCGGTAAAAGGAACTGAAAAGCTCGACTTCATACGACTGGTAAGGGGGCAGTGTGTGAGTTGTAGTGATATAATGAATTGCATGTTTTCTTGAGTTAAATGTTATGAGCATATTGAATGGAAGAATTGGTTTGAAAACATGCAAAATCTGTGGTTGAAAAGCTGGTTTATATATTGTGGCTATGTGCAGGAGGTTAGGAATTCCCAGCTGTTATACTGTCGAAAAATTTTCAAAAATATTCTAAAATATTCCAAAATATTTTAGAAGCATGAAATGATTTAAATGGGAAATTTTGAATATAATTTCTACCAATTTTCCATAAATTGGAAATTTTGAGAAAGTTATGAAAAATTAAATATCCATGTTTTATATTTTTATTAAAGTGAGAATTTGATTTGTTTTATATGATAATAAATATTCAAATTGAATATTTATTTACTTTCTCACTTAATACATGAATATTGACAGATGGATTTACTGTATGTGAAAATGGGGAATAAAATACCTTTTTGGAAAATAATTCTTTAAATAAATGATTTGATTCATGGGATTTCCTTAAAGGTATTTTTATGGGAAAAGAAATGATTTTATACCTTTATGGAACCAAATATTGATCTTATTTATTTTATAAATTCCATAAAGGTGATGATATATGAAAATGTGAGAGCCTTATGGATAAACATGAAATATTTCAAATTATTTTGAATAAGATCCATAAAGGCTGTGGTACGGTTTCTATACTGTTTTTAGACTTAGGCCCCGAGTTTCATGCATCATATTGTTACTGTTACTGTCACGTGGCTGATTGACCCGCCAGTCATCAGCGTCTCGGATGTCACCTGGCAAGTGTACACCGAGGACACCCTATAGATCATGGCCATAGATCTCACTGTATACTATTACTATGTCCCTTCGGAGATGATTACTGTCCCTTAGTGGACGATGATAGCATGATTTAATTATAGGGTGATGCCTAGTCTCAACTTACTAATTACTGTTTGCTGAAGGGATTTACTAAATCCTGTTTTATTGTCCTGCACTGTGAATTACTGTTTACTGAACTGAACCGTACTGAAATACTGTTTTACTGAACTGGTAGCTACTGATTACTGTTTACTGAACTGAAACTTACTGATTGCTGTTTACAGAACTGAAAGCTACTGATTACTGTTTACTGAAACGAAATCTACTGATTTTTAATTACTGAACTGAATTGTACAGAACACTGTTTACTGAACTGAAAGGAAATTACTGTTATCAAGAAAGAATACTTTGAAAATTATTTCTTAAATAGAAATAATTACTGAAGTACTATCTAGTGATTTGGATATTTATAAGCTACTGTATTGAAAAGACTGTTTATTGTAACTACTGTTTTACCACTGTACTGTCACGTGTTTTGATTTGTTACTGAAGTGGTGGAAATTAAATGTTCTATTCCATTTAGATTTATGGAAAAATAAATATTTTCCGGCATATAGATTTCATTATATCAAGCAGCGTACGACTCCTTTACTGAGCATGTGAGCATGTGGTTCGCTCACCCCTTACTTTCAAACTTTCCAGATTAATAACGAGGATTAATTGAGGGCTTCTTCAGTTAAATATAGGTGTGAGTAGCCCACTGGGATAGAGCATTGAAATTTAAAGGTACAATCACTTCTCTTATATATTTAGACACTTGTATATAGTACTACCTTATGGTAAAATAGAAACAGGGGATGTAAAGTATGGAATATTGTAAAAATTGTTATATTCCGAATTTATTGAATAAATGTTTACCATTTACTACTGTTAATGATAAAGTGATAAAGGCATTACAGACAGCCCAACTGGTAAGAATGTGTAAAATATGAGTAAATACAATGTAATACTGTACACTCGGACTGTTACATCTTATTTGGTTAGGCTGTCTGCGATACTTTGCTTTTCTTTTACATATAAACAATTCCATAGAAAATTTTAATATGAATTACATCTCCTATCTTAATTCATAAGAAAGTAGTACTGTAGATAAGTCTAAATACAGAAAATAAATGATCATACCTTATTAAATAAATCAAGCTGTCACATCGTCCCCAAATGCGCCGCCAAAATCCTTTAGGTGTTAGACTCTCAGTCTTCGAAAACCTAAAATGTTAAAATTAAGGGGTAAGCAAACCACGCTCAGTAAGGGAATTATATGCCTTACTTGATACTCAGCTATCTATATGCTAAAAAACTTTTTCATTTTTTCTATAAGGGCTCTAGGCACACATGTAGGAAGGATATTACAGTAGGCTAGGGATCCGGATGGAGTAAGGTAGGTATTTTGAAATACCTGTCTTGTCCCGGAACCTAGAAGCAACTATAGAGAGTAATTTTCTTTTTGTTTGGAATTTAAATCCTTTTTCTCTTTTATTCCATATCGTTTTCGTATTCTTTTCAAAATAATGCTTTTATAAAATAAAGCATTTAAATAAAATAACTAATATTCATATATTCTTTGAAAAGAATATTAGTCAAATCATCATCATTCTCATTTAAAACTCGTTTCATGTTTTACTGTACAATCGTAATTAGTACAGTACTTTAAATAGCAAAATAAGTTATTTAAATCTTTTTCGTATAACATATAAATCGTTTAAATCTAATATTCAATTTAAAAATTTAAATAAGAATATTAGATTTATTTTCCTCCTCTATCCTTTTTGAAAATATATCACATATTCATATTACATGTCATATGAAAATCATCTTGCAGTACTAAAAACAGTACCGAAATGAGCATTTTAGAAAAATGCTATAAATCATTTCATTTTCTTCTCATATCATATGAAACATATTCATTTTACATGTCACATATCGTAAAAACATTTTCATTTCACATATCATAAATCATATATGGAGACAGTGGCAACCACCGAGTCCTATCATGCAATATTACCCGAAGGTATAAAATAATCATGTCAGATCTATGGTCATAGTCTATAATTGTCCTTGGCAGATCACTGATCAGGTGTCAGCCAGGACTACATATCACATATCACATGTTACATATCACATATCACATATCACATATCACGTATCACATGTTGGCATGATAGAGGGGCCAACTAGTTTCAAAACCATGTTTTTTTTCTCATAAAATAACCTTTATGGAATATATAAAATATATAATTTCATAATTTAAAACCATAAAGGTTATAAAACCATTTAGTGAATATTTAAGAAATATATATATAAAAATATTCACTTTATTTCTTTTCATTTTTCATCTCGTATTACGTATACTTTACATATCAGGAGAATTTTCGGTGATTTCATTATCACCATTCTCGAAAACATGAATATTTTAAAATCACTTTCATTTTATTCATCTTTTTATGGAAAATATTCATTTTCTCGATTTTCGTGGCTGAACATCATTTCTCGTGAAATAAAATCATTTATTATGATTTTATGAAATTTTCTAGAAATTTTCGATAATTTTTGATAATTTTTCGGCAGTATAACGGCTGATATTCGTAAGATGATTGGAGCGGTACCTATCAAAGACAAAATGTGTGAAAATCATTTACGTTGGTTTGGACATGTAAGACGTAGACTTGTAGATGCTCCAGTTAGGAGAATAGAGGCTATGGATGTTGAGAGAAGGGTTAAGACTAGAGGAAGACTGAAAAAGACTTGGAAGGAAGTAGTTTGGAAAGACATGGAGGTTTTAGAATTAGATGAGCAAATGGCCTTGATTAGGAATCTATGGAGGCAGAGAATACATATGGACGATCTAACGTGATTTTAGATACTGGTTCATATAGCCTACCCCAATCTATTGGGATAAAGGCTCTGATGATGATGATGATGATGATAACGGCTGCCGATTGGCTAGCCTCCGGCACCGAAAATACAGTTTGTAATTCCAGCCAATACATCATCACAAATTTCCAACCCAATAATCTTCACAATATTTTCATAAAATATTTCATAATTAAAAACATGCAAACTGAATATCCTTACAGTGCTGCACATGCATCCCATACCTGTCCCGGGTTGGTGACTTCTTCGTTATCGGTCGCGCCCGTGTTCATCTTTTTCGATTCCATCATCTTGTTCGCCGAGAATAATTTTCTGGAATTCAAATTCTAAAAATTAAAATTTTTTCATAATTTATTAAAAATCACAGGAAATTAATTTCCGGAATTTCTTACCAAATTTCGTAAAATTTCAAATTTTCAAATTCCCGAAAATTTCCTTTTCTCTCTTTCTTTTTCCTTTTTCTTCTTTTTTTTCTTTTTTTCTTTTTCTTTTCTTTTCTCCCTTTTCTGGTCTGAACCGATTCGGACCGGTTCGACCTTCCTCCACCGGTTCAACTCCATCCCATCGACATCGCCGCCGGTTCAGCTCCTCCACAGCTATCTAAGGTCACGGTGAAGCTGTTTCTGGTCTCCCTTTCCTCCCAGTGAAGGCGACAGTGCCTGATCTAGGACAATGGGTTTCGGATCCTCTTTTGTTTCTTCCCTCCTCCACCATTCTCCTTCACCGTTGGCCATCCCTTCACCTTAGTCGACCTTCGACGATGTGCAGGTGGCATGGCAGTGGCCAGATTGATGGCACCGCCACTCTTTCTTTTCCTTTTTCCTTTGGTTTTCTCTCCGGTTCTTGCTCGTTTCACGTCTTCTCTCCGTCACCGGCCTTCTCCCTTCATTTCGCTAGTATCATCTTCTCCCTTCCTCTCTTTTCTCATCACCGGCGGCGGCAGCTATGCTGCCGACGGCCTCTGGCTGGGAAGGGATCTATAACAGTCTGTGACCAAAATTTTCACATGTTTTTACACCACTTATTCGGTTGTACTGTCTGTGATACTTCACTTTACACTTAATGTTAAACAATTTTTGTACAACAATGTTAACATTATACACATCCCCTCTCATACTTACAAAAAATGTAGTACTGTATACATGTCTAAATACAGAAAATAAATGATCGTACCTTATATATCTCAGACGGTCTGTCACATTGTCCTTTGTGTACAATCGTGATCCACAATCCTCGGATCTCATAATCATCAAAACCTGAAATGTAAAAATTGGGGAGTGAGCAAACCACGGCTCAATAAGAGAGTTATATGTCATACTTGATATTCAGCTATCTATATGCTGAAAATTTTTTTTTCACTTTCTTTAAAATTTCCTAGATGGGCTTTAGGCTTACATGTAGGAAGGATACTACAGTCGGCTAGGGATCCAGATAGAGTAAGGCAGGTATTTTAAAATACCTGACTTATTTCGAAACCTAGAAGCAACTGTAAAGAGTACTATATCAATTGTTCTCGAAACGATAGAATATTCGTTTCCGTAAAGTAAACCATTTATTTCTCTTCACTTCAATATATTTTAAAACACGTGACAGTTCAGTAGTAAAATAATGGTTTACTTCTGTTCTCGTCAGTACAGTTAAAACACGTGACAGTATAGTGGTTTATAAATATCCAAAATCGTTGGATCAGTAAACAGTAGTTTTCGGTACTATTTATTAATTCAGTACCTTACAATTCAGTAAAACCGTATCTTACAGTTCAGTAAAACAGTAATATTCAGTAAAACAGTATCTTGATACGGTTCAGTCACAAAACAGTAAACAGTAGCTATCAATTTAGAAAACAGTATGCGGTAGCTTTCAGTTCAGTAAACAGTATATGGTAGCTTTCAGTCCAGTAAAACAATAATCAGTGGCTACCATTCAATATATAGTACAGTTCCGTAAACAGTGTTTTTGTACGATTTTTCATCAATAAACAGTACAGTAATTCAGTACAGTAAATAGGATTTCGTAAATCCTTTAAGTAAACAGCAAATAGTAAGTGAGACTAGACATCACCCCACAATCAAATCATGCTATCTCGTCCACTAGGGACACAGTAACAGTAATGAGATCTATGGCCATGATCTATAATATGTCCTCGATGTACACTTGCTAGTTGACAATCCGGGACGCTGATGACTAGCTGGTCAATCAGCCACGTGACAGTAACAGTATGGTATGATGCATGAAGCTCGGGGCCTAAGTCTCAAAACAATATAAAAACCATACCACAGCCTTTATGGATTTAAAACACAGTAAATCGAATTATTTCACAATTATCCATAAGGCTCACATGTATAAATCATCACCTTTATGAAATTTATAATTTAAATATCATTTCTCAAAATATTTCATAAAGGCATAAATCATATTTTCCATACGGTGAAAACAGTTCTAAAATAGTCACACTGTAAAACCAATCTCATGACAGTGTCTTTTTCACCGTAAAACATATACGCACGTTTTTCTATGCTTTTTATCGAAAACATGGTTTTCAAAATCATCGAAATTCAAATCAATCATTTTTATGATTTATGGAAAAATAAAATATTTATTTTCTAATTCAATAATTCCATCATCATGTTTTCCTTCGAAAAACACGTGTAGAGGCCTCTAGTCTCGAAATCACAATTTCCCATCATTTCTTAACCTTTATGGAATTTATGTAATTAATTATTTTCATAATGAAAAACACAAAGGTTTGATATGAAATCAAGTGAATATTTAAGACATCTATAAAATATTCTCTTCAGTCTTTTTCAGTTTCCATCTCGTTTCACATGAAATATCACCTACTGAGTGAATTTTCGGTGAGTTCCTTTTTCACCATTCTCGAAAACATAAATATTTTAAATTTAAACTTCCATATATTCATGTTTTATGAAAAATACTTGATTTCTCGATTTTTGTGGTTGAAAATTGTTTCTAGTGAAATCAAATCATTTATTATGATTTTCGGTGATTTTTGGTAATTTTTCCAATAATTTTCGACAGTATAACGGCTGCCGATTGGCTAGCCTCCTGCACAGAAAATACAGTTTTTATTTTCAACCGGTACATCATCACAAATTTCCAAACCGATAAATCACCACAATTTTCAACCAATCATTGTCAAATGCATTTATAAAATTTAAATGCATAATTTAAAACATGTGGCCAAATATCCTTACAGGCGACACATGTCTCCCTTACCTGTCTCAGGTCGACGACTGCCTCTCGAAGGTCGCGCTCGTGTTCACCTCTTCCGGTTCCATCGTCTCATTCACCGAGAACGATTCTGGAAACCAAATTCTAAATTTTAGAATTTTTCTCAATTTATTTAAATAAATAAATTATTTAAATATTTTCAACACTTTTCGAGATTTCTTACCGATTCCCGTAATTCCCGAGTTTCTGAGTTTTTCGAGATTTCCCGAAATTCTCGAAATTTTCGAAGTCTGAAAATTTCCTTTTTCTCTCTCCTTTTTCTTCCTTTTCTTCTTTTCTTTTCTTTTCTTTTTCCTTTTTTCCTTTTTCTTTTTCTCTTTTTCCTTTTCTTTTTCTCTTTTTCCTTTTCTTTTTCGCCTTTCCTGGCCAGATCAGCCATTTCCCCCCTCGTCGATTCTCCGGCGGTTCGACGCCTTCTCAGCTGGCCAACGGCACGACAAACCTGCTGGTGGTCTCCATTCGGCCAGGATCGACGGCATGGCAGCAGATCTACTCAGTTTTGCCTCGGTTTCTCTCTTCCTCCGTTCGACCTTCCTCCGCTGTCGGTGGCCTCATCGGTGGCCCCATTTTCCTTCCCCTCACCTTCGCCGAGGTTCGAGTGGCGATGGCGGTGCCAAGATCGGCCGGCGCCATCGTTTCCTCTTCTCTTTTCCCTTCTCGGCTTTCGTCGATTTTTCCTTCAGATTTTCCCTCTTTCCTTCTCCTTTCCTGCCATCGGTAACTTCCTTCCCTCCCTTTCTTCACCGGCGATGTCATCTCTCCCTTCTTCTCTCTTCCTTTCTCCGACGACAGTGGCCGGTTGCCACTCGGGGAGGAAGAATCGGGAGTTTTCCCTATTTTCCTTCTCTATTTTCCTTTTTTTTATTTTGTTTATAATTAATATAATTATACACATATAATTATATTTATAAACTATATATTATACATATAATATATTATACATATAATATTATTATTTTATATATAGTATTGTACTATATATAAATTATATATAAAGATATATAATATATATATATCTAGAATATATATATATATATATGTATATTTATATACCTTAAAACTAAATAACCTTTATATATATATATACTAAATATAAGCTCGCGCGATGCTGCAAGTCTATTTTTATTTTGTAATTTTTAAAGTTAGTTAAGTTGATTATTAAATAAGAATTATTGGACATACGAAATATTTTTTTCCTTCATAATGTTTAGTACAAAAAAGAAATATGTTTACTAAGGAAAGATTTATAAAAGAAACGTGTTTACTAATGATAGAGTTTATATATCAAACAACATATCCAAAAATAATTTTTTGAAAATTTAGATTAGCTTGGATTAAAAAAATGCACAATGCTTAAGTTAAATAGTATGACAAACAAATAATTTGTGCTAGAAACAAACAAATTAAGATAATAATACAACAACAATAAAAACTAAAGCACTAATATATCTATATTTATATACAGCATAATGGTTCAGACAATTTAAAAAAGAAGTAAGAAAAAATTAGCTAAGAATGTTTTGTTCATATTATTAATTATGTGTAAGGTTTTAAACCCATCTGTAAACATTTTTATTTTAAGAATAACTAATTGAATTATTTATATTTACTCCAAAGTACAATATGTAAAGTAAAAGTATTTTTCCTAGAAAAGTTAGAGAAAAAAAGCCCTTTCATATAATAATTTTTATTCGAAAGCAAAATTTGGAAAATACATAATTTATATGTATTTGAAGTATTATTTATTTTTAAATATTTGCCATGTGTCGGTTAAATAATATATTTGAATATTGTTTTTATATTTTTAAAATTATTATCATTATTAATAAATATAAAAAATGTTTTAAAAAATTTATTATGAGGTGAGAGAAGAACCTATTTTTGTGACTTGAGATTGATTTTATATAGCTAGTATATTTTTCGTGTTTAGTAAGTTTACATCTGCTAGTGGAGATATAATTTTAAAAAATAGATTTAGAGAAATTAGATCTAAACTTTTTTAATTAAAAATATCTAAATCAATTAGCTTTTGTATTATTTGATTTTTTTCCTTGATTAAAAGTCAACTCAAAGATAAATGAATTTTTTTATTTTATTTTATTAATTTTTTATATTTAGAATGTATCATTTGTTAAGCCCTCTATCATATTTTTATTTTGAATTTTTTTAATTTATGCGCCGAATCATATTATTGCTAGAGAAAAAAATTGAAGATTTAAAAATAGATTAAAAGGCATAACAAAAAAATTTCAAAAATAAAATAAAATTAAAGAACTTAACTAAAAAAATGAAAACCTAAAAATAAATTAGAGGGCATAATAAAAAAATATTAAAAAAACAGAAATAAAATGCTAAATCAATTGAGACACGACACATGGCTCGTATAAAAGATAAAACACTGAATGGTATGAATTAGAAAGGTGAAAGAAAATGAGTGAAAGATAAAACCAATGTGAAGCTGGACGTGGAGCAAAAAAAAAGGTGATTTTTATATAATTTAAATAATATTAAAATTACTAACTTAATTAATTTTTAAAATGTTTTAACATATATATTTAATATTAAAATATTTTTATTTTATTAATTATCAACATTAAATATATAGAAATTCATGATTTACAAAATATATACTATAAATGCATTTGTAAATGTAATCTATCGTTAAAAAAATGTACTGTATATGCATTTGATGAATTATTTAATTATTAAGTATTTGTTAATTGTTATGTGTTAGTTAAACAATATTTTTGGAGAATGATTTTATATTTTTAAAATTTATTATCATTATTGATAAATATTAAAATAAATATATCAAAATTTATTATTTGAACGAATAATTTTTTATGAAAATAAATATATAAAATTTAAATATCAATTTTTTATGTTGTTTATTTTTTTTTAAAATAAAATTCACATATAAATGATTTTTTTTGTTCTTTAAATTTATGAAAAAAAGCAAATAATTAAAAATAAAATTCACATATAAATGAATTTTTTTTGTTCTTTAAATTTATGAAAAAAAACAAATAAAAAGGATTGAAAAACCAAAAAAGGGAAAAACTGAAAAAAAAAAAAAAGAAAGAAAAGGCCAAAAGTTGACACATGGAGGGTTTGGAGACAAAAATATATATGTATAGATATATATATATATATATATATTATACCACAATATATATTGTGTTTACAGTATATATTTTCAAACTTTAATCTAAATTAATATTTACATTTCTCAAATATGTATATACTTTTATATACATACAATGTTATATTTAATACATATATACTATTTAAATTTATACAATAGTATATCTATTTATATATACCTCTTTATATTAATATATACTATATAGTACTTCAATACATATGTATTTATATAAAAATACATTTATATAATTTATAATTATATTAATGTATTTCTCTTTCATTTCTCATTTTCTTATTTAATTTGGATTTCTATTTATTCAAATTAAATTTCCTTTCTTCATTATTCTTCCATACATTCTACCTTATTCTTATTTCCAATTTAATTTTCTTCACTCGGATTTCCCGATCCTTCACTTCCTCAATTTTTGGGATTTTCACTGATATTCCAATCTCATATTATATTTGTTTATTTCATTAAATTTTCAATATTAGTGATTTCCAATTAAATGGAAAATTTACGGTTATTACATTCTCCCCACCTTAAGAAATTCGGTCCTCCGAATTTAAACTTAACTTAAATGGTGGGACAATCTGTATGCTTATAGTTTTTACTCTTTAGATCCTCTTTTAAATAATACTGCCAGCATATCATCAACATCAGAATCACTTTGACCACTACATGTTGTGTCTCATCATATATCTATACTCCCGTAAGTTTATTCCTTACCAATTGGGAGTTATCCATTTCATTCCTCTTTTCACATGAAAATCCATTGACACTATTTTTCATATCACAGCTGACCTATGCTGTTCATCATCCATTTTTTCATTTGGTGCCAAGTCATTATAGTTTAAAAACTATCGATTACACATATCAATTAGTTATATGTAATTGTCCCAGTAGCTTTCACATCTCATGCACACGCTCTCTCAATACCATTGAGCGTTTACATCTCACGCTCATATATATATACATTAGTATGGAGCAGTGCTATCAGTACACTTGGGATCTCAAAGCCTTTTGCTATCTCTCATTAGCATATGACAACTCAGAGACTCCCATCACAGGTAATGCTCACTAGAACTGTACATATACATTTTCATCGTTTCACACTCTTATACTTTGACTATCGCACTAGAAAATGTAGGATTCTGAAAATGGAAAAGTGATCCCATTTAGATCATCAGTCTTTCATCACTTCCATATCATAATATTTCTTTTGAACTCTTTATTGTCCACAATATTAATTTTCTCATTTATTTCATCAAGGCTGCATCTCATTGCAGACTCTACTAATGATCATCTCTTATATAAATAAATCATGTGACAATCATTTCTCTTTATATTTCTTTTGATGTAGTATGGTTATTCGATGATTAAATCCTTAAATTATCTCTTTAATCACCATATTATTTATGCAATTCTACCGTTTCAAAGTGTGGATATCATTTTTTTTTGTTCCATTTGTATAACTGACAGTATAATAACACGTCATTCATCTTACTCTTTTGAGTACCATTAAATTCCATCTATTGAGTTTACCTCTTGCTACTGTCATGTGATAACCAACCTAGATTCACCTTTAGTCTTAATTTCAGGAACTACTCTATGTTCCCTACTTATCATGTCACTCACTTCTTTATTTCATTTCCATATCTTTACTTTCATCAATTTAGTCGGTTTTCTCTAATGATATGGTACTCTACCGTTAAAATCTTTCGACATTCTGCATACCATATTTTCTTCACACTTATCCATTTACCGACTTTAATTTCTTTAATTAGATCTCTTTTATAGAGCAGCTAGTCCCCTTACTCTTCTATAGATTGGCAGTAGTAACTAGCTAGACTCATTACTTTCATATCTCAATCATTATCTCTCAATCATAGACAGATTTACTATTATTATGTTATTTTGATATCATATATCTCAGAAGGAGATACTGTCTAGCCAAATCTCTTAGTTGCCAATCTTAACATAAGTCCATAGTCTTTGAGAGTTTGGAGGATTATACCACAATACTGCTCATGTTCCATTTGTATCTTTAATTGTTTCAATACCTTGTCACTTTATTCTTGTACGGATGCCTCATTCATTAGGCTTATATATCTCCATAAGAACTCGTAAGTATTTATCGAGTTCTAATCATTATTTCATGGACCTTAGTCTCCAACTTTTCTCTAATGACGCTTTATACCGAGGCTAGTCTTATGAACTCCTCATGTATTTCTGATCAGATCAATAAAGCGTCCATTTTCATGTAGATGAATACTCGTTCTTCATAAGAACTTCATTAATTAGTAATAATTATCAAGGTCATCTGTGCTTCTCTCATATACACTTATACAAATAACTTCATTGTCCTCAATTCACAATATCTGTATTTCCATTAATCACTTCTTTACAAGTGAATTGCATTATTCACACATTTTCCAGAGTTGTTGTAAAGCTTTCGGACTCTTTCTATCTTACAATTAGTTTTTATATCTACAATCGAGTCAATATTAGCTCGATTTCTCCAATCTATATACCTGTGGAAGAATTTATCGGGAATCATCTCTGATACTTTCTTTAATCACATATTTCTTATCATTTCGGACATTTCATCCTCGTGTCCTGTCATTTTCACTGTGTTTTCTCAAGGCAGAGACATTCGATATTCAAATCATTTTAACTCATACTCTACCTTGATTTCATTGTTTACTCATATTTCACAGCATTACTAATCTCAATCTAGTATGTTGTATTAAGTACAACAGTTATCAACACATTTTATAGCTAACCGATTTATTTTTTTGCTGTAATTTACTTTAACATCAATTTCATTTAATGAATTCAGGTTTAATTCCCTTGATCATGTTATCCACGAGGTTCGAACGCTGGCACCCTTACGTACCTAGTTCCTTACACTCGTATTACCATTGAGATAATTGTAAGAGCCCTGCCCGTTCGTATCGGCCGTCAGAGAGCATCCCCTAGGCAATCCTTTTGCCCCAGTTTTACACTTACAAGTGAGTCGGTGACCACATAGTTCGCCCACACCTCACAGTATATTGTCCACTGCTGGTTGCCCATCCTAGTTTTATCTCAAGGGTCCTGAATAACTTAGGTTAGCTATCATCTCCTTTTGTTTATCGCTTTACTATTCTTGTGCACATTTTCCAATTCACAGTACTCTATATAGTACATCAATTTGCAAGGCATATCTCAAATGCTCTGGTTCTAAAATTAATTATTCTTTTAATACCTCAAAAATAGTATAAATGTATAGAACCATAATTAACCGTACTATTATGGATTTCATTATCTGTACTATTCACCTTCTCAGTCATTTTTCGTAGTCATATCACTTTTCATAATATCCAACGATCCCGTAATAATTCAATACACTCTTAATTCTGACCCTTACAGTCATACCCGAGCCAATCATCTTATGACATTCCACTATACACTCATTGGATCGCATCGTGTAAGGCCCCGACCCGTCCGCCGTCCGCCTGTACACATTCGTACTATCCTCTTTGGGAATGCCCAGCCCTTTCACTGGTCATCCCTCAAGGTTTTATCATGTGGCCTAGCCCGTTCACTAGGACACTCACAGCTCACATCTGTAATTTAAGTGTCAGTTGAATCAGTAATAGGGATCGTTATATTCATATCACATCCTCTATGCCATTAATGACTCCATTACCATCAATGGATTCCAAATCATTTGGCTCCATCACTGTTCAGAACATCGCCCAACATAGGGGCATTTTCGTCATTCTAAAATTTATTTCTTTCTCCTCAGTATACATTTAAACCAAGGATCTCATCATCTATGTGCTGATAGTATCATTTCTCATACTATTATCAGCAGTTTCAGATCTTATTTGATTTCGACAGAGAATTCCACTAAAATCCATAATTGGATTAATTTGCATGTAATGCAGCTTTACATCATCAATTTCTCTGTCAAATCAATCATTTCTAACTTTTGTTGGTCTATTATGACTCCCAGTAAATTTTTGGATGCAGGGGTATTTTGGTCATTTTTGGCTAAAATTCTCTCTCTTCAAAATACTTTCAATCGATGATCTTAAGGTCTATTTAATGATGATACTTCATTTCCCTCCTTTATATCATCACTTTCAAGTCTTAATTCTATCTGGACAGAAAGTACTGGTGGGGCCCTCACCGAGTCCTTTATTGATCCTTACCGAACCGGCCTTTATTTAGATTATAAGATCACCACTTTTCGGTAATTTCTAAGCCTATTTTCTTCTTTAACATTCTCAATTTATACTTTCTCACTTCCTTCGAATCATTTTACTCAATTTACAATCATTTATTTTCTCTATGTATTCAGACAACACAGTACTACTGTAGATGTTTAACATTTCTTTCCAAAAGTATCAACAGACATCAAGTAACCCTGCTCTGATACCATTAAATCTGTAACGATCTGTTACTACATTTTTCATATGTTTTTACACTACTTATTTCGGTTGTGCTGTCTGTGATACTTCACTTTACACTTAATGTTAAACAATTTTTGTACAACAATGTTGATATTATACACATCCCCTCTCTTACTTACAAAAAATGTAGTACTGCATACATGTCTAAATACAAAAAATAAATGATCGTACTTCATATATCTCAGACGGTCTGTCACATTGTCTTTTGTGTACAGTCGTGATCCACAATCCTCAGATATCATAATCATCAAAACCTGAAATGTTAAAATGGGGGAGTGAGCAAACCACGACTCACTAAGAGAGTTATATATCACACTTGATATTCAGCTACCTATATGCTGAAAATAATTTTTTTTTCACTTTCTTTAAAATTTCCTAGATGGGCCTAGGCTCACATGTAGGAAGGATACTACAGTCGGCTAGGGATCCAAATAGAGTAAGGCAGGTATTTTAAAATACCTGACTTGTTCCGAAACCTAGAAGCAACTGTAGAAAGTACTATATCAATTTTTCTCGAAACAATAGAATATTCGTTTCCGTAATGTAAACCATTTATTTCTCTTCACTTCAATATATTTTAAAACACGTGACAGTTCAGTAGTAAAATAATGGTTTACTTATGTTCTCGTCAGTACAGTTAAAACACGTGACAGTACAGTGGTTTATAAATATCCAAAACCGTTGGATCAGTAAACAGTAGTTTTCGGTACTATTTATTAATTCAGTACCTTACAATTCAGTAATACCATATCTTACATTTCAGTAAAATAGTATCTTGATACGATTCAGTCATAAAACATTAAACAGTAGCTACCAATTCAAAAAACAGTATGAGGTAGCTTTCAATTCAGTAAACAGTAAATGGTAGCTTTCAGTCCATTAAAACAATAATCAATGGCTACCATTCAATATACAGCACAGTTTCGTAAACAGTGTTTTGGTACGATTTTTCATCAGTAAATAATAAACAGTATAGTAATTCAGTACAGTAAACAGTATAGTACAGTAAATAGGATTCCGTAAATCCTTTCAGTAAACAGTAAACAGTAAGTGAGACTAGGCATCACCCTACAATCAAATCATGCTATCTCGTCCACTAGGGACACAGTAATAGTAATGAGATCTATGGCCATGCTCTATAATATGTGCTCGATGTACACTTGCTAGATGACAATCCGAGACGCTGATGACTAGCTGGTCAATCAGCCACGTGACACTAACAATATGGTATGATGCATGAAGCTCAGGGCTTAAGTCTCAAAACAGTATAAAAACCGTACCACAGCCTTTATGGATTTAAAACACAGTAAATCGAATTATTTCACAATTATCCATAAGGCTTACATGTATAAATCATCACCTTTATGAAATTTATAATTTAAATATCATTTATCAAAATATTTCATAAAGGCATAAATCATATTTTCCATACGATGAAAACAGTTACAAAATAGTCACACTGTAAAACCAATCTCATGACAGTGTCTTTTTCACCGTAAAACATAAACGCACGCTTTTCTGTGCTTTTTATCGAAAACATGGCTTTCAAAATCATCGAAATTCAAATCAATTATTTTTATGATTTATGAAAAAATAAAATATTTATTTTCCAATTCAATAATTCCATCACCATGTTTTCCTTCTAAAAACACGTGTAGAGACCTCTAGTCTCGAAATCATAGTTTCCTCTCATTTCTTAACCTTTATGGAATTTATGTAATTAATTATTTTCATAATGAAAACCATAAGGGTTTGATATGAAATCAAGTGAATATTTAAGAAATATTTATAAAATATTCATTTCAGTCTTTTTCAGTTTCCATCTCGTTTCACATGAAATATCACCTACCGGGTGAATTTTCGGTGATTTCCTTTTTCACCATTCTTGAAAACATGAATATTTTAAATTTAAACTTCCATATATTCATGTTTTATGAAAAATACTTGATTTCTCGATTTTCGTGACTGAAAATCGTTTCTCGTGAAATCAAATCATTTATTATGATTTTCGTTCATTTTCGATAATTTTTCCAATAATTTTCGACAGTATAACGGCTGCCAATTGGCTAGCCTCCTGCATGGAAAATACAGTTTTTATTTTCAACCGGTACATCATCACAAATTTACAAACCGATAAATCACCACAATTTTCAACCAATCATTGTCAAATGCATTTATAAAATTTAAATGCATAATTTAAGATATGTGGCCGAATATCCTTACAGGCGACACATGTCTCCCTTACCTGTCTTGGATCGGCGACTGCCTCTCGAAGGCCGAGCCGGTGTTCCCCTCTTTCAATTCCATCGTCTCATTCACCGAAAACGATTCTGGAAACCAAATTCTAAATTTCATAATTTTTCTCAATTTATTTAAATAAATAAATTATTTAAATAGTTTCGACACTTTTCTAGATTTCTTACCGATTCCCGTAATTCCCGAGTTTTCGAGTTTTTCGGGATTTTTGAAATTCTCAAAATTTTTGAAGTCCGAAAATATCTTTTTTCTCTCTCCTTTTTCTTCCTTTTCTTCTTTTCTTTTCTTTTCTTTTCTTTTCTTTTTCCTTTTTTCCTTTTTCTTTTTCTCTTTTTCCTTTTCTTTTTCTCTTTTTCCTTTTCTTTTTCCCCTTTCCTGGCCAGACCGGCCATTTCCCCTTCTCACCAGTTCTCCTCCGACGGCCGGTTCTCCGGCGGTTCGGCGGCTCCTAGACTGGCCGACGGCAAGGCGAACCTGCTGGTGGTCTCCGTTTGGCCTGGATCGGCGACTCGACGGCGGATCTACTCTATTTTGCCTTGGTTTCTCTCTTCCTTCGTTCGGCCTTCCTCCGTCGTCGGTGGCCTCACCGATGGCCTCCTTTTCCTTCCCCTCACCTCCGTCGAGGTTCGAGTGGCGATGGCGGTGCCAAGACCGGCCGGCACCACCGTTTCCTCTTCTCTTTTCCCTTCTCGGCTTCCGTCGATTTTTCCTTTCGATTTTCCCTCTTTCCTTCTTTTTTCCTGCCGCCGGTAACTTCCTTCCCTCCCTTTCTTCGTAGGCGACATCATCTCTCCCTTCTTCTCTCTTCCTTTCTCCGGCGACAGTGGCCGGTTGCCACTCGGAGAGGAAGAATCGGGAGTTTTCCCTATTTTCCTTCTCTATTTTCTTTTTTTTATTTTGTTTATAATTAATATAATTATACACATATAATTATATTTATAAACTATATATTATACATATAATATTATTATTTTATATATATAGTATTGTACTATATATAAATTATACATATAAAGATTTATATATTGTGTATTACAAAATATATATCTAGTGTATATATATATGTATATTTATATACCTTAAAACTAAATAACCTTTATATATATATATATATATATATTATACCACAATATATATTGTGTTTACAATATATATTTTCAAACTTTAATGTAAATTAATATTTGCATTTCTCAAATATGTATATACTTTTATATACATACAATGTTATATTTAATACATATGCACTATTTAAATTTATACAATAGTATATATATATTTATATATACCTCTGTATATTAATATATACTATATAGTACTTCAATACATATGTATTTATATAAAAATACATTTATATAATTTATAATTATATAAATGTATTTCTCTTTCATTTCTCATTTTTTTTTAATTTGAATTTCCATTTATCCAAATTAAATTTCCTTTCTTCATTATTCTTCCATACCTTGTACTTTATTCTTATTTCGAATTTAATTTTCTTCACTCGGATTTCCCGATCCTTTACTTCCTCAATTTTCGGGATTTTCACTGATATTCCAATCTCATATTATATTTGTTTATTTCATTAAATTTCCAATATTAGTGATTTCCAATTAAATGAAAAATTTACGGTTATCATAGGATTGGGCTCTGTCCCGATTCCTTCCTATTTCTTTTCTATTTCCTTTTTTTATCTATATATTATATTTATAAACTGTATTATAAATATAATATTATTATTTTAAGTATATAGTATTTTACTATATAAATGTATATTATATAATGATATATTGTATATTAACAAAATATATATAATATATATACTTTAAATTAAATTACAATATACATTTTTTATGTATATATATTTATATTTTAATCATATATATATATATATATATATATCTACACAAATATTTAAAATACCAATTTGTATTTCATTTGTATACATATTCATGTATGTGTATATACTTATATATACATAAATATATATAAAATAATATTATACATATGTACCTATTTGAAGGCATTTAATAGTATATATCAATACATAATAATAATAATAATAATATATACTATATTTGTTATATGTACATATGTATTCTTATACAATTATATTTATATATATTTACATATATATATATATATATATCCTTTCCTTGTTTAATTTGGATTTCTCAATATCCAAATTAAATTCCTCAAATTTATCCTTTCATCGATTTTCTTATTTAATTTGGATTTCAATTTATCCAAATTAATTTCCTCAACTTCATCACTTCATCAATTTTGGAATTTCCAATAATATTCCGTCTTGTAAATAATTTATTTATTTACTTTAATTTATCCTTCGCATTAAAATTAAATTGTCGAACAATTAATATAAAAATTCAAAAATTCGCGGTTATCACATTCTCCCCACCTTAAAAAATTTGATCCTCCGAATTTAACTTAAATTACAATGTGGTACCCTTCTGTATACTTATCACTCTTGTCCTCTCATTTATCTTTTAAGTAATACTACCAGTATCTCTTCACATCTGAATCATCTCTTATATCATTTCATATCGTTTTTCATCATATACTTATACTCCCTTAAATTTCTTATCAATTGGGAGTTATCCATTTCCACTCATTTTCATATCACATAGGATTCATACTGTTCATCATCCATTTTCTCATCTGGTGCCAAGTCGATATAGTCTGATAACTATCATTTACAGGTTTTAATGAATAGTATGTATTTATCCCAGTAGCTTTCACATCTCATGCCTCCGCTCTCTGAACATATCTTTGAGCGTTTCCATACCACGCTCACATCTTTACATCATGTACAGAGCGGTGCTGTCTATAAATTTGGAATCTCAGAGCTTTTCGCTATTTCCCATAAACTGTGATAACCGTAAATTTTTCATTTATTGAAAATTATAAATATTGGAAATAAATAAATAAATAAATAAAATTGTGAGAACGGGATATTAGTGAAAAATCCCTAGAATTGAGAAAGGAACAGATGGTGGAAATCCAAGTGAAGAAAAGTTAAATTAGGAATTATGGAAAATAAGGAAAGGAGGAAATTTAATTTAGATAAATGAAAATCCAAATTAAATAAGAAAATAAGGAAGAAAATATATATATTGTAAATACAATATATATAGTAGTATTACATTTATATAAATGTTTATATAAATGTTATGTAATTTAAAGTAAACATATATATATACACACACTAAATATGTATTTTGTTAATACATAATATATATATGTACATTTTTATATATATAATATAAATATATATAGTACTATACTATATATAAAATACTAATATTATATATAATATAAGTGTAATATATATAATTGTAATAAAAAAAAGGAAAACAGAGGAAGAATCGGGAGAAACCCGATCTTCCCCAATGAAGAAGCCGACCACGTCGGCCAACCAAAAGGAGGAAGAGGTGAGGTGAGAGACGTTGTGGGTGAACCCAGGAGAGGAAGACGGGACGGCCGACGACGGGAAAAACGAAAAACAGAAACGAAAAAGAAGAAAACCGCGGCGGAAGCTGAGATAGAGGAAAAAGAGAAACGGACGGCGCCAGCCAAATCGATGGCTGCCACTACAACCGAAGCTTCACCGGAGGAAGAGGAAGACGTGGGAAGCCATCGGTGAGGCGGGGAACGACGGAGGAAGGCCGACAAAGGAGGAGAAGAAACCAACGCAAAATCGAGTAGATTTGCCGCCGTGCCGCCGATACAGGCCGAGCTGAGGCCACCTGCAAGTTTGTCTCAACGTCGGCCGGCTGTTGAGCCACCGAGCCGCCGGAGAACCGGCCGCCGGCGTGGAACCGGCAAGGAAAGAGGCAGACCGGTCTGGTCGGGAAAGAGGAGAAAAAGGAAAAAAAAGAAAGAGAAAAGAAAAAAGGAAAAAGAAAAAGAAAAAGAAAAAGAAAAGAAAAGAGAAAAAAAGAAGGAAGAAAAGAAGAAAGAGAAAAGAAAAAGGAATTTCGAGAATTTGGAAAATTCTCGAGAATTCGGAAATTACAGGAAACACGGGAATTACGGGAATCGGTAAGAAATCTCGAAAAGTATTAAATTATTTAAATAATTTATTTATTTAAATAATTATGAAAAAATTCTAAATTTTAGGATTTAATTTCCAAAAAATTCCCTCGATAACCGAATCGATGGAATCGGGCGAGGTGAACACGAGCGCGACCTTCGAGAGACAGTCGCCGACTCGAAATAGGTAAGGGAGACATGTGCCATCTACAAGGATATTCGGCCACATGTTTTAAATTATGCATTTAATTTATAAATGCAATTTATAATGATTGGTTTTGAAATTTGTGGTGATTTATCGGTTTTAAATTGTGGTGAAATACCGGTTGAGAAATATAAACTTATTTTTCATGCAGGAGGCTAGCCAAATCGGCAGCCGTTATACTGCCAAAAAATTATCGAAAAATTACTGAAATTTACCGAAAATCACTGGAAACCATAATAAATGATTTGATTTCACGTGAAACGATTTTTAGGTACGAAAATCGAGAAATCAAGTAAATTTCATAAAACATGAATATAGTGATATTTAATTTTAAAATACTCATGTTTTCGAGTATTGTGAAAAGGAAATCACCGAAAATTCACCTGTAGGTGATATTTCACGTGAAACAAGATGAAAATGAAAAAGAGACCGAAGTGAATATTTTTATAAATATTCTTAAACATTCACTTGATTTAATATAAAACTTTTATGGTTTTAATTGTGAGATAAAAAATATATAAATTCCATAAAGCTTAAGAAATGATGGAAAACTATGATTTAGAGACTAGAGGTCTCTACACGTGTTTTTAGAAAGAAACATGGTTACAGGATTTATGAATTTGGAAAAATAAATATTTTATTTTTCATAAATTATTGAAAAATCATGTTTTCAAGTGAAAGCACGGAAAAGCGTGCATACGTGTTTTATGGTGGAGAAAGGACAGTTTTGCCTTTTTATATGTTACATTGATGATTTTGCAAACTGTTTCACCGTGAGGAAAACACGATTTATACCTTTATGAAATATTTTGAGAAATATTATTTAAATTATAAATTTCATAAAGCTGATGATTTTATTACATGTGAGCCTTATGGATATTTGTGAAATATTTCGATTTACTGTATTTAAAATCCATAAAGGCTATGGTACGGTTTATACTGTTTTGAGACTTAGGCCCCGAGTTTCATGCATCACACTTATACTGTTATTGTCACGTGGCTGATAGACCTGCCAGTCATCAGCATCCCGGATGTCACCTGGCAAGTGTACACCGAGGACACCATATAGATCATGGCCATAGATCTCACTGTTATACTGTTACTGTGTCCCTTCGGGGATGATGATTACTAGTCCATTATTGGACGATGATAGCATGATTTAATTGTAGGGTGATGCCTAGTCTCACATACTGTTACTGTTTACTGAAAGGATTTACAGAATCCTATTTATTGTACTGTATTGTTTACTATTCTGAACTACTGTTTACTGAAATGGTAGCCACTGATTACTGTTTTACTGAAGAAAAAGCTACCATTTACTGTTTACTGAACTGAAAGCTACCGTATACTATTTACTGAATGGGTAGCTACTACTTACTGTTAATGATTGAATCGTATCGAGATATTGTTTTACTGAATACTGAATATATTGTTTTACAAAACTGTACGATACGGTTACTAATTTGAAAAGAGAAATAAATGTTTATTCTAAAAGAATAACATATGAATTATTTCTAAAATAAAAATAATCGCAAAAGTACTTATCCAATGATTGGATATTTGCGAACCACTATACTGTCACGTGTTTTACTGTACTGAAGAGAAGAGAAGTAAACCACTATTTTTATTACTGAATTGCCATGTGTTTTAAAGTATACTGGATGTGAAAAGAAATAGTGGTTTACTCCGTGGAAAAACGAAAATTATATCGTTTTGAAAACAACGGAAATAGTACTCGCTACAGTTGCTTCTAGGTTCCGGAACAAGCCAGGTATTTCAAAATACCTACCTTACTCTATCTGGATCCCTAGCCGATTGTAGTATCCTTCCTACATGTGTGCCTAGAGCCAGCTAGGAAGATTTTAAAGAAAATGAAAAAAATTATTTTCAGCATATAGATAGCTGAATATCAAGTGTGACATATAACTCTCTTACTGAGCCGTGGTTTGCTCACTCCCCAATTTTAACATTTCAGGTTTTGATGATGGTGAGATCCAATATTTGTGGATTACGGCTGCACATAATGGACAACGTGACAGACCCACTAAGATATATCAGGTACGAGTATTTATTTTCTGTATTTAGACATGTCTACAGTACTACATATTTGTAATTAAGATAGGGGATGTGTATAATGTTAACAATATTTTATTAAATTGTTTAACATCAAGTGTAAAGTGAAGTATCACAGACAGCCCAACCGGATAAATTGTGTAAAATAAGGTGAAAAATGTGGTAACGGGGCGTTATATAAACATATAGCTACTCAGAAATTCCCATCACATATAGGGCTCACTGGAACTTCACATACATTCTCATCATTTTATAATCATATTTAGACTATGGCACTAAAGAATCTAAGAGTTTGATAACGGAGAAGTGATTTCATTAGACTATCAGTCTATAATCACTTCCATATTATCATATCTCTTTTAGATTCTTCATTATTATCTCCAATATTCTTTACATATTTATTGCATCAAATGCTGCAGTTCATTTGCAGACTTTACTATTTACCATATTTTACCATAATTGAATCAGGAGACAATCATTTCCTCTCCATATCATCTTTTCATGTAGCATTCTTATTACCTCTTTTATTCTTGTGGTATATTCATTATCACTTTAATTTTTGAATATACCTGAAATTATACACTTTTGATAATTTAGATTCCATAATGACATAATCAAATTATAATTTAATCTTCTCATTATTTAACTTCATCATTGGATCTATAATTATCAATTTAATCCCCTCATTATCCATATAAATCCACATATATCCTTTTTCCATTTATATGACTGGCAGTAAAATATAAATCATTTCTTTACTCCTTTGAGTATAATTATTTTTCCTCTATCGAGTTTGGCTCGATCTTTCATCTAGCCATAATCGTGTGATAACCAAATAAAATCATTTATAGCTTTAAAATTGGGAACTACTTCATATTCGTATTCTCTCTTCATCACATACTGATCCTCTTATTACATATTCATCTTTCCCTTCATCATTATTTCGGTCACTTTTCATCAGTGGTAAAATATTCCACTATTAAATTCTTTTAACCTTTTGTATACCATCTTTATACTTATTCATTCATCGACTTAAACTTATTTACTTATCAGTCACATCTGTAGAGCAGCTAACCCAATAACTCTTCCATAGACTGGCAATAGTATTTAGCTAGACCCAGTACATTTCGTATCTCAATCATTATCTCTTCATTATAGACAGATCCACATTGCTCTTTCATTCGAGATCATATATCTTAGAAAGAGATATTGTCTAGCTAAATCTTCTATTTGCCATACTTAACATATAATTCATTGTTTTTATAGAGTCTGCGAGGTTACACCACTATACTGCTCATTTTCCATTTGTGCCTTAGACTGTATCAGTATATCATTACTTATCCTTATATGGATACCTCATTTATTAGGCTTATACAACTCATAAGGAATTTCATTAACCTTGTAAACCTCAATAGGAACTCGTAAAATTTTTATCGAGTTCTAATCATTATCATCTTATGACCACCAGTCGTCAACTTTTCATCTAATGACGCCTTATACAGAGATTGGTCTTATGAACTCCTTATACATCTCTGATTAAACTCAATAAGGCATCAATTTCACACAGATGAGTATTCGTTCTTAGTAAGAACTTTGTTGCATAATAGGAATTTAATTCACCATTTAATTCATCCTCAATTCACCTCATCCATATTTCCATCATGCACTTGTGTACAAGTGAATTTCATTATTCACAAATTTTTCAGAGTTGTTTTCTTAAGCTTTTCGGATTCTTCTATGTTCTCCGATATAAGCTTAGAATAGATTCTGTATCCATAATCGAGTCAATATTAACTCGATCTCCCATATCTATATTACTCTAAAAATTTATCGGGAATCACAGCCGATACTTTCTTTAATCACACCTCTTACTGTGTTAGACATTTCATCTCTATGTCTTATCATTTCATTGTACATCCTCAAGGCAGAGACGTTTAAAATTCATTTCATTTTAACATATTCTCCACCTTGATTCATTTATTTACTCATACTTCACAGCATTATTAATCTTAACTAGTAAGCTGTATCCAATGTAACTATTTAATTAACACTTTTCACAGCTAATCGATTTATTATTACTGTAATTCATTTTAAAATCATTAGCATTTAATAACCTCAGGTTAGTTGTCATCTTCCTCGTCTCTTATCTTCACTTACTATTCTTATGCATATTCTCCAATTTCATATACTCCATACAGTACAACATTCTGTAAAACATATTTCAAAATATTCTGGTTCTATAATTATCTATTTGATACTTCAGAAATAGTAGGAATGTATAGAACCTGAATTAACTGTACTACTATGGATTTCATCCTTTAAACTGATCTCTTTCTCATTCATCATCAGTAATCATTTCAATTTTCATCACATCCAACGATCGTGTAATCAACATCTCATCAATACACTTTTAACTCCGACCCTTAATAATCAATAACTGAGTCGCTCATCCTACGACTTCCTTATAACCATCCGGGTCACATCAGCAATATAAATGTAGGTGGGAGTTTATGGTCAGGACCGTTATATACATATTATGTCCTTTATACCCTCAAGAACTCCATTACTATCAATGGATTTGAGATCATCTTGGTTTTATCACTGTTCAAAACATAATCCTACATAGGGGCATTTTCTTCATTTCACATTTATTTCTTTCTCCTCAATATACATTTAAACCAAGGATCTTATTATCTATGTGGTGATAGTATCCTTTCTCATACTAATATCAACAATTTAACATCTGGTTCGATTTCGACAGAGAAGTCCACTAGGATCCATAATTGGGTTATTTGTATGTAATGCAGCTTTACATCATCAATTTCTTTGTCAAATCAATCAATTCCAACTTCTGTTAGTCTATTTTGACTACAAGTAAAATTTTGAAGCTAGGGGTATTTTGGTCATTTTTGGCCAAAAATTTTCTCTCTCCTCAAAATACCTTCAACCGGTAATCTTAAGGTCTATTTAATGATGATATTTCATTCCCCCCTTTATATCATCATTTTCAGGTCTCAATTCAATCCGCACAAAAAAGTACAGTGGGGCCCTTATCGAGTCCATTTCTGTTCCTTACCGAACCGACCTTCATTTAGATTATAAGATCACCAATTTCATGAAAATTTTTGACCCGCTTTCCTCTTTAACATCCTTAGTTCATAATTCTCACCCTCTTCTAAACACTTAATTCACTTTACAATCATTTATTTTCTTTATGTATTCAGACTACACAGTACTACAGGGGATGTTAACCTTTTCAACACATTTTCTTTCCAAAAGTATCGACAGACATCAGGCCAACCTTGCTCTGATATCATTTAATCTATCACAGCCCGTGACCCTATTTTTTATCTTATTCTATACATCTTATTTGGTTGGGCTGTCTGCAAAATTTTACTTTTCTTTTACATATAAACAATTCCATGGAAAATTTTAACATGAATTACATCCCCTATCTTAATTCATAAAAAAGTAGTACTGTAGATAAGTCTAAATACAGAAAATAAATAATCATACCTTATTAAATAAATCAAGCTGTCGCATCGTCCCCAAATGCGCAGCTGAAATCCTTTAGGTATCAGACTCTCAGTCTTCGAAAACCTGAAATGTTAAAATTAAGGGGTAAGCAAACCACGGCTCAGTAAGGGAAGTATATGTCTCACTTGATACTCAGCTATCTATATGCTGAAAAACTTTTTCATTTTTCCTATAGGGGCTCTAAGCACACATGTAGGAAGGATACTACAGTCAACTAGGGATCCAGATGGAGTAAGGTAGGTATTTTGAAATATCTGTCTTGTCCCGGAACCTAGAAGCAACTGTAGAGAGTAATTTTCTTTTCGTTTGGAATTTAAATCCTTTTTCTCTTTTATTCCATATCGTTTTCGTATTCTTTTCAAAATAATGCTTTTATAAAATAAAGCATTTAAATAAAATAAATAATATTCATATCTTCTTTGAAAAGAATATTAGTCAAATCATCATCATTCTCATTTAAGACTCGTCTCATGTTTTACTGTACAATCGTAATTAGTACAGTACTTTAAATAGCAAAATAAGTTATTTAAATCTTTTTCATATAACATATAAATCGTTTAAATCGAATATTCAATTTAAAAATTTAAATAAGAATATTAGATTTATTTTCCTCCTCTATCCTTTTTGAAAACATATCACATATTCATATTACATGTCATATGAAAATCATCTTGTAGTACTAAAAACAGTACTGAAATGAGCATTTTAGAAAAATTCTATAAATCATTTCATTTTCTTCTCATATCATATGAAACATATTCATTTTACATGTCGCATATCGTAAAAACATTTTAATTTTACATATCATAAATCATATATGGAGACAGTGGCAACCACCGAGTCCGATCATGCAATAATACCCGAAGGTATAAAATAATCATGTCAATTCTATGGCCATAGTCTATAATTGTCCTCGACGGATCACTGATTAGGTGTCAGCCGGGACTACATATCACATATCACATGTTACATATCATATATCACATATCACGTATCACATGTCGGCATGATAGAGGGGCCAACTAGTCTCAAAACCATGTTTTTTTCTCATAAAATAACCTTTATGGAATATATAAAATATATAATTTCATAATTTAAAACCATAAAGGTTATAAAACCATTTAGTGAATATTTAAGAAATATATATATAAAAATATTTACTTTATTTCTTTTCATTTTTCATCTTGTATTATGTATACTTTACATATCAGGAGAATTTTTGGTGATTTCATTATCACCATTCTCGAAAATATGAATATTTTAAAATCACTTTCATTTTATTCATGTTTTTATGGAAAATATTCATTTTCTCGATTTTCGTGGTTGAAAATCATTTATTATGATTTTATGAAATTTTCTAAAAATTTTCAGTAATTTTCGATAATTTTTCGACAGTATAACGGCTACCGATTGGCTAGCCTCCTGCACCGAAAATACAGTTTATAATTCCAGCCAATACATCATCACAAATTTCCAACCCAATAATCTTCACAATATTTCATAATTAAAAACATGCAGACTGAATATCCTTACAGTGCTGCACATGCATCCCTTACTTGTCCCGGGTTGGCGACTTCCTCATTATTAGTCGAGCTCGTGTTCATCTTTTCCAATTCCATCATCTCGTTCACCGAGAATAATTTTCTAGAATTCAAATTCTAAAAATTAGAATTTTTTCATAATTTATTAAAAATCATAGGATATTAATTTTCGGAATTTCTTACCAAATTTTCGTAAAATTCTAAATTTTCGAATTCCCGGGAATTTTTGAATTCCCGAAAATTTCTTTTTCTCTCTTTCTTTCTTCCTTTTTCTTCTTTCTTTTTCATTTTTCTTCTTTCTTTTTCTTTTTTTCTTTTTCTTTTCTTTTCTCCCTTTTTTGGTCTGAACCGGTTCGACCGGTTCAGACTGGTTCGACCTTCCTCCACCGGTTCAGCTTCATCCCGTCGGCATCGCCACCAATTCAGCTCCTCCACAGCTGTCTAAGGTCACGGTGAAGCCGTTTCTAGTCTCCCTTTCCTCCCAGCGACAGCACCGGATCTAGGACGGTGGGTTTCGGCTCCTCTTCTGTTTCTTCCCTCCTCCGCCGTTTTCCTTCACCGTTGGCCATCCCTTCACCTTGGTCGACCTTCGGCGGTGGTGCAGGTGGCGTGGCAATGGCCAGATCGATGGCACCGCCACTCTTTCCTTTCCTTTTTCCTTCGGTTCGTTTCGCGTCTTCTCTCCGTCATCGGCCTCCTCCCTTCACTTCGCCGGCATCATCTCCTCCCTTCCTCTCTCTTCTCATCGTCGGCGGCCTCTGGCTGGGAAGGGATCGGGCTCTATCCCGATTCCTTCCTATTTCTTTTCTGTTTCCTTTTTTTAATCTATATATTATATTTATAAACTATATTATAAATATAATATTATTATTTTAAGTACATAGTATTTTACTATATAAATATATATTATATAATGATATATATTGTATATTAACAAAATATATATAATATATATACTTTAAATTAAATTACAATATACATTTTATATGTATATATATTTATATTTTAATCATATATATATATATATATATATATATCTCTACACAAAAATTTAAAATACCAATTTGTTTTTCATTTGTATACATATTCATGTATGTGTATATACTTATATATACATAAATATATATAGAATAATATTATACATATGTACCTATTTGAAGACATTTAATAGTATATATCAATACATAATAATAATAATATATACTATATTTGTTATATGTACATATGTATTCTTATACAATTATATTTATATATATTTACATGTATATATCCTTTCCTTATTTAGTTTGGATTTCTCAATATCTAAATTAAATTCCTCAAATTTATCCTTTCATTGATTTTCTTATTTAATTTGGATTTCAATTTATCCAAATTAATTTCCTCAACTTCATCACTTTATCAATTTCGAAATTTCCAATAATATTCCGTCTTGTAAATAATTTATTTATTTACTTTAATTTATCCTTCGCATTAAAATTAAATTTTCGAACAATTAATATCAAAATTCGAAAATTCGCGGTTATCACAAATGGTCCCTACTATGAGCCAACCCCACTTATACTGTGATGAGTAATGCGACCCGGAGTGTATACTGTGGCAGGTCACGAGATAGTCGGCCCTGTTATGGATTCTTAAGGCCTGAATTAAAAGTGAAAAGACGGGGTATTTGGTTAGGGATTATTAGATATTATGAAAAGTAATACACTTACTGAGTGTGATTAAATAAGTGAAAACATATATAAGTAAATCGATATGAAAAATATGTTAAAAGATTTGAAAGTTATACGAATGTGTTTTGAGGATACATACTGGATTTACAGAATGTAAATAACGAAACATCCAAGATGATATGAGGTTAAGATTTAGAAGTTACTGGATGAATTTCTAAATAAATTTTCGGAGTAATGTGGATTCGAGAGATTATTAACTCGATTCACAACATGGAATCTATTTATAAGCTCTTACCAGAGAACATAAAAGAGTCTGAAAAGCTTAAGAAATTACTCCAGAGATTAATGAATAAAGAACCCATATGTATTAAAGTAACTGGTGAAAACACAGATGATATGGTTCGAAAGAATAAGCATAGCTTATGATTGTATACTAAATTTCGAATATTTAACAGTATTATTATTGAGAATGACTATTCACTTGTTCAGGATTGATATTTTACTTGATCCACTCAATGATGTATGTATAGTTTCAAAATCAATCTTTGAACAAGATGCTATCGGATAAAAAGCTTACAGATCGATGTTCATAAGATGATATTTAAAACTTGGTATAACTTTTATGAGTTTCTTATGGTACTTAAAGGATTTATGAAATATCCTGTGAAGTATGTGAGTTCAATGAATCAAATAATTCAATCACATACGAATAAATTATAATGGTATGTAATTATGATGTGTGAATATATTTCCATTCATTTGAAGGAAATAAGCAGCATCTTGAATAATTCCACCAACTTTTGGAAACTGAAAACTCTATTGTTATGTTCAGTAAATATGAGTTTTAACTGAACTATACTCACCTAGAAACGTAAGGTCTCGAGTAATAAAGAGAACCTCAAATTGTCTGAAAAGAGGTTATTGCTAATGAAGTGAGATTTATATATAGTGACTGGGATATGAAATCTAAAGGGTTACCCGAAAAATAAATGATCTGTAAAAGAGTTTGTGGAATCGACCGATTCATTGATATGATACATACATATATGTGAGAAAATCAAATGGAAGTGGATGAATATGTGTGAGTATAGTATTAAAAAAATGTTAAAAAGTTTTAACAGAAGATTACTATACCATATGGAAAAGTAACTGAAATGATAAATGTGAAAGAATGGAAATGTAATGAGAAGATAAGTCACACGATGACTAGGGAACACGAATTGAGGTAGTTCCCAAATCTAAGATTGCATGTAATTTCCTCTTACTATTATGTGGTTATGGCTAGATATAAAATCGAGCCAAACTTTACAGATAAAATTAGTTATACTCAGATGAGTAAATAAAAGAATTACTGCCAGTCATGTAAATGGATATATATATATATATATATATATATTGGAATTGTGAAATTGCATAAGTAATGTGGACGTGGAATTGATATTTTGATAAATTCAATTACAGAAATTAATTTTGAAAAGATTATATCCTCGGGTACATCCCACAATTAAGTGATATTACATGGACTATAAGAATAAGGGATATAATATGATAACCGTAAATTTTTCATTTAATTAGAAATTATAAATATTGGAAATAAATATTGGAGAAAATAAATAAATAAATAAAATTATGAGAACGGGATACTAGTGAAAATCCCGAGAATTGAGAAAGAAACGGATGGTGTAAATCCGAGTGAAGGAGAATTAAATCGGAAAAAAAATAAGATGAGAATTATGGAAAATAATGAAAGGAGGAAATTTAATTTGGATAAATGGAAATTCAAATTAAATAAGAAAATGAGAAAGGAAATGTGAAATATATTTATATAATTATATATTATATAAATGTATTTTCATGCAAATACATATGTATTTAAATACCGTCTGGTATATAGTATATATTAAATATACATGGGTATATAAAAGTATATATACTATTTTATAAATTTAAATAATATATATGTATTCAAGTATGGCATTTTATGTACATATAAATACATACATATGTGAGACAAATGTAAATATTAATTTACATTAAAGTTTGAAAATATATATGAAAGTTATTTAAATTGGAAATATATTAATATACATATATATATATATATACACACTAGGTATATATTTTGTAATATACAATATATACATTATATATAATATATATTGAATTATATTATATATGAAATAATAAATATGTATGATATATATAGTATATATTATATGTATAAAATATATGTTATAGTATATAATATATAGTATATAGTATATTATATACTAATTATGGAAATAGGGGAAAAACAAAAGAGGAAAGGAAAGGAATCGGGGAGCAAACCCGATCCTCCCCAGCTAGAACCGGCGGTGGCAGAGCCGCCACTGCCGGCGAGGGAAAAAGGAAGGGACGTCGTCGCCGGCCAAAGAGGAAAGGAAGGAAGCCACTGGCGGCGGAAGAAAGGAAGGAAACAGTGGCGGAAACCGACGAAAATCGAGGAAGAAAAGGAAAAGAGGAACGGACGGCGCCGGCCAAATAGGTCGCCGCCACTGCCACCGAAGCTTCGCCGGAGGAAGAGGAAGACGTGGGAGGCCACGGTTGAGGCGGGGAATGGCGGAGGAAGGCCGACGGAGGAGGAAAAGAAACCGAAGGTAAACCGAGTAAATCCGCCTCCGTGCCACCGATCCAGACCGAATAGAGGCCAGATCCAGCTTCGCCGTGGTGCCGGCCAGCTACTGAGCCACCGAACTGCCTGAGAACCTGCCACCGGAGGAGAACCGACGGTGAGGGGGGTGACAGGTCCAGCTGGAAAAGAAAGAAAAGGAAAAAGAAAAAGAAAAAGAAAAGAAAAAGGAAAAAGAAAAAGAAAAGAAAAGAAAAGAGAAAAAAAAGAAGAAAGAGAAAGAGAAAAGGAATTCCAGGAATTTGAAAAATTCCAGAGAATTCGAAAATTACGGGAAATCCCGAGAATTACGGGAATCGGTAAGAAATCCCGGAAAGTGCTAAATTATTTAAATAATTTATTTATTTAAATAATTATGGAAAAATTCTAATTTTTAGAATTTAAATTCCAAAAAATTCCCTCGATAACCGAGCCGATGGAATCGGGCGAGGTGAACACGAGCGCGACCTTCGAGAGGCAGTCACCGACCCGAGACAGGTAAGGGAGACATGTGCCGCCTGTAAGGATATTCGGCCACATGTTTTAACTTATGCATTTAAATTTTATAAATGCAATTGACATTGATTGGTTGAAATTTATGGTGATTTATCGGTTTGAAATTGTGATGAAATACCGGTTGAGAAATATAAACTGTATTTTTTGTACAGGATGCTAGCCAAATCGGCAGCCGTTATACTGCCGAAAATTATCAGAAATTACTAAAATTTACCAAAAATCACTGAAAATCATAATAAATGATTTGATTTCACGAGAAACGATTTTCAGTCACGAAAATCGAGAAATCAAGTATTTTTCATAAAACATGAATATATAGAAGTTTAAATTTAAAATATTCATGTTTTCGAGAATGGTGAAAAGCAAATCACCGAAAATTCACCCTATAGGTGATATTTCACGTGAAACGAGATGAAAATGAAAAAGAGACTGAAGTGAATATTTTTATAAATATTCTTAAATATTCACTTGATTTCATATAAAACATTTATGGTTTTAATTATGGAAATAATTAATTATGAAAATTCCATAAAGGTTAAGAAATGATGAATAACTATGATTTCGAGACTAGATGTCTCTACACGTGTTTTTAGAAGAAAACATGGTGATTGGAATTTAAAGTTAGAAAATAAATATTTTATTTTCATAAATTATAAAAATAATTTATTTGAATTTCGATAATTATAAAACCATGTTTTCGATTGAATGCACGAAAAACTGTGCATATGTGTTTTACGGTGGAAAAAAGGACAGTTTTGCCCTTCTATATTTTCAATAATGATTTATAAACTGTTTTCACCGTATGGAAAATATTATTTATACCTTTATGAAATATTTTGAGAAATGTTATTTTAATCTAATTATTTCATAAAGGTGATGATTTATTACATGTGAGCCTTATGGATACTTGTGAAATATTTTAATTTACTGTGTTTAAAATCCATAAAGGCTATGGTACGGTTACACTGTTTTGAGACTTAGGCCTCGAGCTTCATGCATCACATATACTGTTACTGTCACGTGGCTGATTGACCAGCTAGTCATCAGCGTCCCGGATTGTCGCCTAGCAAGCATACACCGAGGACATATTATAGATCATGGCCATAGATCTCATTACTGTTACTGTGTCCCTAGTGGACGAGATAGCATGATTTAATTGTAAGGTGATGCCTAGTCTCACATACTGATTACTGTTTACTGAAAGGATTCACGGAATCCTATTTACTGTACTGTACTGTTTACTGTACTGATTACTGTTTGCTGATGAAAAATCGTACCAAAACACTGTTTACTGAACTGTACTATTTACTGAAATGGTAGCTATTGATTATTGTTTTACTGAATTGAAAGCTACCATTTACTGTTTGCTGAACTGAAAGAACCGTATACTATTTATTGAACTGGTAGCTACTGTTTACTGTTACTGATTAAACCGTATCGAATTACTGTTTTACTGAATATATTGTTTTACTAAACTGTACGATACGGTTACTGATTTGAAAAGAGAAATAAATATTTATTCTAAAAGAATAACTTAAGAATTATTTCTAAGATAGAAATAATCGAAGAAGTAATCATCTAATGATTGGATATTTACAAATCACTGTACTATACTGTTTTTACTGTACTAAAGAGAAGAGAAGTAAACCACTGTTTTTATTACTGAACTGCCACGTGTTTTAAAGTATACTGAAGTGAAAAGAAATAAGTGGTTTACTCCGTGGAAAAACGAAAATTATATCGTTTTGAAACAGCGAAATTAGTATTCTCTACAGTTGCTTATAGGTTCCGAAACAAGTATGGTATTCTAAAATACCTACCTTATTCTATCTGGATCCCTAGCCGATTGTAGTATCCTTCCTACATGTGAGCCTAGAGCCAGCTAGGAAGATTTTAAAGAGTATGAAAAAAAAATATTTTCAGCATATAGATTGTGGATCACGGCTGTACACAAAGGATAATGTGACAGACCGACTAATTTATATGAGATACGATCATTTATTTTCTGTATTTAGACATGTCTGCAATACTACTTATCTGATTAATTAAGATAGGGGATGTGTATAATATAAACAAAATTATGTAAATTTGTTTAACAGTTAGTAAAAGTGAAGTATCATAGACAGCCCAAACCGGATGAATTGTGTAAAATAAGGTGAAAAATATGGTAACGGATTGTTACAGATTTAATGGTATCAGAGCATGGTTGGCCTGATGTCTGTGGATACTTTTAGAAAGAAAAGTAGTAAACATCCCCGGTAGTACTGTGTCGTCTGAATACATAGAGAAAATAAATGATTGTAAATTGAGAAAAATAAATTAAAGGGAGTGAGAAAGTATAAATTGAGAATTTTAAAGAAATAATAGGCTCAGAAATTACCAAAAAAATTGGTGATTCTTATAATCTAAATGAAGGCCTGTTCGGTAAGGAACCAAAAGGACTCGGTGAGGGCCCCACCAGTACCTTACGGTCCGGATCGAGCTGAGACCTGAAAATGATGGTATGAAGAAAGGAAATGAAATATCATCATTAAATAGACTTTAAGATCACCGATTGAGGGTAATTGGAAGAGAGAAAATTTTTGGCCAAAAATGACCAAAATACCCCTGACTGCAAAATTTTACAGGGAGTCAGAGTAGACCAACAGAGGTTGGAATTGAGTAATTTGACAGAGAAATTAATGATGTAAAGCTGCATTTTATGTAAAATAATCCAATTATGGATTTTAGTGAACTTCTCTGTCGAAATCGAATGAGATCGAAATTGCGGAAATAAGTATAAGAAAGGATAATATCAGCACATGGAAAATGAGATAATTGATTTCAATGTATATTGAGGAGAAAGAAATAAATGTCGAAATGATGAAAATGCCCTTATGTTGGGTGAAGTTCGGAACAGAGGTAAAACCGAGCTGAATTGGAATCCATTGATGGTAATGGAGTTACTAATGGCATAGAGGATGTCATATGAATGTAACGATCCCTATTACTGATTCCACTTACACATAGACTATAGACGCAAATGGTGAGTGACCTAGTGAACGGGCTGGGCCTCACGATAGATCCTTGAGAGGTGACCCAGTGAAAGGGCTGGGCATTCTTAAAGAGGACAGTACAGATGTGCATAGGCGGACGGCGGACGGGCCGAAGCCTTATATGATGCGATCCAAAGAGTGTAGTGGAATGTTATAAGATGATTGGCCCGGTTACTGACTGTAAGAGCCGGAATTAAGAGTGTATTGAACGGGATCATTAAATACTATGGAAAGTGAAATAATTACTAAAAATGACTGAGAAGATGAATAGTAAGATAATGAAATCCATAACAGTACAGTTAATTACGGTTCTATACATTTATATTGTTTTTGAGGTATCAAACAGAGATTTCTATATAGAACCTGAGCTTTTTGAGTTATGATTTGTAAATTGATGTACTATATGGAGTACTGTGAATTAGTGAATATATAAGAACAGTAAGTGATAAATAAAAGAAGATGACAGCTAACTTAAGTTCTTCAGGACCCTTGAGACAGAACTATGATGTGCGACCCAATAATGGGCGACCCGTAGTGGATCATGTGTTGTGAGGTGTGGGCGAACTATGTGGTCGCCGACTCACTTGTAAGGGTAAACCTGGGGCGTTAGGATCGCCTAGGGGATGCTCGCCGACGGCCGAAACGAACGGGCTGGGCTCTTACAATTATCACAATGGTAACACGACTGTAAGGAACTAGGTACGTAAGGGTGCCAAGGTTCGAACCTCATGGATAATATACTCAAGGGAATTAAGCCTAAATTCGTTAAATGAAAATGATTTTAAAGTGAATAACTGTAATAAATTGGTTAGCTGTAACATGTGTTGATAACTATTGTACTTACTACAGCTTACTAGAATGAGATTCGTAAGGCTATAGAGTATGAGTAAACAATGAAATCCAGGTAGAGTATGAGTCGAAATGAATCGAATAGTAAATGTGTCACGACCCGTGACCACATTTCTTACCTTATTGTACACAACTTAATCGGTTGGGCTGTCTGCGATACTTCACTTGTACTGACTGTTAAACAATTTTACATAATATTGTTTATATTATACACATCCCCTATCGTAATTAATCAGATAAGTAGTACTGTTGACGTGTCTAAATATAGAGAATAAATGATCATACCTCAAATAATCAGTCGGTCTGACACATTGTCCTTCATGTACAGCCAGGATCCACAATCCACTGAACTCACATTCATCAAAAACCTGAAATGTTGAAAATTAAGGGGTGAGCAAAACCACGGCTCAGTAAGAGAATTATATGCCTCACTTGATACTCAGCTTCCTATATGCTGAAAATCTTTTTCATTTTTCCTATGGGCTCTAGGCTTGCATTTTGAGGAATGCATTATGCATAGGAATTAATTGAATTCCGAACCGTGGGAGCCACCTCTAGAATCCTTCGGGAACTAAGTGTTACACGAGCTTCGATGTGCTAAAGGCCTAACCGAGCAAAGACTCGATGATTTTACCGTGTGAGCCACCTCTAGAATCCTTCGGGAACTAAGTGCTGCACGTGTTCTGATGTGTTAGTAAAGGCCAAACCGAGCAAAGACTCGATGATTTTATCGTGTGAGCCACCTCTAGAATCCTTCGGGAACTAAGTGCTACACGTGTTCTGATGTGTTAGTAAAGGCCAAACCGAGCAAAGACTCGATGATTTCGAATGAGATTTAACTTGCTGTTATAAGTATCAGAAAGGATACTATCAACATATAGATGATCAGTTCATTGATTTAAATGTATATTGAGGAGATAGAAATAAATGTCGAAATGACGAAAATGCCCCTATATTGGGCGATGTTCGGAATAGTGTTAAAACCGAGCTGAATTGGAATCCATTGATAGTAATGGAATTATTAATGGCATAGAAGATGTCATATGAATCTAACGATCCCTATTACTGATTCCACTAACACTTTGATTATGGACACGAAAGAAAAACCCCGAGTGGACTGTGGGCCATAGGGGATAACAGTACGGATGAGTAAGGCACTTCGGTGGTAAATCCCTGGTTAACGGAGATCCAGGCACTCCCGGTCCTTACAATAAAACAAGTACGGATGAGTGAAGTGGCTCGGTAAATCCCTGAAAGAAACGGTAAATCCGGGGCTTCACAATAAAACGGTATGATGCGATCCAAAGAGTGTAGTGGAATGTCATCATATGTTTGGCCCGGTTATTGACTGAAAGGGTCAAAAAATTAAGAGTGTACTGAACGGGATCGTTGAATATTATGAAAAGTGAAATGATTACAGGAATTGACTGATAAGGTGAATAGTAACAATAATGAAATACATACTGGTGTGGTTACTTATGGTTCTATACGTTTTCACTACTTTGAGGTGTCAAACAGATAATCTTATATAGAATCGACATATCTTGAAATATGTGCTACAGAATGAGGTACTGTTTTGAGTATTGTAAATTAGAGAATAATTATAAGAACAGTGAAGTGATAAAAAGAAGATGACAACGAACCTAAATTCTTCAAGACCCTTGAGACAGAACTGTGATAGGCGACCCAATGATGGGCGACCTGTAGTGGATCATGTGTTATGAGATACAGGCGAACTATGTCATCGTCGACTCACTAGTAAAGGTAAACCTGGGGCGAAAGGAATCGCCTAGGGAATGCTCGCCAACGGTCGATTCGAACAAGCGGGACTCTTACAAGAAGCTTAGTGATAACATGAGTGTAAGGAACTAGGTACGTAAGGGTACCAAGGTTCAAGCCTTGTGGAGAATATACTCAAAGGAACTAAGCTTGAATTCAGTAAATGGAAATGGTTTTAAAGTGAATAACTGAATTGAAACGGGTAGCTACAAAGTGTGATGAGAACCATTGTACTTGATACAGCTTACTAGAGTGAGATTCGTAACGCTGTAAAGTATGACTAGGTAATAAAATCAAGGTAGAGTATGTATCAAAATGATTTGAATATTGAATGTCGCTGCCTTGAGAATACACTGTGAAATGATGGGACACAAAGATGAAGGTCCAAAATGATAAGAGAAGTGTGGTTAAAGAAACTATCGGATCAGAATCCCTATAAATTCCAGAGTAACATAGATTGAGAAATCAGGTGAATGTTGACTCGATTGTGGATATGAAATTTATTCTTAAGCTTGTATCGAAGAATATAAAAGAAATCCAACAAGCTCAAGAAAATAATTTTTGGAAAATGTTATGGATGATGAAATCCACAAGTATCGATGTAAAGGATGGACATACAAATAATATGATTTAAGGATGAATTAAATGATGTATTAAAATTTTTGTTATACAATAAAGTTCTTATGAAGAACAAATAAATATCATATGGAAGTGATGCCTTAAATATGATAACAAATAAATATCATATGGAAGTGATGCCTTAAATATGATTTAATCGGAGATGTATAAGGAGCTTATAAGAGCAATCTTTGTAAAAGGCATCATCAGATGAAAAGTTGAAGAATGATGGTCACAAGATGATAAGAAATGTATGATTAAAGAAAATATCAGATTTGATTTCTGATAAAACTTCCAGAGTTATATAAATTAGAGGAATCGAAATAACATTGACTCGATTTTGAATATGAAGTTAAATTCTAAGTTTATATCGGAGGATGTAGAAAGAATCCGAAAAGCTTAAGAAAATAACTCTGAAAATTGTGTGAATAATGAAATTCACGTGTAAAGGTTTGAATGACGAAAATACAGATAATGAAAAATTGAGAATGATGAAATTGTTTGTATAAGTATAAATGAGAGAAATACAAATGATATTGAGTTGTAGATGAATTAAAAAGGATGTATTAATTTCCTATCATTGATAAAGTTCTGGTGAGGAACAAGTATTCATTTACATGAAAACAGACGCTTTATGGAGCTGATTAAAGACATGTGAGGAGTTAATAAGACTAGCCTCTATAGTCCTTAGACAAAAGATTGAAGATTGGTGTCTATAAGATGATGATTTGAACTCGGAGTGAATTTTACGAGTGCCTATTGAAGTTACAAGGGTAATGAGTTGCCTTGTGAAGTATATAAGCCTAAAGAACGAGGCATCCTTACATGACTAAATTGATGAAATACTGATAGAGTCTTAAGTATAAAAGGAACATGAGCAGCATTGTGATATGATCCTTAAACTCTTAAAGGCTGTGGAATTATGCTAAGATTAGCAACTAAGAAATTTGGCTAGACAGTATCTCCTCTTGAGATATATGATCTCGAGACGACAAGATGACAATGAACCTGTCTATGATATAAAGATAATGATTGAGATACGAAAGTAATGAGTCTAGCTAAATACTATTATCAACCTATAAAAGAGTGATGAGACTAGCTGCTCTATAGAGGAGATCTAATTAAAAGAAATTAAAGTCGGTAGATGGATACTGTAAAGAAAAAGATAGTATGCAAGATTTTAAAAGATCTTAGCTGTATAGTATCATACAAATCGAGAAAACCGACAAAAAGGGATGAGAGTAAAAATATGAAAATGAAAATGAAAGTGCAATAAGGAAATAAGTTGCACGATGAGAAGGGAACTTCAATATAAAACAGTTCCTGAAGGTAAGACTGAAAGTGAATTGTGTTGCTTATCACATAGCTATGGCAAGATGTAAAATCAAAGCCAGAATTGATAAGTGAAAGTAATGATACTCCAAGGAGTAAGATAATTGATATGTTTACTGCCAGTATATAAATTAGAAATGTTGTACATACAACCACCTCGAAATGATAGAGATGGTGGAGTTGTATAGATAATGTGGTGCTTAAATGGATAATTTGAGGATTCAATCATAGAATCTAAATTATGAAAAGAGATTTAAAGACCATACTACATGAAGAGAATATGATAGTCTCATGAATTATGATCGTAAGAAATGACCTATAGTAAAATCGGCAAATGAGATGCGGCCTGGGCCCCCCCGGCGAAGTCCGGTAAAACCAGGGCGTCACAATAAAACGCGCGTTTTATTGTAACGGACCAGCCCAACCGGCCATGGCCACCCCTTTTGGGCCCACGCACAACGGTTGCTGTGACAACGCTACTCATTCGTACTGTCCGCTCTGGGTTCTAGAGGTGGCCCTCATCACGCAGACGTGGCACTTAGCCCTTCACGGATTTCTTTCGCGTCCGCCGTGACTCAAACCCCTTACCACTTGTAAGTGTCAAGTCACGACTAACCATTGGTTTGGTTAGTCGTGACTTGACACTTACAAGTGGTAAGGGGTTCGAGTCACGGCGGACGCGAAAGAAATCCGTGAGGGGCTAAGTGCCACGTCTGCGTGACGGGGGCCACCTCTAGAACCCAGAGCGGACAGTACGGATGAGTAGCGTTGTCACAGCAACCGTTGTGCTTGGGCCCAAAAGGGGTGGCCATGGCCGGTTGGGCTAGTCCGTTACAAAATGTCTCTACCTTGAGAATACACAGTGTAAATGATAGGACATGAGGATGAAATGTCCGAATTAATAAGAAATATGTGATTAAAGAAAGTATCAGATTTGATTTCCGATAGAACTTCCAGATTTATATAAATTGGAGGAATCGAGATAACATTGACTCGATTTTGAATATGAAATCTGATTCTAAGCTTATATCGGAGAACTTAAGAAAATCCGAAAGCTTAAGAAACCTACTCTGGAAAATGAAAGAATAATGAAATGCACGTGTATAAGGTGTGATTGAGGGACATACAGATAACGTAAATTGAGGATAATGAAGTTATCTGTATAAGTGTAAATGAGAGAAGCGCTGATGATATTGAGAAGTAGATGAATTAAAAAGGATGTATTAATTTCCTATCATTAATATAGTTCTTGTGAAGAACAAGTATTCATCTACGTGTGAAAATGGATGTTTTATGATCTGATCAGAGATACATGAGGAGTTAATAAGACTAGCCTCGGTATAAAGCGTCCTTAGATAAAAGATTAGAGACTGATGTCCATAAGAGGATGATTAGAACTCGGAGTGAATTTTACGAGTTCCTATTGAGGTTACAAGGTTAATGAGTTGCCTTGTAAAGTATATAAGCCTAAGAAATGAGGCATCCTTACATGAGTAAATTGATGAAATACTGATAGAGTCTAAAGTATAAATGGAAAATGAGCAGCATTGTGGTATAACTCTTAAACTCTTAAAGACTGTGGAAATGTATTAAGATTGGCAACTAAGAGATTGGGCTAGACAGTATCTCCTCCTGAGATATATGATCTCGAGATGACAGGATGACAGTGAACCTGTCTATGATATAGAGATAATGATTGAGATACGAAAGTGATGAGTATAGCTAGATACTACTGCCAGTCTATAAAAGAGTGATGAGACTAGCTGTTCTATTAATGTAAAGTAATTAAAGAAAGAAGTTAAAGTCGGTAAATAAATAAGTGTAGAGAAAAGATGGTATGCAAGATTTTAAAAGATCTTAGCAGTATAATACCATACCAATTGAGAAAAACGACTAAATTGATGAAAATAAAAAGATGAAAGTGAAATAAGAAGGTAAGTTACATGATGAGTTAGGAACATAGAATAGTTCCCGAAATTAAATCTGAAAGTGATTTGTGTTGGTTATCACATAACTGTGGCAAGATGAAAAATCAAGCCAGATTTGATAAGTGAAAGTAAAGATACTCAAAGGAGTAAAATGAATGACACGTGTTATTTTACTGCCAGTATATAAATGAAAAATGATTATACATATAACCACCGTAACATGATAGAAATGGTGAAAGTGTATAGATGATGTGGTAATTAAATATATAAATTGAGGATTCAATTGTGGAATCTAAATTATGAAAAGAGATATAAAGACCAAACTACATGAAGAGAACATGATTGTCTCATGATCTATGACTGTAAGAGATGATCAATAGTAAAGTATGCAATGAGATGCAGCCTTGGTAGAATAAATGTGTGAATATGAACATTGTGGACAATAAAGAGTCCAAAAGAGAAATGATGATATGGAAGTGATTAAAGATTGAATATCTAAATAGAATCACTTTCCATAATCAGACTTCTAGATTCTCTAGTGCCTTAGTCGAAGTATAAGTATTAAACGATGTGAATGTGTATGTACAATTCCAGTGAGCCTTACATGTGATGGGAGTCTCTGTGTGGCCATATGCTTAATGAGAATAGCAAAAGACTTTGAGATCCCAAGTGTACTGATAGCACCGCTCCATACTGATATATATATATATATATATATATATATGAGCGTGAGATTTAAACGCTCCATGATATTGAGAGAGCGTGTGCATGAGATGTGAAAGCTACTGGGACACTTACATATAATTGATTGACATGAGTACATGATAATACCAAATTATGTCGACTTGGCACTAAGTGAGAAAAATGGATGATGAACAGCATAGATCAGCTGTGATAGGAAAAATACTGTTTGTGGACTCTTATGTGAAAAGAGTACAAATGAATAACTCTCGATTTGAGAAATGAACTTACGGAAGTATAGACATATATGTGATGAAAGACAGCATGTAGTGGTCTAAAGTACTCTTGATGTTGAAAATGTACTGGCAGTAATTACTTGGAGGATGATCTAGAGGTCAGAAGTCATAAGTATACGGCATATACCACCTTTGGACTTAAGTTAAATTCGGAAGACCGAATTTCTTAAGGTGGGGAGGATGTGATAACCGTAAATTTTTCATTTAATTAGAAATTATAAATATTGGAAATAAATATTGGAGAAAATAAATAAATAAATAAAATTATGAGAACGGGATACTAGTGAAAATCCCTAGAATTGAGAAAGAAACGGATGGTGTAAATCCGAGTGAAGGAGAATTAAATCGGAAAAAAAAATAAGATGAGAATTATGGAAAATAATGAAAGGAGGAAATTTAATTTGGATAAATGGAAATCCAAATTAAATAAGAAAATGAGAAAGGAAATGTGAAATATATTTATATAATTATATATTATATAAATGTATTTTCATACAAATACATATGTATTTAAATACTGTCTGGTATATAGTATATATTAAATATACATGGGTATATAAAAGTATATATACTATTTTATAAATTTAAATAATACATATGTATTCAAGTATGGCATTTTATGTATATATAAATACATACATATGTGAGAGAAATGTAAATATTAATTTACATTAAAGTTTGAAAATATATATGAAAGTTATTTAAATTAGAAATATATTAATATACATATATATATACTAGGTATATATTTTGTAATATACAATATATACATTATATATAATATATATTGAATTATATTATATATGAAATAATAAATATGTATGATATATATAGTATATATTATATGTATAAAATATATGTTATAGTATATAATATATAGTATATAGTATATTATATACTAATTATGGAAATAGGGGAAAAACAAAAGAGGAAAGGAAAGGAATCGGGGAGCAAACCCGATCCTCCCCAGCCAGAACCTACAGTGGCGGAGCTGCCACTGTCGGCGAGGGAAAAAGGAAGGGACGTTGTCGCCGACCAAAGAGGAAAGGAAGGAAGCCACTGGCGGCGGAAGAAAGGAAGGAAACAGTGGCGGAAATCGATGAAAATCGAGGAAGAAAAGGAAAAGAGGAACGGACGGCGCCGGCCAAATCGGTCGCCGCCACTGCCACCGAAGCTTCGCCGGAGGAAGAGGAAGACGTGGGAGGCCACGGTTGAGGCGGGGAATGGCAGAGGAAGGCCGACGAAGGAGGAGAAGAAAACGAAGGTAAACCGAGTAGATCCGCCGCCGTGCCGCCGATCCAGACCGAACGGAGGCGAGATCCAACTTTGCCGTGGTGTCGGCCAGCTGCTGAGCCACCGAACCGCCGGAGAACTGGCCACTTGAGGAGAACCGGCGGTGAGGGGGGTGACCGGTCCGGCTGGAAAAGAAAGAAAAGGAAAAAGAAAAAGAAAAAGAAAAAGAAAAGAAAAAGGAAAAAGAAAAAGAAAAGAGAAAAAAAAGAAGAAAGAGAAAGAGAAAGAGAAAAGGAATTCCGAGAATTTGAAAAATTCACGAGAATTCGAAAATTACGGGAAATCCCGAGAATTACGGGAATCGGTAAGAAATCCCGGAAAGTGCTAAATTATTTAAATAATTTATTTATTTAAATAATTATGAAAAAATTCTAATTTTTAGAATTTAAATTCCAGAAAATTCCCTCGATAACCGAGTCGATGGAATCGGGCGAGGTGAACACGGGCGCGACCTTTGAGAGGCAGTTGCTGACCCGAGACAGGTAAGGGAGACATGTGCCGCCTGTAAGGATATTCGGCCACATGTTTTAACTTATGCATTTAAATTTTATAAATGCAATTGACATTGATTGGTTGAATTTTGTGGTGATTTATCGGTTTGAAATTGTGGTGAAATACCGGTTGAGAAATATAAACTGTATTTTTCGTGCAGGAGGCTAGCCAAATCGACAGCCGTTATACTACCGAAAATTATCAAAAAATTACTAAAATTTACCGAAAATCACCGAAAATCATAATAAATGATTTGATTTCACGAGAACTGATTTTCAGTCACGAAAATCGAGAAATCAAGTATTTTTCATAAAACATGAATATATAGAAGTTTAAATTTAAATATTCATGTTTTCGAGAATGGTGAAAAGCAAATCACTGAAAATTCACCCTATAGGTGATATTTCACATGAAACGAGATGAAAATGAAAAAGAGACTGAAGTGAATATTTTTATAAATATTCTTAAATATTCACTTGATTTCATATAAAACCTTTATGGTTTTAATTATGGAAATAATTAATTATGAAAATTCCATAAAGGTTAAGAAATGATGAATAACTATGATTTCGAGACTAGAGGTCTCTACACGTGTTTTTAGAAGAAAACATGGTGATGGGAATTTAAAGTTAGAAAATAAATATTTTATTTTCATAAATTATAAAAATAATTTATTTGAATTTCGATAATTATAAAACCATGTTTTCGATTGAATGCACAGAAAACTGTGCATATGTGTTTTACGGTGGAAAAAAAAAAACAATTTTGCCCTTCTATATTTTCAGTAATGATTTATAAACTGTTTTCACCGTATGGAAAATATGATTTATACCTTTATGAAATATTTTGAGAAATGTTATTTTAATCTAATTATTTCATAAAGGTGATGATTTATTACATGTGAGCCTTATGGATACTTGTGAAATATTTTAATTTACTGTGTTTAAAATCCATAAAGGCTATGGTACGGTTACACTGCTTTGAGACTTAGGCCCCGAGCTTCATGCATCACATATACTGTTACTGTCACGTGGCTGATTGACCAGCTAGTCCTTAGCGTCCCGGATTGTCGCCTAGCAAGCGTACACCGAGGACATATTATAGATCATGGCCATAGGTCTCATTACTGTTACTGTGTCCTTAGTGGACGAGATAACATGATTTAATTGTAGGGTGATGCCTAGTCTCACATACTGATTACTGTTTACTGAAAGGATTCACGGAATTCTATTTACTGTACTGTACTGTTTACTGTACTGAATTACTGTACTGATTAATGTTTACTGATGAAAAATCGTACCAAAACACTGTTTACTAGACTGTTCTGTTTACTGAAATGGTAGCTATTGATTATTGTTTTACTGAACTGAATGCTACCATTTACTATTTACTGAACTGAAAAAACCGTATACTATTTATTGAATTGGTAGCTACTGTTTACTGTTACTGATTAAACCGTATCGAATTATTGTTTTACTGAATATACTGTTTTACTGAACTGTACGGTACGGTTACTGATTTGAAAAGAGAAATAAATATTTACTCTAAAAGAATAACTTAAGAATTATTTCTAAGATAGAAATAATCGAAGAAGTAATCATCCAATGATTGGATATTTACAAATCACTGTACTGTACTGTTTTTGCTGTAATAAAGAGGAGAGAAGTAAACCACTGTTTTTATTACTGAACTGCCACGTGTTTTAAAGTATACTGAAGTGAAAAGAAATAAGTGGTTTACTCCATGGAAAAACGAAAATTATATCGTTTTGAAACAACGAAATTAGTATTCTCTACAGTTGCTTCTAGGTTCCAAAACAAGTATGGTATTCTAAAATACCTACCTTATTCTATCTGGATCCCTAGCCGACTGTAGTATCCTTCCTACATGTGAGCCTAGAGCCAGCTAGGAAGATTTTAAAGAGTATGAAAAAAAATATTTTCAGCATATAGATAGATGAATATCAAGTGTGGCATATAACTCTCTTACTGAGCCGTGGTTTGCTCACCCCTTAATTTTAAACATTTCAAGTTTTAAAGATTGTGAGATCAGTTGATTGTGGATCACAGTTGTACACAAAGGATAATGTGACAGACCGACTAATTTATATGAGGTACGATTATTTATTTTCTGTATTTAGACATGTCTGCAGTACTACTTATCTGATTAATTAAGATAGGGGATGTGTATAATATAAACAAAGTTATGTAAATTTGTTTAACAGTTAGTAAAAGTGAAGTATCACAAACAGCCCAACCAGATGAATTGTGTAAAATAAGGTGAAAAATATGGTAACGGATCGTTACATGTATTGGTAATATTATATGAAAAGAGATGTAAGGGAAAATTAGTACCTAATGTCTCATCCACTGTAATTGATGGTTCATATTAAAGTCTGCAAGTGAAATGCAGCCTTAGCTAAACTGTGAAATGATTATTGTAGGATAGTAAAGAATTCGAAGGAACCATGATGTTATAAAAGTGACTATAAATTGATTGACAAAATTGATTCACTTCTACATCATCAAGTTTCCTGATCTCTCGGGTGCCTAGTCGATAGGTATCTATGAAACGGTGAGAATGTATGTGAAGTTCCAGTGAGCGAGTACATGTGATAGGGATCCTTGATTTGCCACATGCTTTTAAAAGAATAGCAAAAGGCTTTAGGATTCCAAATTTACTAATAGCATCGCTTAGTACTGATTAAATATTCGAGCGTAATATGTAAACGCTCAATGATATGTTGAGAGCGGGTGCACTTGATGTAAAAGCTACTAGACAATTACATACGATTGATTAAAATTGTTTAAATGATTGTCGCCAAATTATTATCGACTTGGCACTAAATGAGATAATATATGATAATAGTGTGAATTAATTACTGTATGAAAAGAAGTGAAAATTGTTAACTCCCAAAGGTGATAAAGAATTTTAGGGAGTATAAATTGATTGTGAAAAAGGAAACTCGGATTTTAAAAGTATGCTGGCAGTATTATCTAGAAGAAAAGATTAACTGAAAGTAAGAAACTTTATAAGGAAGAAAAATACCTCTGTGGTACTTCCTAAATTAAGTGAAATTCAGAAAACCCACAAAAGATATGATGCTATCTGGATAATTGTGGATAAATTGACTAAGTTTGCTTATTTTGGCTATTAAGTCTACGAATACAGTTAGAACCTTAGTCGTTTTATATGTCAGGGAGATAGTGAGGTTAATGGTGTTCCAGCGAGCATCACATCTGACAGGGAGTCCCACTTCGCATCTCATTTTGAAAGAGATTTCAGGAAGACATGGGATCCCAGCTGAGTTTTAACACCGCGTTTCATCCGCAGACTGACAAACAGTCCTAACATATGATACAGACGCTCGAGGATAAGTGGTGAGCGTGTGCACTTGATTTTAGAGGCTCCTGGGACAATCATTTACCCTGACCGAGTTTACTTATAATAATAACTAACAGGTGACTATCGGCATGGCACCTTACGAAATTATATATCGCAGACGATATTGATCCACGATAGCATGGGAAAAAAGTGGGAGACCGTAAGCTCCTAGCTCCTTATATGGTTTAGCAGATTCCCGAGATATACGGGTGATAATATATTTTGAAGGTCTCACCCTCTAAAGGCATAATGAGATTCGGGAAGAGAAGAAAGTTGAGTCCCCGATACATTGGACCTTTTGAGATCTTAGATCACGTGGGAGATGTGGCATATCGGTCAGCACCACCACCAGAGCTGCTAGGAGTGCATAATGTATTCCACGTCTCGATGTTGAGAAAGTACCATCCGGATCCTTCTCACGTAATTCGACATGAGCCATTGGAGATCAGAGAGGATATGAGTTACGTTGAGATACCAGTACGAATCTTCGATAGGAAGGATAAAGTACTGCGATCTAAGACTATTCCTTCGGTTAAGGTGCATTGGCAATATCACACCGAAGAGAAGGCTACTTGAGAGTTAGAAAGCCTTATACGTGAGAGGTATCCAAAGCTCTGTGACAGGTCTGGGTGAAATTTGGAGGACCAAATTTCTTAAGGTGGGGAGAAAATGTGAGACCCAATTTTACAATACTGTACACCATATTTGTAAATGATTGATAGTGGAAATAAATTATTTAGTGGAATTAAATAAATAAGGAATATGAATTTCCACTTTAAATTATGGAATTATTGGAATTATAATTTATAATATTGTTTATAAGAGTTAAAACAAATATTGAATGCTGAATTAAAAGTATAGAATGAAGGAAGAAAAGAAATCTGAAATTTTTGAAGGGAAGTATTATTTGCATGGCATAAAATACAAATAAATGAATTATAAGAGAGGAAAATTTATATATTGGACAAGTGATTAAATTTTCCTTGGTGGAATATACAAAAGAGATGAAAGCACAGTGAAAACCATGAAGCATAATGCAAACCATGCAAAATATTTTGCTGTTGTTATGATACACGGCAGAATGCTAAGGTTGTTGCAATTTTTATAGTGGAAAAAACTTAGATAAATAATTTTAGATGAAGAGGATTTTTAAGTAGATATATGATTGAATTGTATTGGCTGAAAAATATATCAAAGAAGTAAAAATGAAGCAAAAACGTGCAGCCAAAGAATTGGGACAGCACGTTATTTTGCTTGCTGCCATAGTACCAATTGTCCAGCTGGAGTTTTAAAGAAATTTAGCCATAATTCTATAGAATGAAAGCCAATATAAATAATATAAAAAGAGAAGATAAGTTACAATTTAACATGTGAATCATTTTCATTGGATGAAAATTACAAAAAGAAGAGGCAAACATGGTCAAAACCGAATAGCCAAGAAAGCCTTCACCACCGTTCCTTTGCTACAGTTTTTCTTCAGCAATTAATGCATGTTAAGACATAAAATGATGATGGAAAAGAGATAAAAAAGTAAGTGGCAACTTCCTATTGGTCATCTTGAATAAATAGGAGAATAAAGAGAGAACAAAACTTCAGCAATTTCATTTCTACTCACCGATTTTCCCCTGTTGTCTACGAGAATCAGTTTGGTATTTTATCTTGAGTTCTTTTGCTTTAGTTCTTCTAAGGAAAATTCAGCAAAATTGAGATCTTGATTTAGATTGATAACAAACTGATTTATATGTTTCTTAACATGGGAATCATTAATATAGCCTTGTTTCTAATTAAATCCTTTTAGAATATGAGAATGGAACAAATTGAGATCTTGATTTAGATTGAGAACAAACAAGAAAGCATGCTAGAAATTGTATGATGATGATAAGAAATGATTAATAGAATATAAAGAAAATGAAAAGAAAGCTTGGAAAAGAGAGATAGTGAAAGAAGCAAAATTTGGTTATGGAAGAGGAGGGTTCGGTTTGGCATGGGAGAGTAAGGAAATTGATTGTTCATGCAGGAAAAATATATGAAATGCTCACTTGGACAAGCATTTGACAATTCGAAACAATAAATTGAAGAAAAGGATTTAAAATCAAAGAAATGGCCAAAGAGGGTTTCAGCCATGACTTGGTTTAGGCATAAATTAATGCTAAACTTTAGGGTTAATAGTAGGAAATAATCATAGAAATGGAAAGAGAAATATTGGTGAAATTAGAACCCAAAAAGAAGCAATTATGAAAAGTTGGGTTTTAGCACCTGTATAATTTATACTGGTTGTGCTTATGTTATGACATTAGTGGCTATATTTTATGAAAGTTAATGGCTCAAAATTAAGAGAAAAAATATTGATAATTGTTGATAAAATAATTTTGCAGTCGGGAGTTACGAGTTTCAGTAAACGTAACCGGGAAGCTCGGCTTCGTAAGACAGGTAAGGGGGAAGTGTGTGAGTTGTAGTGATATAATGAATTGCATGTTTTCTTGAGCTAAATTTTATGAGAATATTGGAAGCATGATTTGGTTTGAAACATGCAAAATTGTGGTTGATAAGCTGGGTTATATGCTGTGAATTGTGTGCAGGAGGTTAGGAATCCGCAACTGTTATGCTATTGAAAAATTTCCAAAAGTCTTCTAAAATATTATAAAATATTTTAGATACATGAAATGATTTAAATGGGAAATTTGGAATATAATTTCCACCAATTTTCCATAAATTGGAAATTATGAGAAAGTTATAAAATTTAATATTCATGTTTTATATTTTCATTAAAGTGAGAAATTAATTATGTTTTATATGATATTAAATATTCAAAAGGAATATTTATTGTGTTCTCACTTAATACATGAATATTTACCGACTGATTTACGGTATGTGGAAATGAGAAATAAATACCTTTTTGGAAATAATTACTTAAATAAATGATTTAATTCATGGGATTTCCTTAAAGGTATTTTTATGGGAAAAGAATTGATTTTATACATTTATGGAACTAAATACTAATCTTATTTATTTTATAAATTCCATAAAGGTGATGATATATGAAAATGTGATAGCCTTATGGATAAACATGAAATATTTCAAATTATTTTGAATAAGATCCATAAAGGTTGTGGTACAGTTTTTATATTGTTTTGAGACTTAAGCCTCGAGATTCATGCTTACTACTGTTACTATTACTGTCACTGTCATGTGCCTGATTGACCCGCCAGTCATCAGCGGTCTCGGATGTCACTTGGCAAGTGTACATCGAGGACCCCCTATAGATCATGGCTATAAATCTCACTGTATAGTGTTACTATGTCCCTTCGGGGATGATTACTGTGTCCCTTAGTGGACGATGATAGCATGATATGATGTAGGGTGATGCCTAGTCTCAACTTACTGATTTCTGTTTACTGAAGGGATTTACTGAATCCTATTTTACTGTACTGCACTGTGAATTACTGTTTACTGAACTGAACAGTACTGAATACTGTTTACTGAACTGGACCATACTAAATACTGTTTACTGAACCGAACCGTACCGAAATACTATTATTGGCTTTATAGGCTAAACCGAAAGGGGGGTGAATCGGTTCTTAGCTAACCTTATGTGCATTTTTCGATTCTTCTAAATTCTCTAGCCTATATTGAGGTTTTCTAGGTTCTCTAGGCTACTCAAACATGCAATCCAAATTCAATACAATAAGCACAAATATAATTGCAAGTAAATAAAGAGAGAAGGGAAAGAGAAATATATGCAAGTGATTTATAGAGGTTCAGCAACCTTACCTACGTCCTCTACCTTGAGACGCTCCCAAGGATTTTTCCCAAATTCACTAACTTGAATTTGTCTTTACAATTCCACTTTTTGCAGGCACAAGAGTAACCTCCCTCTTTTTCTAGTCTCAAGAAAAACCTCCCTCGTTTTCTAAGGCTAAAGAGAAACCTTGTGATAACCGTAAATTTTTCCCTTTATTGGAAATTAGAAATATTGAAAATAAATATTGGAGAAATTAAATCAGAGGAAATAAATAAAATTTACGGGAACGGGATATTGGTAAAAATCCCGAGAATCGAGGAAGTGAAAGAATCGGGAAATTGGTGTAAAGGAAATTAAATTGGAAGTGAAAATAAAAATAATAGAGACGAAAAAGAATTAAATTGGATAAATTAAAAAATTCAAATTAAATAAGAAAAATGAGAAAATAATTGGATATTAAGAAATCCAATTAAATGAAATAAAATGTGTATATTATATATTTATATAATTAGATTATATAAATATATTTTGATATGTTTTTATATAATTACATATGTATGTATATGAATTTTAATATATGTTATAAAATGAAATATATACTATTTTGTTTTAAATAAATACATGTATATTTTTATATATACAATTATGTATATAAATAAATATATATATATGAAATATATATTAATTTTAAGTAAAGTGTGAATACATATATGTATATATATTGTTAAAATAAAATATGTTTATATATATTGTTAATAATATAAGTATATATATAATTATAAATATTATATATATAATAAATAAATAAATAAATAAAATAAAAAAATAATAATAACAGAAGTGGGAATTGGGTTCCCCGATTCCCACATTTTCTCTTCTGTTAAGTAAAACAGAAGAGAAACGATGGAAGCCGGACGACGCCGGCTGAGCAAGAGGCGGAAGAGGAGGAGCTAGAGGCCATCGCCGGTGAGGGAAGAAGAGAAAGAAAGTCGATCGGTGACGGGGAAGGATGGAAAGAAGCCAAATGCGATGAAACGGAAAACGGAATCAACGGAAAACGAAAGAAATCCGAGAAGAAAAGAAAATGGCGGACGGCGGTGCCGGTCGATCCAGGCACCGCCACTACCACCGAAGCTTCACCGGAGGAAGAGGAAGCCGATGGAGGCCACCGGAGGTGCAATGGACGGCGGAGGAACGCTGGCGAAGAGGAAGAAGAACCGAGGCAAAACCGCCTCGATCCGCCGCCGTGCCACCGATCCAGGGCAAACGGAGGGCACCGGCAAGTTCGTCGTGCAGCCGGCCAGCTGAGGGACGCCTGAACCGCCGGAGAATCGACCGCCGGCAAGGAACCGGCGAGGAAGGGCTCTGGACCGGTCTGAACCGGTCTGACCGGGAAAGGAAGAAGAAAAAAGAAAAGAAAAAGAAAAAGAAAAGAAAGAAAGAAAAGAAAAAGAGGAAAAAGGAAGAAAAAGAGGAAAAAAGGAGAATTTCGGGAATTCGGAAAATTCCCAGAAATTCGACAACCCGGGATTTTACAAAATTCGGTAAGAAATTTCTCGGAGATTTAATTTTAGAAAAAGTTAAATAAATTATGAAAAATTCTAAAAATTAGAATTTTTATTTCCAGAAATTATTTTCAGCAATCGGGATAAGGAATCGGGAGAAATGGAGTGCGGACGCGATCGATAAGCGGAAGTCGCCGACCCGGAAAAAGGTAAGGGATGCATGTGCAGCACTGTAAGGATACTCAGTTTGCATAATTTAATTTGAAATATTTTATGCAATTATTTTATAAAAATTATTATGATGCATGATTTGCTGAAAATAATTTGGGGAGAAGTACTGGCTGAAAGATTTTAAACTGTATTTTTCCGTGCAGGAGGTTAGTGAATCGGCAGCCGTTATGCTGCCGAAAATTTTAGAAAAACTTTATAAAATCATATTAAATGATTTTATTTCCGAATTTCGATAGTAAATCACGAAACATGAGGAAATTTCTAAATTTCATAAAACATGAATATAATGAGATGAAATTCTAAAATGTTCATGTATTCGAGAATGGTGATAAGGAAACCACCGAACATTCTCGAAATAGATAAATTACATGAATTACGAGACGAAAGTTGAAGTAAAATATAGTGAGTATTCTATGAATATTCTTATAAATATTCACTAAAGGATTTTAACCCTTATGGTTTTAAATCATGGAATTATATATTTATATAAATTCCATAAAGGTGTATTTTATGATGAGAATTACGGTTTTGAGACTGGTTGGTATTCTTATCATGCTGATGCATGATATGTGATATGTTTAGTCCCGGTCGATGTCTAATCAGTGATCCACCGAGGACAATATAGGTTATGGTCATAGATTTGACCGGTGTACTTCCTTACCCTCCGAGGTATACAGTATGATAAGATTGATGTCTATCTTAGACTCCATAAATGATAGGTAATATGTTTTCAAAAGGAAGAAATGATAATTCTAATATTCTTTCTATGGTCTCAAATGAAATATTAGATCATAAGTACTACATGAGATCTGATAAAACAGTGGAAAAAAATACATATGGCATAAAGGCCAATCCGAGCAGAGACTCGATGATTGAACCGTGGGAGCCACCTCTAGAGTCCTTCGGGAACTAAGTGCTACACGTGTTCTGATGTTTCAGTACAGGCCATATCGAGCAGAGACTCGATGATTGAACCGTGGGAGCCACCTCTAGAGTCTTTCGGGAACTAAGTGCTACACGTGTTCTGATGTTTCAGTACAGGCCATACCGAGCAGAGACTCGATGATTGAACCGTGGGAGCCACCTCTAGAGTCCTTCGGGAACTAAGTGCTACACGTGTTCTGATGTTTCAGTACAGGCCATACCGAGCAGAGACTCGATGATTGAACCGTGGGAGCCACCTCTAGAGTCCTTCGGGAACTAAGTGCTACACGTGTTCTGATGTTTCAGTACAGGCCATACCGAGCAGAGACTCGATGATTGAACCGTGGGAGCCACCTCTAGAGTCCTTCGGGAACTAAGTGCTACACGTGTTCTGATGTTTCAGTACAGGCCATACCGAGCAGAGACTCGATGATTGAACCGTGGGAGCCACCTCTAGAGTCCTTCGGGAACTAAGTGCTACACGTGTTCCGATGTTAGTATGAGAAATCGTAGGATATTGTGACGATAAGTAAGTGATTGTGATTCGTGAATTCGACAAATGTCAAAGGATGAAATAGATCTTGTGCATATGACATATGATGTGTGTGATATATCGGATGAGTAAGGCACTGGGGTGGTAAATCCCTGGTTAACAGAGATTCAGGCACTCCCGGTCCTTACAATAAGTTCGTTTCTTTCACACTTAATCATACTAATAAAAAGAATGATGCTTGGTGAACTTAAGGAAGGAATGAAAGCAAGAATAAGTTTAAGACGTCTGGGTACATACGAAATGAGTTTTAAAGAAAAGAAAATGATGATGATTTGGCTAATATTCTTTTCAAAGAATATATAAATATTAGTTATTTTATTTAAATCCTTTATTTCGTGAAAGCATCATTTTGAAAAGAATACGAAAAGATTTTGGGATAAAAGGAAAAAAAAAGGGGATTTATTAATTCAAAATGAAATGAAAAATCTCTCTCTATAGTTGCTTCTAGGTTCTGAAAGAAGTATGGTATTCTAAAATACCTATCTTACTCTAATCGGATCCTTAGCCGACTGTAGTATCCTTCCTACATGCGAGCCTAGAGCCCATAGGAAAAAAAATGAAAAAGATTTTCAGCATATAGGAAGCTGAGTATCAAGTGAGGCATATAATTCTCTTACTGAGCCGTGGTTTTGCTCACCCCTTAATTTTCAACATTTCAGGTTTTGATGAATGTGAGTTCAGTGGATTGTGGATCCTGGTTGTACATGAAGGATAATGTGTCAGACCGACTGCTTATTTGAGGTATGATCATTTATTCTCTGTATTTAGACATGTCAACAGTACTACTTATCTGATAAATTACGATAGGGGATGTGTATAATATAAACAATACATTGTAAAATTGTTTAACAGTCAGTACAAGGGAAGTATCACAGACAGCCCAACCGGTTAAGATGTGTATAAGAAGATGAAAAATGTGGTCACGGGTCGTGACAAACCTCCACTTTGCAAGGTGTGTTTGTGTTTACAATGAGTGTAATCAAAGAAGGCCTCTAGGTAGGCAAGTGATTACAATGATTAAGCACAACGAAAATCCTATACAATAGTCGTGCTATGCTATACAAAGATGAAGAGTATGATAGAATATGAAGACTTTGTAGTACTTGTGATTTTGATAGGCTTGAGGAAAATAAAGAAGATGATGAAAGATGTTGCTTAGTTGTTCCTACTCCTTCCTTGAGCTTCCAAGCCTCTATTTATAGTCCCTTGGATATATTCTTGATTTTGGTTGGAGCCAAAAACGAATGTAGCCGTTGTATCTCACAGAAACTAGCCGTTGGCCACTATTTTCGTGAAAAGGGATCGATCCGAATTCTCGCGAATGCCTTCCAATGCATTCTGCCATGAGGGAATCGATCCCTTCCCTTAGGGGATTGATCCCATGCTTCTAGAGAGCATTTCCTGCACTTTTCTAGAACATTTTAGGTTAGAAATGATGTAGACTTTGATTTTAATTCAATCCAAAATATTTTAGAATTTTGTGGGACTTTTCTTGACTTTCTCAAATGAAAACATAGTCCTAAAATTCATTAAGAAGTTTTCTAAGATTTTGTTCAAATATATTCTTGAAAACATTACTTAATGAAAATATTCAAAACCATTTTATAAAGTATTAAGACCAATAAGAATATCTCATTAATTCATGATCTTAGACTTAAAATAGTTTGAGAAAATCATGTGTGATAAAGCAAATTTACAATATGAATCAAAACATAAAAGATCACTTAAGTTTTTGTCATTTCAAAATACATATGTCAATTTAAAGCTAACAATCTCCCCCTTTTTGATATGACAAAACTTAAGGTAAATTTGCTTTGAAAATTCTTTGATAAAATACTCCTCCTCAAATAAAGCATGATTTTGTAAAGCTCCCCCTTAATATAAGCATGGTTTTCAAAACACATTTTCAAACCCCATTATTTCTTCGATTTTTTGTCATAGCAAAAAGAAGGAAAAATAAAAATTTATGCTCCCCCTAAAATTGTGGCTTAATAAATGTAAGAATTAAGAAATATGCTCCATCGAACAAGAAGCATGTTAGTACATGGGACTAATAGCATAAATAAATAAGTCAATATCCTTAAAGAGTATGAAATATTTGTGCATGGAAGGAACATGACTTATGATCCTATACCAATTGTTTATAAATAATTTTGCAAGAAGTTCCCAATTGGTAAATAAGTAAGCAAGTTGTTTATAAATTTTCTACTAAATTCTATAACTTGCTTATTTCAATTTTATCAAGCACCTAAATATATCAATTGTTCTCTAAGGTTCAACTAAGGTGCATGACAATACATCATGATTATGAGCTTAACTAAGATGAAAAATTGTATGCATTGAGCTCATAAACTATTTCAAGAAGGAATGTGCTTAGAATTAATTCATATTTCAATTAACCACAAATTCTAGCACAATAGTGTCTCATGTAAAAATGTCTTATATTAATTCTTCCCTATTTGTCATGTCAATCTAAAGAGCATGAGAAGAATTTTTAATTTAAAGCTCATACCAATTATTACTAATGGTTTACTTAAACATTTTGCATGATGTTAATTGTTATGTGTGGTGTGCTTAGTGAATACTTAAGTCAAACATGTAAGAGCATAATCACACATCACCAAATATGCATATGGATCAGTTAAACATTAGCATACTATCATGAAATATTAATACATAAGCACAAATCTAATCATATGGAAGATTAAACAATTTGAGTCATTCAAGCACACACATGTTCATCCATAGTTATAAGCACAAAAATCCTATGCTCATTTTCCAATTCAAGTCCTTAACTAATTATGAGCAAGGAAGAGTTCAAGATTTTCATCTTAATTATTTTAATAGCCATATCCCTAATTTTTATCATCATATAAGGTTCTAGAGGGTATATGCTATTTTAACTAAAATGACCTTGCCTAGGTGAATTAATATTATCAAGCTAAAATGTATTTTATCATTAAGATTTTCAATCTATGAGTGAGGTCATGTACATTTTCATGAAAACAACTATTTTCATCTCATAGGCATGATTATTGAGTCAACTCAAGCAAGCATGTAAGTTCAACATCAAAACAATCAAGACTAAATGCATAGATATCAATCAAGGGGCATTTGTTCAAGTTTGCATTTATCTTTGAATGTTAGTGTTGTCATTAAAGCCCAAATTCTTTAATAATTTGGCCATACGAAAAATCTAAGTTCATGGATGACAAATTTTCATACATTTGATCATTTAGGATCCATCTATCATCATAATTTGTAGGCCAAGAATAATTATGACTCTAGGTAATGTGTTAGGCATCTCAAACATTATATTTACCTAAGTCATATTTGAATTCAATCCTTAGGGTCAAGTTTTGATCATTTTATCATTTAAATATATATATTGACCTTAATTATTCATATTCCACTAGATTTATAATTATCATGAAACCTAGTGTGGAATAGTTGAGTCAAGCTAAGAGACATAATCCTATAAGCATGCTTAACTAAGATGAACTAAGGTAATTAATATGCTTATCAATCACTAGTTGATCAAATTTTCTAATATATACACAAATCCTTGAAATAATTCTCAAAACAATATTTAAGCATTCATTGAAAGTATATTTCAAGATTATTTCAAGATTTATGCAATTCATGAATGTCTTCAACAAGAAAATGACTTTGTTCTTATGAGTTCAATGAAAAAGCTATCGATTATTGAAAATAATACCAAATGCTGAAGTTGAGGCATGATATCAATGAAAAATGATTATTCAAATTGAAAAGATCATCAAGAAGAAGTTGAAAACAATGAATTTTACGTTAAGAAGAAAGAAGGTATCAAGAAAATTAAGAAAACTTCTCAATATTTGCTAAAAAGTGCAGAAATAGGCACATTTTGCCTAGAAGGATCGATCTCTAGAGTAAGGGGGTCGATCCTTAAATTCCAGAATGCAATTTTCTGCATTTTTGTCCAAGGGGATCGATCCTTTATGTGAAGGGATTGATCCCTCATCCATTTTCTGCAGACTTTTGACAGAAAATTCAACTTTTGAGGTGCCAAAACTTTGTTTTTGAGTATTTTAAGTCCAAATAAAAGTTTAAACATTTGTCAAACATGATTTTGGACTTGTATGAATGAAAAATATGAATGAAAAACTATTTTACAATAGATTTTGCCACTTTGGATGAATTTGCACCATAAAGTTACGCATATTTTCGCAAAACCAAAGCATTTGAAAACACAAATATGCCAAAACAAACATGTTCACATAGAATTTAAGCACATATATCATCAAATCATCCAATTTGTGAACATCATGCCATAATTTCTAGCATGCATATTTCTCATTGATGCTCATGACATGGCATTTTGCATGAATGACATATTTGACATTTTAGAGCAAGAGAATATATTATCATCACATTGCAAACTTGCTTAAATTACAAAAATCCAATAATCATTTCAAAATCATGTTATATGCTTTTCATCCAATCATTCAATGCCTCAAGAACTATCTATCAAACAATCAAAAATCATTTATCATGCCTTTTGTTCATTCATTTCACTCATAAAGCATCAAAGATCATCAACAACCATATCATCAAGTCACAAATGATTTAATCAAATAAAAATTTTAAGGAGTAAGGAATTAAGCTTACAATACTCCTTTGCTTGAGAGTGCTTTGCCTTGATTTGTTGAATCAATCTTGAGCCATTCTTGGAAGAATTGTTGTGACCTTGCCAAGGATGAATTCCCAAGCTCTTCCTCTTTTTCATTGGCACAAGCAAACTCCATAAGGATGTGTTGAGCATTTAAACTCCATTGTTCCATTATATTCCCATGCTCTAACACTCTTACAACAAACAAATTTATGCATGTTTTGGTACCCAAATTTTCTAACTACTCTTCCTCTAAATGTAATTTTTCTATATGTGCATGCTTGTGAGGTGTGGCCTATCCTATTGCATAGTGATTGGGGATATTGAGACATTTCCAAGGGTTGAAATGCACTGATTGAGAGCGCTGAATGAGGCGGGGCTTTTGGTGCTAATCGGGGCACTGAGTAGGAACCAAAAATAAGGAAAAAGGCAGCGTCATTGCTGCCAATAAAGAAATGGTTGCTTCGATCAGGGGCTAACAAGAAATGAGGTAGGGGAGGCTAGCTGAGGCTAAAATGAGCAAGGGAGGAGAAGGAGGCTGCTGTCATTTGCAGCAGCAGCAGCAGTTCTGCCAAGAAGGCTGAACCAAAAAAAAAGGAAGAGAAAAGTGAGAAGAGAATTAAAGAAGTTGGAAAATTTATATATTTTCTGGACTTTTTCAGCTTAGGAAAAAGGGTAAGGAGAATGCTTATCTTGTTGAAAAATGTTCCATGTGAATTTTTATATATATAATCTTTATCTAATAATATTTGTATTTTTTAAAAAACTGTAGCAAGATTATACAGAGGTGAATTGTGGGATTTTGCTAAGCTTGACCGATGTCAAAGTGCTGAGCTTTAGTGTTGGGTAGGACGTTTATATAACGTAGGAATAGAATTCTATTGTATAAACTGATTGTGATTGTATGATGATAATAATAAGTTGAGTTTATGACTTAGTGGATATACATGGACTGATATGAACATGAGATAATGATGAATTGATTAAAAAAAAAGACTTGAGTAACAACAGAGTTGTGATCATGTGAGTATAGATAGGTTCTTTGAATAGAACTTGAATAATTGCATTGATATTTGAATTATTTTGACGTTATGGCAAACGTTGCCAAAGAAATAGTTAAATATTATTGAGATAATAAGAGGACCCATATTGGTGTTGGGGGTCTTAGTATGGATGCTTAGATGGGAATGTGATTGAGATGATATCAATATTTTGTGATATATAATTATATAGATGTGTTGGAGGATGATGCAAGTTTAAAGGCCACATGATTCCACTGGGGATAGTTAGATTTACATTGTTATGTTGTCTGTTAGATCTTAGTATCAATATTGAAATGTAAAAATGATTAAAACAGTTTGATAATATTGTGAAATGATATTGAATTGTGGATATATACTTGGAGACCTTGAGGATTTTTTATCAAGAGAATTGAGATTGATGATTGTGGGATGTATAGGTTAACTGTAATGATATATCTAATAGGATATATGATGCTTATGTTATCTTATCAATTAACGAGGGCGTAATAGCCCATGTTGTATTTGTGCCAATGTGATATAAGTGTTGTCATGAACTGAGTTGGGATAGATATGAGATAGGTACATTTGGCTTAATGCTTGATGCTTATGGCACTTTGAGTTTAACTCGTGTCTTGGTGCAATTGTTGGTAGGAATGCCTAGTAGAGATAAGGGTATTTGAAAATAACACATTGGATTAAGAAATATATATATATATATTTATATATCGAGGTCTTAAAAGAGATGGGTGATCTTCAAGTCGCATAGAAATTGGTTGGATGTGAATAAAAATGATTATGCGACTTTGTCCGATGATAGTAGGGCACATAACTCAATTCTCGGCTGCTTAGTGGGAATCGTGGAAGAAGTCTACGGCCAGAAATAAAGCCTTACAGGAGACCTAGCATATATTTGAGCCCTGTAGGAGACCCAATGTAAAATTTGAGCCCTACAAGAGATCTAGTTTGTTATTGAGCCTTGCAAGAGACCTAGTTCGTTAACAAATGGAGTGTACCTTAAATTGATATGTATTGAGTCCTGCAAGAGACCTAGTTTGTTATTGAGCCCTGTAGGAGACTTAGTTTGTTAACAAACGGAGTATACTTTAAGTTGATAAGTATTGAGCCCTGCAGGAGACCTAGTTTGTTATTGAGCCTTGTAGGAGACCTAATTCGTTAACAAATGGAGTAGACCTTAAATTGATATGTATTGAGCCTTGCAGGAGACTTAATTTGTTATTGAGCTCTGCAGAAGATCTAATCTATTGACAAACGAAATATATCTTATATATATTGATGACTACAGGAATCTATGACCAGTCTTTTGCCAAATGTTGTGTGTTGACTAGACATGACAGTTTTATATGACATGATAGCCTCACTTGGTTTTACAATGCATGTGAACATGATATGGTTCTTACATGATACATGAACATGATTTGAGAATTTTATATGTACATGGTTGTGATAGTGAACGTGACATGCTTTGAGACTAGACAAGCTTTAAACATGATTTCAAAGTTCGTGTGATTTGATTTCGAGGCTGCATGAGTTGTATATACGTTTGTATGTTTTACATGACATGATTTCGTATTGTAAATGTTTGTGCAGCTGAACTTGCATGTGTTATATACTAAAGCACGACAAAACTTCACATCTTGCACTAATGAATGACATGTTGAGATACAAGAGTATTGGAATTGGAAAATGTTTAAACTATCATGTTAGGATGTCTCGGAATAGACAGGTGCTGAGGACGGGGTTAATCTAAAGATAGACTATAAATTGATAGGGAAATTATTATTTGAGAATGGATAGAATATGGTATAAGAGCAGTTTGATATATAATATGAGAACCTTTATTTTTGCAGGTTTCATGCATTGCTTTAGAATAGTATGACCTAATTTTGCTGTTATATAAATGCCTTACTAACTCCTTACTCATTAAACATTGTTAAATTTTTTACAGATTGAGTATTGAGTTGAGAAAATATTTTGAATCTATCTGAAATTCGCCAAGGCTTGGAGTATCATCATAACTCTTTGAGACGCTCCATTTGATTATTTTGGGTATAATATATTCTTTTTGTATGTAATGTTATTCTCAGGCTGTGTTTGGTATAGTACTATAGGATGGGATATAAACTAGGACAATGAATCGTTGATAGAAAATTTCAATGCTTCACGATATGAATTTGCCTATGTTAGAAGGGGAATGAACTTACTATTAAACCCTTATGGAGTAAATGTATAATTATGATATTGTGAACTAGTGGATGATAGTTTAAAGTCGGTCAATGAGTTGCTATTGTGGGAATTCCCAAATGATATAATGTCTACAAGTTTTATGCTGGTGCTTAAATTGGTACCTTGAGCAAAGAGCTCAAAATAAGGTAGGTAGTTACCATTCTTAATTAAATTTCACTATACTGTATTTAGACAAAATAAGTTTAGAAAAGTAAAAAATTTACCCAAATTTTTGCGCATCCGTATAAAAAAGAGTGATGTTGCGGCATTTGGGTTGTGACAATTATTCAAGATTGTTTATTTGATTGTTCTTTGCATAATTATAGCTTTTTTTTATAACATTTAACATGATTTGTATGATTTTGAGCATGTCTAGTTAGTAGTTTATTAATTCAATTATGATGTAATTTAATAATTCTTGGCAATCCTGTTATGAGATTATGAACTTAGATATAATAGTTATTAAAAATTTGAAATTCTTTGAGCATGATTTTATGATTATTTAATTAATTAGGTAGGGTGTGTACTATTTAGTTTAATTAAATAATCTACTCTTAGATTAAAAACTTACGTTCGTAATTGCTTTTTGGTTTAATCACAAGAGGTTAGAGAAATAAAAGTTTAAGTTAAATTTACATTGTATATGTTTATTGCTTAAGTTAACTCATATATTTCTAGTTTATAATGTTGCTAAGAATTTTATCTAGAGATCGTATCCTACTAGTTAGGGATTAATTGCTAATCGTATAATTGATTAACGACTAAGTAAGGATTGATGGTATAACTCATCGTACTTGGTACACTACTATTTAATTAACAATAATATTTTCATATGAATGATCAGCAAGGAAGTCCAAGATTATTATATGCTTTGTAACTGAAGTTTTTGAATATTATTTGTTTATATTAATTAACTACTATTTTTTAATATATCTTAGTAAAAACCCTAAATTTAGTTGAAAACCCAAAAAAACCCCTTTCTCTTTTCTTTTCCTAAATTAGATTTTAATTTAAATAGGTAAGTTATTTATTTGAGTCTTTTGCTATCTATATAGTAGGTGTTTAGGAATTTATTTTTGATACCAACAACCACATATATTATTTAAATTAATAAATAAAAAACTTTTAAAATAATAAGAAATCTAAAAAAAATTATTGATGGGTTGTGCTTGGCATGACACAGCATGAAAAATAATATCATGCTTAGCCCAGCACAACTCATCAGGGCAATGGGCCATGTGTTGTGCTAGGCTATGCCCTTAATTTTCATGAGCCGTGCCAACACGGGCATTAAAAAACAATGTTATGCTAACACGATCCATTAACACATAGATTAATATTTAAATGGGTTATGCCAACCCAACACAACCCATTTAACACCTCTAGATAGGAATAGCAAATAACATCTCTAACAGCATCCGAAAACGAACTCAAGTAATAATATTTCGATTTACTATACCAAGTAAAATAATAAGTTCATGTAAAGCTCCTAGGGTTCCCTATCAAAGAATTTAAACCAACCAAACACTAATTTTTGCGAACGATTTGCTAACATGGTATTAACACCAAGTCCCACCTTAGTGGAGTATGAATTCGAATCTTAAGGAACTATGGCTCGATAGAAACCTACTGTAATGTTTTAATTTGATAGATCCTGATGCATTACCATTAAATCTTGTAGTCAGCGTCTTCTACACTCTTGATTAGTGGAGATTTGCGATTCTCGAAGAATTGGGCGCCAGCATGTAGTAGAGGGCAGTGAAGGTTGGATTCTTCAAAAGAAATTTTCTCCCTGGTAATGAAGAACAAAGTCCTTTAGAGAAACATTATGAGCAAAACATTGAGGCCAGAAATAGACACGGTACTCAGAAGGGACGAGTAAACAAAGGTCAAGGAGCAATCTTAAGAAGTCCCAAGTTCAAATTAGAGAAATTCTATATAAAGCCATAAAATTTGCCTTATATACCTAATTAATAACCCTACACTATGAGTTACCAACAAGTGGTTGAAAAAAGTAAAAGTAGACTTCTTCTCTAGGCATTTGAATATGGTTCGAATCCTAGAGTTATCATTGTTAGGAAAGTTTTACCATTTACGACTCCCAGTCTAAACAGGATTAATCTTAAACCGTAAAACGGATGAATATACATGTGATTACAAAAAAAAAAACCTCTGCACCGAGAGCTCAAAGGTAAAAAAAAAAGTGGGTATAAAGAACCATTTGATGTATCTACATTGAGTCTCTTCAAATTATCTCTATCCTTATTTGCAAATGCACGATTTCGCACGTGTGAATAATTCCCACTCTTTTCAACAATTATGACTTCATCTATGAATGGATGAGGTACTGTAGTTAATATGTTTCAAGTGTCAGGATGCAAAATATATATACCAAGCAAACAAATGTGCTGATCCACTTCTTATGATATAATTAAATCAGCAGACTTTTAAACCTCAACACCGATACTCTCTCAATATTGTATTGTACTACATGTTAGTGCATGTGAAAGCTAGCTTGCACAGCGATGACAAGTGGGCATCTTCAAAGTTCAAATAGATCCTCCACGTGAAGGTATCTTAATTGCAACACTAATACAAAACAGCCTGTAGAATTTGTTTCGCTGTTGAGAGTGGATAAGGCTTATAAGCAGTAAAATGGACTTCATATCACAACAGCCTATTGGACTTTATCTCAATGCATGGTAACGAGGTGATCTTAAAACTTTGATATCCCAAACTCAAATTCTAATGTATATAAGCTTGTACATCTAATCCCATCAAAGATTAAAAAAGAAAAAAATAATTAGTAGCACAAATCCAATTAGTGTGTACGTGCGTTGTTAAGGATAATTAGGTTTTTATTTAAAATATATTTTCATTTAAAGTAATATTTTAAAGAAATCAAGAATAGAAAATACATTGATTGCAAAAATCTTCTTATAAATATCACCATAAGAAGTATCTGAAAGCACTCTTGAGCATTTCCCATACTAGAAATGGTCATATGATTGACAATATTTTCCAAGAATGTGGAAAAATATTGCCAAAAAAATTTTATTCTTTTTGCTAACTCCTCTGTTTATCACAATTTCAATCTACTCTCCAATCCCTCAAAAATACCTTAAAGCTTAAAAAAAATACTGTATTCTATTAAATAGCAAGCTTACGTTTCAAAATTAAGAACATAAACCTTCCCGTATCCACAAGCAAAAAATAATAAACACGAATCATTTATTATTAATAAAAATCCCCAATGGAACATTTTGATCAACGAGAAAATTGATCCTAAAGGGGAGTGAAACATATTTCTGGGACAAGTCAATAAGATCTTAATCACATTCACACAACTAAACTTTCTTGAAAATACACTTGGCTAAAGTTAGACAGAACATTAAGAATATATATGGATGGATAGATGTTAAGCTTCAACAGCACTTACGATGATCGACCAATCGATTCCAGATCACCAGCTTTTGACATTTCCTCTTTTAATGACCGACGGTGAAGCTGACGTGTGAAACTGCTAGCTGTGTCCAAGAAATAGAGAAGAAATGACATCATGCAACAGCACAAAAACATGGGTATGGGCCCAAAGATCCAAAGCAATAGGGGGAAGGATAAGTAAAAGGCTCGCAGTCCAAGCGACCAGAAATAACTTCCTCTATTTAAGTTTCTTGCAACATACTCAACAGACTCCACATTGTATAGGGATGAAGGGACAGTGATCAGGAAGCTTACATGGGCGTAGTATCTAATAGACTGCACATTGCAAAGAAAGGCAACAAGGAAACACAGCAAGATGGAAAAATACTTGATTGAAGAAAGTAGGGGACTCTTATTGCCATAAACTATTTGTGAAGTTGCATTGTTATAGTCCGAGCTGCTGCTAACGAAAACACTAATCAGTGAACTCAGAGTGATTGCTACTGTTGCCAAAAGTGTAGATGCCATTATGTTGTTGCGTATTGTTTGTACTGCCAAAACACCATTTTTCAAGGAATCCTGAAACATCAAAGATGATCTCAATGCCATGCCTCGTACCTTAACCATTTTAGACGCAAACGTTGGAGTGAATATTTGTTGAAATCAAAAAATTCAAAATGTACTCTAATTATGCTGCAGAAGTAAAATTTCACAAAATATCACATAAGAACAATTTTTATTAATTAGACAAACTATCACCTTACAAACTTCAAATAATTTTAACAGAGACTACCACAAAATCATATTTTTATTTACCCGGACATATTTTTTATTTACCCCAACTGTGTTTCATGGGCATTCTATGAACATCATTCAAAGTCTTCCACAAAAGCACACTCAATCCCTCTAAATCTCATAGCCTCTCAGCCTCTTACAAACTCTAAAAAAAAAAAGATATTTATACTAAAAGTTTCACTAATAAAATATTAATTATAATAAATAGGATAAATAATAATAGTAAAAATATAAAATTTGATTTAATTCCAACATTGTCTCTTTAAACTAAACTTTTCAGAAACAATAAACTAAAAGCCACAAACCGATACCATCAATAGCAAAAAATTTTCAAAACAATTCTTGTCACAGTACCTAAATCATGCAGGATCTTTCCACAATCAAATTAGTTCTTCATCTTCATATATGCAATCAACCTATCTTCCAATTTTCCAAACACTCTTTTCTGTGCTTTGAGCATCAACGAATTGATCCATATTCATCATACTCCAAAGAAGTCAAACACCAACAAATTCATCATTATCCTTTAACATGAATTTCTTGACACAAAAAAAAAAGTCACGAACTTCATATTCTAACCCACCCAAACTAAAATTTCCAGAAAGAGAATTACCAAGCAAATTTCCATTACATCAACTTCCATAACAGCATCACTAACATGGTCTTCAAAATCAGATTTCAAAAACAGTACATCCATATCAATTTTTGACAACCTTAAAATTTTTCCACAAAATTAGACATTTAAACTAAAATCTGCTAAATTAACCTTTAAACTTCAGTTCTTGATAGACGAAGCATTCATTAGCAAACTTAGACTTCAAATTAGACTTGGCAATTCATGTAATTAATTCACATTCGTGTTGTGTCAAATCATATATCTGTCATGTAAAACATGAGAATTTTTAGTCAAAATTCGTGTCGACATGTCAAATACAAAACACTTTTTAGTTTTTGCCAAATTCCTACAAAATTTGTATCAAATTTTAACCTGTGTCACCTTTGTGTATTTTTTTTATATCGTTCTCATATTGTATCACTATGTCATGTCTAAAATTATCAGGTTACTCCAAACTAAAACTCAATTCTTCAATTTTAATTTTTAACAATCTAAAAAGTTGCACATCAAAAATCATTTCTCAACAACAAATTTATCATCATGCAATTGTCACTCCCAATATTCAAAAAAGATTATGATGTGACAAAATAAAATTATATGGTATTCTTTTATAACAAAATATCTTCTCAACTTTCTGCTATTAATCATATGGAGTAAATAATACTTCAACAAGATTAAAAGCACGAAAACACAAAAAAGGAGTATATTTCAAAATTATAACTGTTGGTTCTTTTTCCTTGATCTCCAAAATCTTTTACAATAAAATTTTTTACAATTTTTTTAAGCGCATCAGGCAAATTACATTCTTTTAAATACTTTTTAATTTGAACACACTAATGCCATAAGTATCAAAAATACTTTTTCAAAACTTTCATTTTCTTCCATTGTAAATTGAAATTAATTGCATGTAACTAACCTTCAATCTTTTCTACCTCTTGTCCCACATTGTTTACTTTCACCACAAGATTAGTAATTCACTTTGATACCCAATGTTGAAATCAAAAATTTCGAAATGATTCCTTGTAATCATGCAATGGAAGTTGCTAAGCACAAAATGTGAAGGAAACCGAAACAAAAATGTGAAGGAAACCGAAACAAACACGCAGCGGAATTTAAATCATTCGGCCTCCACCAGGATCGATTCGGAGAGTTGCCTGATTAGGGTTTCGAGATTTACCTAACGTTTTCTCTGATTTTCTGTCGTTGGTTTAGTCACAAGCAACAACTTTTCGTTCCTGCCTCTATGGTATCCACACGAACGGATCTCACGACTCTTGAACGTCTCACAATCAGAAGCCTTAAAAAGCGTTTTTATTTTTTTATAACCGAATTGCTAGCTTCGATTAAAAGAATATTTTGTTTTGTTTGAAAGAAGCTCTAAAACCACAGAGAACAGGTTTCTCTTTTCTGTTTAATTGTGCGGCTCTATTTTAGAAAATATAAAACATCCTTTTATATGCAGTAAATTTTACCCTAAAATTTACTGTCAAACAGAACTCTAATCCTACTTAGAATAGGATTAGTTATATCCTTAATCCAATTCAGAATAGGATTAGTTATATCCTTAATCCAATTCAGAATAGGATTAATTAAGCTCCTCATTGATCCATTCTAAGTGTGCGACCCAATAGGTTCTCAAAATAATGGCACTGACAAAATTGTCACAGGCAATGAGCGGTATCTAACAACACATCATTGCTACCCATGTAACGAGAATGTCAATGACTCGACATAACCTTACTCGTGATAGATGTTACCGTGTAGTCTAATCCCTTTATCCTTTGATGTCTTGATTAGACACAAGTCATGGAATGTGTCACACTTGTATAGTCTAATCAGCTTTTCTTGATTCCTGAGAAGACTAATTAATCAAATAAAATCAATATTTCATATTGACTTATTCGAGCACGGCCATGCATTTCTTAGTCTCACTCTATCAAAGGGCCCAAGACATCACTCTTGTTACATAAGAGGGATAAATCCTATCTTGATCACTCAACATCCCTCTACATAGATCAAGGCATACCCAATTACTACCTTTATAGTCCATCCTGTTACGAACGACATCTAGCAGCATTAAAGTATGCAATTCTCTATGTTGGGATCTCTGATGATCTCAAGTCAAAGGATCACATACACCATCATCACTATGAGAATCGCTTATGACACTCATATAACAATCCATGTAGCGTTCTCATGGAGAGTCGATCCAGTACATAGTTCTCTAACATGTACCTATGTGATGACTTGATATCCTATATCCATGACAATGGTCATCAGTCAACCACATACTAGTCTTATTGTATCATTGTTATCCTTGTTCACAATAATACTTGACTATGGATATTTTAAGAATAGTGTGTTATTACTATTCTAAGGACATTATCATATAAGATTACATTACGCAGTTATAAGACAAATATAATAATGAACTATAATAAATAAAATGTCATGATACATAAAAAATGCCAAAGTCAATCATCTAATGAATGGTTCTAAGGGCATAATCCAACAAAATGTTCACTGGGCCCAAGGCAAGACCCACACGGCTAGCAGCCCAGTCTACCATCAGTAACACTCGGCCGCAGGGCTAACGGCCCAATCTCCCACTAAAGGCCCAGGGCGCATGGCTGCTATCAACCTTGTAAGCCCTTAGGAATACACTCTCCCCAGGAGTCTGAGTACCTCAGACACACTCTCCCAGTCTACTGACACTGCTTAACAGGGTTAACTTTGGACACCTAACAGGCTAAAGCATAAGCTAAAGGGGACTTACCACTAGACATTTGCTCCTAAACAATAAAATCAACAACCAACACAATCTAGCATCAAACAGATTATTTTAAAAAGAGAAAAACAAAAAATATACCTCTCTATTTCTCCCAACAAGATATATAACTGGCTCTTCAGTTGCTTCAACTCGTAAAAAATTTTCCATTACTAATTTATATTGGAGTGAAATGGCATGTTAAGAACCTCAATTTTCAGATGTACTGTGTAGCCTTTATTAGCATGGATGGGCTTTATAATGACTAACGAACAAGTTACAAGAAACGGAACATGCAGGACAAAAAAAAAAAGAGTCACATGAAATTTCTTCTTGTGGCTTCTGTTTATATCAAAAAAGTAATCTACAGGGAAACCAAGTGCTTAACAACAGGCCTGTTGATACAAATCGAGCAAATGGAAGGGAATACGCAATATGCCTAACCAGTAACCAGTCATTGGCTCATCAAGCTCTCAGCAAACTTGGTAAAAGAAATCGAGGGACACTAGAAATGATCAACCACAATGAACCAGAAAAAGAGAATTTAAACAAAACAACATAAGTAGTAATCTTTTTCCTTCCTTTCTTGTTTTCCTGATTCCCAAACAAAAAATTTAAACTGAACAAGCTACATCTTTTTCATTTTGCAGATTTATATTGTTTGTAATAGATCTGTCCACCTTCAACTCAAAAGTCAGATGCTTTACTTCCTCAAGTCGTACAACTCTCCTAATAGCTCAGTCGCAGTCAGAGATTCTCTACATCCAATAATATTTTAATATCATTCCCAACCGGTTTTTAATTTTTATCCATAGCTAGAGAAATTCCAAAACTTGCAAAATGACTCATAACTGAAAAATAATAGCAGAAATTATGGCAAAAGAACATATATAAAGAGAAAAAGAGAGGGAGAACTGACAGACATCATGGAGAAAACCCATTGGTGACGAGACTCGGCATTTAAGCCGATGACAGTTCTTGTAGGATGCTTAAGAACGGTAAATAGAAGCCAAACATGATAGAGAGCAAGCAGCAGTAGCCCCAACGGAACCAGTACGAAGTCCAACTTGTCTTTTTCCATGATTTTTCAGTTTTTCTCTTTTTTCGTTTTTATGTCTTAAATCTTTGAGGCTCAGACGGTACTAAGACAAGAAAAAACGAAAAACCATACAACAGCTTTATCGAAACTGTCCGAGAAACCCAGCAGAAGGGGAAATAGGAAAAAAGAACGAAAACGACTAATAATAATAATAATAATAATAATAATAATAATAATAATAAAAGATCAAAAAGATCCTACAAAAATTAGTAATTGAACTCATAATTTTTTTTTATAATTAATTAAGTCACTATATTTCAATTTTCACTCAATTAACCTCTTTCACGTATAAAAACTATTAAATCTGTTATGTTTTTAGCTACGTTTACTGTACAGATTTAACAGTTTCTGTCCATAAAAGAGCTTAATTGTTGAAAATTAAAATATAAGAGCTCGATTGATTGTAAAAAAAATTTGGAGCTCAATTGCTAAATTCATTTTTTTGAGCTTTTTTTTTACATTTTAACCTAATAATAAATCGCATCGCCTGACACTGCCTTGGTATCTTTTTTTTTGTATAAAGAAATAGAATGCGTAAATTTTGCCAAAGTTTTTCTAATTAATAAAAGAAAGACACTTGTTTTTTGGAAAATTACAAGAGCAAGCTGTTAGATTAGAGGAATTAGGTGTGTAAACAAGTCAAGTTATTTGTGAGCTACTTGAGTTTGACTCGTTTATTTTCAAGCCGAGCTCAAACTCGAGCAACCCGAATAACAAGTTGAGCTAAGTTCAAGCTTTTTAATATTTGACTCGAACAACTCGCGAGCCTTATCAAGCTTTTTTTATACATATTTTTAACACTTTTATTACTAATTTACTATTTTACCTTCATAATATATAGTTAAAAATTGACAAATCGAGCCTATCAAATCGAGTTTAAGCCTATCGAGTCAAGTTCAAGCGATTCGAGTATTTTGTTAAATCAGGCTCGAGCTTCAAAAATTAAGTTCGATCGAGTTCGAACCAAATTTTGAGTATCAAATTTTCGAGTCAAGCCGAGTTCGAGCCTAATATTAGATCGTCTCAGCTCGGTTCGATTACACCCATAAGAGAGATGCATTTTTTACTTACAGAAAAAGAAACGAAAACTTTTGAAATTGCTATAAAGGAAATGGGGATGCTATTTCATTCTTGAAATGTTAAGAGAAAACCATCTTCTTCCTTTTTGTTTTTCACTTTCTGCTTCAACACTTCTTATTGTGTAGCTTATACATAAAACGATGATACTCGTAAGCTACTCAAGCTTGATTAAAAAAAACTTCAAATTCGACTTAATTTTTGTCGAGTAAAGCTCAAGCTATCAAGCAAATCAAGTTCGAGTATTAAAATATTTGACTTGATAGTCCACGAGCCTTATCGATTTATTTATTTATTATATATTTTATTAATTTTAATGTGAAATTACAAATTTACCAGCACCTAGTACCTAAACTTTTGAAACCCTAATCGCACACATTTCACTTCTCTTTTTCAGTCTGTCCAATATTTTCCCCTAATTACGGCGTTAGGGGTGTAAAACGAAAGGGTTGGGTCGAACTAGGCTCGGCTTGTACAGGTACAATTAGGCTCATTTGTAAATGAGCCAAAAATTATTAGTCGGTCCGACCCTAATGCAAATCGAAACAACCTGCGAGCCGAATCATATTTTTGTAAAAATGAAATAAAATTTTAAAAAGATCACAATATGTTAAAATAAAGAATAATTATCCTAAAATAAATTCTTACAAAAAATTATAAGAAATGTGAAAATTTAAAACTAAAGTCTAAAAAACAATAAAAACTCAAATTAAATTGCACGAAAATAATTAAAAGTAATTAAACAATAAACTAGTATTATTAGGTTAGACTGAACTTGAACTTGTATTAGTAAACCCAAACCCTAGCTCACTTAACGTGTTTAATATTTTTTTTTCAAACCTACCAAAAAATTTGGACTAACTTCAAATTTGGACAAGTAACCCAAGCCTTGAACAAGTCTATTGAATTCTTTTTAAAATTTTAAAAATTTTTATTTCATTTTTAATAAATATATTTTAGTATGACAGTAAAAAATTAATAATTATAGATTCATTATCTTATTTTATAATTTTCTCTTATATATACAGAGGACCTTGTTGTAAGATCTGATTCTACACTACTGTAGACTCAAACTTAATAAAATTTGAGAATGTAAATGAAGTAAATATTGAATATTGAGTTTCACTTGGATGAAAAAAACTCCTTAACTTGAGATGTGCATGGAAGAATGTCGATGAAATAATGTCCGGGCGAGGACGTCGAGCAGCTCGCCAATGGGCAAGCAAGGAAGGCTGCTCGCCAATGGGCGAGCTAAATTGGCGAACAGAACGCCATGGTGGTGCTGAGGGCGAGTAGGGAGTTCGCCAAACGGGGCGAGGGCTCCTGATCGCCCATACGGAATGAGAGAAATTAAAAGCATCAAATGAAAGTGTGAAAGGGATTAATGGCAATAGGACAAATAAGGGCCAGTCGAAGTCTTGTGTTGAGAAATTATTAAGGAATTAATATACTACAAGACAAAAGAAAAGAATGAGATGAAAGTCAATAATAGTGGCTGGAAGTGGATTGGCGTGGAGAGGAAGAGAGAAAAGTCAATGTAAGAAGCTATAAGTGGACTACACGCCACCTTACTTTCTATACAATTGGGTGAGAGATTCAATGGCAAAGAGGAGCAAGTCAATAATAATGGCTGCTGGAAGTGGCGTGGAGAAGAAGGAGAAGAGAAAAGAGGAGAAAATTAGTCAAACAGCAGAAGTAGACTCCCCGTAGCCATCCCTTTTTGGCTGGAATTTCTTCACCATTTAATGACAGTAGAAATTTCTTCACCACGCCATTGCCATATTTTCTTCACCATTTAATGAGTTATAAGACAAGGTTATGATGATAGAAAAACAGGATGAGAACAGGTGGTGGATTTTAAGTGGATTTTGTCACGCCCGATCTTTCTTAATATTTTGCGGAATCTTAAATTGTGGAATTAGAAATTTTTTTTCCTTTATATCACTATTCATTTGTAAGTGAATATGTAGGCCAATCTCAATTTCATATAACTCCTTTAAGATATTTAGGCATATCTACCAACATACATAATGCCAATTCAAAAGTAAACTGATCGTCTTATTCCAATAATACGTAATCTAGCTTACATCCCAGACTCATCATATAAGTGTGTATATATATATATACAATCAAAAGAATTTCCAATACACTGTGCCATCAACCATCTATGTCTATGCAAACCGCTGGGAGCCATATACCTTAGACTGCGCAGGGAAGTCCACTCTCAAGAAGCTTCCCAAGCCAAAAAAAAAACAGTCGTTGTATCGATCACTCTGAAAGGGAGGGGAAAGAAGAGGGGAGTGAGTCGTAAACTCAGTAAGTAACAACAATAAGCAGCTAGATAATACCAAGCATCCCTTAGTTATGAAAACTCATTCAAATCACATTCAATCATATCAAATCAATCATGCTGCATTAAAACTTAAATACGATATGGAACTCAATAACAATTTGTAGTCAAATATAGAGTTCCATCATTAGACTAAAAGTCTCAATATCAAACCATACATAAAGTATGATGTGCGATCAATAAAACCAATCATAGTACCAAAAGAGTCCACATAGTATCAATCGATGTTACTTAGAGCTAACACTAAACGATCTACGGTAGCTAACCATAGCAATCATCCCATAAAGGACGTGCCTATGCATAGACCAATCCTCGGTGCATTGCGCATATGACACCGGGACCTGTCCAAACGTAGTTATACGGGACAAGCCGATCGTTTCCGAGACTTATACTCGAGAAACAGTGCTCTAAGTCAATCAAATGTGTCTATAAAATTCTCAAGGTACGGTGCCCTAAGGTCTCAATCCCCCGGGTCTAAAACAGAAATCCGGTAGTCTTAAAACCAAATTCAATCTTATCAAATCGACCTTCCAAGACTACGTATCGAAATTATAGTGCATAAAATTGCAGTAAACAATCATGGCTCGCTAAGCTTTTAAAGCACTTAAAGTTATATAAACAATTTAGAAACCGTATCAAACCAACAACTAAGTTCAATTTGAAAACTCAAAGATGTCATCATATTTAAAGCAATAATACATAAAACCAAAACAGGTTTGGCGAGCCTACAGTATGCTTATAAAGCATTTTCATAAGGTTAAACCAATTAGTCAAGGTTAGGCCCAATATGCAGCATTTTCATTTCATTTCCATATCAAATCAGAATTTAAAACATCGTATGATGATTTGGATGCAAGATAGTTGCTTAGGGTTACTTACAGTACTTCCTTAGCTTCTGAATAAGTTCTCCCTCGCCTACCAAGTCTTGGAGTATCGATTGATTTTGGGTCTATCTCAGTCCTTAGGACGGCCCTCTATATAACAAATGGTAGATTGAATCAATCTCTATACATCCATCAATCTTAGTATTTCAAATCATAAGCTAACATTAAGCATTGTATAATTCAACAAGAAACAATACTTGGCTGTGTTTCTAGAGTTATTTCAAACGTTACTAGCACCGTTTATTGTCTTTTTGTTTATTTGAACTACTTATGACCCATTTGGTCTATTTCTGTCCTTAAAGGTTTCGGACCTTATGGTATTGTGCTAGCCTTGGTATAAATTTCAGAACTTGGTTGTCAAACCAACAGTTTTATATCACTTTTAACTCAAATCCCTATTTAGACATATAAGGCTCATTTTCTATCAAACCGACAGTTTTATATCACTTTTAACTCAAATCCCTATTTAGACATATAAGGCTCATTTTCTAATTCATTTTGTGCTATTTCCCATCAATTTTTAGACCTTGGTCTAAATCTGTCACAATAGGCAGGAAATTTCCTGACCTGTGAACAGTAAAATGCCTACTGCCAACTATAGGGACAGTAAAATGCCTACTGCCAACTATAGGGATATGAGATCTGTACAAACTCAATACCATGTAACTCATGACTCATTTATCTTTCTGAACATGTAAAGTTTGCAGTCATCTATGATTTGGACAATTTTCTATGAATATTTGAAGTTTACATTAAAAATTTGTCCCCAGCAGTGAGTATCCTGCATGCATTCATACATATCTTAAGCCATGAATTTCCAAATCTGGAAATTCAAAAACTAGATGAAAGTTAACTCATTTCCCTATTTAGAAGTGTAAGATTCATAATTTAATTCCTCCTACATCAATACCAGAAATTTCCCAAAGTTCAGTATGTCCAGCAGTTTCCTGACACAGTAAAAACTGACCAATATGCACAAACTGTCTCATATCTAGTTATAGGAGTATCCAAATGATGCAAACCCAAAACCATCATGTTCCTAACTTAATTATCCTTTCTATATATGTAAGGCTTGCACCCTAATTCAATTTAGGCCATTTGCTATGATTTTTCCAAAGTCAAGACTGTGATTCACGTTTCTGGACAGAACACCCTGCACTCATTTATGCATAACTCAAGCTACAGAAATCCAATTCAAGAAATTCCAAAACCAAATTTCTTGTAACTTAAAGGGCCATAATTAACAATTTTTACAGAATTTTCCTGCATGTAGAACTATTAAACTGCTCATTTTCATCTCCACTCAGATAGAACAGTAAATTTCCAGATTCACATCAAGTCAGAATTTTTTTGTTTATCTTTATCTAACAATAGCCATTTACATTTAGCTCATCACAATATCATATTCATGCATAATAATTAACCATTATAGGGTTAGAAACTTACCCCCTTAATTTGATGCACAAACAGAAACTGTTGACACCATCTCAGTCCATTCCTCACAGCTTGTTTGTTGTCACACCTAGAGACATCAATGCTAAACCAGTAAACATATTGCATTCTATTTCCATAGATTAATTCCAGTAAAACACATATTGACTCACCCTAATTCCTCACCTCCGATATCTTGCCCTGAAATCCCAATTAAATTTGCTGTAGTTTGGGTTTCAACCCTTCACTTATTCAATCACTAATGGCGGCTCACTCTCATTCCTTCTCCATTCACTTCCCTTGCCCTAATCTTGTTGAATCCAAGCTCCCATTGCATCCATGGCTCACGATTCTTTGGCCAGCTCTAGCATGAAACTTGCTCCTTCATTTTCGTTGTGGCCTCCTTCACAATGTAGACTCTTTAAATCAGTTTGGGTGGCTGGGTGAATTGGAAGAAGGTTTGAAGAAGAGCTTCAATCTATGGCCAGAATGAGGGAGGAAGAAGATGGGTTCTTCTTGTTAGGGTTGTCGACAAGTGCTGGAGGAATTTTGCTCTTCTTGGTTTCGGTTTTGGGGAGGAAACAGAAGGGAAAAAAACGTGACTTATATTTCCAGCCTTTAAATTATGTTTTCCAGCCCTTTTCTCCCTTATAATACCAGCCATTGATTTATTTTACTAGCCTTTGACTTGGAACATCAGCCCTTGATTCATTTGGCAGCCCTTGCTCTTGTTTTCAGCCTTTTACTTGTATTTCCAATCCTCATTTCATCAGTTTCTAATAACCCAATTTAACATAAATGGATTAATAGATGAATAACTATTGTTTCAAGCAATAATAATGTCTTCCATTTTTCTATTGTCTTAATAATTTTAATTTCCATAACTTATATATGTGTGTGTATATATATATATATATATATATATATATATATATATATATATATTTATACACATATATATTTAATTCTCTCATAGTATATCTTAATCAATTTAATTTATTTCCTACTTCATATCTTACATATCCATCGCTTCTTGACCAAGATGGCCCAGACATTCTCAACTTCCATAATCTATCCAAATTCCAAAATAACCTCAAGTCAGTCAAAATTTACTCTAGTATACTTAGGATAGATATCAAATTTAAGGGTTATTACAGATTTGAGTGGTTATATAAGAAGAAATTCATAAGAAAATAGAATTATGCAACATTCTTCTTCAAGAAAAAAAAACCCTTTGATGTTCTCGTCCAGCAAGTGCTCTGCAAACTCAAAATTTTGGTTCTTCTATTCCTCACGTACATGAGCCAGGAAAACTTCATTTTTAGTTAGCCAAACTTTTCCTCCATTGTTGAAGAACTAAGGAACAAACAAAGTAAAGCTAAGAGAGGCAGAAAAGCACTCTGCTCCAGGAAGAAGAACTCAGTTGAGGTGAGCACCCATATTACTATGGTTATTTTGATAAATTGATGGATATTCCTATGGTTATAACGTAATAAACATAGATATAGCCTTATTTTAGCTAAATCTTACTAGAATATATAAGAACTAGAACAAGGTGTAGTCTGAATCGAGAATAGACAATAAAAATACTGGAAATAATGATAATGGACGAGCTCAGTTAGTATGGGCGAGCTAAAATCTGGAATGTGGAAGTAAGGGCGAGGTCGCCACCTGCAAGTTTAATGCATAGGCGAGTTGCCAATGAATAAAAGCGGTGTAGGGCAAGTTGAGTTGATGTGTGAGCGAACTCACACATTAGCCATGATTGGGCAAACTCCAACATATAAGCCATATGAATGGCGAGAAGGATTGGGCGAGCTCCTAAGAGTTGGTCGATTATAGAAGGGCGAGCTCTATAGGCGAATGGCGAACTCAGTCTCGCCAATAGAAAAATATAAATAGCTTAGAAAATATTCGAAAAAGAAATATTAATAGTTTAATAAATTTTGCAGACGAAAATTGAGAAAGGCGAGCAGAAAGCAAGGTTTTATCAGACGAGGTAAGGGAGTTGTGTGTAAAAAGAATGCATGTCCTGTGGAGTTAAATTTATGAAATTACTGAGAAATGGTTTGGTTTATGACATGCATATTATTTTGATAAATTGCTTTGTTGTGAGCGAAATAAAAGCCGACCCAATACTGTTTTGTTGAGGTGAACTAGTAAGGGCGGGCGAACTAATCTTTTGTTATGTTTTGGGGGAAGAACCCCTGTTGTGATGTTTTGGCGGGCGAGTTACCTGGTTTTAAAATAAATCTGGGCGAACCAATGTTGGCAAGCCCTTATATGTTATTTTGGGCGAACTGTTAGGCGGGCGAACTAAATTTTTATGATTTTAGGCGAGTGACTCTGTTTTAAATAGAAAATTCGAGCGAGCCATTGTGGGCGGACCCTTTTTAATGTTGTTTTGGGGCGGGCGACCCAGGTTCTCTTGAAATGGGCGAGTTGACCATGGCAATTCCGCCTTGGGCGAGTTGACCATGGGCAATGCTAGATGGGCGAACTGACATGGGCAAGCCATTGAGGGCGAGCCAGTTTTACTTGTTTTTAATATCAAAGGTTGGCGGCCGAACACAAGTTCACCGCACTGGAAGAGTCGACAATTGGCGAGCCAGACTGGCCGAGCTAACCATGGGCGAACAGATTCCAATTTTACATTTTCTATGAAAATGAGAATAATACCTTTTTGGAATTATTATTTAAATGATTTAAGTTTGTAAATGGGAATCCTTAAAGGTATTTTGAGTTATAAATATGATTTTGAGACCCCTAGTTTCCATGCATTCTCATGAGTTATGAGGCTGATGGACCCGCCAAGTCATCAGCGGTCTCGAGGGCACTTGGCAAGTGGACCCGAGGACCACCCATAAATTGTGGCCATAGATTTACTGTATCCCTGTTGGGATAATTATTTCCATTCTCGCAAGGGGGAGGGGGAACGATGATAGCATGATTTATTTATAAGGTGATGCCTAGTCTCGACTTGATGATTTCTGAAAGGATTTGTTGAATCCTTTTTCATTATGTATTATATGATATTGTAACTGTTTAACAAATGATTTGACCATCACAGATTGTATTACAATATCCATTGTTTTTCCCTAATGGATTTATTGTTGGGAGAAATAAATTAAATAAAGAATATGGTTTTACTGGTATAATGCAAAATACACTTCCTTACTGAGCACGTTATCGCTCACCCCTTATTTTTCACTCCACAGATTGTTGATCTTGGGTTAAGAGAATTATCTTTCAGAGATTATCGACTGCTAGCAGAGATTCGATATCGAAGGTATATTATTCATTTTATATATTCAAAAAAATTGTACAGTACTACTTTAAATAAAAGGGAATGTATATGCATCTTAGTACCAGTCATAAGAGTTTTAATTCTTATTTAAATTGTTAATAGTATTAAGCATCACAGACAGCTCAACCGGTAAGTAAATGGAGTTTATAAGTAAATATTATGTTATATAGTGGAATTGGAATGTTACACTTGTCGACGTCCTTTTAGAAAGTTTGAAACTTTCATGAAATAGTTTAAAGATTAAGGATTAAAATTAAACTTAAGTTTAAGGTTTGAAAATACAAATGCACTTTACCTGAGATTATTGGCTATAAAAACATTTTGACAAACTCCAAGAAACGGATATAGATTCAACTACCCGCTCGTACCCAATTAAAATATCAACAGTTCGAGTATAAAGTAAAATATATCATATATAATCCCCCTATCTGTATATTTTACATTAAAATGAAGTATATTTTACTTTTCTATGAAGCAATATTTACTGAAATAGTAAAAAAAAAATGCTAAAATGTTAAAAAAACCCTTGAATTTTATCACTTTTATTTAAATAAATCATTATACTTGTATTGCATTCAAATAAACTTTTAAACTTTAATTTATATTGAAATAAATCCTTAAACTTTCATTTGAATATTCAAGTAAGCTTTTAATTTTTACTTTAGACGTGAATGAACTTTTAACATATATCAAATTTTTATAAGAATGAACAATCAATTAATTTTTCAAATCGCTTTTAGAACTCAATTTCTTGCATAAAAAATCAATTATATATAATATACTATATAATATTTAATTATTTATATTATATAATATATTTAAAAATATTATTAATTTATTTAGTTTAACTAATAATTTTAACTACTGACTTAATCGGATAAACCAATCTAAAAATTAATCTGAAAACTAATTTAAACTCGAAATTGACTTAATTAAACCAAAATAATCAAATTTTAATCGATTAAATTGATTTAAATCAATTTTTGCTTGCACATAATAGTTTATTTAAAATAAAAATTTACTTGAACACAAATTAAAACTTTAAAATTATTTGAATGCAATAAAAATATAAAAGTTTATTTAAATAAAATGATGATATTCACAATTTTTTTAATGTTTTAGCCAAAGAAAATGAATTGACTTTTTATCTTCTGAAAAAGGAAGAATTAGAAGTAACCTTCATAATCCACATCTAACACAACATAAACCTCATAGTTCACATCCAACACAACAAATATTCCATTCAAGATCCTAAAATATTTTTTCCGTCAATACAAGTAAATCTCATTCCATCAAATACTGTTTGAACTTAATTTTCAGATTACCGTGCTTTGAAATTTCTTATACTCTTTTTCCCTCTTAATGTTACGGTTGCAGGCAAAGAATACATAATTAAATGTTATCTTCCTACATTTTCAGCTAAATATAAGAAACATAAGGACTGTTGAGGCAGGTAAAATCCGCACGGGATACACTTAAAATTCATATAAATTAAAACTAAAAAAATATATTATATAGATTAAAAGACAAAAAATTTTCCCCGCAGAGCCAGCCTTTTCCCACGAGTACCTGTTATATTGGCTGAAGTCGGACAATCAGGTCCAGGAGGCACTCACCATTTCTTGCTATTGTAGCGGCCTTGCCTACCACCAGAACCATTTGAAAACCTATCATTCCTTCTATCAGAAAATCCACCTCGACCACCTCTGCCGCCAGAGAACCTACCACCACCACCACTTCTATCACCAAAACTACCCCGTCCACCAACAAATCTCCCTCTTGACTGGTCTCGCTCTTGCAAGCGGGGCAATTCTTTCTTCAACACCTCTAAGCTAACATTAGCTGCATTTTCAGCACCTGAAACCAGAAGGCAAGAAAAAAGTGTAAAACCTAAACCCAAAATTACAAACCACTAATAATGCTAGCTAGAACCAAAAGAAAGAATCCCAACATTCAAGAATACCAGCAACAATACTTTGGCACAAGAAAACTAATAAAAATTCCTAAAAACCTAAAAAAAAAGGAAATTAGAACATATCTCAACCAAGCAACATCAATCACATAAGAAAAACATGTACACAATTTAGATGGTAACATGAGGCTGCAGAAGAGTTTAACAGCCAAAAGATTTAGCAGGTAAGGGAGCAAGAAGAAAAAATATCAAGTGCAAACGCCCCAATACAATCACAATGTAGGAAATGAAGTAGAGAAAATACCAAGAAGAAATGTTTCCACATCTTCTTCGGCAACATCAAAAACTGCACCCGTTCCATCAGCAGTAAGGGTTAGACCCTGCACTGATTGAACCTTTTCCTCAGGCAAGAATCTTTTCAAGACACCAAAAACAAATCTAATACATGAAAAAGATGGGTCAGGATAGATAACAAATTTAAATGGCTCAGTAACAAAATAAAAAAAAATGAAAATTAATAGTGCGTGTCAAAAAGTTCCTCAAACCAACTGGTTATTTTATCCATGGTACAAATAAACATATAGATTTTACAAGTGAAGTTTAGAATAATTACTGATACAGGGAAGGATGATACAACAGGTAATTGTTCGTCTAAGATATATTTAGGGCTTAATTCTCTCATAATATTGTATTTCATATTCAAGTCATTTGACGTTCAAACTTACTGTATTTTAGGTTATTTAATTAGGGTTTTGGATCCTTATAAATATACGCTATTTCAATTCTCAGTAGCTTTTCTATTTATTAAGAATTGAGACAATCAGAAATATTGATAAAAACGTAAGAATAAAATTCCTTGTTTTTAAGAATTTTCAAGTCCTTGAGTCGCTAGTGATTATCTATCTCTTTCATTACACATTCTATATCAATTAAAGATAAACAAATGAGGAAAGCTTCATGAACTTACGAAAGTGTGTAAATAGGTTTTCCAGCTTCAAGAAGCAATGTTACATAGTTCTCCATAGACGTTAAAAGGGATCTACTCCTTATCTCAGAATAACCCTGAAAAATCATGTAGGAATTAGGTTTTTTCAACCAAAAATGGAAACCAGAGTTAAATTATTATTTATAAAATCCAAACACCAGAAAGTGAGAATTCAAAATGTGAAGATGACAAAAGGTCCATTATGGGGGAGGAAGACAACTCACAGCAGCCTTGGCTAGTGCTTTGGCAAGTAGATCTTCTGCTGATAGACCAGAAGTTTCCAATAGCTCCTGAGCAACGCTCTTGAAAGCAGGAATTACACTGTAATCTCATAGAGGTTAAGATGTGAAGTTGACAACATCCAAAGAAGAGATAAAATAACACTATTAGCAAGTATACCTGTCAGATACTTGGGTTATTATTTTTGCTGCTTCTACACCAGCAGATTTAGCAATATCGACTGGCTGAGGAGCAGATATGTGCTCAAATTTGACACCAGATTCCCTTTCTATCTTAGATATGTTCGACCTTTTAGGATCATAAAGCATGACCGCAACTCCAGTATTGCCTGAAAATTTAGCAACTCTCAGTATCTTATCAAATTCTCAATACCGAAACAGAAAAGAGCTAAATTATCATATACCTGCTCTCCCTGTTCGTCCAGACCTATGAATATATGCTTCTACATCACGTGGAGGCTCACACTGAAATAGAAGTAATGATATATAAACACAAGCAAGTAAAAAAACAACACAAACTTCTGTAAAACAAGTGCATCAAGACATACCTGGATAATTAACTGCACATCATTGATATCTAATCCCCGTGCTGCCACATTTGTAGCCACTAATGTCATGAATTTTCCTGATCGGAACCCATTGAGGGTGACCTTCAAGCACATAACAAAGAGAAAAATAGTAAAGAAACAGAGTTTGTTTTGCTTTAGGAAAGCAAAGACAAATGATATATATTCTCTCATATCAACTCTACCTCACGTTGGGCCTGCTGTATGTCCCCATGCAAAGCTCGGGATCCAGGCAACAAGCCAGCAAGCTCAGAAGCAGAATCTTTTGTCTCAGTGAATATAATAGTACGTCCACCACTGAATCGTATACATCACAAAAGGAGAAATGAATAAAATGAAAGCCAAATCATCAAATGGAAATCTAGATTGTAGCAACAATGCTTATTTTAAAAATAGAAACCAACCTGCTATAACAACGAATAATATCTGGGATCAGCTGCGACCTTGCCGACTTAGAAGAGGGTAAGACTATATGCCTAACATTGGTACTAGCCTTCATCTTCTCATTACCGACAAGGTCAACAGTCTTCTTATTTGTTTTAAGAAACCTTGAAGCGATCTGGCAATGAAAGAAAAAAGGTTTTTGATCAGAAAGGCAAATGAAGAGGAACAATATCCAATTTACATTTTTAACTTCTGTTCATATAGATGGAGCAGATATCTGAGCTGATAGAAATACTAAAATACATGAGAACGGTTAGAAAACATACACCCTTCACCCAGTCCGGCAAAGTGGCACTAAAAAGAAGTGTCTGAACTTTACTTGCATCCTCTACCTTGCCTAGAAAATTAAAACCATTAGCATAACAAAATCAGACAAAATAAATACACAAAGGGAGGAATGGTATCAATAATTGTAACAAAGGTATGGCTGTCCACAAGCAAAACATTCTAACGTATTCTACTTCTCTTACATTCATACAAAAAAATTATACCACCCAAAAATAGCATTTGCAAAAACACATACCTAATATAAGTTCAACATCATCAACAAATCCCATTCTCAGCATTTCATCCGCCTCATCAAGAACTCGAAATTTCAAAGAGCCTAAGTGAATATTCCCCCTCTCTATGTGATCCTGCATCATTTGCAGTAGGACATCAAATATCATCAGATAACGAAGTATTTTTAAAGAGTATATTAATGGCATATCTAAAACTAGCAAAACAGCTTGAATGAATAACGACAGCAGGTTACCTTTATGCGGCCCGGCGTCCCAACAACTATATCAACACCTCTCTTCAGCTTCATCTCTTGGGCATGGTAAGGCGCTCCTCCATATAAACAGCATGATGTCAACCCCAACACCTCGCCATAAACTTCAAAGTCTTCAAAGACCTAGAAACAAAAGGTTAACTATCACAATGTTCACAGACAAAAGAAGGGCACAATCAAAGAATCTGATGTCTAGAAAATTATATTCATGAAGCTATACCTGTTTAGCCAATTCCCTGGTCGGTAAAAGTACCAGAACACTTGGTGCCCTGCCATATCCAGTCTTCCTTGATAGTTTTGCAGGGTCGTTTGTTAAAGACTCCAATATAGGCAACACAAAGGCCAGTGTCTTACCCTACAAAATAGCAAACAAAGCCAATGAGCTAAATAAGAAGCGAACCTCTAGAAGGAGTCGCACAACAATGGTTTGAACTGAATTAACTAATTTCGATCATGCCAGCGCAGCTTGACAGCCATAATCCATTAATCACAGTTAAAATTCAAGATTAGACGAACGGTGAATAAAATTTAAAACATATATATTATATATAAGATTTTTGTAACACAGTTTTCCTTCATAAACTATACCAAGAGCATTCCCAAAATTATGGATGTGATAGTCACTTCAATAGCTGCACAGTCATCAGATAAAAACCCTGAGCATTCAAAAGACATCCATGGTTCTTATCAAACTACAATCATATCCAACGGTAAAATCCAATCAGATATTAGCAACCAATAAAATAAGTGCACGAATGTTTGAACAAAAAAAGAAAGAAAGAAAAAAAGAAATTAAAACGAAGATTATACCTGACCGGTTCGTGCGCGTCCAACCAAATCAGTGCCGTCAAGAATAATATCAAAAGTCATGGCCTGAATAGGAAACAACGACTCAATTCCCCTCGATTTCAGCTTTTCTCTAAGCGCGTCCGAAATCCGAAACCTCGAAATCGCGTTAGGATCCTCACTTTTTCCTTCGTCTTCCTCTTCCTCCACCTTCGCTTTCTTTTTCTTCTTCTTCTCCTTCACATCCACCGGCTCAACAAGCTCCGAGCTCGTCTCGCTCCCCTCCTCCTCCGGCAGCTGGAGCTCCGACGCCTTTCGCTTCTTCTTACTCTTTTTCCCCTCCGAGTCAATTTCCTCTTCTTTAACCTTCGGTTCCTTCAGCTTCTTCATCTTCCCGGTTTCTGGAGTTTCAAGAACAATCTTCTTCTTCATCTTTTTCTCTTCTTTCTTCTCTTTGAGATCAGATAAAGCTATAGAAGGCATTTAGATTAGATTGTTATAAACTAAAAATCAAAGGCCTTGAAAAGATATGTAGAGAAAAAAAAAAGAAAACGAGAGGACGAGAGTTTTTTTTTCTCCTGCTGCAAAAAGTATTTTGCAGGAAAGCGCGGTAGCAGGAGGTAAAGAGAAAGAGAAAGAATTAGGGTTTGCTATGATATAGTTTCGGCGGTGTACTCTACTTGGAGTTTTTGGGAATTCAACTTGGGCCGTTGGATGTGAAACCCTATTTAATTTAGATCTTTGCCGTTAGATTGAATCGGATATGAATACAGGCATTAGGTAACAGTAATAAAATACCTATAGGTTATGACTCAATTGGCAACGCAGGTTAAGGTTGTAGGAAGAGCTCTTCGGTTCGATCTCTACTAAACACACATTTGAATAGAGGTGAAAAGCCTTAACTGTGACTAAACTTTGAGCAAGATTAGTCTCAGATTGTTAAAACGGATAGAGATACACGTGGTTTAGACCGTTAAAAAGTAGTTAGTAGTAACGAATGGAAGTGGACTCTTTCTTAGATATTTAGATAAGATTTGAATTTTGAAGTCATTATTATTGGGAAGGTTTTTCCGTTTATTGCTCTCATTCGAACAAAATTAGTTTTTGACCATAAAACAAATGAAAATATTTATGATTACAAAAAAAAAAGTTAGCAATAACTGAGGCAATTGTTAAGTTAGCCCATCAATTAGTTTTTGCATTAAAATAAGATCCCTGGAAAGGCTTGGGGTAGAAATAAGTTAATCGAAAAAGCTTGATCCATTTAGTATGATTTTTGGGTTTCATTTTTTTATCTTGAATTTAACCCTCATGAAAAATCATATTAAATTTACTATACACATTTTAGGAGCATGATTGTGAAAAAAATTGATGATTATTAAATTGGGGGGATTTTGAAATTAATTTATTTTAAGTTTTGTCATTATCAAAAGGGAGATTGTTAGCTTTGAAATATATAGAATTTTGATATGACCTATGAAAACTTAAGTGAATTAGATTTTAATGATTCTTTAGTATATTTCTATAATTGAAGAATGATATGTAGAAATATTACTAAGATGATTGGAGATTTTGTAAGACTCAACTATGCATCTGTTTAAATGATAAATTATTCCATTACATATTTGGTGATCTCAATTTTGCCTTAGATGTATAATACATGCTTAACTTAGCCAAATTTGTGTGTTTTTTTATGTCCAGTGCATCGATACTCTTGGCTTAACTTAGCTAAATTTGTGTGTTTTATGTCCAGTGTATTGATACTCTTGGTAAAAATATCAATACCATCGTTTGATTTGGTTGCGTAAAAGAATAGTATTGGCATACCCCTATTGTTACTATTAAATAGAAGCAAGATGTTCTAATTTGGTATTAACATCCTAAGATTGTGGTATCAATACCCTCTATATTAAAGTACAAAAATTCTTCATAAGCATTGATACCTTGAGGAAAGATATTGATACCCGTTGAGTTTAGCAGGTTTCAACAACTAGTTTTTAGAAAGCCAACAAGAATAAATTCATTAAATTCTCAGCCACTGTTAGAAATTGATCAAGGGGTATAAATGCAAGCATTTAAGAGGTCCAACAATGAAAGCTTCAACTTCCATCAATCTATTAGCAATCATTTATTTTTCAAATCCTTTCAAGAGGTAAAAATTCTTGTATACTCTTGTTGTACTCATATTTTACTCATTTATTGTGCTAAACTTGTAATTACCTACCTTTGCTAGAGGTTAAAAATATTACATTGTTGTATCAAAAACATTTATTGTGAGTTAAAAGGAGTGAAACCCTAGAGTGACAAATAGTATAAGGATTTAGGAAGCTTCATTTAGTGGGGTGAGAATGGTTCCTTCCTAAGCCTTGAAAATGAAGTTTAAAAAATTGCTCTTAAGCCTCGGAATATAAGTGTTGTAAGCAAATTCAAATAGTGAATTTCAGAACTCATAGGGGTCACTTAAGGGAAAGGACATAGACACAACCACACAAGGAAAGTCAAACCTTTATAAATTGCATTGTTTGTTTTCTCTTCCCTATCTTTATTTAAATTGCAATTTATTTGCTCTTACTTTTGATTGAATTGACATTGTTGTAGTATTAGAGTTTATTGCTAATTAAGTTAGAAAGACCAATTTAACCCCTCTCGATTTATATTGAGTCAATAGTTATCATACTATTAGAAGTGAAGATAAATTATATCACCTATAGTGTGTTCATTTGATATTATGTCACTTAAAATTAAAAATCGTATTATCTTTAGTGACATTTGAAAATTTTTTATAACATTATCGTACTATCATAGGTGATGCGAATTTATGTCACTTATAAAGTATTAATTTTATATTTCATCACATAAAATTAAGCTTATAACTATTTTTAGTTATATTAAGGAATTTTTTGTGATGTTGCCTTACTATAATAGGTGACGATAACTTATGTCACATATAGTTTGACTATTTGATATTTTGTCACCTACGATTAAAATTTTAACTATTTTTAGTGACATTTGAAAATTTTGTGCTGTTACTATACTATCATTAGTGATGATTTCACCTATAATGCGGCAATTCAATATTTCATCACTAAGACAACAGACTCCCTCTAAATTAATCTCTTAGGACCAATCATTGAGCATTAATTTAAAGAGTTTTACTTATAAATTGTTATTTTGTCATAGAAAATGTGTCTATTTGATTTTCACATTCTTTAAACTCCTTTAATAACTCTATGGTATTTAATTTCTTTAAAAATCTTAGTTTGATTGATAAGTTTTTTCTTTAAATGTTATCACAAATATATATCTTATGCAATATATTTTATATTTTGTTCTTTAAATAAAAATTTTAAATATGATAACCTTCTACAAGTTAGCATCTTCAAGTGCTTTCTTAGTTATTGAATATTATGTCATATATTTTGTATTTTTTATCAAATTATTAATTTATGTGATAGTTGGGACCGAAATTTTACACTAAGTTTTAAAATAAGATTGTTAATTGTGGATAATTATTCAATACACTATCAGTGGAGTCTAAAAACTTTACAAGTGGGTTAAGATGATAACACATACTCTTTACCGAATATTAAAAAATAAAAAATAAATAAAATGAGATATGTGTCATTATCTTAACTCTACTTATGGAGTTTTTAGACTCCACTAACAGTATATTTGATAATTATCCATTAATTATTACAATAGAATGATTTATTAATTTTTTTATATGATCCCAAGTTGGGACCATGATATTTTATATTAATTTAGAGAGGTTATTAATTTAAAGGAGATTAATTTAGAGAGGTTCTATTGTATATAAACCTTTATCACATATTTTGTTATGATATCAACATTTAGTGACAAAATTTTGTATAAATTTATGACGTAATTGGACATCACAAAAGAGTAATGATAAGGCTCGTTTTATGCCATCATCACACTAGAATAAGACATAGGTGACAAAATTATGATATTGTCATGTTTGACCTTTAGTGATTGTGTAAAAGTGACGAACGTCCTGACTTCTAATTTTTTGTCAAAAAACAATTCACGATAAAAAAGCATGTTTTCGTGTCATTATTTCATACATCACCAATTACCAAATTTGTTGTAGTACACTTCTAAATAATTGTTTTCTTTGAAAATTCTTTCCTTAGATTAAAACAAACATGTAAAAACAAAACATCTCCATTGCAACCTTTTTTCATAGCTAAGTGATTGAACCCAAATATTCATATAATTAATCATTAGTTTTAAAATTACAGATTAAGCTCCATGTACCCCAAAAGAATCCTAATTAAGCTCATTCTATAACCGTTACATATTCACACAAATTAGCCTACCTTGTTAGCAAAAGCAACAACAACTATTTCACCTTTCAAGCTTCCTTATATAGCTTTAATGTATAAATATAAATTGCAATGCCTCTTCCTTTTTTGATTAGCTTCTTCAACATTATTCTTGGAACCCATAGATAGTTGTTGCAACATCCAAAATGTGCATAAAGAGTGTACTTTGAAGCTGTTGGATTCAAGATTTATTAACCATAAAAAAAAATACACAATTTTGACCTTTTAGGCCATGGAACAACTACTGTTCAAAGTCAAACTGAGAGTATTGATTTATTACTTGTTATTTTGCAACATGTCATTGGCTCATTCATTTTTTATTTGAAAGATTAATATTCAACCAACATTACCCTTTTTCACCAATAGAGGATTATTGTCTTTTAAATTAATAACAAACATAAAGAGTATGGTTCAAAAACCAACATGCAACTGTCTAGTGTTCTTAATTGGAATGAATTATGATACAAGAGTTTGTAGCTAGCATTGAATAACATACTTGAGAGAAAGAAAACAATGATAATACTGGTGTATGTTGGTTTATAGGATCATGTATTGGTGGATAAACAAATAAACATTAAAGCTAACAACAGTGAAATTTAAAAGTTTTCTCTTAGAAACCTATGTCCCATCCATCTCTTTGATAAAAAATTCATGCTTATCATGTAATAATTTTTTCAAGATTTATACTAATGTGTTAGAAAACATATCTAACCTTTAGATATAGTAATGTAAGGTAAATCTGTTATTGTAGAAGCTTGATCTTCTTATTGATTTACTAACCCTGCTACTGGTAGCAAGATCTAGTGAAGTCTATAACCCTACACAAGCTCAACTCATTGTGATAATTGCTAAGCAAGATTCTACAGAAATTGTTCTTGATTTTTCATCATGTCATAATGTCTCATGGATTTTTCTCAATTAATAGACAGGTAATGTTCTACATGGTTGGCTTGTTGAACAAGTTCGAACCCCAACCATTATCAACAAGCATTGAAAATCCCACATGATGTGTCCCAACAAGATGAAATGGTCTCACCTGTTTGATCTTTGCCAGTAGAGATCACCCAAGACAATTCTTAATAGATTTTCTCAATCATTATTGCAAGCTTTAGTGCTGTAATTGAACCAAAGATATTTACCCACCATAAACCTACCATAAGAAGGTATGTAAAAGATAGAAATTGAATCTAATTCCAATGTTTTGCACTTGTGCTTAAGAACCCTATTATGAAAAATAACTTCCAACATAAATAAGTTAGTCCAATACCATGTGAGGAGCAAACCTTTGGATAAGATTAAGCCCCTTATTCTTTACTGCATTACAAAAGGATATCCAAGGATTATTATCACAGTCTAGTTACAATTTTTTGTTAAATATAGGTGGAAGGCCATGGATATAAACTTTACCATTTTGACATGAATTATCAAAGGAAAAGGAGGAGGAGATGTTAATGGAGGAATGAGATCTCATCTTAGCAATTGGTGGAGCTTGTAATAGAAGACGGATGAGAATGAGAGGGATGAAGAGAAAAGGAAAAGAAATACTTGAAGGAAAAAGAACATTGTGGTAATGGTTAAGATGAAGCACTTACTAAGGTTAATTAAAAGTGAAAATGTTAAAGTCTTTATATAAGCATCTGACTGCCTTATCTAGAAGTTACATTCTGTGTAAAAAAATATACTAGGGAAGTTGATTTTCCTATTTACGCATGTGACTACCCCAATATTAAATTCTATAAACGTTTCATATTTATTTTTCACCTATGAAAAGTTACTGCTTATTCAAAGGGTATTCTTTTCTTATGAATAGTTAAGAAACAACCATTAGATTTCAGAAGTTGTGATTATATTAAATAATTGTGTTTGTTGGATCAAACAATACAAATGAATAATAATAACATTTGATTAAAAAATCACAATTCTTAGAATATATCTCTATAACTAGAGATGTCAAGTTTACAATTAAAATACTTAAAAATATCAAACTTGATGATATTGTTCTCTCTTGCTTCTCATTCCCAGAGTAGAAACAAGTTTCTTAATCATTGTTTACTATAAAAAATAATGACTAAAATAAGACGATTTTATGCTTATGAATGGTGTTTACTTATTTGATTTCACAAATGCAATATGATTTAAAATAGTGACTTTATTGTTTTCGGGGTGCTTTTCAACAAACTTCTGTTGCATACTATAATTGGTGTGAGTGAAATAAACCTAAGGGAATTGGAATTAATAGCACACTTTGAAGTCATTTCTACATTTGTTCTTTTTCCATCGAAATTCAACAAAAAGTTCAATGACCAAGGCGTTGAAAGCATTCGAAGAAAAAATTCATCTTCATCCATCATCATGAGACTCGACCAAACAAATTTTTTTATGCATCGCTATAAAATCAAGTTTCTGTAATACATATGTAATGTTGAATTGTTAATCCAAAGTATCTTGTGTTTGAATGTGAGAGAGAAAATGAAAGAAAAAGAATATTCATATTGTCACATTCCGAAGAACACAACGGTTCATACAAATTTTGATAACTTATGCAAAAGTATAGCATTATGGGCTAACATTTTCTTTTATTCTTATAGCAATGGTTTTTCATGTGAGCAATTTTATATTGAAAAATCAGGTATCTAGGCACGTAATTCTTTTTAAGGCATCTTGTGTAACGGCTCGTTACCACATTTTTCACCTTATTTTACACAACTTAACCGGTTGGGCTGTCTGTGATACTTCACTTGTACTAACTGTTAAACAATTTTACATAACATTGTTTATATTATACTCATCCCCTATCTTAATTAATTAGATAAGTAGTACTGTAGACATGTCTAAATATAGAAAATAAATGATCGTACCTCAAATAAATCAGTCGGTCTGTCACATTGTCCTTTATGTACAGCCGTGATCCATAATCAACTGATCTCACAATCATCAAAAACCTGAAATGTTTAAAATTAAGGGATGAGCAAAACCACGGCTCAGTAAGGGAATTATATGCCTCACTTGATACTCAGCTATTTATATGCTAAAAATATTTTTCATTTTTCCTATGGGCTCTAGGCTCGCATGTAGGAAGGATACTACAGGCGGCTAGGGATCCGGATAGAGTAAGGTAGGTATTTGAAATACCTATCTTGTTCCGGAACCTAGAAGCAACTGTAGAGAGTAATAAATTTCTTTTCGTTTGAAATTTAAATCATTTTCCTTTTTGTTTCATATCATTTTCATATTCTTTTCATATAATAATGCTTTTATGAAATAAAGCATTTAAATAAAGTAACTAATATTCATATATTTTTTGAAAAGAATATTAGTTAAATCATCATCATTCTTATTTAAACTCATTTCATATTTTACTGTACAATCATAATTAGTACAGTACTTTAAATAGCAAAATAAGCTATTAATTCTTTTTCGTATAACATATAAATAATTTAAATCTAATATTAAATTTAAAAATTAAAATAAGAATATTAGATTTATTTTCCTCCTCTTTCCTTTTTGGAAAACATATCACATATGCATGTCACATATAATCTAATATTCAATTTAAAATCATAATAAGAATATTAAAATCTATTCCACTTATCACATTAGCAAAGCAGCAAGCACTTCGGTAGATTAGTCACTATACACGTCGATAAATTGGTTACTATGCAAGATTATAAATCAATCCATTCACAAAACGAAAATCAATAAACTTCAAGCATATAGCTTAACTCACTGAAAACAGTTCAAAATAACCGATCACTTAATCACTTTAGGCGTAAGCCCCAGTTCAATGATTCGGTTACGACATCCATCCTAACTAGCAATGGAGTTAAGTGTCATATCGAGGAACTCGTGTAGCACGTAGGTCCTTCGGGATTCTAGAGGTGGCTCCCACGGTCCAACTGGTATCCGCGTAGCACGTAGGTCCCTTAGGATTCTAGAGGTAGCTCCCACAAGATTCTAGAGGTAGCTCCCACGATCCAAACAACATCCGTGTAGCACGTAGGTCCTTCAGGATTCTAGAGGTGGCTCCCACGGTCCAACTGGTATCCGTGTAGCACGTAGGTCCCTTAGGATTCTAGAGGTGGCTCCCACGATCCAAACAACATTCGTGTAGCACGTAGGTCCTTCGGGATTCTAGAGGTAGCTCCCACGGTCCAACTGGTATTTGTGTAGCACGTAGGTCCCTTAGGATTCTAAAGTTGGCTCCCACGATCCAAACAACAATCGTGTAGCACGTAGGTCCTTCGGGATTCTAGAGGTGGCTCCCACAGTCCAACTAGTATCCGTGTAGCATGTAGGTCCCTTAGGATTCTAAAGGTGGCTCCCACGGTACAAAGATCGAGTCTTAACTTGGGTTGGCCTTTACGCCATATATTTTCCACTATCTCATCAGAACTCGTGTAGCACTTAGTGCTCAAAGGATTCTAGAGGTGGCTCCCATAGTTCACGAAGAATCTATGTAGCACTTAGGTCCCTTGAGTCTTCTAGAGGTGGCTCACACGGTACAAAGATCGAGTCTTTACTCGGATTGGCCTTTATGCCATATACTTTCCACTATCTCACCAAAACTCGTGTAGCACTTAGTGCTCAAAGGATTCTAGAGGTGGCTCCCATAGTTCACGAAGAATCTATGTAGCACTTAGGTCCCTTGAGTCTTCTAGAGGTGGCTCACATGGTACAAAGATCGAGTCTTTACTCGGGTTGCCTATGTGGCTTATGTTTTCAATGGTTCATCGTTACACATGTAGCACGTATAATCTAATATTCCATTTAATATCATGGTAAGAATATTAGATTTATCAATTCTTCCTTTTTGAAAGCATATTATATGTTTGTATCACATGTCTTATGAAAATCATCTCACAATACTATAATCAGTACCGTAATGAGCATTTTGTAAAAAATGCTATAAACTAATTGATCTTCTTCTCATATCATATAAAACATATTCTTTTCACATGTCACACATCTTATAAAGAGTCTAAGACAATCATCAATCATATCATGCTATAGACCCCGGAGGGTAAGGAAATAAACATGTCAAATCTATGACTATAATCTATATTGTCCTCGGTGGATCACTAATCAGGTGTCGACCGGGACTACACATATCACATATCACACATCACACATCAGCATGATAGGATGCCTACTAGTCTCAGAACAGTATTTTTCATCATCAATAAACTTTATGGAATTTATAAAAATATAAATTTCATAATTTAAAACCATAAAGGTTATAAAACAATTTAGTGAATATTCAAGAAATATATATATATATATATAGATATAAATATTCACTTTATTTTTTTCGTTTTTCATCTCGTATTATGAGTAATTTACATATCAAGAGAATATTCAGTGATTTCATTATCACCATTCTCAAAAGAGAATTTTCGGTGATTTCATTATCACCATTCTCGAAAACATGAATATTTTAAAATCACTTTCATTTTATCCATGTTTTTATGAAAATATTCATTTCCTCAATTTTTGTGGTTGAAAATCATTTCTCATGACATAAAATCATTTATTATGATTTTCAGTAATTTTCGAGAATTTTTCGGCAGTATAACAGTTGCCGATTGGCTAGCCTCCTGCACAGAAAATACAGTTTATAATTTCTAGCCAGTACTTCATACCAAATTTCCAACCAATCATTCATCATAATAATTTCATAAAATATTTTCATAAAATATTTCGAAATTAAAACATGCAGACTGAATATCCTTACAGTGCTGCACATGCATCCCTTACCTTTTCCAGGTCAGCGACTTTCTCTTATCGGTCGCGCCTGCACTCCATCTCTCCCAATTCCTCATCCCGATCCCTGAGAATAATTTCTGGAAATAAAAATTCTAAATTTTAGAATTTTTTTCATAATTTATTAAATTTTTCTAAAATTAATTTCCGGGAATTTCTTACAGAATTTCCGTAAATTTCCGGGTCGTCGAATTTTCGGGAATCTCCGAATTCCCGAAATTCTCCTTTTTCCTCTTTTCTTTTTTCCTCTTCCTTTCCTGGTCAGACTGGTCTGCCCCTTCCTCGCCGGTTCCTCACCGGTGGTTGGTTCTCCGGCGGTTCGAGCGTCCTTCAGCTGGCCGACGGCAAGGCGAACTCGTCAGTGCCTCCGTTTGCCCTGGATAGGCAGCACGACGGCGGATCTACTCAGTTTAGGTCGGCGTCTTCTCCTCCTCCATTCGTCTTTCTCCGACCGTCGTTGGCCTCACCAGTGGCCTCCTTCTTCTTCCTCTCGTCTTCGTCGAGGTCGAGGTGGTGGTGGTGGTGCCTGGATCGGCCAGCACCGCCGATTCCTCCTCTCCTTTCTCTTCGACTTTTTTTTTTCGTTTCTGTTTTTTCGATTTTTTTCTTCCCTATCGCCGGCGATCTTTCTCTTCCCCATCTCGCTGGCCTCTCTCCTTTACCTCTGTTACTTTCTTTCTTGCCGACGCTACCGCTGGCTTGGCTGGGAAGGGATCGGGCACTGTCCCGATTCCTTCTCTTCTTTTTCTTTCTGTTTCCTTTTTTTTGTCTTCTTTCCATATTTAGTATATACTACACTATATACTATACACTATAAACTATATTTTATACATATAATATATACCATATATTATACATATATTATTTCATATATAATATAATACAATATATATTATATATAAATTGTTACAAAATATATATCTAGTATATATTTATGTATATTTATATACTTTAAAATAAATAACAATTATATATATACAATTATATAAATGTTATAATACAATATATATACATATAAACTTTAATATAAAATCACATTTACCTTTCTTCTATATGTATATATATAATTATATATACACATAAAATATTATGCTTATATACATATGTATTATTTAAATTTATGAAATAGTATATATTTCCATATATATAACAACGTATATTAAAATATATTATATAGTATTTTAAATGCATATGTATTTGTATAAAATTCACTTATAAAATTTGTAATTATATAAACATATTTTATTTTCATTTCTCATTTTCCTTATTTAATTTGGATTTTAATTTATCAAAGTTAGTTTTCCTCTCTCCGTTATTTTTATTTTCACTTCCAATTTAATTTCCTTTACACGAATTTTCCGATTCTTTCAGTTCCTCAATTCTCGGGATTTTCACCAATATCTTGTTCTCACAATTTTATTTATTTCCTCAAATTTATTTTCTCCAATATTTGTTTCCAATATTTATGATTTCCAATAAATGAAAAATTTATGGTTATCACATCCTCTCCACCTTAAGAAATTTGGTCCTCCGAATTTAACTTAAGTCCAAAGGTGGTACATGCCATATACTTACGACTTCTGACCTCTTGTTCATCCTCCAAGTAATACTGCCAGCACACTTTCGACATCAAGAGTACTTTAGACCACTACATATTGTCTTACATCATATATGTCTATACTCCTGTAAGTTCGTTTCTCAAATCAGGAGTTATTCACTTTTACTCTTTTCATATAAGAGTCCATACACAATATTTTCATATTACAGCTGATCTATGCTGTTCATCATCCATTCTTCTCACTTAGTGCCAAGTCGACATAATTTGATACTATCATGTACTCACATCAATCAACTATATGTAAGTGTCCCAGTAGCTTTCACATCTCATGTACACGCTCTGTCAATATCATGGAGCGTTTACATCTCACGCTCATATATATATATACATCAGTATGGAGCAGTGCTATCAATACACTTGGGATCTCAAAGCCTTTTGCTATCTCTCATTAGCATATGGCAACTCAGAGACTCCCATCACATGTAAGGCTCACTGGTACTGTACATACACATTCACACCGTTTAACACTTATACTTCGACTAAGGCACTAGAGAATCTAGAAGTCTGATAATGGAAAGTGATTCTATTTAGATCATCAGTCTTTAATCACTTCCATATCATTATTTCTCTTTTGGACTCTTTATTGTCCACAATATTCATTTTATCAAGGCGGTATCTCACTTGCAGACTTTATTATGGATTATCTCTTACAATGACAATTCATGAGACAATCATATTCTCTTCATGTAGTATGGTCTTTAAATTTCTCTTCATAATTTAGATTCCATAATTGAATCCTCAATTTATATATTTAATCACCACATCATCTATATACTTCCACCATTTCTATCATGTTACGGTGGTTATATGTATAATCATTTTTCATTTATATACTGGCAGTAAAATAACACGTGTCATTCATTTTACTCCTTTGAATATCATTACTTTCACTTATCAAATCTAGCTTGATTTTTTTTTGTGATAACCAACACAAATCACTTTCAGTCTTACCTTTGGGAACTGTTTCATATTGATGTTCCCTTCTCATCATGCAACTTATTTCCTTATTCCACTTTCATTTTTTTTTGTTTTCATAATCCCACCTTTATCTTTTCATGTTTTTACTCTCATCCTTTTAGTCGATTTTGTCAATTGGTATGGTACTATACTGCTAAGATCTTTCAAAATCTTGCATACCATCTTTTCTTTACACTTATTCATCTACCGACTTTAATTTCTTTAATTAGGTCTCATCTATAGAGCAGTTAGTCTCATCACTCTTTTATATACTGGCAGTAGTATCTAGCTAGACTCATTACTTTCGTATCTCAATCATTATCTCTATATCATGGACAGGTGCACTGTCATCCTGTCGCCTCGAGATCATATATCTCAGGAGGAGATACTATTTAGCCAAATCTCTTAGTTACTAATCTTAGCACAATTTCCTCAGTCTTTAAGAGTTTAAGGATCATATCACAATGCTGCTCATGTTCCATTTATACTTTAGACTCTATCATTATTTCATCAATTTACTCATGTAAGGATGCCTCATTCTTTAGGCTTATATATTTCACAAGGCAAATCATTAACCTTGTAACCTCAATAGGAGCTCGTAAAATTTACTCCGAGTTCTAATCATCATTTTATGGACACCAATCTTCAATCTTTTATCTAAGGACGCTTTATACTGAGGCTAGTCTTATTAACTCCTCACATATCTCTAATTAGATCAATAAAGCGTCTATTTTCATGTAGATGAATATTTGTTCTTCACCAGAACTTTATTAATGACAGGGAAATTAATACATCCTTTTTAATTCATCTACATCTCAATATCATTTGTATTTATCTCATTTACACTTATACAGATAATTTCATTATTCTCAATTTTTCATTATCTGAATTTTTGTCATCCAGACCTTTACACGTGAACTTCATTATTCACACATTTTCCAGAGTTATTATTATTTTATTATTATTATTATTATTATTTTTATTATTTTTATTATTATATATATTTTTTAAGCTTTTAGGATTCTTTCTATATCCTCTGATATAAGCTTAGAATTTAACTTCATATTCAAAATCGAGTCAATGTTATCTCGATTCCTCTAATTTATATAACTCTGAAAGTTCTATCAGAAATCAAATCCGATACTTTCTTTAATCATACATTTCTTATCATCTTGGACATTTCATCCTTGTGTCCTTTCATTTACACTGTGTATTCTCAAGGCAGAGACATTCGATATTTAAATCATTTTGATACATACTCTACCTTGATTTCATTACCTAGTCATACTTTACAGCATTACGAATCTCATTTTGGTAAGCTATATCAAGTACAATGGTTATCAACACACTTTACAGCTACTCGTTTCAATTCAGTTATTCACTTTAAAATCATTTCCATTTAATGAATTCAGGCTTAATTCACTTGAGTATATTCTCCACGAGGTTTGAACCTTGGCACCCTTACGTACCTAGTTTCTTACACTCGTGTTACCATTGAGATAATTGTAAGAGCCCTGCTCGTTCGTATCGGCCGTCGGCAAGCATCCCCTAGGCGATCCTTTCGCCCCAGGTTTACCCTTACTAGTGAGTCGCGATAACATAGTTCGCCTGTATCTCACAACACATGATCCACTATGGGTCACCCATCATTGGGTCGCCCATCACAGTTCTGTCTCAAGGGTCCTAAAGAACTTAGGTTAGCTATCACTTCTTTTTATCACTTAACTGTTCTTATAATTATTCTCCAATTCACAATACTCCACACAGTACCTCATTCTGTAACACATATTTCAAGATATGTCGGTTCTATATAAGATTATCTGTTTGATATCTCAAAGTAGTAAAAATGTATAGAACCATAAGTAACCACACCAGTATGTATTTCATTATCTGTACTATTCACCTCATCAGTCAATTCATGTAATCATTTCACTTTTCATAGTATTCAACGATCCCGTTCAATACACTCTTAATTTTCGGCCCTTACAGTCAATAACTGGGCCAATCATCTGATGACATTCCACTATACTTTTTGGATCGCATCATATAAGGCCCCGGCCCGTCCGCCGTCCGCCTTTACATATGTGTACTGTACTCTTTGAGAATGCCCATCCCGTTCACTGGGTTGCCTCTCAAGGTTTTATCATGAGGCCCAGCCCGTTCACTAGGTCACTCATAGTCGCGTCTGAAATCTAAGTGTCAGCGGAATCAGTAATAGGGATCGCTATATCCATATGACATCCTCTGTGCCATTAATAACTCCATTTTTATAAATAGATTCCAATTCAGCTCGGTTTTAACACTATTCCGAACATCGCTCAACATAGGGGCATTTTCATCATTTCAACATTTATTTCTATCTCCTCAATATACATTTAAAGCAATGAACTGATCATCTATATGTTGATAGTATCCTTTCTGATACTTATACCAGTAATTTAGATCTCATTCGATTTCGATAGAGAAGTTCACTAAAATCCACAATTGGATTATTTTGTTTGTAATTCAACTTTATATCATCAATTTCTCTATCAGATCAATCAATTCCAAACTCTGTTGGTTTATTTTAACTCCTTGTAAAATATTTGAGTCAGGGGTATTTTGGTCATTTTTGGCCAAAAATTTTCTGTCTCTTCAAATTACCCTCAATTGGTAATCTTAAAATCTATTTAATGATGATATTTCATTCCCATCCTTTATACCATTACTTTCAGGTCTCAATTCGGTTCGGACAAAAAAGTACTGGTGGAGCCCTCACTAAGTCCATTTCTGTTCCTTACCGAACCGACCTTCATTTAGATCATAAGATCACCATTTCAGGTAACATTCCCGAGCCGTTTTCCCTTTTTAGCTCTCTTTATTCCAAAATTGCTCACTCCCTTCTAAACACTTAATTCAATTTGCAATCATTTATTTTCTCTATGTATTCAGACTATACAGTACTACAGTGGATGTTTAACTCTTTTCCTTCTAAAAGTATCCACAAATATCAAGCCAACCATGCTCTGATACCATTAAATCTTTAACGACCCGTTACCACATTTTTCACCTTTTTTTACACAATTTAACCGGTTGGGCTGTCTGTGATACTTCACTTGTACTAACTGTTAAACAATTTTACATAACATTGTTTATATTATACACATCCTCTATCTTAATTAATTAGATAAGTAGTACTGTAGACATGTCTAAATAAAAAAAATAAATGATCGTACCTCAAATAAATCAGTCGGTCTGTCACATTGTCCTTTATGTACAACCATGATCCACAATCAACTGATCTCACAATCATAAAAAACCTGAAATGTTTAAAATTAAGGGGTGAGCAAAACCACGGCTCAGTAAGGGAATTATATGCCTCACTTGATACTCAGCTATCTATATGCTAAAAATCTTTTTCATTTTTTCTATGGGCTCTAGGCTCGCATGTAGGAAGGATACTACAGTCGGCTAGGGATCCGGATGGAGTAAGGTAGGTATTTTGAAATACCTATCTTGTTCCGGAACCTAGAAGCAACTGTAGAGAGTAATAAATTTCTTTTTGTTTGAAATTTAAATCATTTTCCTTTTTGTTTCATATCATTTTCATATTCTTTTCATATAATAATGCTTTTATGAAATAAAGCATTTAAATAAAGTAACTAATATTCATATATTTTTTGAAAAGAATATTAGTTAAATCATTATCATTCTTATTTAAACTCATTTCATATTTTACTGTACAATCATAATTAGTACAGTACTTTAAATAGCAAAATAGGCTATTAATTCTTTTTCGTATAACATATAAATCATTTAAATCTAATATTAAATTTAAAAATTAAAATAAGAATATTAGATTTATTTTCCTCCTCTTTCCTTTTTGGAAAACATATCATATATTCATGTTACATATAATCTAATATTCAATTTAAAATCATAATAAGAATATTAAAATCTATTCCACTTATCACATTAGTAAAGCAGCAAGTACTTCGGTAGATTAGTCACTATACACGTCGATAAATTGGTTACTATGCAAGATTATAAATCAATCCATTCACAAAACGAAAATCAATAAACTTCAAGCATATAGCTTAACTCACTGAAAACAGTTCAAAATAACTAATCACTTAATCACTTTAGGCGTAAGCCCCAGTTCAATGATTCGGTTACGACATCCATCTTAACTAGCAATGGAGTTAAGTGTCATATCGAGGAACTCGTGTAGCACGTAGGTCCTTCGGGATTCTAGAGGTGGCTCCCACGGTCCAACTGGTATCCGCGTAGCACGTAGGTCCCTTAGGATTCTAGAGGTGGCTCCCACGATCCAAACAACATCCGTGTAACACGTAGGTCCTTCAGGATTCTAGAGGTGGCTCCCACGGTCCAATTGGTATCCGTGTAGCACGTAGGTCCCTTAGGATTCTAAAGGTGGCTCCCACGATCCAAACAACATCCGTGTAGCACGTAGGTCCTTCGGGATTTTGGAGGTGGCTCCCACGATCCAACTGGTATCCGTGTAGCACGTAGGTCCCTTAGGAATCTAGAGGTGGCTCCCACGATCCAAACAACATCCGTGTAGCATATAGGTCCTTCGGGATTCTAGAGGTGGCTCCCACGGTCCAACTGGTATCCGTGTAGCACGTAGGTCCCTTGGGATTCTAGAGGTGGCTCCCACGGTACAAAGATCGAGTCTTAACTCGGATTGGCCTTTACGCCATATACTTTCCACTATCTCATCAGAACTCGTGTAGCACTTAGTGCTTAAAGGATTCTAGACGTGGCTCCCATAGTTCACGAAGAATCTATGTAGCACTTAGGTCCCTTAAGTCTTCTAGAGATGGCTCACACAATACAAAGATTGAGTCTTTACTCGGATTGGCCTTTATGCCATATACTTTCCACTATCTCACCAGAACTCATGTAGCAGTTAGTGCTCAAAGGATTCTAAAGGTGGCTCTCATAGTTCACGAAGAATCTATGTAGCACTTAGGTCCCTTGAGTTTTCTAGAGATGGCTCACACGGTACAAAGATCGAGTCTTTACTCGGGTTGCCTACGTGGCTTATGTTTTCAATGGTTCATCGTTACACATGTAGCATGTATAATCTAATATTCCATTTAATATCATGGTAAGAATATTAGATTTATCAATTCTTCGTTTTTGAAAGCATATTATATGTTTATATCACATGTTTTATGAAAATCATCTCACAATGCTATAATCAGTACCGTAATGAGCATTTTGTAAAAAATGTTATAAACTAATTGATCTTCTTCTCATATCATATAAAACATATTCTTTTCACATGTCACACATCCTATAAAGAGTCTAAGACAATCATCAATCATATCATGCTATAGACCCCGGAGGGTAAGGAAATAAACATGTCAAATCATGACTATAATCTATATTGTCCTCGGTGGATCACTGATCAGGTGTCGACCAGGACTACACATATCACATATCACGCATCAGCATGATAGGATGCCTACTAGTCTCAAAACAGTATTTTTCATCATCAATAAACTTTATGAAATTTATAAAAATATAAATTTCATAATTTAAAACCATAAAGGTTATAAAACAATTTAGTGAATATTCAAGAAATATATATAAAAATATTCACTTTATTTTTTTTCGTTTTTCATCTCGTATTATGAGTAATTTACATATCAAGATAATATTCGGTGATTTCATTATCACCATTCTCAAAAGAGAATTTTCGGTGATTTCATTATCACCATTCTCGAAAACATGAATATTTTAAAATCACTTTCATTTTATCCATGTTTTTATGAAAATATTCATTTCCTCAATTTTCATGGTTGAAAATCATTTCTCGTGACATAAAATCATTTTTTATGATTTTCAGTAATTTTCGAGAATTTTTCGGCAGTATAACGGATGCCGATTGGCTAGCTTCCTGCACAGAAAATACAGTTTATAATTTCCAGCCAGTACTTCATACCAAATTTCCAACCAATCATTCATCATAATAATTTCATAAACTATTTTCATAAAATATTTCGAAATTAAAACATGCAGACTGAATATCCTTGTAGTGCTGCACATGCATCCCTTACCTTTTCCAGGTCAGCGGCTTCCTCTTATCGATTGCGCCCGCACTCCATCTCTCCCGATTCCTCATCCCGATCGCTAAGAATAATTTCTGGAAATAAAAATTCTAAATTTTAGAATTTTTTCCATAATTTATTAAATTTTTCTGAAATTAATTTTCGGGAATTTCTTACCGAATTGTCGTAAATTTCCGGGTCGTCGAATTTCCGGGAATCTTCGAATTCCCGAAATTCTCCTTTTTCCTCTTTTCTTTTTTTTTCTTTCTTTCTTTTTCTTTTCTTTCTCTTTCTCTTTCTCTTTCTTTTTCTTTTTCCTTTTTCTTTTCTTTTTCTTTTCTTTTTTCCTCTTCCTTTCCCTGTCAGACCGGTCGCCCCTTCCTTATCGGTTCCTTACCGGTGGCCGGTTCTCCGGCGGTTCGAGCGTCCTTCAGCTGGCAGACAGCAAGGCGAACTCGCCAGTGCCCTCCGTTTGCCTTGGATCGGTGGCACGATGGCGGATCTACTCGATTTAGGTCGGCGTCTTCTCCTCATCCGTTCGTCTTTCTCTGACCGCCGTTGGCCTCACCAGTGGCCTCCTTCTTCTTCCTCTCGTCTTCGCCGAGGTCGAGGTGGTGGTGGCAGTGCCTAGATCGGCCGGTACCGTCGATTCCTCCTCTCCTTTCTCTTCGACTTTTTTTTCGTTTCTGTTTTTTCGATTTTTTTCTTCCCTGTCGCCGACGATCTTTCTCTTCCCCATCTCGCTAGCCTCTCTCCTTTGCCTCTGTTACTTTCTTTCTTGCCGACGCTGCCGTCGGCTTGGCTGGGAAGGGATCGGGCACTATCCCGATTCCTTCTCTTCTTTTTCTTTCTGTTTCCTTTTTTTTTGTCTTCTTTCCATATTTAGTATATAATACACTATATACTATACATTATAAAATATATTTTATACATATAATATACACCATATATTATACATATATTATTTCATATATAATATAATACAATATATATTATATATAAATTGTTACAAAATATATATCTAGTATATATTTATGTATATTTATATACTTTAAAATAAATAACAATTATATATACAATTATATAAATGTTATAATACAATATATATACATAAAAACTTTAATATAAAATCACATTTACCTTTCTTCTATATGTATATATATATAATTATATATACACATAAAATATTATGCTTATATACATATGTATTATTTAAATTTATAAAATAGTATATATTTCCATATATATACCAACGTATATTAAAATATATTATATAGTATTTTAAATGCATATGTATTTGTATAAAATTCACTTATAAAATTTGTAATTATATAAACATATTTTATTTTCATTTCTCATTTTCCTTATTTAATTTGGATTTTAATTTATCCAAGTTAGTTTTCCTCTCTCCGTTATTTTTATTTTCACTTCCAATTTAATTTCCTTTACACGAATTTCCCGATTTTTTCAGTTCCTCAATTCTCGGGATTTTCACCAATATCCCGTTCTCACAATTTTATTTATTTCCTCAAATTTATTTTCTCCAATATTTGTTTTCAATAATTATGATTTCCAATAAATGAAAAATTTACGGTTATCACATCTTGCCTAAGGTCTTAGTTGGAAATCATAATGATCCATAATCATTTAAGCCTCTAAATCTATTCTCACATAAAAACAATAAATCATGGGTTTTTACTATTCATACTCAAGCCCGGTTCACTATCCATATGACATCTTTTTTCAATGAAAATGTCCTATTGTACCCATACGTATTACTTGTGATACCCCATATATTTAATCACCATTTAGTTTTATTTACATAATTAAGAATATTGAATATTTTATAATTAATAAAATGTTAATTTTATTTTAGGTATAAAGGAAGAAATAGTAGTTGGGCCCACTAATCCTCTAAGGTTTTTTATGGAGGTGGAACTTTTGGGATTCGATATTGATGGCCGAAAATTATGACGGTAAGAATTCTAACCTTAAACTTAATTATTTATGCATGTTTCGAAATACCTGCAATAATTTGAGAAATGACAGTTTAGTCCATGGTTGTCGAATTTCTGTGAATAATGGTCGAACTAAATGGACTTTTGACCAACTATTTGTGATAGATAATTCTTCATGAAATAAAGTTTCAGAATATATAGATTGATGAAATAAGTTGAGTGCAATAGTAGAAATTTGCGCGAGTTTACGGTTATGAGTATTTAGGTAATTTTACCCAAATAAGTACTTGAACCCCAACAAAAGCTCCACCAACGATTAGAATAAGTTAAATAGAGGTGTTTTATGATTAAATAAAAAATTTTGGAGTTTGGATAGACTATTTTAAACAAAGTCAAACTTTAGGGGCAAAATTGGAAGTTTCATTAAGTATAAGGGCATTTTGGCAATTTTGCATGAGAGATATTTAAAATTAGAATTATCTGCATATTTCTACACCATTTGACCGGCCATCTTCAACCTCTCTCACTCACCTCCATAGCGAAAAGCTTCCAAGAAGAAAAAAATCCTTAAAAAATCTAGTAAAATATAACATAAAACCGAAAATTTCCTTAACAAACCCTGTATATTTTTCAGTGTTCTTTCTTTTGGTACCAATATCTCTTCCTAAAGTGGCCAAAATAAGACTCCAAGCCCTCCCAAGTGATTTGGCCAAGGTGAGAACACTAAGAACTTTAGACTTTTTCATGGAATTCTAGCCATTTACCATGTGTTTAGGTTGTCTTCATGCTTCTTTAAGCTTGAAATGAATTAGAATCATGTAATAGGGCACTTGAGGGTTTCAGCCACCATCCATTCTTCATGAACATGATGTGTTTTGATGAGAGTTTGATGTAGGAATCATGTAAAAAAATTATAAAAAGCATGAAAACAAGCTTAATTAAGCTTAAATGGAAGAGACACCAGTGTAGGGAGAAGGAACCCATTCAGCCATAACTAAGGGAGCATGATTTTAATGTCATTTAATGTGAATTTCATGTAGAAATGGTGTAGAAAATTAAAAGAACAAGTTTAGATTAAGTAATAAAACTTAATTTGAAGAAATACCAAGTGTGGGTTAGGTAGGTAGTTTCAGTAAACATAAAGAGAGGCTGAAATCATGCTTGTTTCAATATAATTTAGGTCCTAAAATAATTTACGAATTATTCTGAAGCTGTAGGCACGATCGGAATCGAAAATGGAGGTGTTTAGCATAAGTTGTGATTTTTGTACCGATAGAATTTAGACTGCATTTAGAGCTACAACAGACAATGTATTAGAAATTAATTAGTTAAATATTCATTTAATTAAAATATAGTGAATTTATCAAGTTTGAATAATGAATTTACAGCCTCGAGATTCGAAAGTGCTTTTGGTGTTGACGAAGCGAATATCGGGAAATTAAGAAGTAAGAGATATGTATGAAGCGTAGGGATACCTCATTGCATGATTTGATAAATTTTGGCTTTTATGGAATTGAAATTGATATTTTGGATTGAATTTGGAAACTGGAAATTGTGGTTTGAAGCTGTATTTTCATGCAGGATGGTTAGGCTAAAACAAACTATTCTGCTGCCGAAAGTTTTTCTAAATTAGGCTAAACCCTTTCAAAATATTGTTTAACATGATATTTAGCAAAAGAAATAAATTTTAGGTATTTAAATATTTAAATTCCTAAATGTGAATTTGAGTAAATTAAATCACAAATTTAGTCGTTGAATAGATTTTTATGAGAAATTACATGTTTTCCAATTTCTTGAATATTTTTATATCTTTGTGTTATTGAATAAAATTTTGCATGCTAAATATTGTTTTTTTATGACATGGTATAATTTCATGTTTTTTATATTGAATTTATGAATTAAAGTCTTATGAATTTATTTAAGACATGATTTATTAAACTTAACTCCGTAAACATTTCTGAAAATATTTTTGAAATGTTTTGAGACTGTTGGCCCTGTAGTTACCTGTGGGTACATGCATTTTTAATCCGTTCCGATGCTACTGACTTTAGCCCAGTCTTTAGCTCCCACAGGTGACACTTCGCTGGTGCTCACACTGTGGCCCTTTGACTATGGTCATACGTCTACTATAGTGCATGTGTCCATTAGGTGAAGTCTAGTCTTCACTAAACTTTTATTGAGGTGGTAATGTCACAGTACACATATACAGTATTTCACACTTTTCCACACATATGACAAGGGTTGGGCTGTCTGCAATGCCTTTATTTCCCATTTTCTTTACATAGTAAACATTTGTAATCATAATTTACAATTAAATAAGAATATTTACATATCATATTTCATTTATTGTTTATATATCCTGTTTATAATACAACAGTAGTACTGTAAAATAAATTTGAACATATAAAGTAAATGATTATACCTCTGTGATCTCCACTAGACTACCTCGGGGTACTCAAAGTGTAGCTGAAATCCTTGGATAGTATATAACACAGTCACTAGAAATACTCTGTGGATGGTGAAAGTAAAGGAATGAGCAAACCACGGCTCAGTAAAGGAATTGTATGCAAATCTTGATATCATAAAATCTATATGCCATAAAATCATTTATTTTCCTATAGGTGCACTAGAGATTTAAAGGAAGGAGGCTAGGGATTTGGATGGAGCATGAAAGATATTTTGAAATACTTGTCTTGTCTCGGAACCTAGAAGCGACTATAGGGAGTAAGTATTGATTGTTGAAATAAAACACTTTTCCATAACATTTCATAATGAATTTCAAATCAATACTTTCATAAATTAAAGCATTTAATCAAATAATCTAATATTCATATTAAATCACAAAAAGAATATTAGATTAATAAATCACCATTTCCATTTGAACAAATATCACTAAAAATTTCGTAAACAGTATCGTACTCAGTTTCGTACAGTAAACCGTTTAGAAATCATCACCCATTTCATTGAAAACATATGGATAATCATTTGTGATTTAATATCACCATTTAATTAAAACACTTTAATATCACATATAAATTAAATGGTGGAGACCAAGGCATCACCCAGATATAACATGCTATAACCCCCGTAGGGTATAATAATCATCTCATGAGATCTATGGCCATAGTCTATAATTATCCACAGTCGTACACTGATTAGGTGTCAATCGGAATGCTAAAGATAGGATCAGTATCAACAGCTTAACTATCACATATCACATATCAACATGACAAGGGGCCTATCAGTCTCAAAACAATATTCACATAGTCGTATCACCCTTATGGAAATCAATAAAATAGGTAAAATCTTCAGTTAGTCCATAAAAGTTTTATTTATCATATAGTGAATATCTACTGAAAATAATTTATAAAATATTCACTTCTCAACATTTCCCTTTATAAACCACTTATTACGTTGTAAAACATTTAGGAGAAATTTTTAGTAGCTTTACTTTCATTAATTTTGGTAACATGAATATTTAAATAATATTTTTCGGTATATCTATGTTTTATGAAAAATATTAAATATCTCATTTCCAAGGCTAGGAAATCATTCAAATATGCACAAAGATATTTAATGACATTTTTAAAAAAATTTCTAAGAAATTTTAGTAGCATAACAACTGCTAATACCCTAGCCTTCCTACAACTTCAAACGCAGTTCAAAAACAGCCAACAGTCACAATTTCAGAGTTTCCAAAGCATTTCATTTCTAAAATATTCTTATAAAATTATTTACATCAAAATCATGCATTCGAGATATCCTTACAAACTATATACGTATCCCTTACCTGTCTGACTTATCTGACCTCTTCAAGCGCACCACACGTAAACCGATACTCTCGGGTTGCAGATAATTTCACCAAAAATATTAGCTCATTTAATACTTATTTTTAAGCTACCTTTTATGTCTAATTGTAGCCACATTGTACACTGCAATTATTTATGCAGTATATTTTCTACTGGTACTAAAACACAACTTCTTCGTTTTAAGTCGAATTTTAAATCCGATCGCACCGGTAGATTCCTTGTAATTTCTACAGTCTAATGGTACCCTAAAATCATCAAAATGCAGCACCAAACCCTCTCCCCTTCATAAGGCCGAATTCATTGTCATGCACATCTTATTGTTTTTCAATAATTTAATTCCATATATTTGTTCTATCATGCGCAATCATCATTTTGGCACCCATTTCATGCATGAAACACTATGAATCCATGAAGTACTAAGCTTGGCCAAAACCCCCGTTAATGGCAAATTTTTATTTAGCTCAATTTGATCAAAACCAATCCTACTAACATGTTTAGCATGTTTAACTTAGTCTTCCTACACCATTAGAATTAAATGAAGCACTATGGATAGTGAAGAGCATACCTTGATCAAATCTTTAAGGTTTCCTATCTCTTAATTTTGCACTTATTTGAAAAACTATGGGTATGGCTAGAAAGAGGAGAGAAAGTAGATTAATTTTGATGAAGACAAGTTGTTGAGATTGTGTGTGTATAGAGAGAAATGGAAGCTTTTTGGTTTTCTTCTTTTCTTTTCTATGGTGGAGTGGGAGGTGAGCTTGAGGATGATGAATAGTGGCTAGCACTCCCTTAGAAGAAGAATAAAGAGTATTCTAGAAATAGGCAAAATTATCAAAATGTCCTTGGTTATGAAAATTTCAGATAATTTTGCCCTTAATCTTCCGTAGTAGTAAAATATGTAATTGCACTCCAAAATTTTGGATTCCATCATCAAATACTCTTATTAAATGTATTTTAATGAATAAAAGTAGTTTTGTCCTTACGGACTGCCGATTGCGTGAAATTACGAATTTACTCCTTACGGACCGCTAGTGAAATTTTTTGATTTGACCACCGATTTGATAAATCTCTTAACACTATCTTAAACTCTTTTTCATGTAGAATATCATGATATTTTTATTTTGTCCCATTTCATTTTAGTTTGGGTACAATTTACAAAAATACCTCAAGACGTAACTATCATTTTCCAATTTGTTTGTCACACTTTCCAAAATAATGAAAATAAGGTATTTTGGCCTCAAAATTTCCATAATATAATTATTACACCTTCCGTACACTATTTCTTCAGTCATACATACATCTGGGCACAAAAATTCAAGTAGGGCTCACATCACTATATACTTGTAATTTACAAAATATATTCGAAAATAAATGAATAATTAAATATTTATACATGTACAGTACGAAATAAATGGTTCTCACAGGTAAATCCCTGGTTAACATAGATCCAGGCACTCCTAGATTTGATTTGATTTGATTTTCGATTTCGATTGATATGCTATCTACGTATGTGATTTGAATAATATGTTTTGTGAATTATATTTATTTGAATTATTTATTTGGAATAATATCTTTATATGATTTAATATTGTTTACGGAGTAACTTATGATTTTTAAGGATCAAGAAATATTTGTCATGACTTATGGATGGCAATAGGTACCCTATAATCGGGTACTTGGACATACCCGACCCAATTATACCGGGTTTAGGTACCTTGTAAACCGGTAATTATTGGGTTAGGGTAGTAATATTACTACCCTTATCAGGTTCGGGTAGCATCCCTTGGGTACCCAAAACCCGATTATGATGTCACCGGGTATTTTAGGGTACCCAAACCCGATACCTGAACTCGTTTAGGTTAAACGGGTAATAGCGGGTACCCTAACTCGATACCCGTTTATCTGCACAAATAAATGTATGTAACTCATGAGATTTGAACCATGGCCAAAAATATTTCCATGCATGTGCCTTACCAAATGTGCCAATGTTTGTTCTTGATTTAACTTGTTATAAAAATAGATTTATATCTTAGAACAAATTATACTTAAGAGTTTAATGATCCAATTTAATGAAATGTTGCTGGCAACAAATAATAATAATAATAATAATAATAATAATAATAATAATAATAATAATAATAAATTTATTACTTAATTATGCTTAAGATAATATGATTTTTAAAATATATATAAAATACTAAAATTAAATTATGAAAAATTAATATAATAAGTTAAGATAAAATTCTTAACATATTTGCTATTTTAGTATAATGTATAGTAATATAGCCTATGATAAGAGATTAAAATGAAAAACATTTGAAATTAAAAACAATAGTATAATTTATGAGATTTATATTTTATTTTATAAGAGACTATTACAATGTAACATTAACATGTATAAATTATTATGATATGATATACATGATAAGAGATTACTATAATATATAATATACAAATCATTATGATAAGATAGTAAGATGCAGATATTACAATGTAACATTAACATGTATAAATTATTATGATAAGATAAACACGATAATAGGTTATTATAATATAATATACAAATCATTATGATAAGATCATAAGATGCACATGTTAAACATTAACATTAACATGCATCATTGTAACAGTCTGAATATACAATAAGTCACTCATTTTTACAAATATTTGACGGTTGGGCCGTCGCGATGCCTTAATCACTTAAACGATAACAGTAATAAACAGTGAAATTTATTTAACTTACAAATTCAAAATATGAATATTACATTATTCCTTATCATATTTACATCCCCTGTATTCTATTTACAACTAAAGTAGTATCATACAAAATTTCTGAATATATAAATGAAAATAAAATACCTCTAAGATCGTAAGTTTGCTGACTCCAGTAACCGAAATCGCAGCTGATAATTCGAGATGGTATGTCTTTTATCCAAATAAAATAACCTGTGGAGTGGAAATGAAGCGGTGAGCGACTACGTGCTCAGTAAAGGAGTCGTATGCAAGCTTGATATAATGAAACCTATATGCTGGAAAATATTTATTCTTCCTAACGGTTCACTAAGCACAATTAAAGGGAAGGATACTATAGTCGGCCGGGAAATCCAGATAGAGCATGGAAGGTGTCTTGAAATACCTGTCTTGTCCCGAAAACCCAAAGCGACTATAGGGAATAATTTATAAATTGTTATAATAAACAATTTAATACTTATTTTCAATAAATATAAATGGAATAAACCATTTAATTTCAGCATTTCAGTAGCATTTTAAAACATGTGAAGTACAGTAGTGAAACAGTACAGTAAACAGTAAAGTTTTTAATCCTTGAAATAGTATACATTCACTTCAGTACAATAGATTGAATCTCTTCAAAAATCAGTAGATAAACAGTTTAATAATTATTTCTAATTTAGAAATAATATTATAAACATTTTCTTTTCAATAGACAGTATTTTCAGTACAGTTCAGTAAACAGTAAATCAGTAAATAACAGTTCAATAACAGTATTTCTCAGTACAATACAGTAAAACAGTAATCAGTGAAATACAGTTCAGTAATCATTTTATAGTGGGTTGAGACTACGCAACACCCTACATCAATCATGCTATAACTATCCCCGAAGGGAAACAGTAACAGTATACAGCTAGATCTATGGCCATAGTCTATAGGGCGTCCGTGGAGTACACTTGCCAAGTGACCCCGGGACTGCTGATGACTTGGCGGGTAAATCAACTATGTGACAGTACAGTAATAGTGAGCATGAAGTTGGGGCCTAAAGTCTCTAAATCATTTAATTTCCATATGAAATACCTTTAAGGAATTTAAATAAAAATTATCATTTAATTAAATAAATATTCCAAAAAGGTAATAAATTCACTTATAATAATACAGTGAAAACAATCGATAAATATTCATGTTTTTAGTGAGAAATCTCATAAATGTTCTTTTTTAAAATATAAAACATTTTAAAGAATATATTTTTATTCTCACTTTAATAAATATTCATAACATGAATATTTAATTTAACATTTTTCATTAAAATTCCAAATTATGGAAAGTTAATGGAAATAAATTCCAAAATTCATAATTTACTTAAATTATGCATCTAAAATATTTCATGACATTTTATAATAATTTTTTGTAATTTTTCGGTAGCATAACAACTGCGAATTCCTAACCTCCTGCACTTAAAATACAGTATATAAAAACCAACCTTAAACCACAAATTGCATGATTTTCAAAGCATTCCATCATTCCAATAATTTCATAAATTCATACTTAACAAATCATGCAGTTCACTATATCCTTACAACTCACATACTTCTCCTTTACCTATCTAGCGATACCGACTCGTTCGGTAGCACCAATCGTAAACCGAAACTCTCGGCTGCAAAATAATTTTACCAAACATTATCATTAATTTTTCCCTTAAATTTAAGCTATTGAATTTTACCAAAAATGCAGCCATAAATTATACTACCTATGACTAACCAGTATAAATTATACCGGTAGTAAACTTTAACTTTCTCGTTTTAGTTCTATTTTCAAATCCGATTTCACCAGTCTTCTTCTCTTAATTTCTACAGTCATTTTTTTAAACCTTAAATTGCTGCATGATGACAGCCCCAAAAAGCCCTTGGCCGAAACCCCCTCTTGAACCATTCTCATGAATTTCAACCATTGCACAAATCTAAGCTTCCTAACCTTTAAATTCATGTTCCTTTATTTATTTTCTACCTTTTCTTGCAAGAAAATGCATGGTCTCCCTATGTTCCCAAGCAAACCGTAACCTCCTTTTATGGTGATAGAATGATATTTTGTGAATTTTATATGTGCTAATATATTTACTTTATTGATGTTTTATGCCTAAAAGAGCTTACTAATGTTTATTTTATGTTTTAGGTATTAAATATCAAAGTTGGAATTAAAAGGAGCTAAAAAGAGCAAAGTGCAGATTTTTCTGTCCAGCTTAAAAGATTGATGAATTTGACTAACATAATGACCTGATCTCAAGAAGTAGCCTTCATGGAAGTTGTAGAGGACTTCTCAAAATTTTCGGAATGTATAAGATTGAAAAAATCGGAGTTCGTTTGATGGTTCAAACGTCTAGACAAAATTAGTACAAAATTTTGGGCAGAAATAACGAGATAGAAAAGAAATTCCAACAAAGCAAGTTCAAGACAAGATTTTGTTGAGACAAGATAATTAATTAATTTTATTATGTCTTAGATCTATAATTAATTAATAAGAATAGGCCTTAGGAATTTTACTTAGAAAATAATTGCAAAAAGATTATGAGATAAAGGTAAGAGTTTGACTAGTCAAATTACTTGTTTCTCAAGTAAACTCTTATCTGAATCCCATATTGCTTAGGAAAGTTTTTTAAACTTTTCCTTAGGCCTATATAAAGAGCACAAGGCTCTCATAAACAACATCCCTCGCATCCCTCTTATCCCTCTTTCCTCTTAGTCTTTTGTAAGGTTTTCTTTAGGATTTTAATAAAAGTTTTATTTTCTTTCTTTTAATTTTGATATTGATGATTTCTTTTTCTTTAAAAATTTTATTTTTCTTCTTTTCTTTATCATTGGTCTTGCTGATTTCTTTCTTTTAAGTTATAAAATTATTTTCTTTTTAGTCTTCCCAATAGAAACAAATTTAATTTCGTATTTAATATTTTTCAAAGTAAACAATTTCTTTATAGTTTTTAGGATTAAATTGTTTTCTTTTCTTTTCTTTATTTAAATTGATTCTTCACTTAGGTTTATTAGGTTTTATCTATTTTATAATTTTATATGGTTACTGATTTCTTTAGTGATAATTATTTTGATTCTTGTTTTGTTTTTCATATTATTTGTTTTGTTCTTGCTAGTTTATAATCTTGATTCTAGATTTCTTGTTTTAGATTATTAAAGATTGATACATTGATTGTCTTTTGCATGATTCTTGATATGTCTAGTAAGTAGTTTTCTTATTCAGTTATGAGGTATATTGATTATTCTTGGAAAAAGCATGTTGTGAGATTCTTGAACCTATAATATAATTGTTGATTAAATATCCAAGATTCTCTTAGCACATTTGCATGATTATTTACTTGATTAGATAGTAGGGCCCACTATTTAATTTAATTAAATTATCTACTACCATATTAAAAACATAAGTCCGTAATTACTTATGGAGTTAATCACTAAGGATGGAGGAGAATTGAGGTTTAGATTAAATGAACCGAGCTTATGTGTTTGTTATCTAATGTCAACCCATATCTTTCTAGTTGTTAATGCTACTACAACTTATATCTAGAGAGCTTGTTCTAGGTAGGTTAAGTAGTTAGAGATTAGTTAAAGAGCTTGTTTTAACTAACGACTTAGTAAGGGAAGATGGTGTAACAGAGCTTGTTGTTATGCTATGGTTGACTATTTAATTGACAATAATATTTTGTAATCAATGATCAACATCTAAATCCAAGAATAATTAATTGCCTTGTAACTGAAGCTTTTTCATATTTGTTTATGATATTTAATAATCCTTGCTTTCTCTATTTTAGACATAGCTTACAAAACCCCCAAAATTTTCCAAAGCCCCAAATTTTATTCTTCTTTCCTTAAACCCTAAAATTAGATTTTTAATTTAATAATTAACTTAAATAATTCAGTCTCTATGGGTTCGACCCTTACTCCGCTATCTATATAATAGAGTTAGGAAGTTTTATTTTTGGTGACTGACGACACTTATCAAATTTTGGCACCGTTACCGGGGATTAAATTTTTGTTTAAGTTAATTATTTTAATTTAAAGTATGATTTTTTTCTTTTCCTTTTCAGGGATTGCATGTCTGACGAGGACTCTAGTCACAAATTGCAAAAGATTAGGGACTACATACAAGCAACCCGAAGCACAGTGATACAAATACCACATCGACAACCACCACCAACCACCACTAACGATCCACCTCTTACTGAGCCCACATTCAACCCTACTTTTGAGTTCTTTAGTGATTCAGAAGAGGAAGCTATGGCTCAAAATGCAAACAGGACTCTAAAGGAGTTGGCGGCTCCCACTATGGGCCAATAGCCCCTTTGCATTACTTACCCTACTTTATATGTTGCTTTTGAATTGAAGTTTGGTTTGATACATCTCTTACCAACATTTCATGGTCTTGTAGGTGAAGATCCACACAAAAATCTAAAGGAATTCCATGTGGTCTGCTCAACCATGAAGCCAGTTGGGGTTAGTGAAGAGCAAAGCAAGTTAAGGGCCTTTCCATTCTCTTTGGCAGATGCAGCCAAGGATTGGCTTTACTACTTACCTTCTGGGGCCATCAAAACTTGGGATGATATGAAGAAACTCTTCTTTGAAAGATATTTTCCTGCTTCTAGGGCAACCAACATTCGTAAAGAAATTTGTGGAATTAGGCAATTTAATAGTGAGTCATTCTATGAATATTGGGAAAGATTTAAACGATTATGTGCTAGTTGCCCACATCACCAAATTCATTAGCAACTATTAATCCAATATTTCTATAAGGGCCTATTACCTAATGATAGAAGTATGATAGATGCAGCTAGTGAAGGAGCTTTAGTGGATAAGACTCCTTAAGAAGCCCAAACTTGATCGCAAACATGGCTGCCAATTCTCAACAATTTAATACAAGACGTGATCCACCACCACTATCTAAGCAAGCACACGAGGTAAGTACTTCTTCTTTGGAAAAACAAATTGCTAATCTAACATCTCTTGTGTAACAATTGGTTGTAGGTAAAATGCAACAAGCCAAGGCTTGTGGAGTTTGCTTCAACATAGGACACCCTACTGATATGTGTCCAACCTTACAAGAAGATTCCATGGAGCAAGCTAATGTTGTAGGAGGATTCCCAGGGCCTTCCTAAGGTAAGTATGACCCTTACTCCAATTCTTACAACCCTGGTTGGAGGGACCACCCAAATATGCAATATGGAAATAGGTCTGCACCATATGTCCCACCACACAATAGGCCAAATAATTTCTAAGTCCCCAAACCTATATACCAAGAGAGGCCACCATCCCAAACACAACACCAAAGTGGAACAATGTCTCTTGAAGAAATTGTAAAGAACCTTGCTGCCTCTACTTTACAAAATCAACAAGAGAATAATTAAAGAATTACACATCTTGAGTGTCAAATAAGCCAAATGGCTACTTTCCTAAGCAGACTTGAAGCCAGGGAATTCAACAAGTTGCCATCTCAACTAGAGGTCAATCTAAGAGAGAATGCACATGCCATAACTTTGTGAAGTGGTAAGGAAATTGGCCCTAAGGAACCCTTAATTATAGATGTTGACAATGGCTGTAAAAACTATCAAGAAATTGAAAATTTAAGGGAAATAAAGGAGGATGTCAACTCTAATAATAAAGGAGACCAAGGGACCGATTTTGATAATGCAAATGGGGATGTCAACAAGTATAATGCAGGCAAGGAAGGATATGTCAGCAACCTTCCTCCACTTTTTAGAGTGGTAAGTAATAAAAATGTTCCATTTAACATAGGCACTTACCTTCCTCCTTTTCCTAGCAGGTTATCCAAAAACAAAAAAGATGAACAAGAAAAGGAGATTTTGGAAACCTTTAGGAAGGTTGAAGTCAATATTCCTTTTCTTGATGCCATCAAGCAAGTGCCAAGGTACGCAAAGTTTCTGAAAGAATTGTTACTAACAAGAGGAAATTGCAAGTTAATGAGAAGGTAAGTTTGGGGGAGAATGTTTCTACAGTTATCCAAAGGAAACTCCCTCCCAAGTGCAAGGATCCAGGTACATTTACTATCCCTTGTAAGATAGGTGATATTAGATTTGAAAGATACATGATAGATCTAGGTGCTTCGATTAATGTTATGCCATTGTCAATCTTTAAAAGTTTGAATCTTGGAACTTTAAATGTAACGGCCCAGCCCAACCGGCCATGGCCACCCTTTTTGGGCCCACGACAACGATCGCTGTGACAACGCTAATCATCCGTACTGTCCTCTCTATGAGGCGATGGGCTACCCACTGGGACCGCACAGGTCCACCTCACGCAAGGCTTTATCGAGAATAAATTCCCAATTCGCGTCCGCCATGACTTGAACCCCTTACCACTTGTAAGTGTCAAGTCATGACTAACCATTGGACCTAGGTCCAATGGTTATTCGTTACTCGAATTGCTTGGATGTCAAGGGTTCGAGTAGCGGCGGACGCGAAAGAAATCCGTGAGGACCTAAGTGCCACGTCAGCTGAACTGACGGGGGCCACCTCTAGAATCCAAAGCGGACAATACGGTTGAGTGCGATCGGCCCCATATGATACTGGTCGTCACAAAAAAAACGCGCGTTTTATTGTGACGCCCCAGGGTGCACCCGCTGGTCCATCGACCTGAGCCACCGCCCTAGGCGGGTCACTCATCCGTATTGTCCTCTCTGTGAGGCGATGGGCTACCCACTGGGACCACACAGGTCCACCTCACGCAAGGCTTTATCGGGAATTAAATTCCCAATTCGCGTCCGTCGTTACTCGAACCCCTTACCACTTGTAAGTGTCGAGTAACGACTAACCATTGGACTATGGGTAGCCCATCGCCTCACAGAGAGGACAATACGGATGAGTGACCCGCCTGGGGCGGTGGCTCGGGTCGATGGACCAGCGGGTGCACCTTGGGGCGTCACATTAAAGGAGATTGGTGTAATAATTCAATCAGCTGATAGATCGAATGCATATCTTGAAAGGGTAATTGAGGATGTACTAGTCCAAGTTAATGAACTTTTCTTCCCTGCAGATTTTTACATACTGAATATGGAAGATGATCACTCTCCTAATGCTGCACCTATATTGTTAGGTAGACTATTCTTAGAAACATCTAAGACTAAAATTGATGTGCACAATGGAACATTAACTATGGAATTTGATGGTGAAAGTGTTAAATTTAATATTTTTGAAGCCATGAGATATCCTAGTGATGTGCATGTTGCTTTTGGAATTGATGTTATTGATGATCTAACCCAACAGTTCTTTGAGCTAGGAAGAGAAGACAAGTTAAAGGTGGCTATAAGCCACAATTTAAAAATCAAAAACTTTGAAAAAGACCCCTTTGCTTATTTTAATAGTTTCCTAAAGGAGGAAGTTTTTGCTCTTCAGTCCCTACCCGAAGCAAGGTATGAAAATTTAAAGAGAGACTTTCTTATTACTAATACAAAGCTTCTTCCTTCTGTTGTGCAGGCCCCTGAGATCGAATTGAAGCCATTGCCAAAACATCTAAAATATGTGTTTTTGGGAGACAATGAAACCTTGCCTGTAATCATTGCAAATGGCCTCACACCAATGCAAGAAGAAAAGCTCATTCAAGTGCTTAAAGATTATAAGACAACCATAGGATGGACTATTATAAACATCAAGGGAATAAGCCCAACTGTGTGTATGCATCGCATCTTACTTGAGGAAGGTTCAAAACCAACACGAGAGGCTCAAAAAGATTGAACCCTCCAATGATGGAAGTTGTGAAAAAGGAGATCTTAAAACTCCTTGATGTTGGGATTATCTATCCAATCTCTGACAGTAAGTGGGTGAGCCCAATACAAGTGGTTCCAAAGAAGTTAGGCATCACGGTGGTGAAGAATGAAGATAACGAGTTGATACCAATAAGAATTCAAAATGGGTGGCGAGTTTACATAGATTATAGAAAATTGAATGCTACTACTCGAAAGGATCACTTTCCTTTACCTTTTATTGATCAAATGCTTGAAAGACTTGGTGGTAGAACTCACTATTGTTTTCTTGATGGTTATTCATGTTATAATCAAATTGTGATAGCCCCCGAGGATCAAGAAAAGACCACCTTCACATGCCCTTTTGGCACTTTTGCTTATAGACGCATGCCATTTAGTCTTTGTAATGCCCCTGCCACTTTCCAAAAGTGTATGGTAAGCATATTTTCTGATTATGGAGAAAATATCATAGAAGTTTTTATGGATGATTTCACAGTCTATGGAAACTCCTTTGATGAATGCTTAGACAACCTTACACTTATCCTTCGAAGATGCATGGAAACCAACCTTGTTTTATATTCTGAAAAATGTCACTTTATGGTAGAACAAAGAATAGTTCTAGGGCATGTAATTTCTACAAATGGCATAGAAGTTGATAAATCTAAGATTAGCATTGTTCAATCTTTACCTTACCCCACAATGTGCGGGAAGTGCGTTCTTTTCTTGGACATGCAGGTTTTTATCGTAGGTTTATCAAAGACTTCTCCAAGATTGCGTTACCTTTGTGTAAACTCTTACAAAAGTATGCTGATTTTGTGTTTGATGAGAGATGCAAGGAAGCATTCGACAAGTTGAAAGAATGTTTAATCTTTGCTCCAATCATTCAACACCTAATTGGGATCTACCATTCGAATTGATGTGTGACACAAGTGATTATGCAATTGGGGCTGTTTTGGGACAAAAAGTTGGAAGAGCTTCACAAGTTATCTATTATGCTTCAATGACCCTAAATGAAGCTCAACGAAACTACTCCACCACAGAAAAAGAGCTTCTTGCTATCGTCTTTGCTTTAGATAAGTTTTGATCTTACTTGCTTGGTACTAAAATAATTGTTTATTATGATCATGCAACCTTGAGATATTTACTATCCAAAAAGGAGGCAAAGCCAAGACTCATAAGATGGATCCTTTTGCTTCAAGAATTTAACCTAGAGATCAAAGACAAGAAAGGTGCAGAGAACTTTGTGGCAGATCATTTAAGTATATTGGAAAGAGAAAAAGATGCGTTACCACTTCAAGAGTTCTTTCCTGATGAAGAATTGATGGTAGTCAAAGTAACTACACCATGGTATGCTGATATTGTGAATTATTTAGTTACTAACACTTTGCCTCATGATTTGACTAGAGCACAAAAGGATAAGCTTAAGAGTGATGCCAAATATTATATTTGGGATGACCCTTACTTGTGGAAGAATTGCTCTGACCAAATAATAAGAAGGTGTGTCACACAAGATGAGATTCCATCAATCTTGACCTTTTGCCATATCTATGAGTGTGGAGGCCACTTTAGACCTAATAGGATGACAATAAAGGTATTAGAATGTGGATTCTTTTGGCCTACAATATTTAAAGATGCATACTTATTTTGCAAGACATGTGAGCATTGCCAAAAGTCAGGTAACATCTCTCAAAGAAACCAAATGCCACAAACCCCTATTCTAGTTTGTGAAATTTTTTATATTTGGGACATTGATTTCATGGGACCTTTTCCTTCCTCTTATAGTAATCCTTACATAATTCTTGCTGTTGATTATGTCTTGAAATGGGTGGAAGCTAAAGCCATTAGGATTGATGATTCTAAAGTTGTTGTAGAGTTTGTTAAATCTAATATTTTTGCTAGGTATGGAACACCAAGAGCTTTGATAAGTGATAGAGGGACCCACTTTTGCAATCGTATGATTGAAGCTTTATTGAAGAGTACCACATCACTCACAAGGTGTCTACAGCCTACCATCCTCAAACAAGTGGCCAAGCAAAAGTCTCTAATAGAGAGATAAAAAGTATTCTAGAGAAAATTGTGAACCCTCAAAGGAAAGACTGGAGTATGAGGCTTAATGATGCATTATGGGCATATAGAACAACCTATAAAACACCTATTGGGATGTCCCCTTATAGGTTAGTTTATGGTAAGCCATGCCATCTTCCTGTTGAGTTGGAACATAAAGCTTATTGGATTATAAAACAATGCAACATGAATTATGATGAAGTGGGAAACCATAGAAAGCTTTAGTTGCAAGAGTTAGAGGAGATTCGTAATGAAGCCTATGTGAACTCAAGGATTTACAACGAGAATACTAAAGCCTTCCATGACAAGAATATTGCAAGAAAGACTTTTGAAATTGGACAAAAAGTTCTTTATCACTCAAGGCTTAAGCTATTTCTAGGTAAGTTACGTTCTAGATGGGTAGGACTTTTTATTGTTACTAATGTTTTTCCTCATGGTGCAGTTGAAATTCAAAGTTCAAAAACTTCAAAAGCTTTCAAGGTGAATGGACATATATTGAAACCATACTATGAGGGATTTAAAGTCTACAATGTGGAAGAGGTGAAGTTGGAAGATCCAATCTACGAGGATTGAAAGAGGTGGCAATGTCGAGCAAACGACATTAAACAAAAGTGCTACTTGGGAGGCAACCCAAGGATGTAAAAACGAGGGAGTATTTCTTTCCTTACTTGTATTACCATTTAATCATTGAGTTTTTATTGTTCTTCTTTGCATGCTAGACTTACTTTGAGGACAAAGTAAGATTTAAGTATGGGGGGGGGGGGGGAATATTAGTTTACGAGTTTATAGAGTTTTTTTTAGGAAGTGGAAATTAAAAAAAAAGAGCTCAAAATTTATAGGAGTTTTAAAAGATCATGATATGTTTTCTTTCTTTTAAGGATTGATTCTAAACTAAAACAAAGTTTTATAAGAAAGTTGAAAGTATTTTGATTGTTATTATTGTTGAAGTGAATGCTTTCTAAAGAATTTATGTGAGTTCATGATTAAATATGATTGTTCATATGATATTGATTATGTGATTAGTTCATTGAAGTTGGTATAAGCAAAGGATAAATAGACAAGAACAAAAGAAAAAAATAAAAAAAGAACATAAAAAAAAGAGAAAAAAATAGAGGTTGAAAGCTTTAAATTCTACTCCAATGTTTTGAGTTGCTTGATCTTATTGATTAAATTCTTGAAGTGATTTGAAATATGAGTATGCAAAGCACTCTAAAAGAGGGCTTACTTGCTGAGTAACCGGGTGTTGGTATCACCAATATTAACATTCGCATAAAAAGGCAAGTAAGTACTTAGGGAAACCATTGTTGAAACCTCAAAAGAAAAAGAAAAAGAAAAGTTCTTGATCTATTGACTTTATTTTTAGTAATGCAAAGTGGATAATTGCAAAGTTGATATTATATGTTTCAGTTGTGTTGATTGTGAATATTGCATGAATTTATTTAGAAGTATGCATGAATATGAGAAGTAATGATTTGAATATGATTGACTTGATTATTTGACTCTTATTGAAGTTATGAGTTAAGAATTGAAAATTTTGAAAATATATCCAAGATCTTAATCTTGTTTTGAGTCTTAATTTTTAAATTTTTGAGTCTTATTTTGAATTTTTAGGATTGAGTCTTAAGTAAAAGATTTTGTGGGTATATCTTCTGAAAGCCCTCACAAGACACAACTCGTCCACTAGGGGTGACCTAGGGGTTTAAAGGCTTATTGCATATGCTAAATGCAATCGTGATTCCTACGAAAGTGAGTTAGGTTTTAGGAAAAGGATTTAAGATTTGGATTTTAAGATTTAGTTCTTTAGGAAGTTAGTTTAGGTTTTGCTTGAGGACAAGCAAAAGCTAAGTGTGGGGGAATTTGATAGGATGATATTTTGTGAATTTTATATGTGCCAATATATTTATTTTATTGATGTTTTATGCCTAAAAGAGCTTACTAATGTTTATTTTATGTTTTAGGTATTAAATATCAAAGTTGGAATTAAAAGGAGCTAAAAAGAGCAAAATGCAGATTTTTCTGTCTAGCTTGAAAGATTGATGAATTTGACTAACATAACGACCTGATCTCAAGAAGTGGCCTTCATGGAAGTTGTATAGGACTTCTCAAGGTTTCCGGAATGTATAAGATTGCAAAAATTGGAGTTCGTTTGATGGGTGAAACATCTAGACAAAATCAGTATGAAATTCTGGGCAGAAATAACGAGATTGAGAAGAAATTCCAACAAAGCAAGTTCAAGAGAAGATTTTGTTGAGACAAGATAATTACTTAATTTTATTATGTCTTAGATCTATAATTAATTAATAAGAATAGGCCTTAGGAATTTTACTTAGAAAATAATTGTAGAAAGATGATGAGATAAAAGTAAGAGTTTGACTAGTTAAATTATTTGTTTCCCAAGTAAACTCTTACCAGAATCTCACATTGCTTAAGAAAGTCTTTTAAACTCTTCCTTAGGCCTATATAAAGAGCACAAGGATCTCATCCCTCACATCCCTCTTATCCCTCTTCCCTAATAATCTTTTGTAAGGTTTTCTTTAGGGTTTTAATAAAAGTTTTAGTTTTTTCTTTTAATTTGGATATTGTTGATTTCTTTTTCTTTAAAAATTTTATTTTTCTTTTCTTTATCATTAGTCTTGTTGATTTCTTTCTTTCTTTTAAGTTATAAAATTATTTTCTTTTTAGTCTTCCTAATAGAAACAGATTTAATTTCGTATTTAATATTTTTATAATATTAAACTTAAATTTTATGATCTTGAATGTAATAGTACACAGTACAGTAAATTAACATATTTTATACATAATGTACGGTTGGGTTGCCTGTGATGCCTTTAACACTTGATCATTAACAGTAATAAATGGTGAACATTTATTCAATAAATTCGGAATATAAAAATTTTTATAATATTCCATACACTTTACATCCCCTGTTTCTATTTTACAATAATGTAGTATTGTACACAAGTGTCTGAATATATAAGAGAAGTGATTGTACCTTTAATTTTAAATGCTCTTTGTCCTAGTGGCTACTCGCAGCTATATTTATCCGAGGAAACCATCAAATAATCCTCGTAATTAATTTGAAAAATTTTAAAAGTAAAGGGGTGAGCGAACCACGTGCTTAGTAAAGGAGTCGTATGTTGCTTGATATAATGAAATCTATATGCAGCAAAACACTTAATTTCCTAACGGTGTATTAGGCACTGTAAGGAAGGATACTATAGTCGGCCGGGAAATCTAGATGGAGCATGGAAGGTATTTTGAAATACCTGTCTTGTCCCGAAAACCCAGATCGACTATTGGGAGTATTTTATAAATTGTTTCTGATAAAACAATTTAATACTCATTTTTTTTCATAATTATAAAGGGAATAAGCCATTTATTTCTCTTCACTTCAGTACAGCTCGAAACACGTGACAGTACAATGGTAAAATAGTAGTTACAGTAAACAGTCTTTTCAGTTTAGTAGCTTATACATATCCAAATCACTGGATAACAGTTCAGTAATTATTTCTATTTTAGAAATAATTTTCATACGGTTCTTTTTCAATAAACAGTTAATCCTTTCAGTTCAGTAAACAGTAATCAGGCACTTTCAGTACTGTACAGTTCAATAAAATAGTATTTCTCAGTACAATACAGTTCAGTAAAACAGTATTTCCCAGTGCAGTACAATTAATAGGATTCAGTAAATCCCTTTAGTAAACAGAAATCAGTAAGTTGAGACTAGGCATCATCCTACATCATATCATGCTATCATCGTCCACTAAGGGACACAGTAATCATCCCCAAAGGGACAAAGTAACGGTATACAATGAGATCTATAGCCATGATCTATAGGGGGTCCTCGGTGTATACTTGCCAGGTGACATCCTGTCACATCCCGTTACCATATTTTTCACCTTATTTTACACGATTCCTTCGGTTGGGCTGTCTGTGATACTTCACTTTTACTAACTGTTAAACAAATGTACAGTACATTGTTTATATTATACACATCCCCTATCTTAATTAATCAGATAAGTAGTACTGCAGATATGTCTAAATACAGAAATAAATGATCATACCTCATACAAATCAATCGGTCTGTCACATTGTCCTTTGTGTACAGCCGTGATCGACAATCAGTTGATCTCACAATCATTAAAACCTGAAATGTTTAAAATTAAGGGGTGAGCAAACCACGGCTCAGTAAGAGAGTTATATGTCACACTTGATATTCAGCTATCTATATGCTGAAAATATTTTTTTTCTTCACTTTCTTTAAAATCTTCCTAGCTGGCTCTAGGCACACATGTAGGAAGGATACTACAGTCGGCTAGGGATCCAGATAGAATAAGGTAGGTATTATAGAATACCATACTTGTCCCGGAACCTAGAAGCAACTGTAGAGAATATCAATTTTGTTGTTTCAAAACGATAAAATTTTCGTTTTTCCACAGAGTAAACCACTTGTTCCTTTCCACTTCAGTATACTTTAAAACACTTGACAGTTCAGTAATAAAAACAGTGGTTTACTTCTCTTCTCTTCTCTTCTCTTCAGTACAGTAAAAACAGTACAGTACAGTGATTTGCAAATATCAAATCATTGGATAATTACTTCTTCGATTTTCTTTATCTTAGAAATAATTCTTATGTTACTCTTTTAGAATAAACATTTATTTCTCTTTTAAAATCAATAACCGTATCATACTAAAGCCTCATAAGAAATGCATTTAAAATAGTCATAGTATCGATATATGCAGAAAACAAATGCCATAATAATGCATTTCATACTTTAAATCATTGTATGAATTCTTTAATGCATATATCTAAAATTCATACTTGTTTCAAACATGCATCATACTTTAGAAACTTAACATCATAATTAATAAAACTTTTTATACAATTCATGGAGACTAGGCAAAATCATATAGCCAGTATGCGGTCATGACACTTACTTCTTCCTCCGAAGAGGGAACATAATACCTATGGCCATGGTATGGGCTGTAGACCTGATCAGAGTCGTACAACAAACATATACATACACCACGAAGGACCAACATACCCACAAAGGATGTAATCATACACAATGTGGGCGAGAACATTCACGACGTGGTTAAACTTATGCCACAATGTGGCAGACATGACAGGCAATAACATAAACTATAGGAAGGCCTTAGTCTCAAAACTTACTTACATACAATTGATATAAAATAGTAAGGATCGGGCGTGCTAGGGTCTAAGTTAACCTGGGGGGTGCCACTCCGATACCTTTTTCGGAAAACATACTTATAGCATTATTGAAAAATATACATAGAAATCATAAATTCGTTTAGCTAATTATCAAAAGACTAAGGAATTTAATTTCAGAACGAAATTCATGTTTTAAACATTTCTTTATAAATTGCGATGAAGACAGTTTGAAAAATCATCACTGAACATATAAAAAGGTAAAACTGTCCTTTTTCCACCATAAAACATATATGCATGTTTTTTTTCTGTGCGTTTAATTGAAAACATAATTTTATAATTATCGGAATTCAAATAAATTATTTTTATACTTTATGAAAATAAAATATTTATTTTCTAAATTTAAATTCTCATCACCATGTTTTCTTTTAAAAACAAATGTAGGGACCTTTAGTCTCGAAATCATAATTATTCATCATTTCTTAACCTTTATGGAATATTCATAATTAATTATTTCCATAATTAAAACCACAAAGGTTTTCTGTAAAATCAAGTGAAAATTTGTAAAAATATTCACTTCAGTCTCTTTTTCATTTTCATTTCGTTTCACGTGAATTATCACCTATCGGAGTAAATTTAGGTGATTTCCTTTTTCACCATTTTCAAAACATGAATATTTTAAAACTAATTATCAATATATTCATGTTTTATGAAAACTAATCGATTTCTCGATTTTCATGTTAGAAATCGTTTCACGTGAAATCAAATCTTTTATTTTGGTTTTCGATGATTTTCGGTAAATTTCAGTAATTTTTTCGATAATTTTTCGGCATTATAACGGCTACCGATTTGGTTAGCCTCCTGCACGAAAATACAGTTTATATTTTCAACCGGTGTTTCATCACAATTTCATCCGATAAACCATCACACTATAAAACCGATAGTTATCTATAGCATTTATAAAATTAAATGCAATTTAAAAACATGGCCGAATATCCTTACAGGCGGCACATGTCTCCCTTACCTGTTTCGGGTCGGCGACTGCCTCTCGAAGGTCGCGCCTGTGTTCACCTGGCCCGATTCCATTGGCTCGGTCATCGAGGGAATTTTCTGGAATTTAAATTCTAAATTTTAGAATTTTTTCATAATTATTTAAATAAATAAATTATTTAAATAATTTATCACTTTCCGGGATTTCTTACCGTTTCCCGTAATTCCCGGGTTTCTGAATTCTCGAGATTTCTCGTAATTTCCAAAATTCTCCTTTTTCTCCCTCTTTCTTCTTTTTCCTCTTTTCTTTCTTCCTTTTTCTCTTTTCTTTTCTTTCTCTTTTTTTTTTCTTTTTCTTTTTCTTTTTTTTTTCTTTTTCTTTCTCTTCCCGTCAGACCGGTTACCCCCCTTCACCGCCGGTTCTCCTCCGGCGACCGGTTCTCCGGCGGTTCAGGTGCCCTTTAGCTGGCCGACGGCACGGCGAGTCCGCTGGTGGTCTCCGTTCGGCCTGGATTGACGGTACGGCGGCGGATCTACTCGGTTTACCTTCGATCTCTTCTCCTCCTCCGTCGGCGTTCCTCCGCCGTTCACCGCCTAAACCGTGGCCTCCATCCTCTTCCTCTTTCCCTGGCGATGCTTCGGTGGCAGTGGCGGCAACCAATTTCGCCGGTACCGCCGGTTTCCATTTTCTTTTCTCTTTCGATTTTCCGCCGGTTTTTCCTTCGTTTTCGTTTCTGTTTTCTTTCTTCTTCCGCCTCGGGTCACCGTCGTTCGCTTCTCCTCTCGCCGGCGACGTCGCGCTCCTCTCCTTTCTCCCTCGATCGGCCGACCGACGGTGGCCGGCTTCCTCTGTTTTGTTTACGTTTTCTCCTCTGTTTTAACAGAGGAGAAAATAACATGGGAATCGGGTATATCCCGATTCCCTTTTTCTCTTTTTCTTTTTTTTTTATAAATAATATATATAATTATATTTATATAATTATATATATAATTATTTTATGATATATATTTCATATAATACCATATATATATATATATATCTATACATTTAAAATCAAATACTATATATATTTATATATTATATATTTATATACAAAAATGTATTATAATAACATACATATGTATTTATTTAACATAAAATAGTATATATATCATTTTATAATATATACTATATTTCATATATACATATGTATTTATATAAAAACATATCAAAATATATTTATATAATCTAATCATATAAATATATAATATATGCATTTTATTTCATTTAATTTGGATTTTCTTAATATCCATTTATTTCTCCTTTTTATTTCCTATTTAATTTGGATTTCCATTATCCAAATTAAATTTCCTCTCTTCATTATTTTTCATGATTTCTCATCTTATACTTATTTCCACTTATCTGTTTTCTTTAATATTAATTTCTAATATTAATAATTTCCAATAAATGAAAAATTTGCGGTTATCACACATCCGGGACCGCTGATGACTGGCGGGTCAATCAGCCACGTGACAGTAACAGTAACAGTAGTAGGCATGAATCTCGGGGCCTAAGTCTTAAAACAGTATAAAAACTGTACCACAACCTCTATGGATCTTATTCAAAATAATTTGAAATATTTCATGTTTATCTATAAGGCTCTTACATTTTCATATATCATCACTTTTATGAAATTTATAAAATAAATAAGATCAGTGTTTAGTTCCATAAAGGTATAAAATCATTTCTTTTCCCATAAAAATACCTTTAAGGAAATCCCATGAATCAAATCATTTATTTAAGTAATTATTTCCAAAAAGGTATTTATTTCTCATTTCCACATACCATAAATCAGTCGGTAAATATTCATGTATTAAGTGAGAACACAATAAATATTCATTTTGAATATTTAATATCATATAAAACAAAATTAATTTCTCACTTTAATGAAAATATAAAACATGAATATTTAATTTTATAACTTTATCAAAATTTCCAATTTATGGAAAATTGGTGGAAATTATATTCAAAATTTCCCATTTAAATCATTTCATGCATCTAAAATATTTTATAATATTTTAGAATACTTTTGGAAATTTTCTGACAGCATAACGGCTGAGGATTCCTAACCTCTTTCACACAATTCGCAGTATGTAAACCAGCTTATCAACCACAATTTTTGCATGTTTTCAAACCAAATCATGCATCCAATATTCTCATAAAATTTAGCTTAAGAAAACATGTAATTCATTATATCACTACAACTCACACACTCCCCCCTTACCAGTCTTATGAAGCTGAGCTTCTCAGTTATGTTTATCGAATTCCATCAACTTTGGCTGCAAAATAATTTTATAAAAATTATTAATATTTTCCCTCTTATTTTTAAACCACTAGTATTCATAAAATGCAGCCACTAATATTCTGACACAAGTACAACCAATATAAATTATACTGGTGCTAAAGCTCAACTTCTTCAATTTAGTTCCTTTTTCGATTTTAATTTCACCAATCTTCTCCTTTAAATTTCTATATTTATTTTCTACTATTAAGCCAAAATTCAGCATAATTTCTTTATTCAACATGACATGGCCGAAACCCTTTTCTTGGCTAATTCCACGATTTTGTCTCTTTTCTTCAAATTGTTGTTTCCAATTGGTTCCTTAATGTCCACGTGAGCATCCTTTACCATTTTCATGCATTAACATGCCAATTTCCTATTCTTCCATGTCCAAACCGAAACTCCCCTATCACTAAGCAAATTTTTGATTCTTCATCATTCCAAGTTTCTAAGTTTTCTCTTCATTTTATTTATATTCTATAATTCATTTCTCATCATCTTCATACAATTTCTAGCCATAGTTCTTGCTTGTTTTCAATCTATATCAAGATCTCAACTTGTGCTAATTCCATGATCTAATGGGATTTAACTAAAAGTAATTCTATAACCATGTTTATTATGTTATAAAACATGGAAATATACCATTAAATATCAAGAAAAACATGGAATTATGGAAGCTCACCTTGACCAAATGGCGCCCTCCCAAAACAGAATTTTATTTCTGCTTCAAGTCAGCCTCACTTCCCTTGTTTCTTAGCTGTTTAAATGAGGGAGGAAAGATTGATGGTGGAGGTTAAGTGGTTAGGTATCTAAGTATGTTATCTTGCTGAATTTTTCCTTGAATAAACGAGATGCAAAACAGAGCACCAAATGAAGCCAAAACAAACTTTTCGTAGACAGTAGGCAAGTCGACCAAGAGAAGAAATTTTTGCTGAAATTGGTTTCCATCAAGTCCTCTTTTTATTCAACGAAACCAATAGGAGATTGCCACCTTTCTTACTTATCTATTTTCTCATCATTTTTATGTCTTATAAGCATTAAAATTCTGAAGAAATTGGCAGCATAAAGGAATGGTTGGAATGGTTCATTTGCTGTCCCATTTTTGACCAAGTTCACTTCTCCTTTTTGTTTTAGTTCAGCCAATAAAATTTTCTTACATGGTAAACTTTGAATGCTCTATCTTTTAAGCATTATTTCCATTATATTTTATACTATAAAATTTATATTTCAACAGCCTTTAAATGGCTGAGCAGGGACGGTACCATAGCAGCAGAAAGTGGCGTGAAAGTCCACCTTTGCTGCACCGACTTCCTTCTCTTCTTATTCTAGACTTCATCCAATAAAATTTAACCTTATGTTAATTTGTTAACTCTTCTTCCTTTTTTTTATATATTATACACGTTTGCTTTCTCACTTTCTTTGGCCATTTCCAGCCGTGGAACATTAATTGGAGCAGAAAAATGGTATGAAATCTTCTTATGGTTGCACGGTTCCTTGACTTTTCTTTGCCTCTTTTGATATCTATATATCTCAGCAAAAATCAGCCATATATCCTATTAAAACCATCCTATTTATCTACTATTATTTATTCATTTTTTAATATTCATTTCAACTCTTATACACCATATTAAATTATAATTCCATAATTTAAAGTGGAAATCCATATTCAATATTTATTTAATTCCACTAAAGAATTTATTTCCACTATCATTCATTTACAAATATGGTTACAATGTTATAAAATCGAGTCTCACATTGAATTTGTCTAGTGAGTAGTTTTCTTATTCAGTTATGAGGTAAATTGATTATTCTTAGGAAAAGTATGTTGTGAGATTCTTGAACCTATAATATAATTGTTGATTATATATCCAAGATTCTCTTAGCACATTTGCATGATTATTTGCTTGATTAGATATTAGGGCCCACTATTTAATTTAATTAAATAATCTACTACCAGATTAAAAACATAAGTTCGTAATTGCTTATGGAGTTAATCACTAGGGATGGAGGAGAATTGAGGTTTAGATTAAATGAACCAAGCTTATGTGTTTGTTATCTAATGTCAACTCATATCTTTCTAGTTGTTAATACTGCTACAACTTATATCTAGAGAGCTTGTTCTAGGTAGGTTAAGTAGTTAGAGATTAGTTAAAGAGCTTGTTTTAACTAACGACTCAGTAAGGGAAGATGCTGTAACAGAGCTTGTTGTTATGCTACGGTTGACTATTTAATTGACAATAATATTTTGTAATCAATGATCAACTAAATCCAAGAATAATTAATTACCTTGCAACTGAAGCTTTTTCATATTTGTTTTTGATATTTAATAATCCTTGCTTTCTCTATTTTAGATATAGCTTACAAAACCCCCAAAATTTTCCAAAGCCCCAAATTTTCTTCATCTTTCCTTAAACCCTAAAATTAGATTTTTATTTTTATAATTAACTTAAATAATTCAGTCTTTGTGGGTTCGATCCTTGCTCCGCTATCTACATAGTAGAGTTAGGAAGTTTTATTTTTGGTGACTGACGACACTCATCATATGGCAAATTTTTATAGAGCCAAAATAAATTAAATCCAATGGTTGAAATAAATTATACACCTTTAATTTAGCTAGAATATAATTTGAAACAAATTGAAACATCAAAAATTGGTAGATCCATACCTTTGGCCGAATCCTTCTTGGCCTCTTTTCTCCTTGTGCTTTTCTTCTTTTGATGAGATTTTGGTGTCTATGAAGAGAGGAGGTGATGTAGAATAATTTCTCTAGAAATGATTATGATGAAAAAATGACTATTTCATATGGTTTTTCTTGGTTTTCTTTTCTTTTCTTTTGTTTTTCTTTCTTTTTCCTTGTGGGTGTCGTGGGGTTGCTGGGCAGGGATGATGAATAGTGCCAGCTGTCCCATTTGCTGAGTCAAAAACAAAAGTCTAGGAAAGCTAATTTACCTTTTTGCCCTTGGTTATGAAAAATCTTGACAATTTTCGCCTTAAATTTCTGTAATCGTAAAAACCACGTAATTGGACTCCAAAAATTCTGATTCCATTACCAATCAATTATATTTAATGTATTTTGATGATTGGAAGTGGTTTCGTTGACGCGCGATGCACCGATAATGAGAAATTATGATTTTACCCCTTGCGGACCGCCAACGAAATTCTTTGATTAAATCACTGTTTTAATTAATCTCTTGGCACTATGTTATTCTCCTTTTCATGTAGAATCTCATGATATTTTTATTTCATCCCAACTCATTTTAGTTTAGGCGTAATTTATGAAAATGCCCTCGGGATGTATCCATCATTTTCTAATTTGTTTTCCAAAATTCACAAAATAATTTCAAATGGCATAAAAATTATTTTTATGCCTCCAAATCATTATTTTATATTTATTTCACCCACAGTACACTGTATTATCAGTCTTAAGTCCATCAAAACCATAAAATTAAAGTGAGGCACACATTTTAATTTTACTTAAAATCATAAAATAATTTACATTTCACTATACACATAATTACAAAATTAATGTATAGTGTAGTAGAAACAGGTCTCACAATCATTATGATAAGATAGTAAAATGCATATATTACAATGTAACATTAACATGTACAAATTACCATGATAAGAGATTATTATAAATTATAGTATAGAAATTATTATAATAAGATAGTAAGTGTGATAACCACAAATTTTCTATTTTTAAAAATTAATATTTAAGAAAATAGATAAGAGGAAATAAATAAATAAAAGTAAATAAATAAAATTTATTTACGAGATGTGAATATCGTTGAAATTCTCGAAAATAAGGAAAGGAGGAATTTAATTTGGATAAATAGAAATCCAAATTAAATAGGAAATGAAAAGGAGAAAATAATTGGATATTAAGAAATCAAATTTAATGGAATAAAATGCGTATAAGAATATATTTATATAATTAGATTATATAAATATATTTGCAGATATTTTTATATAAATACATATGTATGTATTTGAAATATAGTATATATATATTATAAATGAATATATACTATTTTTATTAAATAAATACATGTGTATATTTTTATACAATTTTGTATGTAAATAAAAATATATATATGAAATATATATATATGTTAATTCTAATTAAAGAGTGTATATATATGTATATTATGTATGGAATATATATATTGTTATAATTATATTGATATATATTATATAAATATAATTATAATACAAAACAAAAAAAAGAGAGGAAATGGGATCGGGAGAACCCGACCCCGTTCCATTTCAACAGGGCCGACGGCAGCAACAGCTGCCACCGTCGGCGAGAAAGAGAAGGGAAGGGGAAGACGCCGCCGGCAAGAGGAAGGAAAAAAGCCGGCGACAGAAAGAAGAGAAGAAACGGAAAGAAAACGAAGCGAAATCGAAGCGGAAACCGGCAGAAAACCGAAAGAGAAGAAAAAGAGGAACTGGCGGCACCGGCCAAATTGGCCACCGCCACTACGACCGAAGCACCACTGGAGGGAGAGGAAGACGATGGAGGCCACCAGAGGCGCCGTGAACAGCGGAGGAAGGCCAGCAAAGAGGCAGAAGAAACCGAATGAAAATCGGCTCGATCCGCCGCCGTGCCGCCGATCCAGGGCAAACGGAGGGCACCGGTAGCTTCGCCGTGCCGTCGGCCAGCTGAGGAGCCAGTGAACCGCCGGAGAACCGGCCGCCGGTGAAGAACCGATGAGGAAGAAAGCTGAACCGGCCAACGGGAAAAAGGAAAAGAAAAAGGAAAAAGAAAAAGAAAAAGAAAAAGAAAAGAAAGAGAAAGAAAAGAAAAGAGAAAAAGGAAGAAAGAAAAGAGGAAAAGAAGAAAGAGAGAGAAAAAGGAAAATTTTCGGGAATTCGAAAAATTCTCAGGAACTCAAGAATTTCAGGAATCGGTAAGAAATTCCGGAAAGTGATAAATTATTTAAATAATTTATTTATTTAAATAATTATGGAAAAATTCTAAAATTTAGAATTTTAATTTCCAGAAAATTCCCTCGATGACCGAGCCGATGGAATCGGGCAAGGTGAACACGGGCGCGACGGACGAGGCGGTCGTCGACCTGAAACAGGTAAGGGATGCATGTGCAGAACTGTAAGGATATTCAGTCTGTATGATTTTAATTATGAAATATTTTATGAAAATATTTATGAAAATATTGCGATAAATGATTGGTTGGAAAATTGTGGTGAAGTATCGGTTGAAATTATAAACTGTATTTTTCGTGCAGGTGGCTAGCCAATTGGCAGCCGTTATACTACCGAAAAATTATCGAAAATTATCCAATATTTCTAGAAAATTTCATAAAATCATAATAAATGATTTTATTTCACGAGAAATGATTTTCAATCACGAAAATTGAGAAAATGAGTATTTTCCATAAAATCATGAATAAAATGAGAGTGATTTTACAATATTCATGTTTTCAAGAATGGTGATAATGAAATCACCGAAAAATCTCTTCGAGAATAGTGATAATGAAATCACCAAAAATTCTCTTGATATGTAAGTTACACGTAATACGAGATGAAAAATAAAAGGAAATAAAATGAATATTTTTGTATATATTTCTTAAATATTCACTAAATGATTTTATAACCTTTATGGTTTTAAATTATGAAATTATATATTTTTATAAATTCCATAAAGGTTTATTTATGATGAAAAATACGATTTTGAGACTAGTTGGCATTCTATCATGCTGATATGTGATATGTGATATGTAGTCCCGGCCGACACCTGATCAGTGATCCGTCGAGGACAATTATAGACTATGGCCATAGATCTGACACGATGATTTTATACCCTTCGGGGTCTATAGCATGATATGAGTAACGACCCAGTGGACGGGCTGGGCGTGTGTGCCTAAGTCTCCATATATGATATGTTTTAAATGAAAATGTTTTACGTGATATGTGATATGTGAAATGTAAATGTTTTACATGGTATGTGATATGTAAAATGAAATGATTTATAGCATTTTTATAAAATGCTTATTTCAATACTGATTTTAGTACTACGAGATGATTTTCAATTGATATGTAATATGAACATGTGATATGGATCAGAAGAAAAAAGGAGGAAATTAAATCTAATATTCTTATTTTCATTTTAAAATTGAATATTAGATTTAAATGATTTATATGTTATAAAAAAAGGGGATTAATAGCTTATTTTGCTATTTTAAAGTACTGTACTGATTATGATTGTACAGTAAAATATGAAAAGAGTTTAAATGAGAATGATGATGATTTAACTAATATTCTTTTCAAAGAATATATGAATATTAGTTACTTTATTTAAATGCTTTATTTTATAAAAGCATTATTTTGAAAAGAATATGGAAATGATATGAAATGAAAAGGTAAAAGGATATAAATTTCAGACGAAAAGAAATTTATTACTCTCTACAGTTGCTTCTAGGTTCCGGGACAAGATAGGTATTTCAAAATACCTACCTTACTCCATCCGGATCCCTAGCCGATTGTAGCATCCTTCCTACATGTGTGCCTAGAGCCCATAGGAAAAAAAAGAAAAAGATTTTCAGCATATAGGAAGCTGAATATCAAGTATGCATATAATTCCCTTACTGAGCCGTGGTTTGCTCACCCTTTAATTTTAACATTTCAGGTTTTCGAAGACCGTGAGTCTAACAATAAAAGGATTTTCGACTGCGCATTTGAGGACGATGCGACAGGTCGATTTAATAAATAAGGTATGATCATTTATTTTATGTATTTAGACATATTCACGGTACTACTTTCTTATGAAGTAAGATAGGGGATGTATCTCATATTAAAATTTAATATGAAATTGTTAATATGTAAAAGAAAAGTAAAGTATCGCAGACAGCCCAACCATATAAGATGTATAGAATAAGGTGAAAAATAGGGTCACGGGCTGTGACAGATTTAATGGTGTCAGAGCACGGTTGGCCTGATGTCTGTCGATATTTTGGAAAGAAAATGTGTTGAAAAAGTTAACATCCCCTGTAGTACTGTGTAGTCTAAATACATAGAGAAAATAAATGGTTGTAAATTGAGTTAAGTGTTTAGAAGGGAGTGAGCATTATGAACTAAGAATGCTAAAAAGGGAAAACGGCTCAGGAATGTTACCTGAAATGGTGATCTTATGATTTGAATGAAGGTCGGTTCGGTAAAGAACAGAATTGGACTCGGTGAGGGTCCCACCAGTACTTTTCTGTCCGGATTGAACTAAGACCTGAAAGTGATGATATAAAGGAGGGGAATGAAGTATCATCACTAAATAGATATTAAGATCACCGATTGAAGGTATTTTGAGGAGAGAGAATATTTTGACCAAAAATGACCAAAATACCCCTACCCCCAAAATTTTACCGGGAGTCAAAATAGACCAACAGATGTTGGAATTGACTAATTTGACAGAGAAAATGATGGTGTAATGAGGCATTTAATGCCAAATGATCTGTATATCAGTCATATTCAGATTTTCTATCTAAATCAAATAAGATTTTGAAATGATGATATATTGTGAGAAGGGATATCATCATTCTATGGATAAGGAAATAAATGGTTTAAATGTATAGTGAGGAGAAAGAAATAAATGTTAAAATGATGAAAATGCCCCTATGTGGGATTATGGTTTGAATAGTGATAAAATCAAGTCGATTTTGAATCTATTGATAGTAAAGGAGTTATTAATGGTATAAAGGATACAATATGAGTATAACGATCCCTATTATAAATTTCATTACACTTAGTGTGCGGATACGACCCAAATGGTTATAGGGAAGTCGCAGGATGAGCCACTCAGTTATTGATTCTTAAGGGTCGGAGTTAAAAGTGTATTAACGGGATATTAATTACGGGATCATTGAATATGTGTAAAAGTAAAATGATTTCTGATGATGAATGAGAAAGAAATCAGTATAGATGATGAAATCTATATCAGTACGATTAATTTTGGTTCTATACATTCATATAGTTTCTGAAGTATCCAATGGATAATCATAGAACCAGAATAGTTTGAAATATGTTTTATGGAATAATATACTGTATGGAGTATATGAAATTGGAAAATGTACATAAGGACAATAAGTGCAGATAAGAGATGAGGATGATAACAGCTAACCTAAATTATAAGATGAAAATGATTTTAAAATGAATTACAGTAATAATAAATCAGTTAGCTGTGAAAAGTGTTAATCAAATAATTACACATGATACAGCATACAATTAAGATGATCGATATGCTGTGAAATATGAGGAAATAAATGAATTAAGGCGGAGCAGATGTTAAAATGATTTAAATGTTAAATGCCTTTGCCTTGAGGTTATATAGTGAAATGATGAGACATAGAGATGAAATGTCTAACACAGTAAGAAATGAATGATTAAAGAAAGTATCGGATGAGATTCTTGATGAATTTTCAGAGTTATATAGATTGGAGAAATCGAACTAACGTTGACTCGATAACAAATATGAAATTTATTCTTAAGCTTATATTGGAGAATATAGAAGAATCCGAAAAGCTTAAGAAATAACTCTGGAAAATTTGTGGATAATGAAATTCACTTGTATAAAAGGAATTGATGGAAATACAGATGATGTGATTGAGGATGAATTAAATGGAGTATTAAATACCTATTACGAATAAAGTTCTTGTGAAGAACAAATAATCGGCCATATGAAGTGATGCCTTATTTGAATTAATCGGAAATGTATAAGGAGTTTATAAGAGCAATCTTTGTAAAAGGCATCATCAGATGAAAAGTTGAAAATTGATGGTCGTAAGATGATAATAATTAGAACTCGAGATAATTTTTACGAGTTTCTAATGAGGTTTACAAGGTTAATGAAATACCTTGTGAGATATATAAGCCTAATGAATGAGGCACCCATACAAGGATAAAATGATTATATCGATACAGTCTAAGACACAAATGGAAAAAGAGCAGCATAATGGTATAACCCCGCAGACTCTCAAAGACAATAGACTATATTTAAGAAGGGCAAATAGAAGATTTAGCTAGACAGTATCTCTTTCTAAGCTATACGATCTCGAATGACAGAGCGATGTGGATTTATCAAGGATGACGAGATAATGATTGAGATACATAATGAACTGGGTCTAGCTAAATACTATTGCCAGTCTATGGAAGAGTTATTGGGTTAGCTGCTCTACTAATATGACTGATAGGTAAGGAAGTTTAAGTCGATGAATGAATAAGTATAAAGATGAAAAAAAAAGGTTAAAAGAGTTTAATAGTGGAATATTTTACCACTGATGAAAAGTGATCGAAATGATGATGAAGGAAACGATGAAAAGGTAATAAAAGGAAAGTACATGATGAAGAGGGAACACGAATATGAGGTAGTTCCCGAATTTAAAACTAAAAGTGATTTGCGGTTATCACATGATTATGACTAGATGTAAGATCGAGCCAAAACTAGATAGAAGAAAGTAATTAAACTTAAAGGAGTAAAGAAATCATCTACATTTTACTGCCAGTAATGTAAATGGAAAATGATAAATATATATACCACCTCGAAATGATGGAAATGGTGGAATTATATGGATAATGAGGTGATTAAATTGATAATTATAGATTCAATGATGAAGTTAAATAATGAGAAGATCAAATTATGATTTGATTATGTCGTTATGGAATCTAAATTATTAAAAGAGTATATTCTCAGGTATATTCTAAAACCTAAGTGATATAGAGTATACCATAAGAATAAGAGATGTAATGATGAGACTACATGAAAAGACGATATGGAGAGGAAAATGATTATCTCTTGATGAAATTATGGTAAAAGATGGTGAATGGTAAAGTCTGCAAATGAACTGCAGCAATTGGATGAAATAAATATGAAATGAAAATTGTGGATAAGGAAGAATCTAAAAGAGATATGATAATGTGAAAGTGATTATAGACTGATAGTCTAATGAAATCACTTTTCCATTATCAAACTCTTAGATTCTTTAGTGCCATAGTCGAAATATAATTATAAAAGATGATGAGAATGTATGTGAAGTTCCAGTGAGCTCTATATGTGATGGGAATCTCTGAGTAGCTATATGTTATGAGAAATAGCAAAAGGCTCTGAGATTCCAAATTTATAGACAGACCGCTCCGTACATGATGTAAATATCTGAGCGTAGAATAGAAACACTCGATGATATGTTGAGAGAACGGATGCATGAGATGTGAAAGCTACTGGACCATTACATACTATTGATTTAAAATCGGTAATTGATAATTATCGAAATGTATCGACTTGGCACCAAATAAGAAAGATGGATGATGAAACAGTATGAATAATATGTGATATGAAAAGGAGTGCAAATGGATAACTCCCAATCGATAAGAAAGTTAAGGGAGTATAAATATATGATGACAGATTATATGTAATGATATGTGAGGTGATTATGATGTTAAAGGTATGCTGGCAGTATAATTTAAAGGATGATCTAAAAGTCAAGAATGATAAATATACAAGATGATAAGTATACAGGATGCTACCACCTTATGAATTAAGTTAAATTCGGAGGACCGAATTTCTTAAGGTGGGGAGAATGTGATAACCGCAAATTTTCTATTTTGAAAAATTAATATTTAAGAAAATAGATAAGAGGAAATAGATAAATAAAAGTAAATAAATAAAATTTATTTACGAGATGTGAATATCGTTGAAATTCCCGAAAATAAGGAAAGGAGGAATTTAATTTGGATAAATGGAAATCCAAATTAAATAGGAAATGAAAAGGAGAAAATAATTGGATATTAAGAAATCAAATTTAACGGAATAAAATGCGTATAAGAATATATTTATATAATTAGATTATATAAATATATTTGCAGATATTTTTATATAAATACATATGTATGTATTTGAAATATAGTATATATATATTATAAATGAATATATACTATTTTTATTAAATAAATACATGTGTATATTTTTATACAATTTTGTATATAAATAAAAATATATATATGAAATATATATATGTTAATTCTAATTAAAGAGTGTATATATATGTATATTATGTATGGAATATATATATATATATTGTTATAATTATATTGATATATATTATATAAATATAATTATAATACAAAACAAAAAAAAAAAGAGAGGAAACGGGATCGGGAGAACCCGACCCCGTTCCATTTCAACAGGGCCGACGGCAGCAATAATTGCCACCGTCGGCGAGAAAGAGAAGGGAAGGGGAAGACGCCGCCGGCAAGAGGAAGGAAAAAAGCCGGCGACGGAAAGAAGAGAAGAAACGGAAAGAAAACGAAGCGAAATCGAAGCGGAAACCGGTGGAAAACCGAAAGAGAAGAAAAAGAGGAACTGGCGGTGCCGGCCAAATTGGCCACCGCCACTGTGACCGAAGCACCACTGGAGGGAGAGGAAGACGATGGAGGCCACCAGAGGCGCCTTGAACGGCGGAGGAAGGTCGACGAAGAGGCGGAAGAAACCGAAGGAAAACCGACTCGATCCACCGCCGTGCCGCCGATCCAGGGCAAACGGAGGGCACCGGTAGCTTCGCCGTGCCGTCGGCCAGCTGAGGAGCCAGTGAACCGCCGGAGAACCGACCGCCGGTGAAGAACCGGTGAGGAAGAAAGCTGAACCGGCCAACGGGAAAAAGGAAAAGAAAAAGAAAAGAAAAAGGAAAAGGAAAAAGAAAAAGAAAAAGAAAAGAAAGAGAAAGAAAAGAAAAGAGAAAAAGGAAGAAAGAAAAGAGGAAAAGAAGAAAGAGAGAGAAAAAGGAAAATTTTCGGGAATCGGTAAGAAATTCCGGAAAGTGATAAATTATTTAAATAATTTATTTATTTAAATAATTATGAAAAAATTCTAAAATTTAGAATTTTAATTTCCAGAAAATTCCCTCGATGATCGAGCCGATGGAATCGGGCGAGGTGAACACGGGCGCGACGGACGAGGCGGTCGCTGACCCGAAACAGGTAAGGGATGCATGTGCAGAACTGTAAGGATATTCAGTCTGCATGATTTTAATTATGAAATATTTTATGAAAATATTTATGAAAATATTGCGATAAATGATTGGTTGGAAAATTGTGGTGAAGTATCGGTTGAAATTATAAACTGTATTTTTCGTGCAGGTGGCTAGCCAATCGGCAGCCGTTATACTACCGAAAAATTATCGAAAATTATCCAATATTTCTAGAAAATTTCATAAAATCATAATAAATGATTTTATTTCACGAGAAATGATTTTCAATCACGAAAATTGAGAAAATGAGTATTTTCCATAAAATCATGAATAAAATGAGAGTGATTTTACAATATTCATGTTTTCAAGAATGGTGATAATGAAATCACCGAAAAATCTCTTCGAGAATAGTGATAATGAAATCACCAAAAATTCTCTTGATATGTAAGTTACACGTAATACGAGATGAAAAATAAAAGGAAATAAAATGAATATTTTTGTATATATTTCTTAAATATTCACTAAATGATTTTATAACCTTTATGGTTTTAAATTATGAAATTATATATTTTTTATAAATTCCATAAAGGTTTATTTATGATGAAAAATACGATTTTGAGACTAGTTGGCATTCTATCATGCTGATATGTGATATGTGATATGTGACATGTAATATGTGATATGTGATATGTAGTCCCGCCGACACCTGATCAGTGATCCGCCGAGGACAATTGTAGACTATGGCCATAGATCTGACATGATGATTTTATACCCTTCGGGGTCTATAGCATGATATGAGTAACGACCCAGTGAACGGGCTGGGCGTGTGTGCCTAAGTCTCCATATATGATATGTTTTAAATGAAAATGTTTTACGTGATATGTGATATGTGAAATGTAAATGTTTTATAGCATTTTTATAAAATGCTTATTTCAGTACTGATTTTAGTACTACGAGATGATTTTCAATTGATATGTAATATGAACATGTGATATGGATCAGAAGGAAAAAGGAGGAAATTAAATCTAATATTCTTATTTTCATTTTAAAATTGAATATTAGATTTAAATGATTTATATGTTATAAAAAAAAGGGGTTTAATAGCTTATTTTGCTATTTTAAAGTACTGTACTGATTATGATTGTACAGTAAAATATGAAAAGAGTTTAAATGAGAATGATGATGATTTAACTAATATTCTTTTCAAAGAATATATGAATATTAGTTACTTTATTTAAATGCTTTATTTTGTAAAAGCATTATTTTGAAAAGAATATGGAAATGATATGAAATGAAAAGGTAAAAGGATATAAATTTCAAACGAAAAGAAATTTATTACTCTCTACAATTGCTTCTAGGTTCTGGGACAAGATAGGTATTTCAAAATACCTACCTTACTCCATCCGGATCCTTAGCCGACTGTAGTATCCTTCCTACATGTGTGCCTAGAGCTCATGGGAAAAAAAAGAAAAAGATTTTCAGCATATAGGAAGCTGAATATCAAGTATGCATATAATTCCCTTACTGAGCCGTGGTTTGCTCACCCCTTAATTTTAACATTTCAGGTTTTCGAAGACCGTGAGTCTAACAATAAAAGGATTTTCGACTGCGCATTTGAGGACGATGCGACGGTCGATTTAATAAATAAGGTATGATCATTTATTTTATGTATTTAGACATATTCACGGTACTACTTTCTTATGAAGTAAGATGGGGGATGTATCTCATATTAAAATTTAATATGAAATTGTTAATATGTAAAAGAAAAGTAAAGTATCGCAGACAGCCCAACCATATAAGATGTATAGAATAAGGTGAAAAATAGGGTCATGGGCTGTGACAGTAAGATGCACATATTATAATGTAACATTAACATGTACTAATTATTATGATAAGATAAACATAATATAGATTATTTTAATATATAATATACAAATCAATATGATAAGAAGTAAGATGCACATATTACATTGTAACATTAACATATACAAATTATTATGATAAAATATACATGATAAGAGATTATTATAATATATAATATGTATAATTTATTTTAAATCATATTATATTGTATGAGAAATTATATGAAGAAAAATAAGATATGAATATTAATATATTTAAAAGATTTTTTAAATTTTAATAATTTATTTAATTAATCAATTTTAAAAAATAAAATAATAATTAAATAACATCCTACTTAAAAAAAATCTTTTACTTAATAACCCACCCAAACCCAAATTTTCAAATGTAAGTTAAATCTCTAAACTTTTATGACAACTAATATTAATAATTATAATAACCTAAATTTATTTTTAAGTTTTATTATTAATTAAATTAAATAATCCACCCATAACTCATTTTGTTATTAAGTTTTATTATTAATTGGCTAAAGCCAATCCAACCCAAATGCCCATTTTATTATTATTAACCCATTTTATTATTAATAACCTGAATTTATTATTAAGTTTTATTATTAAATAATAATTATTTATCGGCTAAAGGCAAAAGCAAACGGCAAACACTTGCACAACCCAAATATAAGTTACAAAAACAAAAAATCCCAAATACCCAAAGTTACTTGCTCTGTCAGTGCCTCCCCTCTTGTGTAGGCCTCCAATCAAACCAGTCCTCGCCATCAGAGGCGGATGGTAAGCCTCTCTTGAGGGGGCCAAACTTCTGAAAAATAAAATTTATATATATATATATATAATATAATTGTAAATTAATAAATATTTATAATAAATAGTTTTGGCCCCTCCAAATATTTGAATATTTCTTTATACAAGGTTTGTATGCCATTTTATCATTTTATATACTTGTAACTATATGATGGATACTATTTAAATTATTTTTATTAAATAAAAAATTAGAATAATTAAATTTTTGTTTTTTTATAGCATAATATTATATTCACTTGTCTTGATTACCTATGAAGAATTATTCTTTAAAAAATCTTACAATTTTTTTCAATACCAAAATTAGATTGGGATCACTTTGTAAAATATAAGAAAAACATATTCAATTTTATTATTTTAAAGATATATTATATATTTTTTTGTTTGATATAATTTAGTTTATTTATATGTATTTAATTTTAAATTTTCAAAGGAAATGATAAGAGAAAGTTTACCTATATATAATTCACTTATTACATAGTTCAGATTCAATTTTTGAAAATTAAAAAAAAATCGTTCACAATTTTAGATGAAATTATAATCTATTTGTTGTATTGTGTTTCATTATACTTTTGTTTATAAATTTATAAGATATATAATTTTACAAACTTGTTATTTTTTATAATTAGTATACATAACTCAAGTAAAATTTATGTAATTTAAAATTTTACTTGGCTTTAGAAGTATAATTGAGTGGAGATGATTTAGTATCAAACTTAAGCTAGGTTTGACTCGAAAATTTGAGGGTTTTTTAAGCACGAATTCAGCTTGACAAAATACTTGTGCCGCTTAAGCTCGAACTAGACTCGATGTCTCACTTTGTTAATTTTTAATTATATATAATAAGAGTAAAATTGTAAATTAATAATAAAATATTAAAAATATATATTAAAAAAAGTTCGATTAGACTCACAAGTCATTCAATTCGAGCATTAAAATACTTGAATTTAACTCAATTAGTTTCTCGAGCAACTCAATCTTAAGTTTAGCTCAAAATAAATGAGCCAAATTCGTGTAATTATCGAGTCAAGCCACTCATATCGAACTTAAATAGCTCACAAATAGCTTGACTAGTTTATACTTGGCCCCCTCAAATTCGAATGTCAAGATCCACCACTACTCGCCATCCTGCGCTTCTTCCAAATACCAAAAGTTTCTTACAGGCACCGCCATATGCCGATTTCCCTACTCTAGGTCTATCCCGAAGGCCACGCCTCAGTCTCCTTTGACCTCCGCTCACAGAGCCTTCCATCAGTTTCAATATACCCACACCTCAAGGTATATTCTAACAACTCTTTGTTGTTTTTGTTAAAATTTTTGTAAAAAAACTTAGATCTAGCCATCTAGGTTAAATAAGCTTAGATCTAATATAAATAAACTTAGATTTAGGATAAATAAGCTTAGATCTAAGTTTAATAAGCTTAGATCTTGATTAATAGGGTTGTCTTTTGTCTAGGTTTAGCTATATTTGTTTAAAATGATCTGTGTATATTGTATATAATATATAAGATATAAGATGTGCTACTACTACTCTGCTAGTAATGGTAAAGACGCCTTAAATATTTTTTTTATCGGACTACCTTTCATATAGTAATCTATTATATATATTTTTGACTTATATAAAGGTAAACCCAAATTTCTTGTCATTTGCTGTAATGTCATCGTTGTTCTCAGGATGTGCCAATATAAATTTTGCTAGCTCTGCAGCAATGTAAGCTTAAAACTATGTTTACTGTCATCTTCTGACTTCTATGCATCCCAAAATGTCACCGCATGCTAAAACATATCACCAAAACAAATGAGCCATAGTAAAACCACACCTATGAAGTGCCAAGCATGACATTGGAAGGAATAGAAATTTCCTCTTTATATAGGTTATCCCATAAGGAAGCCACTGCCTTTAACTTGCATTATAGGAATTAGGAAGCCATTGCCACATTGTGAAATGATTTGCAGCAATAAATATATATTGTTTTGGTGCTAACTTGTAATATATATATATATATATATATATATTATAGTAAACTAGTTTATATATGTGTGATTTGGTTAATTGAGTTGTGTTTATTGTTTTGTTTACTATATATGCATGTATATATGTGTGTGTGTTTTGTTTAATTGAGTTGTATTTACTGTTTTGTGTAATATTTATATATATATATATATATATGTGTGTGTGTGTATGTGTATTTTGTTTAAATTAAGATGTGTTTACTATTTTGTTTAATATATATATATATTATATTAAACTAGTTTATATACTGTTAGAGACTTTCTTGCTATTTTTTTTTTACAATTGCATATGAATCCTCTTTTAGCACTAGTGGGAGAGTATTGAGTAATCTCAAAGTAGGCTTCATTCGAATACTTTAGAGGCATTGATGTGCTCTCAAAATTGGTTAAGGAATGAGCTAGGAGGTAAATAATTCACTTACTATATTTTTATTTCATTTATTTTTTATTTAAAAGTAGAATATATTATTATATTTCATTTCAGAGTTACAATAATATTTTATCCTTTTTTTTGTGTGTAAGAGGACCTTGTGCTCCTATGGATTTCATGTTTATTAGTGATGAAGAATAATTATCGGTCAAGGATTGAATGAATTTTAAATGTTGTTGGGTTAATTTTTATCAAATTATGTTTATTTTTAGTTTCATAAATAGATTTATATGAACTTGAAGTTGTTATTTGTTGTATTTTTAAAGTTGTTTGTTGTGTTTTTAAAATTATGTGTTAAATTATGGATTTTATATTTTAATTTTAGTTATTGTTTGATTTTGTCTTTAATTAATAGGAAAATGTATGATTCAAAATTTTGTCAATCCGAGTTCAGGTTAAATATTTGGCATTTATTGAAATAGTTTGAAAGTCAAAATTTTGACTTATTAAACGGGAAATTAAACGGGTTCGGGTAATAAGCGAGTAGTGCCAAAATTATTAGGGTAGGGTTCGGGTAAAAAGGATAAAAAATATTTGCGTAATTATAGGGTTCAGGTAATGCGATATTTAAACGGGCTCGGGGTAGGGTGTATTAGAATTAGCGGGTATCCTACTCATTGCCATTCCTAGTCATGTGTTATTGAATATTTTACTGAATTCGTGACTTAATTAAATGCAATTAAATTCCCTATGGTGAACTTAAATGCCGGGATACGTGAGGTGCCCTAAAGCATTCTTCCATACTCACTTGATTATCTAATCCACTATAGTATCCTTTTCAATAGATGTGATAACTGTAAATTTTTCATTTATTGGAAATAAATATTGAAATAAATAAATAAATAAAATTGTGAGAACGAGATATTGGTGAAAATCTCGAGAATTGAGGAAGTGACAGAATAGGAAAAAGGTGTGAAGGAAAATTAAATTCGGAATTAAGTATAAGATGAGAAATTATGGAAAAATAATGAAAGAAGGAAATTTAATTTGGATAAATGGAAATCCAAATTAAATAAGAAAATGAGGAAGAAAATATATATATATATATATTGTAAATACAATATATATTGTATTATTTCATTTATATATATATATATATAAATGTTATTCTATTTTAAAGTATATACGTATGCATAATATATATATTTGATATATATTTGTAATATACAATGTATATATACATATTTATATATATATATAATACATATATATAGTACTATACTATATATAAAATAATATATAGTATAATATGTATATAATATAATTAAAAAAAAAAAGAAACAGAATAGAGGAAAGAATCGGGGGAAGGATCCTGACCCTTCCCGAAACAGTGGACCGACGGCAGCAACCACTGCCGTCGCTGGTGAGAGGAGGCCAGAGAGAGGTAGAGGACGCCACTGGCCAGAATGGGGAAGTTGTTGTCGGCGTCGAAAGGAAGAAAATCGAAAGGAAACAGAGGCGAAAACCGGCGGAGGCCGGGAAGAAAAAGGAAAATGGATCTGGCGGTGCCGGCCAAACCGGCCACCGCCACTGCAGCCACACCATCGTCGGAGGAAGAGGAAGACGTGGGAAGCCACAGGCGAGACGGAAAACGGCAGAGGAAAGCCGACGGAGGAGGAGAAGAAACCGAAGGTAAACCGAGTAGATCAGCCGCCGTGCCGTCGATTCGTGACGAATGAAGGCCAGATCTGGCTTCGTCGTGGTGTCGGCCAGCTGTGGAGCTGCCGAACCGCCGGAGAACTGGCCACGGAGAAGAACCGGCGGTGAGGGAGGTAGACTGGTCCGGCGGGAAAAGAAAGAAAAGGAAAAAGAAAAAGAAAAAGAAAAGAAAAAGGAAAAAGAAAAAGAAAAGAAAAGAAAAGAGAAAAAGAAAGAAGGAAGAAAAAGAAGAAAGAAAAAGGGAAAAGGAATTCCGGGAATTTGGAGAATTCCCGAGAATTCAAAAATTACGGGAGATCCCGAGAATTATGGGAATCGGTAAGAAATCTCGAAAAGTATTAAATTATTTAAATAATTTATTTATTTAAATAATTATGGAAAAATTCTAAATTTTAGAATTTAATTTCTAGAAAATATCCTCGATGACCGAGCCGATGGAATCGGGGGAGGCGAATACGGGTGCGACCTTCGAGAGGCAGTCGCCGACCCGAAACAGGTAAGGGAGACATGTGCCGCCTGTAAGGATATTCGGTCACATGTTTTAAATTATGCATTTAATTTATAAATGCAATTTATAATGATTAGTTTTGAAATTTATGGTGATATATCGGTTTCAAATTGTGGTGAAATACCAGTTGAAAAGTATAAACTGTATTTTCTGTGCAGAAGGCTAGCCAAATCGGCAGCCGTTATACTGCCGAAAAATTATCAAAAAATTACTGAAATTTACCGAAAATCACCGAAAACTAAAATAAAAGATTTGATTTCACGTGAATCGATTTTCGGGTACGAAAATCGAAAAATTAAGTAAATTTCATAAAACATGAATATAGTGATATTTAACTTTAAAATATTCATGTTTTCGAAAATGGTGAAAAGGAAATCACCAAAAATTCACCCAGTAGGTGATATTTCACGTGAAACGAGATGAAAATGAAAAAGAGATTGAAGTGAATATTTTTATAAATATTCTTAAATATTCACTTGATTTTACATAAAACCTTTATGGTTTTAATTTTAGAAATAATTAATTATGAAAATTCCATAAAGGTTAAGAAATGAAGAAAAACTATGATTTCGAGACTAGAGGTCTCTACACGTGTTTTTGGAAGAAAACATGGTGATGAGAATTTAAAGTTAGAAAATAAATAATTTATTTTCATAAATTATAAAAATGATTTATTTAAAATTCCGATAATTATAAAACCATGTTTTCGATTGAATGCACAGAAGAGCGTGCATATGTGTTTTACTGTGGAAAAAGACAGTTTTGCCCTTTCTATACTTTCAGTGATGATTTTGCAAACTGTCTTCATCGTATGAAAAATATGATTTATACCTTTATGAAATAATTTGAAAAATGTTATTTATTTTATAAATTTCATAAAGGTGATTATACTTACATGTGAGCCTTATGGATATTTGATTTACTGTGTTTGAAATCCATAAAGGCTAAGGTACGATTTTTATACTGTTTTGAGACTTAGGTCCCGAGTTTCATGCATCACATATACTGTTACTGTCACGTGGCTGATTGACCAGCTAGTCATCAGCGTCCCGGATTATCGCCTAGCAAGCGTACACCGAGGAAATATTATAGATCATGGCCATAGATCTCATTACTGTTACTGTGTCCCTCGTGGACGAGATAGCATGATTTAATTGTAGGGTGATGCCTAGTCTCAATTACTGTTCACTGTTTACTGAAAGGATTTACGGAATCCTGTTTACTGTACTGTTTACTGTATTGAACCACTGGTTACTGTTTACTGATGAAATACCATACCAAACTACTGTTTACAGAACTGTACTATACACTGAAATGGTAGCCACTGATTATTGTTTTACTGAACTGAAAGCTACCATTTACTGTTTACTGAACTGAAAGCTACCTTATACTGTTTTCTAAACTGGTAGCTACTGTTTACTGTTACTGATTGAACCGTATCGAATTACTGTTTTACTAAATATAATGTTTTACTGAATTGTACGATACGGTTACTGATTTGAAAAGAGAAATAAATATTTATTTTAAAAGAATAACATAAGAATTATTTCTAAGATAGAAATAATCAAAGAAGTAATTATCCAATGATTGGATATTTACAAATCACTGTACTGTACTGTTTTTACTGTATTGAAGAGAAGTGAAGTAAACCACCATTTTTATTACTGAACTGCCACGTGTTTTAAAGTATATTGAAGTGAAAAGAAATAAGTGGTTTACTCTGTGGAAAAACGAAAATTATATCGTTTTGAAAACAACAAAATTGGTATTCTCTACAGTTGCTTCTAGGTTCCGGAACAAGTATGGTATTCTAAAATACCTACCTTATTCTATCTGGATCCCTAGCCGACTGTAGTATCCTTCCTACATGTGAGCCTAGAGCTAGCTAGGAAGATTTTAAAGAGAATGAAAAAAAATTTATTTTCAGCATATAGATAGCTGAATATCAAGTGTGACATATAACTCTCTTACTGAGCCATGGTTTGCTCACCCCTTAATTTTAAACATTTCAGGTTTTAAAGATTGTGAGATAAGTTGATTGTGGATCACGGCTGTACACAAAAGATAATGTGACAAACCGACTAATTTATATGAGGTACGATCATTTATTTTCTGTATTTAGACATGTCTGCAGTACTACTTATCTGATTAATTAAAATAGGGGATGTGTATAATATAAACAAAGTTATGTAAATTTGTTTAACAGTTAGTAAAAGTGAAGTATCACAGACAACCCAACCGGATGAATTGTGTAAAATAAGGTGAAAAATATGGTAACGGATCGTTACAATAGATCTTGCCCAAGTGATTTTAAATTATAAATTTACAGTTTTCGTACAAAATTCCATTTATTTGAACTACATGTAGGATACGTTATATCAGCATTTGTACATGTATTCCTTACTGAGCAATTAGCTCACCTTTTTATTTTTCACTCTTAGATTATTTGCAGTAGTTTGGGTTTGCTTTTGGAAGACCTGATTTCGGTATTCCTCAGGTGACTATCCTATTTCGTCAAGGTATACTAGTTTTACTTTTATGTATTCAGACTTTTTGTACAGTGCTACTTTTATGTACATTATACTTGGGATGTAAAATATAAACTAGTTGTTTGACTGGATTCTGAATTTAATTATGTTAGTACAAGCATTCAAGAATTTGTATCTTGGGTTTTGTATAAAAATAATAAAATTTATTTCGAATATAAGTTGACACTGTAGATAGCTTAACCGTAAGTGATTTGTTTATGTGAGATTAGTTGAATATTTGATATTTCAGTATGTGACATTACTATCTATAATAGGTTCATAATTTTTGGAGCTTGCTAAGGCCCTTAATAAAATTCCCAAAAAACTATTCTATTATTTTTCAGGTTTTTGACACATTTTCTAATACAAATTTGTTTACATCCCAAAATTAATAAATTATTTGATACAAGTACACAAATGTATACACATCCCACATTACAGCATTGTAGAAAGTCGTCTGAAATAAAGACAATTAATACCACTATTTCTACACCAAATATGAATTACAAACACTCTAAAGCCTAAAAGCGATCAGAGCCGATTACGGAAAGCAAAAGTATATACTATCCTTGCTTAACTTGTGAGGAAACAGAAGGGCATAAGCTGGAGGCTCAAGGCTTTGCAAGTTAATCACACAAGTATATAGGATAGCAACATACAATAAGTTGTTCTAATATGCACAAACATTTCAATAAAGTTCATATAAAAAAATAGTTGATAAATAATAGTCATTAAGGTTCACATTTTTCGATAACAATTCTTATGCCGACATTTTGATATTATAATTCTAGACACTATCAAGATCTTTCAGGGTCAGGTAAGGAAACTATTTTGAAATACCTCATTATCCCTTTGGTACTTGACATCGCAACTAATAATCTTATCTCATGAACTACAATGATTTTAGTAACTCATGCTTTGTACTCGTAAACAATTTCACATACGTATAACTTCATGTCACATACTAGTAAATATTTCACATTCTCATAGCTTCATATAATACATTTGTAGACATTTCACATACTTATAGCTTCATGCTTGTCAAATCAAATACATGTGTTTTTATACTTATAAACTTTACTCATCACATCAAATACTTGTATTCTTACGCTCACATTCTTATAAATCAATTACTTATCATCTCAGGTAAATCATGGATTATCTTTAACACCATGACTCGCTACTCACTATTTACTACGATCACTATTATAACCCATGATGAGGGCCATGTTGACATTATCTTTCTCATAACCATTGCTAACTATTGTAACCTGTTAGCAATGGCCTTATAAATGTTCTAACTACTATAACTCGTTAGCGAAGGCCATGTGCTAACTACTGTAACTCGTTAGCAAGGGCCACATAAATATGCTAACTACTATAACCCATTAGTGAGGACTGTATGCTAACTATTGTAGCCCGCTAGGAAGAGCTAGTGCTAACTACAATAACCTATTAGCGAGGGCCATGTGCTAACTACTATAACCTGTTAATGAGGGCCATGTAAATATGCTAACTACCATAACTCGTTAACAAGGGCCATATGCTAACTACTATAACCTGTTAGCGAGGGCCTTATAAATATGCTAACTAGTATAGCTCGCCAACAAGGCATAACATGCCAACTATTATAACCTGTTAGCAAGGTACAATAAGCTAACTATTATAGCTCGTGAGCAAATGCCAATATTCTAACTATTATAACTCAGTTAATTAGGGCCATATGCTTATGGCCTATTTTCATGTACTTGTAAGTCACTTCATATGCTGATAACTTCATATCGTTTACTCATAAATACTTCATATGCATTCGACTTCATATCATGTACTCGTAAATACTTTATATACTTACACTTCTTATCTTACACTTGTAACTTGTACTTCTAAAACACTTCATATACTTATAACTTTATATTATGTACTTGTAAAGACTTCATATACTTCATATCATGTACTCATAACTTGTAAAATAGTAACTTATACATGTTTTGAAACCAAGTCACATAGTGGATAAAAAGCAAGTTTATGCTAAAATCTGAAAGCTCATATAATACATATGTTTCAAAATATGTTAATCACAAGATTTTAAAGCATTTACACATGTAGGCCAAAGTCCATGAAAGCATAAAATCTCATTAGAATTCATGCGATACATGAGATGTCATATGCAACAGACATATGACTCACTAATACAAACTTAACACACAAGTCTTCATATTCTTAAAATAACTTCGTGAGGTTCAGGTTATCATATTGTCGTACTAGCCTGCAAAGGAAAAGTAGTAATATCCTCAATAGCAGTGCATCTCAAACGCATAAGACATATCACAGTACATATACTTTCTCATATCAATTCCCATACACTTTCTCATATCAATTCACATATCAATACTCATCAATAGTCTCATATACAATCATATATGAAGCAATGTTACACTCAGGTAACACATGCATTATAAGTAAGCTAATAGGCTTATCTTAATCATTTCACTCCTGTACCCATGGGCACATAATATATTCTTTCATTTGCTTTATATGTCTTATACTTATTCGATAAAATGCTATTTAGCCATTTGTATAGATAACTTACTTGTATGATGCTACCTTGCACCGAATATAAAGTTACTTACCATGTATGCTACTATCTAGCAGCTTGTATAAAATACTTACCTGTATAGTACTATTGTGTAATAGATATGGAATTACTTACTTGTTAGATACTACCTCGCATTGTTTACAGAACTACTTACTTTTAAATAGTAAGGATTGGGTTTGAGCTTAGCACACGAATTGCACCCCACCACCAAAGGTCTTGAACCACTTAAACACATACATAAGCATATTACTTACCAATATATGCTATTTTTCATTTATTTACACATTGAAAACACGACTTCCTTACTGTCTTTCACCTAGGGAGAAACACCAACTAGGTGTTCTAATCGTTTTCATTTCATACACACATTATATCCATGCCTAAGTATATGAATTCGTATCATATACACCGTTATGCATTACATTTAGGCATGTTCACATATAGAATTCTATTTAGCCGAATAGGCATCTGGGCGATGCTTTTACTTTTAATTTATTTTATCACTTTAATAATGTCTAATAACATGAATTACACCATACTTATCAATTTCATGTTTAATTAAGCATGATCATATGTCAAACACTAAGCATGATCATAAAATCGATGAAACTATAGCCTTTAAGGGAAAGGGGAGGTCGGTTTTAGCATTAGAAAGGATTAGCACACACCAATTTCTTTTGTTTTCCTTTCAATTTCTATTTTTGCTAAGGAATTTAGTGAAGAAAGTTGATGAATCATAAGGAGGGGAGGGAGAATCGGGTTTCATCCATTTGGAAGAGCCAAATTTTGGCTTTTGTTTCATACTTGTTCATTTAATTACAAAAATGGCATTAATGAAGCTATTGTGCACATGTTGATTTAATTGGCTCCTAAATTCACCATTTTCACTCAATTTCATAAACTCAAGTAGGGCAACATGAATTTATTAATTTACAAGATAAAATATTTAATTTAACTATTTTTAATGTATTAAATAGAGACTTTACGTGTTAAATTACGATTTTACCCTTTTTGCCCTATTAAGCTCAATTTCACGAGATAAGCCAAAATCTACTTAAATTTAAACTAAGATGGCTTATTCGAGCTAAATATCATCAATTTATGATGATTTGGGTGTACCTCATTGTATGTGCTTCAGTGGGGCCCACAAACCTACAGGTACAAAATTTCACCTTTTTACATCCAAAACTGTAAAATTGTATTTTTGTCATTTTGCACTGCTCATATCATTATAAAAATAATCTGATAATTATAGAAATGACAATTTTTGCAAATATAACCATTCAATCATTAGCATCTTATCCAATAAGATGCTACTAGGCTTATTCATTAGTAATTGGACATAGAAAGAAATATATAGAATTCCACATTGTAGACACCCTATTTTGTCCGGGGTCTTAATTTGTATAAATAATTAATTGGGTTAGGTGACATTTGTAATTTAATTTAACAATTTAGTATTAGGCTAGAATCAAATTAGGATTTTTATAGATTAGAATTAACATTAAAATTAGGATTTAGAAAGAATTAATAAATAAAATAAATGAAATGAAATAAGAAAATAAAATAAAAATTAATTTTAGAATTCGATAATTAGATTATTAGATTTTTTAGGATAATTATTAGAATTTATAAGAGAGTTGTTATTAGATTAAAATTAGATTATTAGAGTTAGATTAGGATAAGAATTTAATAGATAATTAGGATTAAAATAAATAGAAAATAAAAAAAAGATAAAAATTAATATGACCTAATTTTAATAGAACACTAATAGTGTATGTATAAAAAAAGCATGACGTTCAAGGGGAGAGGGGAAACTTCTATTGTATCTACATCAAAGCTTTGACATCGTCTTCTCCACTGCACACGCTACTCTGCCGTCCATCGTCGAAGTGCACTATTCACCCTCATCATCTGCAATTGCCGGATCATCATTGCTGTCCCTGTTTTGCCTTGCTCTCCTACTTGAGCCGAACTGCAAAACCCTTGCCTTTGCGCACATCGCCTGTTTCTTTGTTTTAGTCCTGCAATAGCCACGATTCCTGCTAACAACCTTGCACCAGAGCCCACTGTCTAGCGCTCTGCTGTGGCGTTCCTGTTCAGATACTGTTGCCGCGCCATTATCTTATTGCTTCATCGCTGTCCCTTATATCGCTCCACGTTTTGTAACTACGTCACTGCACCACCCCCGTCGCTTCTACCGTCACCGAGCTGCTGCAACCAAGACTGACGACAGAAGTTCAAAGCGAATACAAAAGTAAAATCGTGAAGCATGTTGTCCACCTTAGGTTTAGCTATTCACATGTGCATTGGTTTAAGGACGTGAGGTGTGAACACATAGGAAACAATTTGAGACAAAGAACGTTGAACAGGGAAAGGAGAAGGAATAGAGAGGAGAGAAAGAGAGGTAAGTTTTTTATTCATATATTTATTTATTTATTTGATAGTTTTAGATTTTAGAATAAGATTACTTGTATTAGTTTTACTTAATAATTAAATATAAATTAAGAAACTTTAATTAGGGGAATTAATTTATTTAGTAAATGGGATTAATTTAATAAACTAGTGGATCTGGAAATTATCTTAATAAATTGGTTATTAGTGTATAAGATTAAAATAATAGATAAAGTATAAAATTTTAAAAGGAAGAGAATTAATTTTTTTTTGGAAATAAAATCGTGGGGTGATGTAAGTAGTCAAGATCAAATTAATTAACAAAAATCATCAACAATTAAATAAAATAAATATAAATATAAGGATAAATAGAGATTATTCTGATGATGGAATTTCGGGTGTCACGGATGGTTGCCATTTCGGAAATTCCTAGGTGAGGATATTTGCCTTAAATTTCGCCAGCATGATGGAAGATTTAAGGTAAGTGTTCAATATTAATAATTGATATTTATTTCTAAAAATATAAATATATATTAATAATCAATCTCTATTAAAAATAAAATAAACATAAATATTAAAAAGAAATTGAGGAATAATGATTAAAAAATAAAAATATAATAATAATATATTGAGAATAAGTGGAGGTTATCCCGATGATGAAATTATAAAGTGTCATGAATGGTGACATTTTAAAATTCTTAGGTGAGATGTTTTCTTTAAATTTCGCCAGCATGATGGAAGATTTAAAGAAAATTTTCAAGAAGAATAATCGACATTTATTTTCAAAAGATAAATAATATTAAAATAAAATAAAAAATAAAGGAAAATTAAAAAGGAAATAAAAAGAAGATAAAAAATAAGAATAAAAGATGGAAAATAAAATAAAGATATCTCATAAACGATTTAACAAATCCGACGACGGAGCCTCTCCGAGAAAGACGAATGGGATTTCTTGGATACTCTTGAGGTGAGGATGAAATTTAAGGAATTCCGCCAGCATGATGGAGAGTTTCTTAGAAATTGTCCAATATTTAAATATTTGAATTTGACAAGATTAAAGACCATTTAGTTAAAAATTATTAAAGATATCACAAAATTAGTTGGTACCATTTTAAAATGGGCGTTGTGGGGGTGCTAATCCTTCCTCACACGTAATCGTACTCCCGAATCCTAGATTCTTTGAATGCAGACCCTGCCTTATCTTTAGACAAGAATATGTGACCAATCACACCTTAGGTTTGAATGGTTGGTGGCGACTCCTAAAATTTTAAAGTCTAGCGGTTAGGTTCACGGACCTAGACGTTATGACAGCTTGGCGACTCCACTGGGGATTTTTAGAGAGTCAGGCCAATAGGAAATTTTGTGATTATCTTGAATTTTTGATTAAATGTTTTTTTATCTTGTTTTGTTGTATATATTGCTTGTTATGTTATCTTTATTTAAGGGGCATTTAAAATGGAGTCTCGTTCCTTCACACACACACATCACTTGCATGAGCATGCATGAGCCTTCTACCCGGGCTCCGTCCTTTTTAGGAGGAAGTATAGTAACTACGCTTTCGTGAGGTGGTAACCTCCGCAATGGCTAGCGAAATACTTCCACTCAAATTGAACCTTTTCGTTTGTAGCCTATGATGGGTGAGGATTGGGTGCCTTACTAGTCTTGTGTGGACGACAGTGAGGAACAATTTGGGAACCTTTAGAACCTTGAAGTACCAAAACCTAGCATATAGTAAGACCTAAGAAGCCTGATTGTGGATAGAACCATACCAATGCATTATGGCACACGAAGGAACAGTCTTAAATATCTTATGAAGGGGCTAAAGCATAAATATGTTCATGAAAAAAGGAGATGAGGAAATTATGAAATGTTTCATTAAAGTCATACTCATACATTCACTTGTCTCATAACAGTTGTTTGACAAAACTGATACCTCATCCATGGGAAGTCAAGTGCTATTCGAGGAGCCTAAATACATCTCTCCTTACAATTTGAAGGTTAAGTCAGAGGAAGCCCAACGCAGTAATGGTGATTACTTAACTGAAGGCTATGTCTCTACTCTCCCAGAGAGGGTACATTTGACTATCAAATCAAATGATATTGCTGAGCTGGCTGGTATTTGGAGACAATGGAGTAAAAGAAGACAAGAAGCTTTCCATCAAAAGTATGGGTGTTTAGCATTACTCCTCCCAGTGGCTATTGATCATAACCTAATTAGAGCCATGATTCAATTTTGGGATCCATCGTATAGGTGCATTATGTTTAATGAAGTAGATATGGCGCCAATTATTGAGGAGTATTCGGCCTTACTCCAATTGAAACCTTCCAATCAAGACAAGATCTATGTTAAGAATAAAACAGGTTACCGAAAGAAGTTGGCCAAGTTGTTAGACCTCAATGTCACACAAGTTGATGCCCTTGTAAAATTGAAGGGAGAAAGTACTTGTATCCCTTGGAATTTCCTGCAGAACTTTATCATAGAGCACCATGAAGATGTCCAAGGAATAAGAGCTATGGCCTTAGCTTTCTATGGGTTGATTATATTCCCAAAAATCTTAGGATATGTGGAAATAGATGTGGTAGATCTTGTGGACCAAATGGAACATGATGTTAACCCAGTCCCCGCCATCTTAGCTGAAACCATTCGATCTTTGAATTATTGTAGGAGGAATGGGGAAGGAAGCTTTCAAGGGTGTTCACAACTACTCTACATTTGGATGAAAAGTCATTTTAAATGTGAAGAACCCAATTTTCGAGACGTATTTGTTGGCTCTAGACTCCCTATCAAAGAATTTGTGCAAGTAAATGGCCGGAGCCCAGATCAAAGGACAGTTGGATTACATTCTTGCGCAAGCTTCGACACCAAGAAGTTGTTTTGGAGAGCACCATGGATGGCTCATGAATCAGTATTATATAAGTGTGGTAACCACCTTTGGGTTCCTCTTTTAGGGATATGGGGTGCTGTTAGTTATGCTCCGGCAATGGTACGAAGACAGGTTGGAAGTGAACAGTTCATCCCAGCAACGCATGGACTCAATCAATTAGAGTTTGCTCACACTGAAGTAGGGGCACAGAGGAAGATAGCAGAGATTGTCAAAGATTGGAAGCAAGCTATTAGGGTTGATCCAGGGAGATATACTAATGATGTCACTCCTGAATATTCTGTTTGGCACGCAAGACGAGCCAAGGATATTAAGATACCACCTGAAAAAGATGAAGAACTTCCCCAGAAGCATATAGTCCAAGATCCCATGATTGGCCTAGAGATTGCAAAAAGGAAGTTAGAAGAAGAGAAGAGGGGATTAGAACAAGAATACAAGAAGTTCAAGCATGAGACCGATGAGAGGATAGGAAAGAGAGATCATGCATATTCAAAAGTCCATCAAAAGAAGAACAAGTTGGTGGACGAGATTAGTTACTTGAAGAAAAAGCTCGCGAGGTCTGAGAATAGTCGTCTGATGGAAGAAAACAAACGACTAAAGGAAGAAGCTCAGAAGAACCAAGAAGAAGCTCAGAAGAACCTGGAAGAAATTGCACGACTCCAGGAGAAAGCACAAAAGAAGGAAAATGAGCTTGATGAAGCTCAAAAGGAGATAATACGATGGAAGATACGACTACAAGGAGTTCTCAATCAAGCTCAAAAAGATCAGCAAAAGATGGCCCAAGATATGCAAACCTTAGTAGAAGAATTGAAAATCTTCAAGAAGGACTCACAACTCTTATGGACAATGTTTCATGAAATTAATTGGGTGGCTCATAGAGCCCAACAAATCGAAGATGAAATAAGGGAGGTGAAGCCTGGAGTTAACCCAATAACCGAGCACGGAGAGAGGATGCTACAACTGTTGGAAGAGATAGAAGGCCATTATAGTGCTGTTAGAGGACTCATGTGGCACCATTAGATTTCTTCATGGATGTCTTAGGATTTTTGGTTTTGTTAAATGATTGTTATGAGACGATTTTTTTTTCTTTTCCATCTTATGCATTTAGGTTGTAAAATTCCATCTATTAATAAAATACATCTTTGAATTCTTTTAAGTCTTTGCATGTTTTTCTTGAAAATAATTTCAACTTAATTGTGGCATTCAAGGTGTCAAAATTGAATCTACTAGACGATCCACCCTCCATAAATACCACACAAGGTATCAAGCTCGTATAATGGAAGAAGATCAAAATATTAGGATAAAGAGGTTGGAAAGGGATAATGCAGAAATGAAGGGGCAATTGGGTGAAATTACCCAGTTGCTAAAAGCCATGATTAAAGGAAAGGAGAAGATGGGTAATCAAGAGGAGTCTATCCAAGAACCTCAACAAAGCATGTGAGACAACCCCATTTTTGTTCCTGAGGGAAGTACTGCCAAAGCCCCAACACCTCTACAGATATAAGTGGAGGTACCAAATTTAGATGATCCCACAGAGCTAGAAAAGCTGAAGCATAAAGAAGAATATAGTGGTACTAAAGCTCAACTGAGTTTGATAGAGGAAAGACTAAATGCCGTGCAAGGGGTTGACTATTTTGGACCCGTTGATGCTGAAAGGTTATGTTTGGTACCTGGTGTCATTCTTCCACCAAAATTCAAGGTACCCGAATTTGAAAAGTTCAACGGAACATCGTGCCCAAAAGATCATCTCACCATGTACTGTAGAAAGATGGCGGTGTATGCATGGGATGACAAGCTATTAATTCATGTTTTTCAAGATAGTTTGACTGGGTCAGCCACTAAGTGGTACAACCAATTGGAAAGGAGCAAAGTTTCTTCTTGGTCTGAGTTGGCGAGAGCTTTTATAGCTCAATACAAACATGTGTCTGATGTAGCTCCTGACCGCTTATCTCTCCAAGGTATGGAAAAGAAAAAAGATGAGAGCTTCAAAGAATATGCCCAACGATGGAGAAACGTGGCATCACTAGTTCAACCTCCTTTGACTGAGAAGGAAATTACCATGTTCTTTTTGAATACTCTCAAGGCTCCTTACTATGAGCGTATGCTTAGCAGTGTGACCAAGAATTTTGCAGACATGGTGTTGACAGGCGAAGCTATTGAAAATGCCTTTAAGAGTGGTAAGATTGAAGCATCTATGAATGATAGCAAGAGGAATGGGTTTTCAAAGAAGAAGGAAGAAGATGCACAAGCTGCCTCCAATAACTCACGTCGCTCCTATACCTCTTATTCACCTTCAGTGAATTACACTTATTCTCAACCACACCCACAAACTTATCATCAGAATGCTTACCAACCCATTTCCCATTCACAAGACCCCACTTTTTCACCTAATGACCAAAAGAATACTCAAGCTAGCCGAAATGTCACAATAGACCCTATACCAATGACATACACAGAGTTGTTCCCACAGTTGGTAAGGGGTCACCTTATTGCCCCTGTTTATGTAGAGCCCTTGAAGCCTCCCTACCCAAAGTGGTATGATCCTAACGCAAAGTGTGCTTATCATAATGACAATGTTGGTCACTCTATTGAGAATTGTATGGGCTTAAAGAGGAAAGTCCAAGCACTTGTCAACACTGGAATTTTGAGTTTTGGGGCAAAGAATAACCCAAATATGAAGGATAATCCTCTGCAGATCACACAAGGGGTAGCGGTTAATGCTATGGAAGAAAGTGGATGATATTGATTGATTCACTAACTTGAAGATTATGGTTGTTTCTTTGTTTCTAATTTCATTCATCTTAGGACATTTCAATTTCTTAGGTAATATAGGAGTGCCTAAGCCCAAAAGGCATTAAGAATTCTTTTATGTATTGGGCCAGTTTTCATTTGTTTTCATTTTCAATAAAGGATTAGTGTGATGCATATTTCTTAATTCCTCATTCCAATCTTGTTCTTTAATGCCAAACACCAATACCCATATTCTCTACATTGTTACCAAGCTTAAAAGTATCCAAATAATGAACATGATAATGATGATGGCAATGAGTATAAAATTCAGTTTTGAAAGAGTTGCTTTGGTTGGTTGAATGGGTTTCCAATTTGCCAAGATTGTTCAAGTAAGAAGAGAATAGAAGATATTTGTCTAAAATCTTCACCTATAGAATGTTACGAGTAAAGGTGAATCTCTACATGAAATTCTAATGAGTTTGTCTTTGTTCAATAGATGACCTTTAATGAGAGTACTTGTAATGAGATGAGAAATGACCTTCTTTCACTACCTTTCAATTGTGAGTAAAATTATCCATTGATTACCCCTTTTGAGCCTATTATATTCTTTTTAATATAACCCACCAAGAATCACCCTCTACATTGGGGGGCAAAGAGAATGGAAAATAAAGGATTAGTGGGGCAAAAAAAAATTCATTTTGTGAAAAAAAACAAAAAAAAGGAACAAAAAAGAAAAAGAGAATGGAGAAGGAAAGAGGGTTTGAATCAAGAAAGTGAAAACCCTAGTCACATGTGAATAAAAAAGAAAGAGAAAGCAAATTAGAATGGGGCAAAAGTCAAAATGCCTAAATGATTCATGAAAAATGATTCTTGGTTTGATGAACCCTAAAACACTTATTTTGGGCCTATATTATCCTTTCTTTCATGAACCCTCACCTGAGCCTACATTACGGGCCTTAAAAGTCCATTTTGATCAAATATGAGTACTCCTATTGAAGAATCATGTGTTGAATAAAGGCATACTTACACTATGAGATGATGATCCTTTGGATGAAATTAGGACAAGCAGATCAAGATAAAAAAGATTTTGTCTAGATGGAAGAAGTGGGATTCCAAAGACTCTCTTGGATTCATGTGAGCATTAAATTGGATGAAGAAGTATCTGATGTTGGGGCATGAATCAGAATGGAGAACAGATAAGAGAAGTTTCATCAAGGACAATGAAGTTGAAAATGAAGAGAAATGAATAAAAAAAAAGAAAGAAAAGAGAAAAAAATGAAAGGAGGATTCAGATCGAAAACCCAAAAAAGGCGGTTTGGATCAATGGAGTGCGTCTAAGTTGAAAACCTGAAAAGGCAGCTTAGATACCAGAAAAATTGGATGTCAATGATACAGGGGCAAGAGGATATTTTAATGAACTCAACGTGATCAGATCAGGTGGACCTTTGAAGGGAATTTTATATTCATTGATCAGAATTGTTTGAATTGTTATTATTTGGATACTATTATCTAATCCTAAAAATTCTCACTTTTCATTCAAGCCTACTCATTCAAGCCTACTTTCCTTTTAAGCCTGACAATTTCTTGTTAAATCTTTCCAGATAATGAATAATACCATTCCTTTCATTTTCACCTATTATTTCTTTACCTTGAGGGATTGAGAAGTTGTGTTACATTGATTTTGATATTGGAATGATAATGAATGTTTGCTTGGCAAAATATGTGAAAGACTCCTATATTATTTAGGAAAATGAAAGAAAAGGAAACTTGTGGATGAATGGAAATTGGAAATCAAGAAAAACCAATGAATAAGAAAGAATGAATGATGAGGTCTCAGTAAAGATTTTAATGAGTAAATGAGTGACCAAATAGAGAGGAAAATAAAAAGAAGAATCAAGGGAGAAGGTAAGATAAAGAGGGCATGAAGACAAGAGTTTCATTGGGCAAGAAAAACGGAAAAAGGAAAATGAGAAAAGAAATAAGAAATATAAGGACAAGAGGACAGATGAAAGAGAAGAATGCATGAGATGGATTGATAAAGAATAACCTTGTTGTTGCCACAATTGAGCTTGAAATGTTTTTCGAAAAAAACATTGCATGGATAGAGTAGATTGCATCATAGAGATAAAACAGATTGCTTGAATGACATTGCATGGATAAAACAGACTGCATTACATGGATAGAATTGATTGCATCAATAACATTGCATGGATAGACTAGATTGCATGAATGATATTGTCTGAATAAGATAGCTTACATGAATGACATTGCATGGATAGAACAGGTTGCAATTGCATGGATAAGATAAGTTTCCCAAGATTTCAAATTTTGGACAAGAAAAAGAAGTTTTGGAGGGGTTTCCCATAAATTTCAAAATTTGACAAGAAAAAAAAGTTTTGGAGGAGTTTCCTAAAATTTCAAAATTTGACAAGAAGAAAATTTTAGAGGGGTTTCCTAAAATTTCAAAAATTAGACAAGATATAAGTCTTGGAGGAGTTTCCCAAGATTTCAAATATTGGACAAGAAAAAGAAATTTTAGAGGGGTTTCCTAAAATTTCAAAATTTGACAAGAAAAAACAGTTTTGGAGGAGTTTCCCAAAAATTCAAAATTTGACAAGAAAAGAAATTTTAGAGGAGTTTCCTAAAATTTCAAAATTAGACAAGAAAAGAAGTTTTGGAGGGGTTTCCCATAAATTTCAAAATTTGACAAGAAAAGGAATTTTAGAGGGGTTTCCTAAAATTTCAAAAATTAGATAAGAGAAGTTTTGGAGGAGTTTCCCAAAATTTCAAATTTTGGACAAGAAAAAGAGTTTTAGAGGGGTTTCCTAAAATTCCAAATTTTGATAAGATAAGAATTTTAGAGGGGGTTTCCTAAAATTTCAAAATTAGAAAGCAAAAGAAGTCTTGGAGGGGTTTCCCAAAATTTCAAAATTGAATAAGAAAAGGAATTTTAGAGGGGTTTCCTAAGATTCCAAATTTTGACAAGAAAAATTTAGAGGAGTTTCCTAAAATTTTCAAAAAAAAAATCAGAGCTTTTTAAGACAAGATTTTAAAGTTTGACTGCCTGCCTGTTTAGGGCGAGCATTTTGGACAAGATTTTAAAGTTTGACTGCCTGCCTGTTTAGGAGGAGCTTTTAGACAAGATTTTAAAGTTCGACTGCCTGCCTGTTTAGGGGGAGCATTTTGGACAAGATTTTAAAGTTTGACTGCCTGCCTGTTTAGGAGGAGCTTTTAGACAAGATTTTAAAGTTTGACTGCCTGCCTGTTTAGGAGAAGCCTTTTGGACAAGATTTTTAAAGTTTGACTGGCTGCCTGTTTAGGAGGAGCTTTTTAGACAAGATTTTAAAGTTTGACTACCTTTCTGTTTAGAGGGAGCTTTTTGAAAAAATAAAAAAAATTAAAAAAAAACAGAAGTCAGACAAAATAGGTGTTTATGTCTTTGTGCAATTACTGTTTCACAGCAAATGCACAAAGAGGGGCAGCTGTAGACACCCTATTTTGTCCGAGGTCTTAATTTGTATAAATAATTAATTGGGTTGGGTGACATTTGTAATTTAATTTAACAATTTAGTATTAGGCTAGAATCAAATTAGGATTTTTATAGATTAGAATTGACATTAAAATTAGGATTTAGAAAGAATTAATAAATAAAATAAATAAAATGAAATAAGAAAATAGAATAAAAATTAATTTTAGAATTAGATAATTAGATAATTAGATTTTTTAGGATAATTATTAGAATTTATAAGAGAGTTGTTATTAGATTAAAATTAGATTATTAGAGTTAGATTAGGATAAGAATTTAATAGATAATTAGGATTAAAATAAATAGAAAATAAAAAAAGATAAAAATTAATATGACCTAATTTTAATAGAACACTAATAGTGTATGTATAAAAAAAGCATGACGTTCAAGGGGAGAGGGGAAACTTCTATTGTATCTACGTCAAAGCTTTGACATCGTCTTCTCCACTGCACACGCTACTCTGCCGTCCATCGTCGAAGTGCACTATTCACCCTCATCATCTGCAATTGCCGGATCATCATTGCTGTCCCTGTTTTGCCTTGCTCTCCTGCTTGAGCCGAACTGCAAAACCCTTGCCTTTGCGCACATCGCCTGTTTCTTTGTTTTAGTCCTGCAATAGCCACGATTCCTGCTAACAACCTTGCACCAGAGCCCACTGTCTAGCGCTCTGCTGTGGCGTTCCTGTTCAGATACTGTTGCCGCGCCATTATCTTATTGCTTCATTGCTATCCCTTATATCGCTCCACGTTTTGTAACTACGTCACTGCACCACCCCCGTCGCTTCTACCGTCACCGAGCTGCTGAAACCAAGACTGACGACAGAAGTTCAAAGCGAATACAAAAGTAAAATCGTGAAGCATGTTGTCCACCTTAGGTTTTACTATTCACATGTGCATTGGTTTAAGGACGTGAGGTGTGAACACATAGGAAACAATTTGAGACAAAGAACGTTGAACAGGGAAAGGAGAAGGAATAGAGAGGAGAGAAAGAGAGGTAAGTTTTTTATTCATATATTTATTTATTTATTTGATAGTTTTAGATTTTAGAATAAGATTACTTGTATTAGTTTTACTTAATAATTAAATATAAATTAAGAAACTTTAATTAGGGGAATTAATTTATTTAGTAAATGGGATTAATTTAATAAACTAGTGGATCTGGAAATTATCTTAATAAATTGGTTATTAGTGTATAAGATTAAAATAATAGATAAAGTATAAAATTTTAAAAGGAAGAGAATTAATTTTTTTTTGGAAATAAAATCGTGGGGTGATGTAAGTAGTCAAGATCAAATTAATTAACAAAAATCAACAACAATTAAATAAAATAAATACAGATATAAGGATAAATAGAGATTATTCTGATGATGGAATTCCGGATGTTACGAATGGTTGCCATATCGGAAATTCCTAGGTGAGGATATTTGCCTTAAATTTCGCCAGCATGATGGAAGATTTAAGGTAAGTATTCAATATTAATAATTGATATTTATTTCTAAAAATATAAATATATATTAATAATCAATCTCTATTAAAAATAAAATAAACATAAATATTAAAAAGAAATTGGGGAATAATGAATAAAAAATAAAAATATAATAATAATATATTGAGAATAAGTGGAGGTTATCCCGATGATGAAATTATAAAGTGTCACGAATGGCTGACATTTTAAAATTCTTAGGTGAGATGTTTTCTTTAAATTTCGCCAGCATGATGGAAGATTTAAAGAAAATTTTCAAGAAGAATAATCGACATTTATTTTCAAAAGATAAATAATATTAAAATAAAATAAAAAATAAAGGAAAATTAAAAAGGAAATAAAAAGAAGATAAAAAATAAGAATAAAAGATGGAAAATAAAATAAAGATATCTCATAAACGATTTAACAAATCCGACGACGGAGCCTCTCCGAGAAAGACGAATGGGATTTCTTGGATACTCTTGAGATGAGGATGAAATTTAAGGAATTCCGCCAGCATGATGGAGAGTTTCTTAGAAATTGTCTAATATTTAAATATTTGAATTTGACAAGATTAAAGACCATTTAGTTAAAAATTATTAAAGATATCACAAAATTAGTTGGTACCATTTTAAAATGGGCGTTGTGGGGGTGCTAATCCTTCCTCACATGTAATCGTACTCCCGAATCCTAGATTCTTTGAACGTAGACCCTGCCTTATATTTAGACAAGAATAGGTGACCAATCACACCTTAGGTTTGAATGGTTGGTGGCGACTCCTAGAATTTTAAAGTCTAGCGGTTAGGTTCACGGACCTAGACGTTATGACACACATTATTAAGAAAATTGGCGTAAAGCAAATATATATATATATATATATATATATATATATATATATATATATATATATGGTTTCATAAGAATTATTTGTAATTAAGTTTTTCAGTATGATATAGACATTTATAAAAATGAAAGATCATGGCAAAAAAAATTAATTTTTTCATCATTTCCTTCAATAGGTAAGAGGAAGAGAAAATATTTGTATTTGCATTTTTTACCCTTATTTTTTTTCCTATTTTCTATTCTTAGTAACAAACACAAGAAAGAAAAATAATTTTTTTATCTTTTATTTTCTTTCTTCCTTATTTTTTTTTCTTTTCCTTCATTCAAATTAAACATATTGTTCATGTTGATATAGGGATGAGACCATGAGAGTATGGTATGGGAAGATTTCCATCCTAAATGGATGGATCACATTTAATTCGTTTTATTTTTTTTACAAAATAGTTGTAGAAAGTAATGAATTAAAACATACCAATATGAATAGGAAAATTTAAACACAATCTCCAATCACATTCATCTTAACAATATAAATATTGACAATATAATATGATTCAAACTCCACTTATACTATATGTGTCACACTCTGTTATATACAGTAATCATCTACATTTACCGCATGTCATACATACACAACAGTTGGTTAGGCTGTCTGTGATGTCTTTAACACTGTTCATCTACAACAGTAAAACACTTTAGATATTATTTATTTATTACTAAATAACATTCACAGCTGTATAAATCAGTTTACATCCCCTGAAAATTAAATTTACAACAAGTAGTACTGTGTAATAAATGTCTGAACATACAAATGTAAACATAATAGCTCCAGGATCCACTACCACTACTTAGGGATAACCGAAACGTAGCCAATCCACGATTAAGTAAATCACGCACTCATGGAAATTAATCTGTGGATGGTGAAAATAAAAGAGCGAGCAAACCACGACTCAGTAAAGGAATGGTATGTAATACTTGATACCACGAAATTCTATATGTAGTAAAACTGTTATTTCCTCTAGGTACACTAGGGACCAAAATGGGAAAGATACTATAGTCGACTAGGGATTTGGATGGAGTAAGGAAGGTATTTTGAAATACCTGTCTTGTCCCAGAACCTAGAAGCGACTATAGGGAGTAGGTATTCATTTTTGAAATAAACCACTTTTTCATAACATTTCATATTCCTTTCAAATCAAGACTTTCATCATGTAAAACATTTAATCAAATAATCTAATATTCGAATTTAAATTATAAAAGGAATATTAATTAATAAATCTCTCTTTCCATTTGAAAACATGTCACATATAACATATATCACTGAAATCGTAAACAGTATCGTACTCAATGTAATACAGTAAACTGTTTAGAAATCATCATTCATCTCAGTTAAAACATATATATACTCATTTATCATTTAATATCATCATCCATTTAAAATCATCATTTCCATATCATAAAAATGGTGGAGACTAAGGCAACACCCTCAATATATCATGCTATAATCCCCGTAGGGAACAATAATTGTATCATATGAGATCTATGGCCATAGTCTATAATTGCCCTTGGTCGTACACTGATAAGATGTCAACCGGGACGCTGAAGGTAGGATCAGTACCAACAACTTCACACAGCATATACATATCACATATCACATATAAGCATGATACAGGGCCTATCAGTCTCAAAACAGTGTATACAAAATCTCATCACCTTTATGGAATTTAATAAAGTAGATAATATCTTCAGAAAATCCATAAAGGAATAAAACAGTGTTATAAAATATTTTCGCTATAGTAATAAATTCCATAAGTATCCCATTTCACCGTAAACACATATACTCATATTTCTAAGCTCCCATTTTAGGAAACTCAATTTCACGATTACTGAAATATTATTTTTCGGTAATTTTACACCTTATGGAAAATAGTAATATTTATTTTCCAAAACTAATAGTAGTTCCATAAACATATCGTTTCACTGTGGAACACATTTAGGAACATTTCGGTCTCAAAATAATACTTACATAGTATATCACCTTTATGGAAATCAATAAAATGGGTAAAATCTTCAGTCAATCCATAAAGGTTTTTATTAAATCATATAGTAAATATTTATGTAAAATAATTTATAAAATATTCACTTTTTGACTTTTCACTTTATAAACCACTTTATATACCGTAAAACATGAATGAGGAATTTTCAGTAACCTCACTTTCATTAAATTCGGTAACATGAATATTTAAATAATCTTTTTCGGTATATTCATGTTTTATGAAAAATATTAATTTCATCAATTACAAGGCTAGGGAATTATTCAAATATGCAATCAAATATTTCACAGTATTTTTAAAAATATTTCTAAGAAATTTCAGTAGCATAACGATTGTGAATACCCTAACCTTCCTGCAACTTGACACACAATGTAAAGCCAGCCAACAGCCACAATTTCATAGTTTCCAAGGCATTTCATTTCATAAATATTCTTATAAAATTTATTTCATCGAAATCATACATTCGAGATATCCTTACAAACTACACACGCATCCCTTACCTGTCTATCTTATCCAATCTCTTCGAGTGCACCCCTCATAAATCGATACTCCCGGGCTGTAGATAATTTCACCAAAAATATTAGATTATTTCATACTTATTTTTAAGCTATTATTCATGTCTAAGTGCAACCACATTGGACATTGTAATTATTTTTTTGTAGTATAATTTCTACTGGTAGTATAACATAGCTTCTTCTTTTTAAGTCACATTTTAAATCCGAGCATACAGGCAAACTCCTTATAATTTCTACAGTCTAAATGTACCCTCAAATCATCAAAACCAGCCATGCATAATGGTCCCCTTATGTTGACCGAAATTGCCTTCTTGCTCACTTGAATGATTTTCAACAATTCAATGCTATAATCTTATTCTACCATGCTTAATCGTTAATTTGGCACCCAATTTATCCATGAAACACCATGAATCCCTTAGATACTAATCATGGCCAAAACCCCCTTGCACGACAAAAATTTATTTTGTTCATTTTATTCAATACCAATGCCAAAACATTTCAAACACACTTGAATTATGCTTCCTACACCATTGAATTTCAAAGAACCAAAATGCATAGTGAGATCCATACCTTGACCAAATCTTTGAAGCTTCATACCTCCTTGTTTTGTGGTTATACAATGATCTATAGGTATGGCTAAAAAGAGGAGAGAAAATAGAACAAGTTTCTAGTTAGGTGGTTGTTGAAATAAGGTAGATTTAGTAGTGTTTTTGTTGAGTTTTTCTTTTCTTCTTTCTTTCTTCAAGAATGGCGTGGGGGAGGCTTGGGAAGATGATGAATAGTGCTAGAAAGTGGCTGATGGAATTATAAAGAGGCTTCTAGAAGTGGGCAAAATGACCAAAATGCCCCTAGTTATGAAAATTTTGGACAATTTTGCCCTTAAGGTTCTGTAGTTGTAAACACTGTGTAATCACACTCCAAAATTTCAGATTCCACCACCAAATACTCTTATTAAATGTATTTTGATGATTAGAAGTGGTTTCGTCAACACGCGGTACATCAATATTGAGAAATTATGATTTTACCCCTACGGACCGTCGGAGACATTTTTTGATTTAACGACCGATTCGATAAATCTATTGACACTATCTTAACCTCATTTTCATGTAGAATATCATGATATTTTTACTTTGTCACAATTCACTTTAGTTTGGGTACAATTTACGAAAATACCCTCAGGATATAATTGTCATTTTTCAATTTGTTTGCTATACTTCACAAAATGATACAAATAAGGTATTTTAGCATCAAAATGTCCATAATATCATTATTATACTATCAGTACACTATTTCTTCAGTCATATATAGATTTGGGCTCGAAATTCCAAGTGGGGCCCAAATTACTATTTACTTATAATTTACAAAATATTCCAAAACTAAATTAATAAATAATTATTTTTTTCATGTACAATACCATATAATCGGTTCTCACAATATGAAATATAGCTTCAATGAATACTGGATATAGAACATAATATTGTCAAAATGTTTATTTGTTTGCTTTTTTGGAGATTTTACTTGCATAATTATTTTTTTATTTGTTGGGGTAAGATTTGTTTGCCATTACTTGTACATTTTTTCGTTATATCATTACATGAGACAATTTTATTCAACCAGTACATGATTTCTCTTTATCTAATACATTTTTTTTTGTTAATTAAATTCGGATTTTTATACTGGATTGCAATGCAACACTTTTAATTCTCACGACCAATCAATTAGCTTACCTGTAGATTTTTTTTGTATAGCCCATGGATAGCCTAGTCAAGTATAGTTGAACCAAATCGTCACACCCGAAGGTTGTGACGTACACTTAACACTTACACTTATTACACTTAACAAATTTATGAATTAAATTTTTTTTCTTTTAAGGTTTGTATTTGGTGTCAATGTAGTCACTAAATGATTTTATTTATCTTTTCGATATGCTCGAACCGTAATAACTCCAACTTTAATTCGTAAGTACATGTGCTAAACTTTCTAACGTGGATTATAATTGTTTTCACTTAAATATTTGTAATAGCAAAATAAATGGATTGAAAACTTGCCCCTTATATTTGTCATTTTTCCCAATTAATCACTTGCAAGAATCCACATGTACAACCCACAACAAAATCAATTCCATGCATTCACATCAAAACTCTAATTATCAATTAGTTATCATATCAACAATCTCACGATCCACAACTAATCATCACATACATATCAAGTCCAAGATCCCACTCGATAATCATATTGGCGCATACAATAACTTAGGATGATCCTAAGGTACATCCCATGACACATCCATAAACTATACTGTGCATTACATAATATATATACATGTAAACAAAAGAGCATATAATTTTCGTATACCTCGAAAATAATCAAAAGCAGAGCTTAAAGGACGTAGACAAGTACTGTGGCTTGATACAATCCCCAAGAGCCCTCACGGATACTTTGGTAGTTGGAGCTTAGTTCAAATAGTCTACCAGGAGTGGAGATAAGAGGTGAGCAATCCATAACTCAGTAATTAGTTTAAGTAAATGCAAACTAAACTCATGTCAATCTACATACATGTGTATGCATAAGCAGTTAATAAGGTGATGTGAATGCATGACACTATGCCCTGATATTGAAAGTACCAATACAGACACACACTTTAAAGGTTAAGTTTGCATGGGGAATTAGTCGAAAGGATACCTTAGGTACCTCATTTCTCCGTGCCTCAACATGATATCTAAAAGATGTAGTCACTTAACCCAGCAGTACACTGCTAATAATATACACATCACTATAATGGTCAATATGCTTAGCTTAAAACAAATTACTATGCACATTATTTCAAACATATTCACTGCCCATTTCATTCTAATAGATTCACTAACACTTCATTAGAACAGTTACATTGTACACTTAATTCCAGTAGAATCACTACGCGTTTACTTCAGGACACCATCACTATGTTCTTAATTTGAAACACAATCACGATGTACTCAGTTTGATACATTATCACAATACACTCAGTTCAATGTACAATCACAATGCACTCAGTTTGAAACATATGCACTATGCACTTAGTTCAAAACATAATAACTATGCACTTGGTTCAAACACGACCACTATGCACTTAGTTTAAAAAACGATCCTTATGCACTTTAAAGTGGATGAACTTTTGAAAATCGAAAATCAATATAGTTAGATGACATGCCTCAAAGTACTGGAATTGGATTTCAAAACCGATCAATTATCACTTTTAGGCAAAAGCCTTAAATCACTGAAAACGATTTCAATAGCGATCACTTAACATTTTAGGCATAAGCCTTGATTTGTTGAAAATGATTTCAATAGCAATCACTCAACACTTTAGGCATAAGCCTTAATTTGCTAAAAACGATTTCAAACCAATCACTTATCACTTTAGGAGTATGCCTCAATTTCAATAGCGATTATTTAACACTTTGGGCGCAAGCCTTAAATCACTTAAAACGATGATTGAGAAAGTTTAAGCATAACCCTGATCAATTAAACACTCACGATAAAGAAGTGTCACAAGTGACACAGCACTATGGCCATAAATTTATTTCCAGTCTCGTTGCGCAGTCGAGAGCTGGAACTTGTCTACTGGTTTTCTGGACAAGTATGATTTGCCTAGAGCACTAAGCTCAATATGTACAACACATTTCACTGTTCTAGAGCACAAAGCTCGATAGATGGGTAAAAGAACCTAGAGTGAAGCTCGATAGGCTTGAAGTGACTCGAAGGTTAGAGTGTAATACTCCACTAGTAATCTAGAGCACAGACCTCAATAGACAGATAATGGAACCTAAAGCGAAGCTTGATAGGCTCAAAGTGACTCGAAGGTCTAAGTGTAGCACTCCACTAGTAGTCTAAAGCATAGAGCTTGATAGACAGCAATGGAATCTAGAGTAAAGCTCAACAGGCTCGATGGGTATGCCTACACTCAAAAACAATTTGAAAACAAATTTCTTGTGTAGCACTTAGCTTTCTTGAGATCCTAAAGGTGACTTCTACAGTCTCAAAGGAACTCGTGTAGCACATAAGTCTCTTAGAATTTTAGAGGTGGCTCTCACGGATATAAAAACATTAGTTAAAACAACTTTGAGTTTTAAATATGCAAGATTTTTTATTTATTTCGAAGGTCATCTCAAAACCAAAATCATTCAAGCCAAAACATAATACAAGTCATTATAAAACTTATGCATAGAAGAATTAAAAGGAATTTGTTTATCACTTACCTCAGCTTTGAATTCCTTGATCTCAACATCCTCATAGTGCTTTATAAAGTTGTCAAAATTCTCTCTCCCTTTTACATTGTGCATGTCAACAACTCCACCTTTAATATTGAAATCGGTTTCATCCTTCCTTTCTATAAAGTCATCGACATCTTCATGTGCACTTTCCTTGGAATCAATTTCCCTTTCACTTTTCAAGGTGATGTTAGTAACATTATCTCTTGGATTCTCCACAGGTTGAGAGGTCATAGCTTCAATGTTACTCAAAGAATGCAATATTTGACTCACATGGTGATCAATATTCTTAATATAAACATCAGCCTCTTGTGACAATTGTAAAGTTTTAATCTCAAGAGTTTTAACAATATCTTCAAGAGACATACTTGATTCTTGAGGTGGAGGCATACCTGAGTCTTGAGGTAGAGCTTGATATGTATCTTGGAATGGCACATTGTAAACCTCATATTGATTCCCATAACTAAAATTAGAATGATCCCACCATCCTTGATAGTAGGTATCGTAGTGTGGTTCATAATTATAGTATGGGTCATAATTATAGTATGGTTCATAAGCTTGCTCCATGGAGTCCTCTCACTTCTCGTCTTGGGAGGTAGTGGTGGTGGATGTTGTGGTGCTTGTGGCACTGCGCTTTGGGTTGCTTGTATATAGTCCCTAATCTTTGGAAGTTTGTGACTAGAATCCTTGTCAGACAAGCAATCCCTGAAAAAGAAAAGAAAAGGAAAAGAAAAAAATTAGACTTTAAATTAAAATAATTAACCTAAACAAATTTCAGTCCCCGGCAACGGCGCCAAAATTTGATGAGTGTCGTCAGTCACCAAAAATAAAATTTCCTAACTCTACTATGTAGATAGCGGAGTAAGGGTCGAACCCACAGAGACTGAATTTTTTTTTAAGTTAATTATTAAATTAAAAATCTAATCTTAGGGTTTAGGGAAAGAAGAAGTTTGGGGGTTTTGTAAACTATTCCAAAATAAAGAAAACAAGAATTATTAAATATAAAAAAACAAATAGCAAAAAGCTTCAGTTACGAGGCAATTAATCATTCTTGGATTTTGATGTTGATCATTGATTACAAAATATCACTGTCAATTAAATAGTCAACCGTAGCATAACAACAAGCTCTATTACACCATCTTTCCTTACTGAGTCGTTAGTTAAAACAAGCTCTTTAACTAATCTCTAACTACTTAACCTACCTAGAACAAGCTCTCTAGATATAAGTTGTAGCAGCATTAACAACAAGAAAGATATGGGTTGACATTAGATAACAAACACATAAGCTCGGTTCATTTAATCTAAACCTTAATTCTCCTCCATCCCTAGTGATTAACTCCACAAGCAATTACGGACTTATGTTTTTAATCTGGCGGTAGATTATTTAATTTAACTAAATAGTGTGCACCCTATCTAATCAAACAAACAATCATTATAATGTGCTCAGAGAATCTTGGATACTTAGTCAACAATTATATAATAGGTTCAAGAATCTCACAACATGCTTTTCCCAAGAATAATCAATTTACCTCATAACTGAATAAGAAAACTACTCACTAGTCATATTCAAGATCATAAAATTCAAGTTTAATATTATAAAGATTACAAATATCATGCAAGAAACAATCAAAGAAGCAATCTTTAATAATATAAAATCAGAATTACTAATCAAGATTACAAACTAGCAAGCAAGAACACACAAATAATTTTAATTTAAATAAAGAAAACAAAATCAGAATTAAAAATAATAAAGAAATCAGCAACTAATTAAAAATAAAGAAAAAAATAAAATTTTATTAAAAACCCTAAAAAAAATCCTACAAGACTAAAAGAGAGAAGAAGGAGGAGAGGGATTTAAAGGATTTGAGGGCTAAGAGGGATAAGAGGGATTTGAGGGCTAAGAGGGATAAGAGGGATCTTGTTTATGAGAGCCTTGTGCTCTTTATATAGGCCTAAGGAAGAGTTTAAAAGACTTTCCTAAGTAATGTGGGATTCAGATAAGAGTTTACTTGGAAAACAAGTAATTTGACTAGTCAAACTCTTACCTTTATCTCATCATCTTTTTACAATTATTTTCTAAGTAAAATTCCTAAGGCCTATTTTTATTAATTAATTACAGATCTAAGATAAAATAAAATTAAGAAATTATCTTCTTTCAACAAAATCTGGTCTTTGAACTTGCTTTGTTGGAATTTCTTCTCAATCTCGTTTTTCTGCCCAGAATTTTGTACTGATTTTGTCCAGACGTTTGACCCACCAAATGAACTCCGATTTTTGCGATCTTGTGCATTCTGGAAACCTTGAGAAGTCCTCTACAACTTTCACGAAGGTTACTTCTTGAGATCAGGTCGTTAAATTGGTCAAAAATGTCAATCTTTCAAGCTAGACAGAAAATACTGCACTTTGCTCCTTTTAACTTCTTTTTATTCCAACTTTGATATTTAATACCTAAAACATAAAATAAACATTAGTAAGCTCTTTTAGGCATAAAACATCAATAAAGCAAATATATTAGCACATATAAAATTCCCAAAATATCATCCTATCAATGAATCAACGATGCCACTGCACATATTGTATGGCTACCTAGTGTAATTACTGCAAATCATGGACATGTACACTTAGTATACCGTATATAAAATGAGCAAGGTTTATATTTTCACTTATTCCTATTTGAATCACTAGAAATTTTGACAACATAACGGCTTATATTTTCGCCTAACATAGCTTGTAGAAAACGCAATAACACAAGTTTTATTCCACAATTTTCATCTCAAACACAATTCAAACATTTAATTACAATTCAGTCATTTAATCTCAATCATAGTTCTTGTTAGCTTTAAATTGACATATATATTTGTTGGCTCTTATAGGCTATACCGAGAGGGGGGTGAATCGGTTTTTAACTAACCTTAAGCTCGTTTTTCGGTTTCTCTAAATTCTCTAGCCTATATTGATATTTTCTAAGTTCTCAAGGCTAGACAAGCATGCAATTCAAGTTCAATGAAATAAACACAATATAAGTGCAAGTAAATAAAGAGTAAGGAGAGAGAGATTTACACAATCGATTTATAAAGGTTCGGCTACCTTGCCTACGTCCTCTACCTTGAGACGCTCCCAAGGATTTTCCCCAAATTCACTATACTTGAATTTGTTACACTTCCTCTTTTCAAGGATCAAGAGAAACCTCTCTCTTTTTCTAGGCTCAAGAGTAACCTCCCTCTTTTTCTTAGGCTAAAGAGTAACCTCCCTCTTTTTCAAGGCTTAAGAGAAACCTCCCCTTTACAAGGAATGAAGTGAGTTTTACAAATGATGTAATCAAGGAAAGGCCTCTAGGTAGGCAAGTGATTACAGAAATTATGCACAATGAAAAGCCTATACAAAGTTTGTGCTAAGCAATACAAGAAATAGATGAATGATAGAAGATGAAGACTCTTTATCTCTTGAATTGATGTTGAGGCTTGAGGAAGATGAATAAGATGATGAAAGATGTTGCTTGGTTGTTCCTCTTACTTTCTTTAGCTTCTAAGCCTCTATTTATAGTCCCTTGGATGGTTTGTGAACGTTGGGTGGAGCCAAAATCGAATATGACCGTTGTATCTCACAAAACTAGCCGTTATAGGCTATTTTCGGGCAAAGGGATCGATCCCTTTCCATAGGGGATCGATCCCTTCATTCCAGATCTGAATCTTCTGGGCTGAGGGACCTTTTCTAACCGTTGGGAGCCATTCTGCCTTTAGGGGATCGATCCCTTCCCTTAGGGGATCGATCCCTTCTTTCCAGAACTGATTTTTCTGGGCTGAGGGACCTTTTCTTCCACCAAAAAGCTTACTGCCACTAGGGGATCGATCCCATGCCTCCAGAAAGCCATTTTCCTGCACTTTTGGGTTAGAAATGATGTGACCTTTGATCCTAATCCAACCCAAAACATATTGGCACTTTTGTGGGAGTTTTTCTTGACTTTCTCAAATGAAAACATGGTCTAAAAATTCATCAAGTGATTTTCTAAAATATTCAAAACATTTACAAAGTATTAAGACCAATAAGAGTATGCATCATTAAATCATGGTCTTAATGTTTGATATGATCACTTGAAATGTATTGAGAAAATCATGTGTGATAAGGCAAATTTACAATATGGATTAAAGCATTAAGGCTTGCTTAAGTTTTTGTCATTTCAAAATATATATGTCAATTTAAAGCTAACAATCTCCCCCTTTTTGATATGACAAAACTTAATGTAAATTTGCTTTGAAAATTCTTTGATAAAATACTCCCCCTCAAATTAAGCAGGATTTTATAAAGCTCCCTCTTAATATAAGCATGGGTTTTGAAAATGAATTTTCAAACTATTTCTCCCCCTTAATATCTCTCCCTATATCTATCTCTCCCCCTTTTTGTCATAGCAAAAAGAAGGAAAAATATGCTCCCCCTAAAATCATGGCTATGTGAGAACAAATAAAAATGCTCCATCCAACAAGAAACATGTTAGTACATGGGACTTATAGCACAAATAAATAAGTCAATATTCTCAAAGAGTATGAAATATTTATGCAATGAATATGACTTATGATCCTATACCAATTGTTTATAAATAATTTTGATACCAATTGTTGATAAGTAATTTTGCAAGAAGGTTCCAATTGGTAAGAAGTTAAGCAAGCACCTAAGTATATCAATTGTTCTGTAAGGTCCAACTAAGGTGCATGTCAATACATCATGATTATGAGCTAAAATTAGATAACATATCATATGCATGTGCTCATAAATCATGTTCAAGCAAGAGTGTGCATAGATTCAAAACATATAGAAATCAACTACAGATTCTAGCACACAAGAGTTTCATGCAAAAGTATCCTAAGAGAATTCTTCTCTATTTGTCATTTCAATCTAAGGAACATGAGAAGTGTTGTCAATTTAAAGCTCAAACCAATTGGCAATTTAGTTTTGGCTTACCAATTATTGAAAATATGGTTTCCAATGATACTAATTGTTATTTCAATCTAAATACCAATTGTTACTAATGGTTGACTTAGGCATTTTGCATGAATCCAATATCTATGTGTAGTGTGCTCATGTCAAGAAAATAATCATTCCAAATATGCAAGAACACAACACATATCATCAAATATGCATATGGATCAATTAATCATTAGCACACTATCATAAAGAATTAATCCATATACATATTCACAAATTGATACCATATGGAAGATTCAAAACATTAAGGAATTCAAGCAAACGCATTTTCTTCCTTCAAGCACACAAATCCTATGCTTATTTTCTAATTCAAGTCCTTAACTAATTATGAGCAAGGAAATATTCAAATAATAAATGCATGGATATTAAATTTGTTCAAGTTTGCATTTATCTTTGAATGTTGGTGTTGTCATTAAGACCTTAGTTCTTTAAGTACAAGGATGATAAAGTTTCATGCATTTGAACATTGAAGATCCATTTACCATCACAAATTATAGGCCAATGACCATTACCAATTGTTGAATTTATATTTAAAATCAATCCACTAGATGTAAAATTATCATGAAACCTAGTGTGGAATTGATAAGTCAAGCCAAGAGACATAATCCTATAAGCATGCTTGGCTAAGATGAACAAAAGATATGAAAAACACTCATTATGCACAAGTTCATCAAATTCTCAAATAGATTCATAAATCATTGAAATAAATCTCAAAATTATGTTTAAGCATTCATTGAAAGTATGTTTCAAGATTATTTCAAGAGTTATGCAAATCATGAATGTTTTCAACGAGAAAAATGATTTTGCACTTGTGAGCTCAAGAAAAATGGTATTGATTGTTGAAAGTGATACCATTTGTTGGAAATGATATTAATTGATGAAGTTGAGGCATGATATCAATGGAAAATGAATTTTCATACATTAAAGATCATCAAAAAGAAGTTAAAAACAATGAATTTTAACTTGAGAAGAAAGAAGATATCAAGAAAGTGAAAAATCCTTCTCAAATTCGGTTGACAAAGTGCAGAATAGCCATTTTGGCCTGGGGGGATCGATCCCTTTTGGAGGGGGATCGATCCCTTAAGTCCAGAATGCAAATTTCCTGCATTCTGCTCAAGGGGATCGATCCTCCTTGCTAAGGGATCGATCCCTCATCCTGTTTCTGCAGTTTTTGACAGAAAATCCAACCTTTGAGGTGCCCAAACTTCGTTTTTGAGTAATTTAAGTCCAAGTAAAGGTTTAGACATTTGTAAAACATGATTTTGGACTTGTATGAATGAAAAATCTGAATGAAAAACCATTTTACAAAAGATTTTGCAATTTTGGTAGAATTTTCACCAATAAAAGCATTTTTGGCCTCAAAGGGGGTCATTTTAAGCATTATGCATATTTTGTCAAAACCAAAGCTTTGGAAACCACAAATATGCCAAAACAAACTTGTTCACATAGATTTTAAGCATATATAACATCAAATCATCATACTTGTGAACAATATGTCATGATTGTCAACATGCATATTCTTCATTAAGGCTCATGACAAGGCATTTTGCATATATGACATATTTGACATCTTTTGAGCAACTAAATATATTATCTAGACATATCAAACTTGCTCAAGATGCAGAAAACCAAAAATCATTTCAAAATCACAAATCATGCTTTTCATTCAATGTATCAAGTACTATTCATCAAACATTCAACAATCATTCATCATGCCTTTTGTTCTATCATTCAACTCACAATGCATCAAGAATCATTAACACATTTTCTCATCAAAGCACAAATAATCAAATAAAAGTTTTAAAGAGTAAAGAATTAATCTTACAAAACTCGTATGCTTTGCCTTGAATTGTTGAGTCCACCTTGAGCTATTCTTTGAAGAATTGTTGTGATGGATCCTCAAGCTTTTCCTTTTTCTCATTGGCATAAGCAAACTCCATAGAGGTGTGTAGAGCATTCAAACCCCATTGTTTCTTTGTAACTTCATGCTCTAACACTCCTACAACAAATAAATTCAAGCATGCTTTGGTGCCCAAATTTTCTTGGGTCCATGAGAGTTGGTACAAATAATTTTTGATCCTTTTGGGATCCATTTCAAGCACAATTCATCATTATTTACAGCATGCTTAGGCACCCACATTTTTCTAACCACTCTTCCTCTAAATGTGGTTTTTCTATTTGTGCATGCTTGTGAGGTGTGGCCTATTCTATTGCAAAGTGAGCATGTGAGAGATAAGTCATGCATGGTATTTTTGCTCACTAGGAAATTCTTAAGATGAGTTTCTTTTTGTTTAGCATTATAGCCTAACCCATCTTTGTCAAAGAAAGCTCTTTGGGTCTCTAACATGTGATCTAGCTTTTGTTGACCCATATAAAACCTAGAAAATGAGTTATGCAAATTTGTGTTCTTTTTATTTAACTCATTTATTTCTAAGTTGGCCTCTTCTAGTTTCTTTTCAAATTCTATCTTAGCACTAGTCAAGGCTTCATTTTCTATTTTTAATTTAGCAATGATTTTCTTATATTTAGAATTCATGCATTGAAATTCATTTGCTAAATCATCAAAGGCATTTTGTAGTTCACTAAAGGTATAATCATTATCTTCACTAGAACTACTACTAGCCTCATCATCACTAATGGCCATAAAGCATGAGTAGGCTTCCTCATTATCTACATTTTCCTCATCGGAGCTATCACTATCGCTCCATGTAGCCGCAAATGCTTTCTTCTTAGATTTTCTATCCTTTTCTTTCCTAAGTAAGGGACAATCTAGCTTAGTGTGACCTAGTTCATTACACTCATAACACACTAAGTGGTCCTTTTCTCTTCTACTTGTTTCTCCCCTATGGTGTCTCCTATTACTTTCTCTCTCTTTCATTCTCATAAATCTATTGAATCTTTTGGCAAACATTGCCATTTCCTTTTCTTCCTCATTTCCACTTTCATCACTATCATCCTCATGAGTGGAAGACTTCAGTGCTACCCCTACTTTCTTTGAAGGCTCTTCATTTCTTTTCAATTTCATCTCATATGTAAGTAGGGAGCCCATAAGTTCATCTAGAGACAAGGTATTTGGATCTTTAGACTCTTCTATTGCGGTTACCTTTGCCTTCCATGATTGTGGCAAGCTATTCAAGATTTTCTTCACCATTTCTACATTGGAATAGGTCTTGCCTAATGCCTTAAGTCCATTGATTATGTCATTAAATCTAGTATACATATCACTCATGGACTCATTTTCTTTCATTCTAAAAAGCTCATAATCATGTGTGAGCATTCCTACTTTGGTCTCTCTAACTTGATTTGTCCTTTCATGTGTGATGGCTAGTTTGTCCCATATTTGCTTAGCATTTTCACATATGGACACTCTATTATATTCATTTGGACCTAATGCACAAAAGAGGGTGTGCATAGCCTTGGCATTCAATTGTGCCAATCTCATATCATTGGTGTCCCACTCATCCTCACTCTTAGGGACATCTTTTCCATCTACTTTCTTTATTGAGATTCTAGGACCATTAACTATTACTCTCCACACTTCATAGTCATTAGATTGCACAAATAACATCATCCTAGTTTTTCAATAAGAGTAATTCTCACCATTGAATAGTGGAGGTCTAACTAATGAGTGTCCCTCTTCTCCTAGGGGTGTGCCTACATTCAAGTGAGCCATTTAAGATCGTTTCGCTCAATAGAGGTTAATCTAATTCAATCTCGAGCCCAAGCTCTGATACCAATTGTTGGCTCTTATAGGCTATACCGAGAGGGGGGTGAATCGGTTTTTAACTAACCTTAAGCTCGTTTTTCGGTTTCTCTAAATTCTCTAGCCTATATTGATATTTTCTAAGTTCTCAAGGCTAGACAAGCATGCAATTCAAGTTCAATGAAATAAACACAATATAAGTGCAAGTAAATAAAGAGTAAGGAGAGAGAGATTTACACAATCGATTTATAGAGGTTCGGCTACCTTGCCTACGTCCTCTACCTTGAGACGCTCCCAAGGATTTTCCCCAAATTCACTATACTTGAATTTGTTACACTCTCTCTTTTCAAGGATCAAGAGAAACCTCTCTCTTTTTCTAGGCTCAAGAGTAACCTCCCTCTTTTTCTTAGGCTAAAGAGTAACCTCCCTCTTTTTCAAGGCTTAAGAGAAACCTCCCCTTTACAAGGAATGAAGTGAGTTTTACAAATGATGTAATCAAGGAAAGGCCTCTAGGTAGGCAAGTGATTACAGAAATTATGCACAATGAAAAGCCTATACAAAGTTTGTGCTAAGCAATACAAGAAATAGATGAATGATAGAAGATGAAGACTCTTTATCTCTTGAATTGATGTTGAGGCTTGAGGAAGATGAATAAGATGATGAAAGATGTTGCTTGGTTGTTCCTCTTACTTTCTTTAGCTTCTAAGCCTCTATTTATAGTCCCTTGGATGGAGCCAAAATCGAATATGACCGTTGTATCTCACAAAACTAGCCGTTATAGGCTATTTTCGGGCAAAGGGATCGATCCCTTTCCATAGGGGATCGATCCCTTCATTCCAGATCTGAATCTTCTGGGCTGAGGGACCTTTTCTAACCGTTGGGAGCCATTCTGCCTTTAGGGGATCAATCCCTTCCCTTAGGGGATCGATCCCTTCTTTCCAGAACTGATTTTTCTAGGCTGAGGGACCTTTTCTTCCACCAAAAAGCTTACTGCCACTAGGGGATCGATCCCATGCCTCCAGAAAGCCATTTTCCTGCACTTTTGGGTTAGAAATGATGTGACCTTTGATCCTAATCCAACCCAAAACATATTGGCACTTTTGTGGGAGTTTTTCTTGACTTTCTCAAATGAAAACATGGTCTAAAAATTCATCAAGTGATTTTCTAAAATATTCAAAACATTTACAAAGTATTAAGACCAATAAGAGTATGCATCATTAAATCATGGTCTTAATGTTTGATATGATCACTTGAAATGTATTGAGAAAATCATGTGTGATAAGGCAAATTTACAATATGGATTAAAGCATTAAGGCTTACTTAAGTTTTTGTCATTTCAAAATATATATGTCAATTTAAAGCTAACAATATTTTGAAATGACAAAAAATTAAGTAATCTTTTATGTTTTGATTCATATTGTAAATTTGCTTTATAACACATGATTTTCTCAAACCATTTTAAGTTTAAGATCATGATTTAATGATATATTCTTGTTGGTCTTAATAATTTATAAAATGGTTTTGAATATTTTCATTAAGTAAAGTTTTCAAGAATATATTTGAACAAAATCTTAGAAAATTACTTAATGAGTTTTTGGACTATGTTTTCATTTGAGAAAGTCAAGAAAAACTCCCACAAAATTCTAAAATGTTTTGGGTTGAATTAAAATCAAAGTCTACATCATTTCTAACCTAAAATGGTCTAGAAAAGTGCATGATAAGCTCTCTAGAAGCATGGGATCGATCCCCTAAGGGAAGGGATCGATCCCTTCATGACAGAATGCATTGGAAGGTATTCAGGAAAATTCATATCGATACTCTATGGCAAAGGATCGATCCCTTTTCATGAAAACAGTGCCCAACGGCTATTTTCTGTGAGATACAACGGCTACATTCATTTTTGGCTCCAACCAATGTCAATAATACATCCAAGGGACTATAAATAGAGGCTTGGAAGCTCAAGGAAGTAAGAGGAATAGCTTAGCAACATTTTTCATCATATTCTTCATCTTCTTCAAGCCTCAACAACAATTTAAGTGCTACAAAGTCTTCATCTTCCATCACTCTCATATTCCTTGTATAGCATAGCACAAATATTGTATAGGCTTTTCTTTGTGCTTAATCTTTGTAATCATTTGCCTACCTAGAGGCCTTCTTTGGTTACACCCATTGTAAACACAATCACACCTTGTAAAGGGGAGGTTTCTCTTAAGCCTTAGAAAAAGAGGGATGTTTCTCTTTAGCATTAGAAAAAGAGGTAGGTTTCTCTTTGGCCTTAGAAAATGAAGGAGGTTTCTCTTGAGCCTAAAAAAAGAGAGAGGTTTCTCTTGAGCCTTGAAAAAGAGGGATTGTGAAGACAAATTCAAAGTTAGTGAATTTGGGGAAAATCCTTGGGAGCGTCTCAAGGTAGAGGATGCTGGCAAGGTTGCCGAACCTCTATAAATCACTTACGTACATTTCTCTTTCCCTTCTCTCTTTATTTACTTGCAATTATAATTGTGTTTATTGTATTGAATTTGGATTGCATGCTTGCATAGCCTAGAGAACTTAGAAAACTTCAATATAGGCTAGAGAATTTAGTAGAATCGAAAAAGGACCTTAAAGTTAGCTAAGAACTGATTCACCCCCCTCTCGGTACATCTTATAAAGCCAACAATTGGTATCAGAGCTTGGGCTCAAGATTGATTTAGATTAGCATCCATCGAGCAAAACGATCATAAATGACTCATTTGAACATAGGTACACCCTTAGGAGAAGAGTGACACTCATTAGTTAAACCTCCACTCTTTAATGGAGAAAATTACTCATCTTGGAAAACAAGAATGATGTTATTTGTGCAATCAAATGACTATGAAGTGTGGAGAGTAATAGTAAATGGTCCCAAGATCCCAATAAAGAAAGTTGATGAAAAGATGTCCCTGAAAGTGAGGATGAGTGGGACACAAATGATATGAGATTGGCACAATTGAATGCCAAGGCTATGCACATTCTCTTTTGTGCATTAGGACCCAATGAATATAATAGAGTCTCCCTATGTGAGAATGCAAAGCAAATATGGGACAAATTAGCCATTACACATGAATGGACAAATCAAGTAAGAGAAACCAAAGTAGGAACGCTCACACATGACTACGAGCTTTTTAGGATGAAAGAAATGAGTCCATGAGTGAAATGTACACTAGGTTTAATGACATAATCAATGGACTTAAGGCTTTAGGCAAGACCTATTCCAATGTAGAAATGGTTAAGAAAATCTTGAATAGCTTGCCAAAATCTTGGGAGACAAAGTAACCGCAATAGAAGAGTCTAAGGATCCTAATACCTTGTCTTTAGATGAACTTATGGGCTCCCTACTTACATATGAAATGAAATTAAAAAGAAATGAAGAGCCTTCAAAGAAACTAAGGGTAGCACTTAAATCTTCCACTTATGAGATCATTGAAGATGATAGTGATGAGAGTGGAAATGAGGAAGAAAAGGAAATGACAATGTTTGCCAAAAGATTTAATAGGTTCGTGAGAATGAAAGAGAGAGAAAATAATAGGAGACATCAAAGAGGAGAGTCAAGTAGAAGAGAAAAAGACCTCTTAGTGTGCTATGAATATGATGAATCGGATCACACTAAGCTAGATTGCCCCTTACTTAGGAAAGAAAAGGATAGGAAACCTAGGAAGAAAGCATTTGTGGTTGCATGGAGCGATAGTGATAGCTCCGATGAGGATAACATGGATGATGAGGTAGCCTACACATGTTTTATGACCATTAGTGATGATGATGCTAGTTGTAGTTCTAGTGAAGATAATGATTATACATTTGATGAACTACAAAATGCCTTTAATGAATTAGCAAATGAATTTCAATGCATGAACTCTAAATATAAGAAAAGCATTGCTAATTTGAAAATAGAAAAGGAAGCCTTGACAAATGCTAAGCTAGAACTAGAGAAGAAATTAGAAGAGGCTAACCTAGAGATAAATGAGTTGATTAAAAAGAACTTAAATTTGCATAACTCATTTTCTAGGTTTTACATGGGTCAACAAAAGCTAGATCACATGCTTAAGACCTAAAGAGCTTTCTTTGACAAAGATGGTGTCACAGCCCGTGACCCTATTTTTCATCTTATTCTATACATCTTATATGGTTGGGCTGTCTGCGATACTTTACTTTTCCTTTTACATTTTAACAATTTCATATTAAATTATAATATGAATTACATCCCCTATTTTACTTCATATGAAAGTAGTACCGTCGATAAGTCTAAATACAAAAAAAATAAATGATCATACCTTATTAAATAACTCAAGCTATCGCATCGTCCCCAAATGCGCAGCTGAAAATCCTTATGTGTCAGACTCTCAGTCTTCAAAAACCTGAAATTTTAAAATTAAGGGGTGAGCAAACCACGGCTCAATAAGGGAATTATATGCATACTTGATATTCAGCTTCCTCTATGCTGAAAATCCTTTTCATTTTTCCTATAGGGCTCTAGGCTCGCATGTAGGAAGGATACTACAGTCGGCTAGGGATCCGGATAGAGTAAGGTAGGTATTTTGAAATACCTATCTTGTTCCGGAATCTAGAAGCAACTGTAGAAAGTAATATTCTTTCTTATTTTGAAATTCAAATCCTTTCCTTTTTATTCCGTAACATTTTCATATTCTTTTACAAAATAATGCTTTTATGAAATAAAGCATTTAAATAAAATAATTAATATTCATATTTTCTTTAAAAGGAATATTAGTTAAATTCTCATCATTCACATTTAAAACTCATTTCATGTTTTACTGTACAACCATAATTAGTACAGTACTTTAAATAGCAAAATAAGCTATTAAATCCTTTCCGTATAATATATATATCATTTAAATCTAATATTCAATTTAAAAATTAAAACAAGAATATTAGATTTATTTTCCTCATCTTTCCTTTTTGGAAAACATATCACGTATTCATGTCACATATAGTCTAATATTCAATTAAAATCATAGTAAGAATATTAGACTTATAAACTCTTTTTCCTTTTGAAAACATATTACATGTTCATATCATATGTCATATGAAAAATCATCTCGTAGTACTAAAATCAGTACCGAAATAAGCATTTTGTAAAATGCTGTAAATCAATTTCATTTAACTTATCACATATCATGTAAAACATTTTCACATATGGAGACTTAGGCACACACGCCCAGCCCGTCCATTGGGTCGTTACTCATATCATGCTATAGACCCCGAAGGGTATAAATAATCATGTCAGATTTATGGCCATAGTCTATAATTGTCCTCGACGGATCACTAAACAGGTGTCGGTCGGGACTACATATCACATCTTACATATCACATATTACATATCACATATCAGCATGATAGGATGCCATCTAGTCTCAAAACAGTAGTTTCATTATAAAATAACCTTTATGAAATTTATAAAATATATAATTTCATAATTTAAAATCATAAAGGTTATAAAAACATTTAGTGAATATTTAAGAAATAATTACGACAATATTCATAAAAATATTCACTTTACTTCTTTTCATTTTTTTTGTCTCATATTACGTGTAATTTACATATTAAGAGAATTTTCGGTGATTTCATTATCACCATTCTCGAAAACAGGAATATTTTAAAATCACTTTCATTTTATTCATGTTTTTATGAAAAATATTCATTTTCTCGATTTTTTGTGATTGAAAATCATTTCTCGTGAAATAAAATCATTTATTATGATTTTATGAAATTTTCTATAAATTTTCGGTAATTTTCGATAATTTTTCGGCAGCATAACGACTACCAATTGACTAGCCTCCTGCACGAAAATACAGTTTATAATTCCAGCCAGTACATCATCACAAATTTTCAACCACAAAATCATCACAATATTTTCATAAAATATTTCATAATTAAAAACATGCAGATTGAATATCCTTACAGTGCTGCACATGCATCCCTTACCTTTTCTGGGTCGGCGACTTCCTCTTGTCAGTCGCACCCGTACTCCATATCTCCCGATCCATCGTCTCGATCGCTGAGAATAATTTCTGGAAATTAAAATTCTAAATGTTAGAATTTTTTTCATAATTTATTAAATTTTTCTAAAAATTAATTTCCGAAAATTTCTTACCGAATTTTCGTAAATTTTCGGATTGCCGAATTCCCGAGAATTTCCCGATTTCCCGAACTTCTCCCTTTTTCCTCTTTTTCTTCTTCCTTTTCTTCTTTTTTTCTTCCTTTTTCTTTTTTTATCTTTTTCTTTTTTTCTTTTTCTTCTTTTTTTTTCTCCTCCTTTTTCCTTTTTCTGGTCTGAACCGGTTCGGACCGGTTCAGACCAATTTGGCACTCACTGGCCAGTTCCGCCTCCGGCGGCCTGTTCTTCACCGGTTCGGCACTTCCTCGGCTGGCGGAGATGGCCACGATGCTGGATCCGCCCTCCGTTTCTCCAGATCGACGGCGACGGCGTCGGATCTAGGAGCGACGCCGGCGGCTCTCCTCTTCCTCTTTTCTCCTTCCTCCGCCGGTTTCCTTTTCACTGACCGCTACCTTTCCTCTCCCCTTACCTTCGCCGACGTCGAGGTTGCGGTGGCGGTGCCTGGATCGGCGGCATCGCCGATCTCTCCTTCCTTTTTCCTTTTGGTTTTCGCCTCTGTTTTCCTTTTCGTTTCTTCCTCTACGTTCGTCGTCACCGGCCCTTCCTCTTTTTTCTCTCGCCGACGACGGTCACTCTCTCTCCCTTCTTTTTCCTCGCCGCCGGCGCCGACTAGCTTCCTTGCCATTTCTGTTGAAGAAACGATTTACTACATTGATCTCCGTAAACAATTCTGAATTTGGTTTATGAACTATTTTGAGACTATTGGCCCCATAGCTACCTGCGGGTAAATGCTCTTCTGTGTGTGTGATCTGTTACTGATTGACCTTGGTCACGTCTTCAACGCCATAACTGTCACTTGAGTTGTGTACTCTATAAACCCCTTTTTGACTATGGCCATATGTCATTATTACTTCCTGTTGGGATACTTATATTACATGAGTCTATCAGGTGATGTCTAGTCTCCATTATACTATTTTATTAAGGTAGTAAATCCCTGGCTAATCCAGGCACTCCAAGGTATTATTTATTTATAATTCTAATGTGTTTGTTAAATATGTTTTTTGATTTCTTTTTAGTTTTTTGAAATTGTTTATTATACTATTTACGGAGTATTTATTGAACTGTTTCATCTGAATGATTTGTGAAATACTAAATGAAAGCGATTCTGTGTGTATACTGAACTATGTGCCCAAATAAGTTTCCATTGAGCTCCCTGTAGTCGGAATTAGATGCCGAGACAAGTGAGATGCCTCAAAGCATCTTTCTGTACTCAACCTGGTTATTTAACTGATTATAGTATTCTTCCATTAGTGTGCCTGAAATTCGTGTGAATTATGATTTTTGTGTGATCGATTTTTAAACGGTTTACTACGTGATTGATTTTTGAATGGTTTTCTGTGTGATCGATTTCTGAACGGTTTTTTATGATTGATTTCTGAGTGGTTTTCTATGTGATCTATTTTTGAACCATGTTCTGGGCATGAGACTTTCTGACTGATTTTCTGAACTATGTTCTGAGTGAGTGATTTATGATCGACTTTTTGAATGGTGTTCTAAGCGTGTGATTTTCTGATGAGTGAGTGATTTCTAATTGACTTCCTAAATGGTGTTTTGAGCGGGTGATTTTTTTTATCTATTTTTTGAACTATGTTTTGAGTGAGTGATTTCTGATCAACTTTCTGAACGGTGTTCTGAACGTGTGATTTTTTTGATCGATTTTCTAAACTATGTTCTGAGTGAGTGATTTCTGATCTATTTTCTAACAATTTTTTGAGCATGAGTTATTGGTCAATTTACTAGACTATTTTCTAAGTGAGTGATTTACTGATCGATTTATTAAACTACTTACTGAGTTGATTTCTAAACTATTTATAAAATGATTTACTAAACTGTGAACTGAATGATTTATTAATATTTTACTAAATCATTTGATAACGATTGTTTATTGTAAGGTATTGTTACTAAATATTTTGAAAGGTTTTGACATTGAGTTGATGCGTATGAATTCTTTCTCTGTACAATTTTCATTAATTCCCTATAGTCGGACTTAGGAATTAGGACATGTGAGGTGCTTTAAAGTATCCTTCTATACTCAGCTTGGTATCCTTAACCGATTAACCGATTATAGTATCCTTTCCGATAGAGTGCCCACACACTATTTTTGATAGTAACTGTAACTACAAAAATATGTTTTGATACACGCATATAGTTATGTATAGTATCAGCTCTTTTATATATATATTTTTACTGGACGTAAGCTCATCCACCTTACACCTTACATATTGATTGTAGTAGTGGTTGTCAGTGTTAAGAAGAGATTTTGATCGAATTCCTACAAGGTTTCAATATTATACCTTGCAGGTATAATTGCACTTTTACTTTATTGTATTCAGACTTTTATGGTACAATACTTTAGTGTGTAAAGGGATGTAAACAGTGAGCACAAAAATTGAGTGTTAATGATAGTCTTTTGATACTGGGACCAAATTGACAGGTTAAATATTGATTTAGCTAAGTAAAGTTTTAGCTTAATATCGGAATAAGGATATTGAGCACTGCCCAACTGATCGTGTGAAAATGGAAAAAGTTAGTTTTGATTTTTAGGAATAGGAGTGTTACACATATAGATCAATATACATATGATCTCATGTTCAATCATCAAGAAAAGAAGCATACCTAAATCTATTGGAATTGATTTCTTTGGGCTAGAGTCTTTCACATCTAAACCTTTGGGAGAATGTGTATCTCACTCACTGATGGGATATGAGAATGAGAATTACCTTATGTTTAGATTGGGGACCATAACCTAGTTATATTTGTAGTATATTTTATTTTATTTTAGCCCATCATAAAAATAAAATAAAATATTGAGTCTTTACACATTGCAAAGCCCATACTAAATGAGATGTCTTAAAGTCTAATAACTTAAACTTTATTTGATCACTTTTAAATGGACTAAACACATCAGATAGCCTATAATGTACAATTAATTTATATATGTAGGCCCACTTAAAGAAGTTCCTAACAATGACCATTCTCCATATAAAATAAATGCTCTTGGCAACTCATTTGTAATAATTGAAGCATCAAGATATAGTGTTCCATTAGAATGGACCTGCTTTGATGGTAGTCAGTAGAATCAAGCATTATCTTGATGCTTTAATATAAATGGGCTTTCAAAAGTATTTTATTATGGACATGGTGAAACCAAAAAGTTCTTGTCAATGGGATCAATATTATGATATTATATTTTTATATAATATTTTGTTAATATAATATGCATTCAATTAAATACAAAAGAAAATATTCTAAGGTATAATGTTATATTTTTTTAAAAAAATAAATATATCTTACAATTTATTCATGATAGAAATTTATTACAATAATTACATTAAAAGTGTTACATAAAATTCTTTTCTCTCATGCTAATTAAAATGTTAAAAATAAATGCAAGTAGATCAATGATGTAAATAATTATTTTGTCTCTTTTGTAACGAGATTACATTTGTACTATTAAATTAGACCTACGAATCTTAGAAACGACATGATGATATAATACCGAAACGATACCACAATAACATGAATGTGATACGAGTTAAAATTTGAAAAAAATTATATATGAATTCAAGAAAAGAAAAAAAATCATTTTAATTTATTTGACGTATAAATATGAATTTTGGGACAACAATTTTATATTTTGTATGACATAAACACAATTTAAGATGACATGACACGAATTGCCAAGTCTATATCAATATGTAATTACTTATAAAATAATTAAATAAAGTAAAACAAACAAATTGTGTATAAATTAGATCAAACTCATATATAATATGTATTATAGAGGTACTTAAGAAGAAAGACTAGAGACGAAAAGTGTGATTATAAGAGTGAAAAAAATAATTTCAATAAGAAACAAATCAAAATTAAAATAATGCTACAAATATAATCAATAAAAAATCAGTAGAAATATATGCTAATTTTTTTCAAACTTACGAGTTAAACTTATACTTGAAAGAAAAATTATTAAATTAAAATGAATGTATAAGTAAATATGAAATTTATTTTTTGACCCATTTCCTAACAAATTTTACAAATTCTAGTGTTGTCAATATAGAAAAATTAACATTTTTTCTATACGAAATATATATAATTTTATACAGATATAATATCTTTACAAAATTTGAGTGGGATCAATTAGCACATGTGGCTATGCCACTACTAATGGAGCATATGGTCACGTCTTTCAAAAAGATGGAAGGGGAAGAAAGAGATGTAAATATAGAGAAAAATTACACAATCAAAAAATTAGATGTCCAAATTCAAAGGCAGAAAAAGAAATTATAAGACGAAACATCAAACTTCAAAAGACTATGTTCTACTAAAAGAAGTAAACACAAAAGACTAAATTTCTATTAGAAATTGCTGTCTATTTAAAGTTTTAGAAATTGCTGTCTATTTAAAGTTAACTTATCTTTCCAGATCTCTATATAATTAATAACATTATGTTTCAACTAAAAACTGTAGTCTTTTGCTACAATAACTTTTATGAAAAATTTACTTTTAATATCTAAAGACTACAATGTGTTGAAAATAGTAAATTTTTTTATAATTAAGTTTAAATGAAATGAGATCTTTTAGCATGTTAGACTATGCTTTTAATATAAACATGTTAGAACCATGGCACTTAAAATTTGAAAAAATATAAAATTTAAAAAACCGTAGTTAAAAATATTTGACTGTGTGCACTTTCAGTAACTGCAATTAATGTTTTTACGTAATTATAATGCATGAGCTTTTTGCTAATAATATGTCCATAAAATTTGTTGAAACAAAAAAACATATTTTATACCATTGATGTACTTGAAAAATTAGCTTTGACATTACTAATTTTAATTGCATTAGTTGATATAATTGTTTGCACAACCAAACGAGAGATTTTTGTATAAATGATTATTTGATTACACATAAAGGTAACATTGACAATGAAAAATGTACAACCTTTCCAAACTATGATAACCCCAAAAAAATTGTTATGTATTACTTTTATTTATAAACAAAACATTTTTATGCATTTTAATTAACTCATATTTTAATGTTTATAATTAAATTACTCTGAATATGAACCTTTAATTCATCTTTGGTCTCCATGTGAATATAAATCTTGAATCCCTCATTGGTTTCCTTATCGTCCGAGATAATCATCGGATTTTATGTCTATTAATGTTCTTATTCATCCCAATCATCCCATTCAAAAATCTAAAATGCTAGTACATCAATAAGCATATATATATTTATATACATATATATATTTATATACATATATATATATATATATATATGATGTTCTACACTCTTTTGTTGTTAGTTGTTGCATAGCAGGGCTTAAATCGGCTACAAATAATTCACCAGAAATATGCACCAATAAATATAATGCAAGAAAATAACCAACAAGGACACATGATTTATGTGGTTCAGCTATAAGTCTATGTCTACGGGCAAAGACAATAAGAAAATACACTATAATAACAAGACGAAGATTACAAGAGTTCTACACTCAACCTCATAGTGCTCTCCCCATAACCCAAGAACGATAGTTCTCAAAATACCAAACTCTCTAGGTTTGCTCTCTTTCGGCTTTGGCTCCCACTCTATTCCTATAACGTAACATTTATGCCCTTTTATAATTCTGAAAGAGGTGGCAAAAGAAACTACAAGAACTTAATAGCATCAAATCCTACAAATGCCAAAATGTTTGCTATTGGTTAAAGAAAGTGGCAGCTGAATTCCCTTACTTCCGATTGGTTGGCATGAAGGCAACCAATTTACAATGTGCTTCAATGTTAAGGAAAGCTTTCATTGATTGAAATAAGGGGCATCGACTTGGTTCGAGTGGCAATCGACCTGCCATTTTCAAGTCACATTATTACAAATCTCTACTTTGATTTGAAAATTCCTCCAAGTCGCATTTCTTAAAACTCACACATCTTCACCACAAATGCCCTTCAGGCATTCATTTACTGCAGGTACCAATCAAGTTCGAGCAATGCTTGAACTTGAGTACAGAGATGGTCTTCATTAGCATGTCTGCAGGATTATCCTTTGTAGCAATCTTATTTATCACAATGTTACCTTGCATAACATGATCCCGAATAAAGTGAGAATTGACGTCAATATGCTTGGTCTACTTCTGAAACATCTGATTTTTCGTCAAATGAATGGCACTTTGGTTATCACAAAACACTAGTAGAATCCTACTGCAAACCCAAACTGCTAGCCAGACCTTTCATCCACAAAGTTTCTTTCACTGCTTTTGCTGCTGCCATATATTCTACCTCAGTCGTAGACAAGGCCACAGTAGACTGTAACACAACCTTCCAACTTATGGCTCCTCTGAAAAGAGTGAAGACATAACTTGTCAGAGATCCTTTTATATCCAACTTGCCAGCATAATAAGAGTCCACAAAACCTGTGATGTCTCTAAGACAAACACTCTGATTATACATTAAGCATAAATCCGTACCACCACTTATATACCTGAGAATCAATTTCACAACCTACTAGTGTTCTTTGCCAAGACAAGTCATATATCTACTCACAACACTGACTACATGTGAAATATCTGGTCAAGTGCAAACCATGGGATACATTAAACTCACAACTACACTCGAGTACAAGATACGAGACTTTGCTGACCCTCCTCATCAGACTGTGGTTATAACTAAGCCGAGAGCTTGAAGTACACTGCTAAAAGAGTGTTCACAGGTTTAGCCTTATCCATACTGAAACGTTCAAGCACCCTTTTGATATAATTGCGCTATGATAAGAAGAGCTTGCCCTCCTTTCAGCCTCTGTGAATCTCCATGCTTAGAATCTTTTTAGCAACCCCCAAAACCTTCATTTTGACCTCACCATTTAGCTGTGATTTTAACTTATTGATTTCCAACATGGCAGCAATTAACATGTCATCAACATAAAGTAGCAGATATATGTATGAACCATCTAAAAGTTGCCAATGATAGACACATGCATCATAATCACACCGGATATAGCCATGTTTTGTCATAAAGGTGCCGAACCGCTTATATAACTACCTTGGTGATTACTTTAATCTAGATAAACACTTTTTTAACAAGCAAACATAATCTTCCTTATAAGGCACTTTGAAACCCTCTAGTTGATGCATGTAGATCTTTTCCTTGAGCTTACCATACAGGAATGCTGTCTCCACATCAAGCTGCTCAAGTTCCATATCAAACTTGGCAACCAATATGCGAATGGAGCTATGGTTTATCACTAGGGAGAAGACTTCATTGTAATCAATCCCTTCCTTTTGACTAAAACCTTTAGTTACCAACCGTGCCTTATACCTTGATGCATCAACCCCTAGGATGCCTTCCTTTTTCTCGAAAACCCAGTTGCAGCTAACAATCCTTTGATTATTCGATGGTTTGACCAACTCCCGCGTTTGATTTTTATGAAGAGATTTTATCTCTTCATTCATAGCTATTGCCTAGTGTACTGACTCATCACATGTGACTACATTATTACAATCGGAAGGCTCTGTACCAATGGATTCATCCACACTGAGTGCATAATAAACTAGATTTACATATGCAAAACGCTGAGGAGGTTTGATCTATCTCCTTGCTCTGCCAGTGGCAATGCTTTATTGCTACTCCTGAGGTACATCATCAGAATCTTGCACCTCAGTGCGATTGACCTGGACTAAAGTACCTTCCATAAAAGTACTAGGAGCCTCCACTTGAAACTCCACCTACTACTCAACACCGTGATCTCCCTTACCACTGACTCCTCCTTTTCCCAGAGCTGTTGGTGGACCGAAGTATGGCCAACTCATCAAAAATCACATCTTTACTGGATATAAACTTCAGTGATTATGGGTCCAGACACCACAACCTATATCCCTTCACCCCTTGGTCATATCCCAAAAATATGCATTTCTTCACTTTGGGCTTAAGTTTTCCTTCATTAACTTGAGCATAAGCAGGACAACCAAACACTCGTAAGCTTGAGTAATTAGTAGGCAAACCAGACCATACTTCTTCTAGAGTCTTTAGCTCAATGGTTATAGAACCAGACCTATTCACCAGATAGCACACATTATTTATAGCTTCAACCGAGAAGTCTTCACCAAGCCCAACATTTGACATCATGCAGCAAGCTCGCTTTAAGAGAGTTATATTCATCTGTTTTGCAACTCCATTCTACTATGGTGTGCCTCGAATAATGCGGTGTCTCATTATTCTTTCATTTTTGCAAAACTCATTATATTCACCTGAGCAATATTTCAAACTATTATCCGTTCAAAGCCGCTTAATCTTCTTCCCTGTTTAATTTTCAATCAAGGCTTTGAATTGCTTGAAGGTGACAAGCACTTAGTGTTTGTACTTTAGAAAATACACCTAAGCCTTTCTCAAGTAATTATCAATAAAAGTCAATAGATATCTGTGATCGCCATTTGAGATTGTCGAAGAAGAACCCCAAAGATCAGAATGAATGTAATTAACAGTACCTTTGGTTCGATAAATCGCAATGCTGAACTTCACCCAAGTTTGCTTGCCAAAGACACAATGTTCACAAAAATCAAGCTTCCTAGCACTTTGTCCGCATTGTACACCTCACTTGCTCAACACTGAAAGAGCTCTCTCATTCATATGCTCAAGCCACATATACCATAATCTGGTGGTATCAAAATATGGATCAAGTGACGATGATATTGCTGCAACGCCAGTAACAGTGGTACCATCCAAGATGTAAAGTCTTCCCTCTAAATGTCCACACATCACAATCAAGGCACCTAAGGATACTCTCAGTACTCTACCTTCACCGAAGTATCAGAAGCCTTTAGTGTCCAAGGTGCTCAAGGATATCAAGTTCTTCATCTCGGGAATATACCGAACATTTGTCAAGGTTCTGACAATACCATCAAACATCTAATACGGACTGCACCAATCCTCATTATCTAACATGCATGATCATTCCCCATTAGCACTAAGCTTGCACACGTATTTGTAAATGGCAAATAAATTTCTAGAAGTCTAATGTGAAATGTAGCAGCCGTATCAAAAATCCATTTCTCGCTGAGGTGTGATTCTGATATTGCCATAACTATTTCAACATCTTCAGAAGATTGTGAATCGACCATGTCTGTAACATTTTTTGACTGCATTGACGATTCAGTTCTATCCTTGTTTGGAAATCTTTCTTCACGTGCCAAAATTTCCTGTAATAGAAACATTAAATTCTTTTTCTAGACTGTGATCTGGAGTGATTCCTACTTGAACTACCACTCTTTGTCTTGGATCTTCCCCGAGTGACCAAACATTCACCTTGATTGTTGTCAACTGTCTTATTGGTAAGTTTCTTCCTTAACTCACTGGAACCCAAGGCATTTTTAACATTTTTAAGAGAAATATCATCACGATCATATAACATCGTATCAACAAAATTCTCGTACGATGGTGGTAATGAACACAACAGAATCAAGGCTTAATATTCATCATCAATCTTAATATCGATATTCTTATGATCCATTATAATCGTATTAAAAGTATCCAGGTATTGGTGTATGGGCATACCTTCCTCCATGTTTCAGGTGTAGAACCTTTGCTTGAGATATAACTGATTTGTCAATGTCTTTGTCATATACTTGTTCTCCAACTTGAGCCACAAATCTCAAGCAGTGGTCTCATCCACTCCTTATCGTAAAACTTCATCCCTAAGGTTGAGTAAAACTGCACTGTGCAACTTTCCATAACCTTGTTCTTTTGATCGTTTGAAAGTCTATCTAGTAATTCGTCTTTACTAGATAGAGCTTTCACCAGACCTTGTTGAACTGGCATCACTCACATCTTGATGCGCCATAGACTAAAGTTATTCCTTTCGGTGAACTGTCACATCTTGAATATACAGTATTTTATGTTTTTCCACACATTTTACAAAGGTTGGGCTGTCTACAATGCCTTTATTTCCCATTTTTTTATATAGTAAACATTTATAGCTGTAATTTACCATTTGGTAAAATATTTACATATCATAATTTATTTCTCATCTACATTCCCTGTATATAATACAACACAGTAGTACTGCAAAGTAAGCCTGAATATATAAAATAAATGATTATACCTTCAAGATTTGTACTACGCTACCTCAGGGTACTCAAAGCACAGTCGAAAATCCTCAGATGATAATCACGTTGTCACTGGAAATACTTCGTAGATGTTAAAAATAAAGGAAGGAGCAAACCACAGCTCAGTAAAGGAATTGTATGTAATACTTGATATCACGAAATTCTATATGCTATATAATCATTAAATTCCTATAGGTGCACTATGGACCTTAATAGGAAGGATACTATAGTTGGCTAGGGATCCTGATGGAGTAAGGAATATATTTTGAAATACCTGTCTTGTCTCGAAACCTAGAAGCGACTATAGGGAGTAAGCATTGAATTTGAAATTAAACCACCTTTTCCATAAGATTTCATATTCATTTCAATTCAATACTTTCAACATATAAAACATTTAATCACAAAAATCTAATATTCAAATTAAATCATAAAAGAATATTAGATTTATCATTTTCCATTTCTTTTTGAAAACATATCACATATCACGTATATTGCTGAAAATCTCATAAATAGTATTGTACTTAATTTAGTACAATAAACTGTTTAGAAAACCATCATCCCTTTCATTTAAAACATATAAACAATCATTCATCTTTTCATGTCATCATTCTGTTAAAATCATCATTTCTTATATCATAAAAATAATGGAGACTAAGGCATCACCCGAATTATATCATGCTATAATCCCTGTAGGGTAGAATAATCATCATGTCAGATCTATGACCATAGTCTATAATCGTCCTCGGTTGTACATTGATCAGGTGTCAACCGGGACTGAATACATATCACATATCACATATTAGCAAGACAAAGGGGCCTATCAATCTCAAAACAGTGTTCTCATTATCATATCACCTTTATGGAAATCAATAAAATAGATAAAATCATCAGTCAGTCCATAAAGGTTTTATCAAATCATATAGTGAATATTTATGGGAAATAATTTATAAAATATTCACTTTTCCACTTTTCACTTTATAAACCATTTCATATACTATAAAACATATAAGAGGAATTTTTGGTAATCTTACTTCTATCAAATTCGGTAACATGAATATTTAAATAATATTTTTTGGTATATTCATGTTTTATGAAAATATTAAATTCATCATTTTCAAGGCTAGGAAAGCATTCAAATATGCATGAAAATATTTCTTGATATTTTTAAATAATTTTTTGTGAAATTTCAGTAGCATAATGGCTACTAATATCCTAGCCTTCCTGAAATTTCAACACAGTTCCACAATCCACAAACAGCCACAATTCCACAATTTCCAAGGCATTTCATTTCAAAATATTCTTATAAAATTAAATGCATTAAAATCATGTATTCGAGATATCCTTACAAATCGCATATGCATCCCTTACCTGTCTATCTTATTCGACTCTTTTGAACGCACCAACCATAATTCGTTACTCCCGAGCTGCAGATAATCTTACCAAAAATATTAGCTTATTGAATTCTTATTTTTAAGCTATTACTCATGTTTCAATGCAGCCACATTGAACATTGCAATTATTTTTGCAGTATAAATTCTACTGATAGTTTAACATAACTTCTTCGTTTAGCATCGAATTTTAAATCCGAGCATACCGACAGACTCCTTATAATTTCTATAGTCTAAATATACCCTCAAATAATCAAAACCAACCATGGATCATGCACCCCTTATGTTAACTGAAATTGACATATTGAAATTCCTTTGGAATTTCAACAATCCAATGTCACCCTGTTATTCTATCATGTTTAATCTTCCATTTGGCATCCATTTTATGCATGAGACACTATAATTCCATAAGAAACCATGCTTGGCCGAACACCCCTTTAATGGCAACATTTCATTTTGTTCAATTTACTCAAAACCAATGCCAAAAACATAATCTACACACATGAATTAAGCTTCCTACACCATTCGTTTTCAAAGAATCAAAATGCATAAGTAGATACATACCTTGACCAAATCTTTGACTCCCCTTATCTCAACATTTTGCCACTTATTTACTAAACTATGGGTATGGTAAGAAAGAGGAGGTTGAATAGATAAATTTTGGTGAAGACAACTTGGTGGAATTATGCTTGTATAGGTAGTTTATAGAAGCTTTTATTTTTCTCTTTTTCTCTCTAATGGCATGAGGAGTGCTTGGGAAGACAATGAATAGTAACTGCCAGCAGCTGATGGGTTTATGAAGAAAATTCTAGAAGTGGGCAAAATGACCAAAATGCTCCTAGTTTGTAAATTTCGGACAATTTTGCCCTTAAGGTTCCGCTGTCGTAAAAACTATGTAATTGTACTCCAGAATTTTGGATTCCAGCACCAAATAATCTTATTTAATATATCGTGATGATTAGAAGTGGTTTTGTCAACGCGTGGTGCACAAATAGTGAAAAATTACGATTTTACCCTCGTAACCCGCCGACAAAATTTTCTGATTTAACGACCGATTCAATAAATCTCTTGATACTGTCTTAAACTACTTTTCATGTAGAATAACATGGTACTTTTACTTCGTCTCAATTAATTTTAGTTTGGGTACCATTTACGAAAATACTCTTAGGACGAAACCGTCATTTCCCAATTTATTTGCCATACTTCCAAAAATAATGCAAACAAGGTATTTTGGGTCTCAAATTTTCATAATATCATTATTACACCATTTTATACACTATTATTTTAATCATATATACATCTAGGCACGAAAATCTAAGTGGGGCTCACATCACTATTTACTTGAAATTTACAAATATATTCCAAAATAAATCAAAATTACATATAAATACACATGTACAGTACACAATAATCGGGTCTCACATGAACTTCTTGACGTCATTTCTGGTCGATGAAGTACTTGCAGCCATTTTAGTCGTCTCGTGTTGCCTCATCTGATACCAGTTTGTTGCACAGCGGAGCATAAAATTGGTGACAAACAATTCACCAGAAATATGCACTAATAAATTAATACAAGAAAATAACCAACAAGGACACATGATTTACGTGGTTCAACTATAAGCCTACGTCCACTAATGAAGACAATGAGAAATTACACTATAATAACAGGATAAAGATTACAAGAGTTTACACTTAAACTCACAGTGCTTTCCCCATGTCACAGTCTGCATATACAATATTTTACACTTTTTCACACTTTTTCGTACACTCTGTACTGGTTGGGCTATCTGTGATGCCTTTAACACCATTCATCTACAACAGTAAAACAATTTAGACAACATTTATTTATTAATAAATAATATTCACAGTTGTATGAATCAGTTTACTTCCCCTGAAATTAAATTTTACAACAAGTAGTACTGCATAAAAATGTCTGAACATACAAATGTAAGCATGATACCTTTGGAATCCATTATAAGCTACTTCGAGCTACTTAAAGCACAACTAATCCATGGATTGATACTTCAATTAATCGATACATATAATCTGTGGATGATGAAAGTAAAGGAGTGAGCAAACCACGGCTCAATAAAGGAATTGTTTGTAAATCTTGATATTCCGAAATCTATATGCAATGCAATCCTTTATTTTCCTATAGGTGCACTAGGGATCGAAATAGGAAGGATACTATAGTCCACTAGGGATTCGGATGGAGTAAGGAAGGTATTTTGAAATACCTGTCTTGTCATGGAACCTAGAAGCGACTACAGGGAGTAGAAATTGAATTTAATATAAATTCCCATTTAATAATTCATCATTTAATAATTTACATAACTATGGTATAATAAACCATCAAATAAAACATTTAGGAAATAATTTAATTTCCATATTAAAGTATCACTTTCACACTTAAATAAACCACAGTAAACAATGCGGTATACGGTTCAGTATGATAAACAATTCAGTGATAATAACTTTTCAATAATTAATACGGTAAAGCGTTAGTTAAATGGTAACCATGAAAAAAATAAATAATTTCATAAACGGTTTATAAATCCCTTTAAATAAAATACTGTAATCGGTATTTTATCAAATCACTTTATACTTGTTTTACACTCTTCAATAACACCTAGTAAGCAATACAATAAACAGTATTGAAAATCATTCGATAACAGAAAACATTTTCGTAGCAATAATAATTCACTGAAAATCGTAACAGTAGCAGTAACACGTGAATGGAGACCAGGCAACACCCTCAATATATCATGCTAGAATCCCCATAGGGAACAGTAATAGTAAACACGTGAGATCTATGGCCATAGTCTATAGGTTTTATCAGTCATACACTGATCAGGTGTCAACCGGGACGCTAAAGACAAGATCAGTGTCAACAGCTTCACACAGTAACAGTAACACATGAACATGTGAGCATGATATGGGGCCTAACAGTCTCAAAACAATATATATGAAATCTCATCACCTTTATGGAATTAAATAAAATCGATAATATCTTTCATAAAATCTATAAAGGTATAAATCACAGTGTCTCGTACGGTGAAAACGGTGTTATAAAATATTTACACTGTAGTAATAAAATTTCATAAATATTCCATTTCACTGTAAGCACATATACTCGTATTTCCATACTTTCCTTTCAAACTTTCAATTTCAAGATTACTGGAAATCATTTTTGATAATTTCTTACTTTATGGAAAATAGTAATATTTATTTTCCAAAATTAATAGTAATTCCATAAACACATTATTTCACCATGGAACACATTTAGAAACATTTCAGTCTCGAAACAATATTCACACGATAGTATCACCTTTATGGAAATCAGTAAAATGAGTAAAATCTTCAGTCAGTCCATAAAGGTTTTATTAAATCATATTGTGAATACTTATGGAAAATAATTTATAAAATATTCACTTTTCCACTTTTCATTTTATAAACCACTTCATATACTGTAAAACATATAGGAGGAATTTTCAGTAACCTTACTTTCATTAGATTCGGTATATTTAAATAATATTTTCAGTATATTCATGTTTTATGAAAATATTAAATTCATCATTTTCAAGGCTAGGGAATCATTCAAATATGCATTAGAATGTTTCATGACATTTTCAAAGAATTTTCTAAGAAATTTCAACAGCATAACAGTTGCTTATACCCTAGCCTTCTTGCAATTCAAACACGGTATATTTCCAGCCAGCAGCCACATATTTCACATTTTCCAAGGCAATTCACTTTCAAAACATTCTCATAAAAGTACTTGCAATAAAATCATGCATTCGAAATATCTTTACAGTTCACATACGCATCCCTTACCTGTTCGTCGTATCCGATCTCTTCGAGTGTTCCACTCGTAAACCAATACTCTTAGGCTACAGATAATTTCATAAAAATGTTAGCTCATTTAATACTTATTTTTGAGCTATTATTCATGTCTCAATGCAGCCACATTGGACACTGCAAATATTTTTGAAGTATAAATTCTACTGGTAGTATAACATAACTTCTTCGTTTTGCGACGGATTTTAAATCCGAGCATACCGACAGACTCCTTGTAATTTCTATAGTCTAAATCTATGCTTAAATCATCAAAACCAGTCATGAATCATCAGACTGACTCTCACTTCTTGAAATTCCTTTGGAATTTCAACAATTCAATGCCACCATGTTATTCTACCACGCTTAATCATCAATTTGGCACCCATTTTATGCATGAAACACAATAATTCCATTAAGAACCATGCTTGGCCGAATGCTTATAAATGGCCAAATTTGATTTTGCAACTTTTAAATGAAACCAATGGTAGAAACAAGCTTAGTTAGCTTAGATGAACATTTCTACACCATTAGAATCAAAGAAAGCTTAGCATATGGCAACATACCTCACCTTGGCCGAAACTTTGGAGCTTTCTTTCTCCTTGTGTAATGGCTTATATGATGATCTATTGGTATGGGTATGTAGAGGAGAGAGAGTAGAATATTTTCTAGTTACAATTTTGGTGAAATTTTGGCTAAATAGTGAGATATGGGAGTTTGAACTTTCTTTCTTCTTTTCTTCTTAGCTATGGCGTGGGAGACAATTGACAAAGATAATGAATAGTGCCAGCTTTCAGCAGAAAGAAATATGAAGAAAATTCTGAAAATGGGCAAAATTATCAAAATGCCCCTAGTTATGAAAATTTAGGACAATTTTGCCCTTATGGTTTTGCTGTCATAAAAACCATGTAATCGTGCTCCAAAATTTTGGATTCCAGCACCAATCAATCCTATTTAATGTAATTTGATGATTAAACATGGTTTCGTCGACGCGTGGTGCACGGATAATGAGAAATTACGATTTTACCTCCGCGACCCACCAACGAATTTCTCCAATTTCACCACTGTTTTAATGAATCTCTTGACACTGTCTTAAACTACTTTTCATTTTTCAATATGTTTGCCATACTTCTAAAAATAATGCAAACAAAGTATTTTGGCTCTCAAATTTCCATAATATCATTATTACACCATTTATACATTGTTCCTTTAATCATATATACATATGGGCACGAAAATCTAAGTGGAGTCCATATTACTATTTACTTGAAATTTACAAGTATATTCCAAAATAAATCAAAATTACATATAAATACACATGTATAGTACCATCAAATTGGTTCTCACACCCCATAACCCAAGAACAATAGTTCTCAAAATACCTGACTCTCTAGCTTTGCTCTCTCTCAACTTTGGCTTCCACTCTAAATTCCTATAATGCAACATCCATGCCCCTTTTATAATTGTGCAAGAGGAGGCAAAAGAAACTACAAGAACCTAATAGCATTAAATCCAACAAACGCCAAAATGCTTGCTATTGGTTAAAGAAAGTGGCAGCCGAAATTCCCTTACTTCCCATTGGTTGGCATGAAGGCAACCAATTTGCAAAGTGCTTCAATGTTAAGGAAAGCTTTCATTGATCGAAATAGGGGGCACCGACCTGGTTCAAGTGGCAACCGACTTGCCATTTTCAGGTCACATTATAACATTAGCAAAGATGACTACGCTAATTAGAGGGCAACTCTTCAATTGCTTTTTAATGGGCCGTCTGCCACAATTGAATTTCTTACTTATTCGCTTCAAAGTCTCACTTTCATTAACCATGTTCAATGATTTCTCACTAACAGGGTTTAGAGAGTTGTCAGACATTCCGATTTTTATAATTACGTTGCTGTAGGTAAGAATCTGAATCCATTCTTTATTATGTAGATCTGATTGTTGTTTATTTTGGTTGGAAATTGTAACTTATATACCATCCGTGTACTGAAAGAGAAAAGCGAGGTTGCCTACCTTAAATGCTTTTCAAAGTTGTTAATTATGTGTTCTTGTTTGCTGGAACTTTGATCACATGGAAAGCAAGCAGGCAGCTAATTCTAAAAATTAGAATAAGTATAGGAAGTGACATCGATGCATCCATCCTTTTTTCTTTTGTGTAAACAAAAGTATTTTCAACAGTTTTACGGTATGAGATTAATCATGTTCCGGTTGAAAGAGGTAAACGGTAAAGTCCTCCTAATAATAAAGACTCCAAGATTAGAACTTTGTTCAAATACCTGAAGAAAAAGTTCATTGCCACTTCTTCCAACCATTTGTAGATTTATGCATCCATCTTGTGCTTTACTCTCACTCTCTCATTAACTAACCCAACGTGAATTGCATTGATTTCAGTAATCTCTACCTAAAAGGGAATCAAATCAACAACAGCACCAATTTCTCCAATGCCACGCGGACATGGGTCAAATAAATTTTGTAATTACTATTTCTTTTGGTTTCATATTAAAAAAAAATTCAAATGCCTATAATTTCATGAAGACATAAAGGCTTACAGCGTCATAAGTAGACCTTAAATAATAAGCAACTAATAATAAGCAAATGAAGATGTACTAAGATGCATGTAATAGTCAGAAAACGTGGATTCTGGGTCCGGTATTTGCATCCGGAGCGCATGGTATGAATGTGGAGAGACAAAAATATGACTAATTACTTTAAGCTTGTGTTTATCTTAAATAATTCATGCACTTATTTTTAAAAGTTGAATCTAACAAATTTTAACACCAATAATTTTTCTCTTATTCTCAAATGTGACTTTCTTTGTGTGTGTGTCTATATATATGACTAATTATTTTGTTAAAAAAAAATCCATATTGACGGAAGATGAAAAGCTGCAATCAAAGACTTCTCCTTTCCCTGTATTTTAATTCATTTGATCAATTATATATCTGAAATGTTTTGAGCACACCTTATATTAGAAAAAAAAATTGTCTTTAAAATTAGAAGCGAGAAAGGACCACTAAACTATCTACATAGAATCCGGACTAAAGAAACCTATACTTAAGGAAGTTTACTTATAATATAGATTTCAATGAATTACAATGACATAATGTTACCTAGTTTAAAATGTTATAAGAACAAAATTAGATTTCATTTTATTGATATTTTTTTTTCTTTATTTGTTTATATAAAAGAAAGAATGGCTAAGCAATCAATTAAATATTTAACTTTTCGTTTGGTTAGTGTTTTTGTTTTGTTTGATACTTGTTCTTGTTTTCAGTTCACTTTTAACTTTTAACAATTGGCAAAATCATAGGACGAAGGAAGCCTTAAAAAACAATGGATGCTATTGGTCCTTGATAGACTATTGAACAAGACAGTTTCATGTATTGCTGGGTGTAAAAGAAAACCTCTTCTGGCTTTGATGGAATAGCTTATAAGCAGTGAAAGAACCTTGGTGTGGCCACTGGGCCAAAATCCTTGGTCATGTTAATGGAAATGCTAGTGACGGTTAGAACAAGAATAATTTAAACTTCATCAATAATCATACAGTACTTAAACTCTGACCTTGAATCGAGAGATCCAAAACATTTTCCTTCTGATGTGGCTATATTGTAACCAAGTGGGGGAAAAGGGAAAAGGAAAAAGAAACAAAATCAGTAACTTGGCATACATCATGGTATCGCTTAACTATTAACTGGGAGCCATTGCTCATTCAGTCCTTTGGTCACAGTAGGTAATTGACTGCAAAATTCTAATCATCCCTTTCACCACAAATTATTCAATAAACAAAAAAGGATTCCCAATCTCAGAGCCTTAATACCCTCTATTGACATCATAAAGCATACGGTTTCATTTTATATAGTTTCATGTCAGGCCATCTGGGCTTGCACAAGTTGTCTAAAGAACAGCAATATTGCCTGCTGTCAGCTGATGGCATATGAAAACATAATTGGGGAAACACTAAGCAATATGCACCAGACGAGACTGCTAAACCCAATCGAAAGACAAGCCACACAAACATCGTTCCATAGATGAAAACTTGAAGGTTTTTACATCTTAATAATCAAAATTAACATGAGAAACTAACACCATACATTAATTGCTACTGCTTCTTCAATAGCAAAGGCCCAACATTGTCCCCTGTAGCCTTGTTGTGCTTTACATGGCTTCCATCGCAAAGAGGGAAAGTTCCTGACCTCCAACATCTACGTTTAAACAATTCAAAACCAAATAAACAAGTTTTCAGGATATAATCAATGACAGCATATTGGAATCCAGCCACATAAAATCAATTTTACGGTAAGAAAAACTTGATAAAACAGAGAGAACCAACCTGCAATAAGCAGTAAGGGGCTTCGAAAGCTCAGTGACCACAACTGAGTCGACCACCTTCTCTTCCAACTTCCTTATTTCTGGGTTTATCGTTTGACCCTCTGCTCTGACCACCACAGCCGCTGAGCGTCTGGGCCTTGCATTAACGGTGGCAACACCGAGAGCAACAGAAGGGCTTCGGTCGAGCCTCAACCCTAGAGTTATTGACAAGCTTTGGCAGACGCTAGAACTGTATGTGCTCATGGACACCGTTGAAAGACTTCTTCTGAACTCTGAATTGAATTCTTGGGAATTTTGCTACTGCGATTATGCCTTTAGATGGAAAATGCAGGGGTTATCTTTGGGATCAATGTAGATAACGGACTTGTGGAGAACACACTCTCAAATGCTGTGAATGCAACACGTGACACGTCATTTTGTACGGATTAAACAGTGTCAACTGTTTGTGGCTTTGAATTGCTACTTCTTGCCAAATTACATTAGATTTTGATGGCATGCACTAACTCCATAAACTACCTTTATTTTTTTTTTGTCTATTTATATTTTATCACCCTTGTTGGCACCCAATTATTTGGGATCCTCACGAGTAGAAAAGTCTGGTGGTGGAATAGATGTATACTCTTAGCATGTAAAAGCTCAATAATTAAAGTCAAATTAAGGCGATTGATCTACTTGCTTAAGAAGACCGTCAAATTTGATTCTCTCTGTATATAAAAGTCACGTCCCCACTCCAGACATGCTCAAAGCATGCATAACACCAATTTAAGAGATAATGTACATGCAAATATCTGAATTTTCTTTTTTTTTATTACAAGGGAAATATTAAATAATTGGAGATGTGGGTACTTGGATTCGAACCCAAAACTTATAATATGCCACAACTCATCCTTAACCATTAGGCCAATAGATTGGTGGCAAATATCTGAATTTTCAGTAGAAACGAAAACTCTAATTGTAAAAGGGAATATCATGTTAAGTTGAAGGTATGAATGTTTTTTTGTACTCTTACTCTCTTGATTTGTAGAGCTTAAACACTTTCAAAATCTTACTAACTTGGGCATAACAACAAATCTTGCTTGAAAAAATCGCTTTATCCTTTTGTTTTGTAGGTTTATCCATTGTTTTAAATTGCGGTCGCGGCCGCGTTTTCGGTCGCGTTGCGTTTATCGCGGTTGCGGACATAGCGACGGTAATTGCGGCCATCACGGTCATCGCGGTTGTGAATTTTTTTAATTTCGCACAATTTTATATAAAGTATAGTAATTGTAATTATAATAACGTAAAATCTTATTTTATAGTTTTTAAAGTAATTTGTGATACATTTAGTCTATTATTTACGTGAAAAAAAGATTATTCATATTTAAAAAATTACTTATGATAATTGAAAAATAATAAATATTGAAAATAGAGATAAATAATTATGTATTAATAAAAAATAATGTACTAATTATTTAGCCTTAATTATTTTTTATCTAAATTATTAAGGAATTTTTTCATCTAAATTTTGTCAAATCTTTTTTCATCTATATTTAATAACATATATTTAATTACTCTAAAAATTTTACTTTAAAAAATTAAATTCATAATCTAAATTAAAAATTAATTAATAATTTTTTAATTCAAATTACCTAATATTTTTTATCATGATTTATAAGATTAACTAATGTTAATTCTTCAAAATTAATACGTTGTTAGTTGTTACAAAAAAAAATTCTTAAACATTAAAACCCATTAGTGAAAAAAAAAATTACCACATTTTTTTATTAGAGTAATCTGTAAAATACCAATTATCAAATATTAAATCATTATCAAATATTAAATCATTATTTAATTTAATTAACCTTTGGCAAAAAAAATTCAAAATTTAACCAAAAAAAATTAAATCAACATTTTTAACTAATTAATCTTTACCCAAACCGACTTTCTCAATTCTCCCCATCACCCTCGCGACCCTCGTCCCTCTCCCTCCCTCGACTCTCTGATCCGAAAAGCCCACCGGCCACGGCCTCATGTGCTTGCCTCCGACACAGCCCCTCACCAGCTCACCCACTGTCGACCCCTTACGCCCTCACCATCACCCCTCGGGCCTCAATCAGCTAGCCAAGCCTTACTCAGCCTTTCCAATCTCACCCGCCACCACCCTCTGCATAGCCTGTCCAGAGCAACGTCAGGCCTCAAATCTTAATCTCTTTTCTCTTCAATTCATCTCTTATGTCTAACCCAGACAAGAAATCCTCCATTTTCAGATGCTGTTTTCATTTCAAAACAAAATTAACACACGCAAGAATCAGAGTTGCCCACGGCCATGCCGCCCATGGCCACGGCCAGTCATCCACGCCTGTGTGCCACTGCCTACAACCTACCCACGCTAGCCGCACGTTGACTCTGCCTCAACATCAAGCACCAACTCTGCCTCAACTCAAGCCCCTCAACCTCACTCACTCTTCACAATTCACAATTAGTCACTCACAGATCTGTCTTGTTTTGACTTAGATCTACTAATTTCAAAAGTAAAACATTTTAAATTTGCTTTTTCCTTTCAAACGTGAGTCACTGGGTTGTTGATTTCTGAGTTGTTTGTTGGTTGCTATTGCTTGCTCGTGTCCGATTGAGCTGAGACTTTGAGTTTTGCGATCTGATTTTTTGTTTATTTTGATATGGTGAAGGCATGAAGCTTTTCGGTCTGTGACTTTGAATATGTGACTGTGATTGCCTGAGTCTTAGAAATTTTTTTTATATTCTATCCTCAAAATGAAACTGAATGGAGGATAGCGGTGATAACGGTACACGTCGTTACCCTGTTTTGTAACGATCGATATTGGCCGTTACGGTTGTGATTCTTAATCACAACCGTTTTTTCCGTGATAGCGGTGGCGGTAGCGGCCGCTATTTCGTTTAGCGGTCGTTATTTGAAACACTGGGTTTATCAAAGAAGGGAGGCATAGCAAGAAAAAAATTCAAGAGCTTGTCAGCTCTTTTGAGCGTCAACAACCCTGATGAAGAAAAAAAGGTGTAGGTTCTGACATAATTGTAAGTTTCCATTTCTTTTGGTGAGGAGATATTTAGTTTTTAACATTGTGGAACACAAACAAATATTAAAATATAATTGTCAATTTTTAATTGAAAAAAAAAACTTCCATTTGGATTGGTTAAATGACCAAATAACATTTTTGTTCAAATAGTTGATTGGTGCAATTTTTATCAAAACCCAACTGTGGTTCAGCGGTCAAATAGATGTATATTATTAGCACGTAAAAGTTAAACTGAGAAAAGCCATTTTAAGACAACTGATCCATTTGTCTAGAAAGACAACCAAACTTGGTTATCAAAGTATGAGACGTGACAAAATATGCATAACAGCCACAACCCCACTCAAGACATGCTCAAGGCATGCGTAACACTTACTTAATGGACAATATATGTGCATGCAAGGATGTGAGTTTTATGTTCAAAGGAAAACTCTCACTATAAAAGAGAACCTCATTTTATGTTGAAGGCATGGACACTCTTTTATACTCTTACTCTCTCAATTTGTAGAGCTTATAACACTTAAAATCTTCACTGATTTGAGCATAGCAGCAAGCCTTACTTTGTGAGAACTATAAAAACCCTTTGATCCTTTCGTTTTGCAAGTTGATCAAAAGAGTCATAGAAGTAAACAATTCAAAAACTTGCCACCTCTTTTGGGCATTAATAACTTTAAAAAAGGAAAATATGTATAGATTTTGACAAATTATAAAGTTTCTCCTTTCTTTTTTTGAAGAGAATATTTAGTTTTTAACACTATGCAACAGAAACAAATATTAACATATAAATGTCAAATTTTAATTCTTCATCATCATCATCATCATCATCATTAAAGTTTTTATCCAATACATTAGTGATAGGTAAATGAATTAATATATGAACTCACGTTAAGTCATCTACATAAATTCTCCTCTTTTACTCATTCCTATCCAAGATAGTGTATCTTTCCAACTCTAGTCTCACTATATATTTCCTAATGACTTTCTTCCATGTTTTTTTGGACCTCTAGTCTTGTGTTTTTTACTTATTCATAGCCTGCATTCTCTTAATTGCATCATCCACAAGTTTACTTCGTATGTATCGAAATCAACGTAAATAACTTTCATTTATCTTATTTTCGACAGGTACCCTCCAGCCTTCTTGCATATGTCTTCTTTTCTCATTCTATCTTTTTTGTATATTCACACATCTACTGCAACATTCGCATTTTTACTCTACTCATATTCTGTATATACAATTTGTTAGTTGCCTAACATTCACTATCTTTACATTTTTGATATTTTACATTGAAAGAAAATTATAAATATAATATTTGAATTTAGACCTAACATGTAGTAAGTAGTTTTAAATATTAAAATATAAGAACTTGAATAATTCATCATATAAGTCTAATTCTAACAATGGAAACATATGATATGCATCAATTCAATAAAAAAAATAAAGACTTTAACCGAAACTTTTCAACTTTTGAATTTTATTTAAGGCCAAATTTCAACTTTTGAATTGGTAAGCAAAGAACATCTTGTTTCCCAACATTTCTTTCTTTCATTTGTATTTTTTTGTTAATATTTTCTTTAATGTCAAGTGACCCACTACAGTGACACATTTGTGTATATGATCCCGCCCGGACAGTTAAAACCCAATTAATGAACCTAGCTACGTCTAAAAACCTCCCTATCTTCCATCCAGATTTCAAGTTAACCCATTCTCTCTAAAACATTCCCTCCTACATTTTTATTTTTTATTTTACTTTTCTCTGCAAATTTTGTACAAAAAGGAAAAGAAGAAGGAAGAGACAGTGGCATTTCGGAGTCAATGGCGATTATCTCATCAAGACATGAAGTGTTTAGTGATACAAGCCAAATCTGAAAAGTATAAAATGTAGCTGTTTTGTTTAGTTGTAATTAGAATTAGAAAATTAGTTGAGGATTAGTTAATATCCAACTAATGCATCTGTGGTTGAGCCACGATTTTGGTATGTAAGCAGCAACTAGCTACTGTATCGAACTAAGAAATATCAAACAGAATTTTACAACACACTCTCTCTCTCGTCTCCTCATCTTCTTTCTCTTTATCCTTCTCCTCTGTTCTTCCTTTTAGCCTTTCATCTTCTATAATTTCTAAACATCTCGATTTGGCTTGCATCATTTGGTATCAGAGCTGACGATTCTAGGCGATGGCGGATGGTGTAACGATGTTGATGTTTGAAGGAGTTGTTCATAGTGTGGACAAGCAGCGACGTGTGGTGTTGCAACTTGATCTGGAGTATTTTGAAACGAGAATGGCTCAATTGTTTGATGAATTGAAGGAAGATATGCTAGCAAGAATTGATAAAGTATTTGATAATGTCCTGGTAGCTATAAGATCTGAGAAATGCACCGTAGATGAAACTGAGGATTTGGAAAGGCAAACGCCAGAAGAGATGGCAGCATGTGTTGCAATTACAAAAGAAGTTGAGTCGAATAAGGACTTGCTAGATCCAATTGAGCGATCAACAATCGAGGGAAGTAAGCATGGGCATCAATTTGTTCATTCACCAGAGAAGCATCCTGCTATAGATTTTGTGGAAGATATATCAGGTATTGATCTTGTGAAACCTACTTCAATTAAACCTATTCCATTCAAGCTAATACCAGAAGAGTTTGATGAGATTAAACCTGAGGATGTGTTTGGTGAAATGATTGTTGGAGATGTCAGGCCTTTAGCTAATGGTTCTTTCATGTTGAAAATTGTGCAACCTTTTATTGTTGGTTATACAATTGGAATTGTTTAGGTTGCTTGCAAAGGTAACTTGGTTAGACAATTATCTTGTAGAGATTTTGATGCTTGTGAGAAATTTGTAGAGGTTTATTCAGTGGTTTTAGCGGCTGACCCTTATGGATTTAGACTTTTAGTAATGGAAAAGGCAAGCCATGGTGTAGTTAGGGGAAAGGTAAAGCTTCTTTTGAAACTTACTAATAATGTTGCTAAAGTTCATGATGGGTTATCAACATTTGCTAGTGTTGGAAAGAGTATTAGAAAGAATAATAACTTACCCCGGGAATTGATTGAGAGTGGCGTCATTAAGCTAGATGATAAACGGGCTGTCTGCAAGTTTGCTCGTTTCTATGATCAAATTGACAGGACTCATGGTGCTCTTGCTTATATTAGCTTTACTAGGTTGACTGTGGGTGAACATCTCCATGATGCTGAAGACGAGGATGGTCAGGAAAGGATGGTAATTAGGCAGGATGGTAATTAGGTAGGATGCATTTATCTTGTTGGGCACATATGGGTTTCCTTTGGACTTAACCCAATTGGTGGTAGAGGAAAGAAGTTTGTTAGTAGATGTTGAGAGTTTTAATAATCTCATGAATGAGGCGAAGAATAAGTCAAGGAATTGCAATCCATTTGATAATGATATTGGACAATTGAATGAGGTTTACCAGGTGTTTGATATGTCACTTGTTAGAGATAAGATCTCATGGACTTTAATGGTTGATGGCTGTGTGATTATATATGACTTACAAAAGTGCATTGCACTTAGCACAATAGTCTTTGTCGGTGACTCAAAATCATGGGAGAATAACTTGGTAGAATGTGTTAAGGCTCTTGAAATGAACACTAGAATCAAATTTGATGCAAACCTTGGTCTAGTGATTAGTATACAGGCTAATGAACATATATATAGATTAGTACAATTCGGGGTTGACAGTGGTGTCACACTTCTATTTGAGGGAGACTTCATAGAGTTTGCTTTTATTCATGGGACTTTCTGTGGAACCAATATTAAAGTATTTGAGACAGTAGCAAACTCTGGGAAGAGTTGCGTTCTTGATATTGACGTTCAAGGAGTAAACCTATTAAGGGCTTATTCTTTTGATGCCATTTTGATCTTTATCTCTTCACCTTCAATGAGAGAGCTTGAAGAGCAGCTTGACTATGTTATAGAACAATTCGGTTGCCTTACTAGAGCTGTAGTCGACAGACTTTTACATGCTATTATTGGAAGTGCAATAGAATTTATCATATTGATTCTTACATTGAAAAATGGCATGATTTGTGTTGTTCAACAGTTGTTAATGTGTTCAATTTTGTGCAACATGTTGTTAGTGCTTGGTTGTGCATTTTTAGGCGGAGGGCTTGTGACTCTGAAGAAGGAACAATTTTTTCATAAGGCACTTTTAAAGTGAAATCTAGACTATTATTGATGTCAGTCAAGGGCTTGTGATTTTATGATGTCTTGCACTATACACATACAGAATTGCATTTTGGAAAGTTTGAGTTGGCTCTTTCATGGTTCAATAGCTGGGTCATGACCTTGTACAAATGTTCTATTATTGACTGCATAAAGTCAAGAGGAGCTACACACCATGGAACTACCTCTGAATCGTGCATAAACAATGGGTTACTGGCACCATGATGCTTATTGGAAGTATTTTTGGCTGCTCAAGTTCCTTTATTTTGCAATCCTTTAAATTGAAGAAGTACCTAGCAAGGAGCTCTCTTACAACTTGTGTATGTTTCATGGAAATATTGGTGGAAGGTGCAAGAGTGTTCCTTATTATGATCTGTGACCTAAGTGACTGAAATATGAGCTGGGACTTAAGGTTTCTTATTGCCACTTACTCTGGAATCGAATATTATGTTCAAGCTTTCATCCTTGAGGACAAGGATAGTTTGAAGGGAGGGGTATTTGATACAAGCCAAATCTAAAAAGTATAAAATGTAGCCGTTTTGTTTAGTTGTAATTAGAATTAGAAAATTAGTTGAGGATTAGTTAATATCTAACTAATGCATTTGTGGTTGAGCCACGATTTTGGTATGTAAGCGGCAACTAGCTACTGTATCGAACTAAGAAATATCAAACAGAATTTTACAACACACTCTCTCTCTCATCTCCTCCTCTTCTTTCTCTTTATCCTTCTTCCTCTGTTCTTCCTCTTAGCCTTTCATCTTCTATAATTTCTGAACATCTCGATTTGGCTTGCATCATTTAGATGCGTTTATTATTTGGTGTTGATACTGTTATACACAAGAATATGCGTGGCGGCCAAATCTGATAAGGAGACTGGGGAAAGGTTTTACGGTAACCTTGTGAACTCAACGTCGACGGCTAGCGGAGAAGGGAGTATTGCCCAAATGTTCGATCGGGTTCTTAAGAAAGAATTCTCCAAAAATGATCAGCCTGAAGGTTAGCTTTTGTACATTTTCTTTTTGATATAATATTTCTTTTAAATGATTTAATCCTTTAAGAAAAACTCAAGAAAAGAAGAAACGAATAGACTGGTGGATTGTGATGTTTATGCTAGCAGTCTTGTAATTTCACAAAAAGGAAAAAAAGGTAGGCTCAATTTGAAATTGAAACTTTTAGTAAAAAAGCACTCATATATTCTCTGAGAAGTTAAATAATGTTTTTATAAAATGAAACTGAAGTAAAAACATAGCAATAAGACCATTTTGTTTTGTTTTTTAAAATTCATACTGGAAAAAAAAGATTAGGTAAATAAAATCTGCAAAAAATCTCCGAACACCCTCATTTCTATCCTAGTTTTGTAGCTTTGACTTGTTTTGCACTGAACTCGAAATTAATCAAATTACATTCTCAATTTCCTTTTCTCCATGCATCTTTCTATCATGTTCTCTAGTTTTCTATATGATTAAAGATTCGCAGTTAATTGATTGGGTGGTCGATTGGTTCTTCAAATTCTTTCTAGCTGACATTCTTTTTTTTAACTTTTGTTAAGATCTGATGCAAGCAGTTTCAATACTAGTGTGGCTGATCAGCAAGTAGGTTTCGTTCTCCTTTGAAGCCCATTGCTCAATAGTGAAATCCTTTTTCATTTTTTGATACTAAGGAAACTGGACTGAAATGCTTCCTCTATAGTCTCATTCTTCTATGCGCATATTGTTGCTTCTACCCTATTTCTCTTTTTTATTTTTACTGTAATGCCCAGAATTAGAAAATTTCGAACTAAAATTTTCTTTTTTACTTTTATCTTTCATATTCAATCATTCAGTATCAGTCGATTTGCATTTGGTGCCGATGTAAGTTCTTTTTACTATTCTCGTTACAATTAACCTTTATACCCATAAATTAATTGAAACATAAATATTTATTAAGAAATCAAAATAAAATCCATTAAATAATATTTATAAATTTGTTTACAGCAATTCAAAGTAATTTACATCTCGTTATTACTTTCATAAGTTTCACAACTACAGTAATTACATCCGATGAGGGTCTTGCAAAAGGTCATTGAGCCTTGATATAAGTCATGCTGAAGAACATTGGGCCTAATGGTAGTCTAAGCTCAAGACAAAAGAGGACTAAGAAGGGCCATGAAAGATCCACTAGGTTATCACTTAAGTTGTGGGTCTTAACCGTAATTACGCGCTATATTACTCATATAAATAGGTCACAAGTATCATTTTTAAACCCTAATCTCTATTGGCTTATTGAAATCCTACGTAGATCCTGTCTGACTTAAGCATCGGAGTGCGCATGCAGAGGAAAGCCCCTACACCCTTTAATCATTTTCTTTCTTGCAGAGTTTTTGGAGACAGCTTAAGACGCAGATCGAGATTCGTACATCATCCAAAACATTTGTTGTAAATAGGTAACAACAATTGGCGCTGTCTGTGGAAAACAAACAAAAAAGTCATCTATAAAAAGATAGCAAGAACACGATTTGCGAAAGGGTATGTAGGCCTGTGGTAGTATGTGGAAGCCTATGGCAGATTAGGTGGCAAATCGAGGTTGGAGACCCGCGGTAGGGGTGCAACGCGCGATAAGCCTACGATAGGGTGCAACACGCGATAGACCTACGGTAGGGTGCAACATGCGGTAGACCTGTGGCAGGGTGCCTCAGCGAGCAATATGCGCGACAAGCATGTGGTCGGTGTGCGGCAGGGTGTAACACACGTCATGCACGCGGTAGGAACGCACAGTAGGCACATAGTATGGTGTAATGGGCGGCAGGCTCACGGCAGGCGTGCGACAGGGTTAAAAACGCGTCAGACGTGCGGCAAGAGTGCAACAAGCGTGTGGCAGGCATTTGGTAGGTGCACAACAGGCATGCAGCAGAATGCCTTAGCTTGCAGCAAGTTGCAAGGCTGTGGCAGGGTACCCCTTGGTGGCAGGGTGTGAGGCTGCGACAGGGTACGAGGGGTACCCCTCGATGGCAAGTACGCAAGCTGCAGTAGGGTTCAAGATAGAGCTCGAGCAATGAGGTCATACTTTTGATCACCTTGGGTAAATAAGCCTTCACTCCTAGCCAACTCGAGCGAACTGGGAAAGACCTTACAAGATTAGAAAGGTTAGAAAGATGATCGAACCAAGCACTTGTCCTTTAAAGGCCTTACAGTGCAAGAAGGTTCCAAAGACTTGGAACACTAATCACTTGAAACTATACTAGAGGTAAGCACATTATATTTTTGTTTTAAAATTTATTGCAGTTATTTTGTTACTTGTTCCATTTGATTGGAAATTTTACATGTTATGAAATGGAAGGCCAGTTATTCATATATTTATCTATACTATGATAATCTTTCATGTATGATAGACATGTTACAACAATAGAAGAATTAAAAGTCCCTAAGCACAGAAGGTGCGAGATGGGCAAATCAAAAGTGCCTAAGCACAAAAGGTGCGAAACGGGCCAAATTAAATGTCCCTAAGGGAAAAGTGCGTGAGACGGGCAAATCAAAAGTCCCTAAGCATAGAAGGTGCAAGACCGGCAAATTAAAAGTCCCTATGCGAAAAATGCGGGAGATGGGCGAATCAAAAGTCCCTAAGCACAAAAAGGTGAGAGACGGGCAAATTCAAAAAGTCCCTAAGAACAAAAAGGTGTGAGCCGAGCAAATTCAAAAAGCCTGAAGCGAAAAGTGCGCGATGTAGGCTACGTATGGGCTTAAAGCGAAAAATGCGTGAGTTAAGCCACGCACAAGAAGAAAAAAGGCCTGAAGCGAAAAGTGCGCAAAATAGGCTATGCATAGACTTGAAGCGAAAAGTGTGCGATGTAAGTCATGCATGAAAACAAAAAGTGCAAGGGCTTGAAGCGAAAAATACGCGAGGTAAGCCATGCACAAGAAGAAAAAGGCCTGAAGCGAAAAGTGAGCGAAGTAGGCTATGCATAGACTTGAAGCAAAAAGTGCACGATGTAAGTCATGCATGAAGACAAAAAGTACAAGGGCTTGAAGCGAAAAATGCGCGAGGTAAGCCACACACAAGAAGAAAAAAGGCTTGAAGCGAAAAGTTGCCAAAGTAGGCTATGCATAGACTTGAAGCGAAAAGTGCGCGATGTAAGTCATGCATGAATACAAAAAGTGCAAGGGCTTGAAGCGAAAAATGCGCGAGGTAAGCCACGCACAAGAAGAAAAAAGGCATGAAGCGAAAAATGCGCGAGGTAAGTCGTGAATGAAACAAAAAAAAGTCTTTAACTGAAAAATGCGCGAGACGGGCAACACATGGGCTTGAAGCGAAAAGTGAGTGAGGTAAGCCTTGAATGAAATAAAAGTCCCTAAGCAAAAAATACGTGAGACGGGCAACACATGGGCTTGAAGCAAAAAATGCGCAAGGTAAGCTGTGAATGAATAAAAGTCCCTAAGCGAAAATGCGCGAAACGGGCAACACATGGGCTTAAAGCAAAAAATGAGCGATGTAAGTCACACACAAGAAGAAAAAGGCTTGAAGCAAAAAGTACACATAGTAAGCTATGCATAGACATGATTTAAATAAAAGAAAAACTTTATATACTCTTCCACAGGGTATACCCTATGAAAGAGTGAGGAGCAATTGATGAGGGTCTTACTAAAGGTCATTGGGCCTTGATATAAGTCATGCTGAAGAACATTGGGCATAATGGTAGTCTAAGCCCAAGAGGAAAATGGACTAAGAAAGGCCATGAAAGATCCACTAGGTTATCACTTAAGCTATGGATCTTAATCGTAACTACGAGCTATATTACTCCTATAAATAAGTCATAGTTATCATTTTTAAACCCTAATCTCTATTGGCTTATTGAAACCTTGCTTAGATCCTGTCTAACTTAAGCATCGAAGTGCGCGCGGAGGGGAAAGCCCTTGCACCCTCTGATCATTATCTTTCTTGCAGAGTTCTTGGAGACAGGTTAAGACGCAGATCGAGATTTGTACGTCATCAAAAATATTTTTTGTAAATAGGTAACAACAACATCCCATCATAAATACATCTGCTGTGCATTTACAAGTCTGACGTCATCAAAAATATTTTTTATAAATAGGTAACAACAACATCCCATCATAAATACATCTGCTGTGCATTTACAAGTCTGAATATAAATATAAAACTTTAAAGTGTACGTGGTCACTGAGTACTTTAAACTTCTAATGATTTCTTCACAGCGGATTTTTCGTATACTGATGAGTTATCTGGGATAGTGAGAAGAGAGGTGAGCTTTGGGGAAAGCCCAGTAAGAAACATATATAAAAGTGCGTACTATATGCAAATGAATAAAAATCATTTATTTTACTAATTATAAAATGGTATATTAGATTAAATATTAAAAGGTAATAAAAACATTTATTTCCTAACGGCTCACTAGGGTACGCTATAGGAAGGATATTATAGTCGGTTAGGAAACCAGGTGGAGTAAAGGAGGTACTTTGAAGTACCTGTTCCGGTCCCTAGATGCGACTATAGGGAGTAAGCGTTTGACGGTGAAATCATAAATCATTATAAAATATTTAATAATAATTTATGCAATGCAAATTCAAATCATTAATCAGTATAAAACATTTAATAATTGATGCAATGCGATTTCAAATCAATGTCAGTATATAAAACAGTTTATTTAAATAATGCTATAAAATCATCTCATGGAATATTTCAGTATATAAATAGTTCATAAACAGATAATTGAAAACACTACAGTAAACGATTCAGTATTGGTAAATAGTTCATATCAATAAACAATTTAGTAAACAGTGTAGTAAACAATTCAGTATCGATAAACGATTTATTATTAGTAAACCATTCAGTATTAATAAACAATTCAGTATCAGTAAACAATTTAGCATCAGTAAATAATTCAATTCGGTAAAACAGTACAGTGGAGACAATCACATATAATAGAATCATGCACGATCAATAATAGTATCCTCGAAGGGACGATCAATAACAGTATCCCCGTAGGGATGAAACAGTAACGAATGGCAATCGTCGAAATAGTGCACACAGTTCGCACTGGTTAGGTGCTCATTATGGAAACCGGTGGGTTTGACTATAATCCCACAATCATATACAATAAACTTGTGGACTGATTAGGTCTCGCAGTTATATAACAATATGCATGATCACTAAGGTACGATGGTCTCAAAACATTTTTATAAATCATTTCATTTAACAGTAGAAATCATTTTCAAATAGCAATTATCTTCAGTTAGTCGAAAATCATGTAAATTAGTGGTAGATTTTCACTTTATGCAATTTAAACATATCATGTAAAACAATTTATGTAAATCAATTCATGTAATGCAATTCGTGTAAATCATGTTATGTATCTCAGTTCATGTAAATCATTTAATGTAATTCAATATATATAGAAATCATTTTATTTAAATCAATTAATGTAAAACATTTCATATAATGCTATACTTAGACTTGTAGAGATTAAAAATAAATTCTATTTCTTGTATTTGGAAAATTGGGTGAGTAACGATTGAAACAAGATTTCCAAAAATATTTAGTTGAAAGTAAAACATATCTTATGATACTCTTATAAATGTTTTTTTACCTCTATATCCGTGCAAATTTAAAATTCGATAATTCCAATCATGCCTCTTTATTTTTTCGAGTTCCTAGCACTGCACAATAATTTCAAATTATATTCAAAATTCTATACTATAATTCTAATAATTATTTCATAATTCTCTACTAAATATCAAAATATAATTTCAATTAAATTCCATTCTTTCTTCAATTTTCATGTCACCAACAATTTCAATTTATATTTAAATTCTCATGTATAACTATAATAATTAATTCTATAAATTCCTATTTTCCATTTTGTCAATCTCAATAATTTTATTTTTTTAATTTCCTATTAAATGTCTTAACTACACTTTCTTTGAAATCTTTTTCCAATTTTAATTTCTATTAATAATTCACATTTCAACTCTAATTATTATTCTATAAATCAATTACTCTATTAATCCTTATTTTTATTGGTCACTTTTTATGGTAAATGTATTTTATTTGCCATTAGCTACCAATATAAATATAATTTAATTGAATTCCTTTCCTGATTCTAATTTCACTAAAATCCTATTATATTTCTCTTTAATTCTTAAATCAATAATAATTAATATAAATATTCCATATATAATGTCTTAGTCAATATTGTTTCTTTTGTTCAATATTAATCATATTCAATTCTTATTTGATGATTAATATTTAATCATTTTCCATCCTCATTTTAATCCTTTCCTATATTAGTTCCTATCATAGTCAAATATTCATTTTGTATTATACTTATCATTTTCCAATTCAAATTATACAATTAATCTTTGTTCACTATTAGTATTAAGTCCATTGTTTGCTCATGTTAAATTTTACTTCTATTTTATTTATTCCCATAATCAATTTTAATGTGTTATATTAATTATCACAATATACTACAATTAAATTATATTCTCTTTTTCTTAATTCACTCCATCTATATCATGAAATTATTTGGTTATGGTTAATTATCCATTCTTGAATTCTATTTATCATTCTCCAAATTATATTTGAAATGTTGTATTTTAGCTAAAATGAGTCTCCTACAATTCTTATTTCTCTTATTAATTTCAATAATAATTTATTTTTCTATTAAATCATTTTCTTTTTTCACATCAAATTTTCACCAATAATTTACTAACTCCAAATTTATTATCTTCTACTTTATAAATTTTAACAATTAATCTATTTACTTCTTATCATATGCCACAATATACTTACTCTTAAATTATAAATCTTTCCTAAGTCTAATTTCACTAATACTCTTATTAACTTTTATGAATATTCTTTTAATCATTAACTATAAAATTCACCTAGTGATTATATCTTGGCAAAAATTCATTCTTTTCCTAATTTTATTTTTATCAAATATTCATATTTTCAATTCTAATAACTATTTATTCATTTTATCAATCTTTATTTTCTATTTTAGTATCTTGCATGATATATTTATTTTATTTCTTATCAGATGTCTAAATATAACTATAATTAAATTGGTTTATTTTCTAATTTTAATTTCATTAAAAGTTAATTACTTTAATTATTTTCTATAATCAAATATTCTCTTTTTGTATTATATTTATTATTTTCCAATTCAATTATTTTTTTTACAATTTATCTTAATTTATTATTATTATTTATCAAATTATATTAACTTTTCTTTTCTATTTTCTTTTCTTTTCTTTTGCTGTTTACTTTCCTTTCTTTTCTGGTTCCCTATTACTGCCGGCAGCCTTACATCTTTCCCTTCTCCAGCCGGCAGCTCCTAATGGCTCTTCTTTCATGCTTTCCCTTCTCAATCCTTGTTTTCACTTAGTAATTTCATTAAATACCTTGTCTACCCTAAAATTTCATCATCACGTCTCAATTTCTCCTACCCGAAAGCCTCTCCTGCATGAAAATCATCAATGGCCGAATGGCCCTTTCCCATGCCAGTTCAATATTTGTTGCAAACTCTCACTACAGCCATGATCAACTAGGTTCCACTCATCATATATTATTAAATCCTACCCAATATCCGTCAAAATTCATCACAATTACCCTTTTTTTTCATTACTGAACACCTCAAGGCTGTCTACAAGGAGTTTTAATTCAATCAACAGCCATAAATATATTTTACTTACTTCATACAATCACAAACACTAAATAGGATTGAAACATTTCTTTCCTCACCTTCTCTATAAACTGAACAGGGCAGTACCCACCAGCCTTCACGTCATCGGTTCTGCATCTTGAAATTCTGAGTTTAAGCAGTCTTTGAGATGAGGGTTAGCATTAATGATATAAGCTTAAAGAGTTTAGGGAAGAAAATTGATGAATTCTCTAGGTGGAAGGGATGAAACGTGAGGAGAAAAGAGGAGGAAGAAGAAGAACAACGACATGTAGCAGGAAACAACAGTGGAGGTGGTGTTAGGGGTGAGCAAAAACTTTTGGAACCGAAAAAACCGACCGAACCATTCAATTTTTGGTTTGTTCGGTTCGGTTTATACGGTTTTCAGTTCGTTTGGTTTTAAAGTTCGGTTTTATTGGTTAAATCGGTAGGTGGTCGGTTTATATAAATGATAAACTGAACCGACCGAAAAACCGATTTACCCAAAACATAAATTATAAATATAAATATGTATTAGATAAATATTATATTTATGTTTTTAAGTTAGTAAATTTATGAACAATATTGGTTATTTATATTTGTTTTGTTAAGTTTCATGTATTTATTTGGGTAACATGTTGTAAATCTAATAGGAGATATTAACAAAACAAGTTTATATTAAAACTTTTATACATTTATTTACTTTTGCCTCAAATTCGGTTTTAACATTAAAAAACTGAACCGACCGAATTAATTCGATTTGGTTCGGTTCGGTTTGCAAGAAGAATTCGATCGGTTTCGGTTGGATACTCAATGAAATCGGTTTTTTAGGTTTTCGGTTTTTCTGGACCGAAATCGACCGATTAAACCGATTGCTCACCCCTAGTCGGTGGAACAAGGCTGTGTTTTAAGCTGATTTTTGTCCTCTTTTATTTACATTCATCCAATAAAAATTGGACACTTGGAAAATAAATAAAAATTCCCCTTTAATTTCTATATAGTTACCTTTATGCCACATTAAATATCTCATTATTTAAAAGTTTCAGATTTTTAAATTTCAATTTAATTAAATTTAATTAAATTTAATTTATTTAGTCAAATTCTGGGTCAACATTGACCAATTTGACCAATGCCCATGCTAAATAACCATTATACCCTTGTATAATTTTACTATTTCCATTTATATCCTATCATTAATTTAATAATTTTAAATTCAAATTTAATATTTTATTTTTATTATTTCTCATATATTTAGGTTAATTATAGTCAATTATTGACTTTCAAAGTGGTTTGACCAGTCATGGGTAGTGAAATTACCAAACCACCCTTTAACGACAACTTTTACTTCATTCGCGTAATTCTATTCACGGGCTGGATCCACATGAAATTTCTTTACGTAAGGATCATCCTATAACAATCTGTGGGTTCAAAGTCAATTTAGTTTAACCGTTATTCAGAAAAATTCTTCCGAAGTATGAACACGATCGTCATTTTCGGATTTGTTTCTCGTTTCTCAAAATATACTCAAACGAGGTGATTTTGATATACTGATTCTTGTATGTTTATTTCATCTTAATATCACTATTTTAGGGTCTTACTTCGATCTGAACAGAGAAAATCCTAATGGGGCCCTCACCGAATACCTCCTTCAACCTTATCGAACAAACATTTTATTTAAATATTTTAAAATAAAATTTTATCTTTTAAATTCCTACACTCTGTAGATTATATTGAACATAAGAAAATTAGGGTCCTCACATTTACTAAATTTATGGTTTTGGATTAAGCTCAGGTATATAAGTTTGCTACATTTTTTCTCTTCAAATCTTTCTGCAAACTTTAGTAAGCCTCTAGATTTAAAGGAATAAATAAAACAATCTTGTGAGTGATCTTGCTTATGTGTATGCTAATATGCTTAGATCCTGATACCCAAATATTGGTTAATGTAATGGCTAGTCATTGAGGCTTCTATAATTATTGAGGAAAGTTTGGGTTTGGATATCATGCATATTAGAAGTAGAATATGCCCTTTATTACCGTCTTTCCTAAGTGATCCATAAGCTTTCTTGTAGTTGTTCATTTTTGTTGTCTGTTTTAAAGATGCTGCCTGTTTTGTTTTTCAGGCTGTACTGGAGATTATAGCTAAAATCACTAATGAGAAGCGGAAGAGAAATGATACTCAAGAGGCAAAGTATGGAAATGCATTTCTTTTTGGAGCAATAAAAATAATACATAATGCTTTTTACTTTTGTGACGACAATTTTATCCACTTATTAAAATTTTCAATAGTGGCACAAGATCATTCCAGATTCAAGATGTTTTTTCCCTGGAAAATAAAGATTCAGATGAGACAACAACCTTGATTGACAAAAAGGTGGATGATATGTTACTTTTTTCTCTTACGTGTATAGGAGGATTTATAGCATAGTTTTATGTAGTTTTTTTTTTTTAAATCCTTTCTAATTTCCCTTTCTCATTTGATGTTAGGATAATGTGTTTGTAATGTCAAATAAAAAATCCAAATACTCCAAGTTGATTTGAGGTTAGCATCTTCATCTCCTTTATCCTTCCATGGTTGCATTGTCCTGATCCAATCTCTGGTTTTCATATTAATAGAAGTTGGTGGCATTGTGATGGATAATTATTGAAATCTATCCTTGGCTTGGTTTTGCTACTGCCATTGAATTTTGATTTTATATATGGTATACAACTTGAGATTTATGCCTTAGAAAGTTGTTTAGTATCAAATAAAAAGGTAATATATTGTATCATCCTTGTGCAGAATGATATAAAATTTAGTGGTTGTCATAGTCTCAGCTGCCATTGGTGGTATTATATTTTCATGTCTGGGATAAACGGTTATTAGCATTTATTTCACTCTGCGTTGAATTACCATTTGCTTTATCTTGAGTCGGATATGCCGCTATATCAAAGATGTTGTAATAACTGAAGTCACGTTTTTTGTTTTTCCTATATGCATATGTGTGATAGGCTATTGTGGGGTATCTTCTTCTGGGTTCATTTATTAGACCAGGGGGTTGGAAATTCATTAACGAAATGGTACAGGTATGTTGTTATTAATAACTTGAGATTGTTGTTTCTTAAAATTAGAATATTGCCTCAATTTTTTAGTATACAATATTTTCTACTATTGAGATAGCCTTGCTGGTGGTACTATTGTGGGGAAACATGCATTAAAGATGTTGCCTTGGAAGATCAATTTCTTTTCTTTGTTAATAAATTCCTGAGACTTGCAGTAGGAATTTTTATCCTCAAAAATTTTTTTTCTTTCTCTTCATTTATACATTGAAATTTTTTCAATAGACAGCAACTAATAATGCCTAAAACTTTATCATTTGAAAGTTTGTTCTTTGATGCCTGCTAACAGAAATTTGCAATCAGTGATATGATTTTTCATGTTGTTATTATTTGGGTGATATGTTCATTCCCTTTTCTCTTTTCGTAGGTTGAAACTATTGCTCAGTTTGGTGTTGTCTTTGTTCTTTTTGCTCTTGGGTTAGAGTTTTCTTTGGCAAAGGTAGGATATTTTCAAATTCAGTGAGTTCTTACTTGTCAGATGCTTTACCTTTCTTAGAAATTTTTGTATCTGTTTCAAAAATTCTTATTGCAGTTAAAAGTTGTGGTGCCCGTTGCTGTTTTGTGGGGGCTACTTCAAATTGTGATATTTATGTTCTTGTCTGGCATAATTGCAGTGGTATGGTCTTTCAAGTACTTGGGCTATGTTTCCAATTAAGAACACATGTAAAATGGATGCTAAATCTAGACATCTTTCTAAAGGAAACCGAAACAAATACGCATTGGAATTTAAATCATTCAGCCTCCACCAGGATCGATTTGGAGAGTTGCCTGATTAGGGTTTCGAGATTTTACCTAATGTTTTCTCTGATTTCTGTCGTTGGTCGAGTCACAAGCAACAACTTTTCGTTTCTGCCTCTATGGTATCCACACGAACGGATCTCACGACTCTTGAACGTCTCACAATCAGAAGCCTTAAAGAGTGCTTTTTGATTCCTTATAATCGAATTGCTAGCTTCGATTAAAAGAATACTTTTTTTTGTTTTTTTATGCGGCTCTGTTTTAGAAAAACATCCTTTTATAGGCAGTAAATTTTACCCTAAAATTTACTGTCAAACAAAACTCTAATCCTACTTAGAATAGGATTAACTATATCCTTAATCCAATTCAGAATAAGATTAGATATATCCTTAATCCAATTCAGAATAGGATTAATTAAGCTCCTCATTGATCCGTTCTAAGTGTGCGACCCAATAGGTTCTCAAAACAATGGCAATGACAAAATTGTCATAGGCAATGAGCGGTATCTAACAACACATCATTGCTACCCATGTAACGAGAATGTCAATGACTCGACATAACCTTACTCGTGATAGATGTTACCGTGTAGTCTAATCCATTTATCCTTTGATGTCTTGATTAGACACAAGTCATGAAATGTGTCACACTTGCATAGTCTAATCAGCGTTTCTTGATTCCTGAGTAGACTAATTAAACAAATAAAATCAATATCTCATATTGACTTATTCGAGCACGACCATGCATTTCTTAGTCTCACTCTATCAAAGGGCCAAGACATCACTCTTGTTATATAAGAGGGATAAATCCTATCTTGATCACTCAACATCCCTCTACATAGATCAAGGCATACCCAATTACTACCTTTATAGTCCATCCTGTTACGAATGACATCTAGCAGCATTAAAGTATGCAATTCTCTATGTTGGGATCTCTGATGATCTCAAGCCAAAGGATCACATACACCGTCATCACTATGATAATCGCTTATGACACTCATATAACAATTCATGTAGCGTTCTCATGGAGGGTCGATCCAGTACATAGTTCTCTAACATGTACCTATGTGATGACTTGATATCCTATATCCATAACAATGGTCATCAGTCAACCACATACTAGTCTTATCGTACATTGTTATCCTTGTTCACAATAATACTTGACTAGGGATATTTTAAGAATAGTGTGTTATTACTATTCTAAGGACATTATCATATAAGATTACATTACGCAGTTATAAGACAAATATAATAATGAGCTATAATAAAATGTCATGATACATAAAATGCCAAAGTCAATCATCTAATGAATGGTTCTAAGGGCATAATCCAACACTTTAAATCTTGCAGTTATATGGAGCAAAATTGTCTGAGGGTGTTTGTTGGCTCCTTCCTCTCAATGTCATCAACTACAATTGTACTTTTCGATACCATTTTACCATGCTACTATTTTTTTTTTTTATTAGTGGCTGCTACTTGATGCATCTAATAGTCATCCATTCTTATATTTTTATCAGGTTGTGAAGTTTTTGGTAGAACGGAGTAGCACTAATGTGCTTCATGGTCAAGTCACTATTGGAACTCTAATTTTTCAGGTTGAAGAAGTGATGCCTATCAACAATTTAATTACAATATGGATTTGTATTGTTGATTTTTTATTGCTGTATATCCATTCATTCCCTTACCTGTGGCCATTTCAAGGTTGTGCTGTTGGTTTGTTATTTGCCTTGCTCCTAGTTTTGGGTGGTAGCAGTAGCCTATTACATGGAATGATTTCAATGGGAAAGATGTGAGTTTCTTTTGGTTTTTCCACGCATTTTTTATATTCTGATCCTTCCTCTTCTATCCTTCTTCCAAAAGCAGCATTTCATCTATTGTTGGTGGTTGACTTTACACAAACTGTAGATTTGGAATCTCACACTTACTGATGATCAATGTTAGGATGCTGGTATTATCAATATATCTTACTTTTGCATCTGTATTGTCTTGGTCGTTTGTTCCTCGCTTCCTAAAGTTAATGATACAGATATCATCTCAAGTAAGTTCTTTTAACATATTTTATCTCTCACCCTCTGTAACCTTATTTTCTGAATAGTTTTTAAAATAATGTCATTTTGTTTTCATTTAATGATCCAAACAAATGAACTTTATCAGCTTGCTGTGATTGCTTTTATTATCTGCTTGGGTAAGTGTTCTGCTTGCAAGGTTACAACTACTGTATTGTTGCACGTAAAATCTCCCATCACCTTTTTAATGCCTTGAGCTTCTGTGACCTTCACAGTGCACCGATAAGCTGGGTCTCAGCCTTGAGTTGGGTTCATTTGTTGCTGGAGTTATGATATCAACTACTGACTTTGCACAGCATACCTTAGACCAAGTAATAATTGGCTGTTGACAGGGTCCTTACCTATCTCATTTATCTTATACTTTTGGGTTTATCTAAAAGGATTTTATGAGATTTCGCTTTTCAATTAGTCACTTAAAAGTTGTTAAGGCTTAGGGGCATGAATGAACGTCTATAAATGCATTTGGTTTATTATATTTTGAGTCAAAGGTTCATACGTTATTCATCTTAATTACTGCTGTGGTAAGCAAGCAATTTGTTATGGGAGGTTGTCTTAAGTAGAATACGCTTTCCTTTGTTTTATGCAGGATTCTTCATATGATGAGTCGTGTTTCTATTCTAATTGGAATGATACTTTTTTTCTAGATATGATGCTTTGTGCAATTTTTAGGTGGAACCAATTCGCAATCTATTCGTAGCGCTCTTCCTTTCTGGTATTGGGATGCTCATACAAGTACATTTTTTGTGGAACCATGTGGATATATTATTGGCAGCTGTTATTCTAGATATTGTTGTTGTTGTTGCCAAAAAACAATAATAAATGTTTGCTGACGTCGGATCCTCGATCTTCACGTTAGTCTGTCTCCAAGGATCTGCGAAATAGGAAACCATCAGGGGGCGCAAGGGTTCCCCCCCCCCCCCCCCCCCCCGCGCGAACTCCGATGCTTAAGTCAGACAGGGTTTCAATAGGCGAATAGAGCTTAGGGTTTAAGAATGATAGCTGTGACTTATTTATAGGAGTTGTTTTACGCGTAATTACCTTTAAGCCCCACAGCTTAAATAATAACCCAGTGGATCATTTATGGGCCTTCTGAGTCCTCTTTCCTCTTGGGCTTAGATTATTATTTGGCTCAATGGTCTTCAGCTTGACTTATAGAAAAGCCCAGTAATAAATGACCTAGTCCACATCAATTGCTCCCCACTCTTTTACAAGGTTTACCTTGTGAAAGAGTATATAAAGAATGAGCTTTTCAAATTCTTGTGCTACCCTTTTCCTGGGATTATCACAAGAGTCTTTTCATCTTCACTTGAGGGCTCAACTAATGAACTTCATTATTATTTGTAGCAGAAACGACTTCGTGTCATCATTTCTTTTGTCAAGTACCTTCTATTAGCCAAGAGGAAGAAAACCGAATCTGGGTTAAGGCCATGAGGGCACATCGTCAAGAAGTGTCATAAGCGGATGCATATGTTCTTATCTGGTTTCATCAGATGTGGTTTGTACTCGGCATGCTCTTGATTGGTTGAAGCTCGATCCAGATGCTGAGAATTTGGAACCTTTACTGAGGATAGACAATTGTAAAGATTTATCTGATCTTACCAGCTCTTAGAACCTTTTTGTCGACTCGAGATGGTCGAGGTTCTCACAAGCTTGGACGAAGATTTAGATAATCCAGAGAGTAATTTTCTTAAGGATTAAGCTCTTGACATTATAGCACCTCGGGACGCATATGCATGGGTGCCTATTAATTTCGATACTCCTTTTAATGCAGAAGCTAATCTATAGTGCTCTCAAGCTCTTCTTATGAAGCACTTATATCTAAAGAAGAATTCGTACCTGGGTATTGCATTTATCAGTACACTTTATTGCTTGAGGAGTTCACAATTTGCCCATCTCGCGCATTTTTCGCTTAGGCACTTTATAGAATTGCCCGTCTCGCGCATTTTTCACTTAGGGACTTTTTAGAGAATTGCCCATCTCGCGTATTTTCACTTAGGGACTCTTAGAGAATTGCCCATCTTGCGCATTTTTCGCTTAGGGCTATGTGTTGCCTATCTCGTGCATTTTTCGCTTAGGGCCTTTATAGAAATGACAAGACTATAACATTGTTTTTATATCCGGAATGCCAGCATAATACATTAAATGCATTTTGTTTATCAATTGTAGCACATATTTAATGATAAAATTGTAACGTGCCTCGTGCCATACCTTACAACCTGCATACTGTGTGCTTCCCAAGTTTTTCTTTGGACTTTTTGTGTCCAAAAAAGAACTTTTACTGGAGTATTGGTCCTGTCTTGCGTATTATCCGCTTAAGGACTTGTTAGAATATAATATCGTTTATGCCAACATAATATGTTAAATGCAATCTGATAAGATTGTAACGTACCTCTTTTAGAGACTTATTTTTGCCCATCTCACACCCTTTTGTGCTTAGGGACTTTTTGTTTTGCCCGTCTCGCACCTCTTGTGCTTAGGGACTTTTCATTTGTTCGCTTAAGGACTTATTTTTGCCCGTCTCGCGCATTTGCGCTTAAGGACTTATTTGTGCTCATCTCGCATCTTCTTCACACTTAAGGTCTTATTTTTGCCCGTTTCGCGCATTTTTCGCTTAGGGACTTATTTGTGCCCGTCTCGCGTCTTCTTCACGCTTAAGGTCTTATTTGTGCCCGTCTCGCGCATTCTTCACTTAGGGACTTATTTGTGCCGTCTCGCATCTTCTTCGCGCTTAAGGTCTTATTTGTGCCTGTCTCGCGCATTTTTCGCTTAAGGACTTATTTGTGCCCGTCTCGCGTCTTCTTCACGCTTAAGGTCTTATTTTTGCCCGTCTCGCACATTTTTCGCTTAGGGACTTATTTGTGCCCGTCTCGCGTCTTCTTCACGCTTAAGGTCTTATTTATGCCCGTCTCGCACATTTTTCGCTTAGGGACTTATTTGTGCCCATCTCGCGTCTTCTTCGCGTTTAAGGTCTTATTTGTGCCCGTCTCGCGCATTTTTCGCTTAGGGACTTATTTGTGCCCGTCTCGCGTCTTCTTCACTCTTAAGGTCTTATTTTTGCCCGTCTCGCGCATTTTTCGCTTAGGGACTTATTTGTGCCCGTCTCGCGTCTTCTTCACGCTTAAAGTCTTATTTGTGCCCGTCTCGCGCATTTTTCGCTTAGGGACTTATTTGTGCCCGTCTCGCGTCTTCTTCACGCTTAAGGTCTTATTTTTGCCCATCTCGCACATTTTTCGCTTAGGGACTTATTTGTGCCCGTCTCGCGTCTTCTTGGCCAGCTTCTGTTTTCTTCTTCTATTCCATTCCAAATCTTTGTCTTTGAAAAATCTGTAAAGTACCAGTGTTGGGATGTGCTGCTGTCAACCATGGATTGTGCACAAGAACTAAGTTGTGCTTCGGGACCAGCAATCTACCTTCACAAGCTTACCACAAGTTGTTTTCGATCGAACCAAGCTCTCCCTGGCTTGCTGCCTTACGTGACAATGGCTAGTGCCTGCCTCGGACACCTGCCTAATTCAATCACAATTGTTAGAGTGGACAATAAAATTGAAAACATCTTACGAGAGTACCTCAAATCTGGTTACCACCCGTATGTCCCTGCTTGAGTGTGTTTGCAATTTCCGTTATGCGAAGTACTCACCTGTATTAATACTCAAGAATGCTATGTATAGGGGCTTACAAGGGTCATTCGGTCACCTAGAATGCTTGTCGTGTGACTTTTTCTCGCCCGTATGGCTGTTGCATAGGACGAACTGCTTTATCATAATATGACCTGTCGAATGTACTCATCATTACCTTTTACTTATCGGGCCAGCATGCAATTTGGGATCAATGCTCATGTATTTACGCTACCGCCTTGCGTACGACGAATTGACCTGTCGTTGCAGGAGCCCTTCTGTTGCGGTGGTGCCTGTCGTACATTAGCTATTTTTTCAATCTTTTACTCTACAAGTTGTGCTCGTCATCATCTCTTTACTACCCAAGATTGTCGTGTATGTGCGGTGCTCGCCATTGTGGCTTACTCTTTTGTCAGAACTCGTGCCGTGTTTAACTGTGCTTGCTTGTTTTGGCTGTTGATAGGCGAGTCATAATCTCTCATTAAAGGCCTGCGATGCAACATGCTTGCCACATTCACGCCTGTGTGTGTTCTTTGTGCGGCACTCTACCTCTACCTCCCTTACATGCGCGAGTTGTTTATCTCTCGCCAAAGGGTCTTGCCGCATGGTCCTGCTCACCCGTATTCCACCTTCGGTGCGGGCCAATAAAACAGTCCTTTGTTCGCCATTGCCAAACCCGCATTTCTAGTTAGGCTTGGTTTGCACGCATGCGTTGTTCTACTGGGGCACCTGCCACGCGTGCCATTCTCTCGACGAAGGGGGATGCCGAGAGTGGAAGCCCTTCTCTCGCTATCAGTGCGCGGGAGACTCATCTCGCCCAGGGGAGATGTCGTGTACGAAAATCATTGCTTGCTTGCTTTAGCTGTCGTGTAGTTGAGCATTGTGTCGCCAGAGTGGCCTGCACGGGACCTATGTCCACCTGAATTGAGCGAGCCTTGTGTGCGGCAACCGTTATCGCCGATATTGCTTTACCATGCGATAAAGTGTTTTTCTACGCCTGCTTGCATGCCTGTCGCACACACATCCTGTCACGTTACTATGGTCGAGTGGCCTGCTGCGTGGCCTGTTGCGTGGATTGCTCTGTCGCTCGCAATAGCCTCTCTCTCGCCCAAGCCTATCGGGTGCGAGAGCCATTCTCTAATTAATGGCGTGAATTCTCCACCAGCACTCATGGTCTTCAGCAGCCCGTTGAAAATAAGTCAACGCCACGGTGATAAAAGCAGTGACAATCAAGAGAATGATAAAGACAATAAACAGGATGATGTATATGGTGTAGATCCTATGTCCCCACACACTGGCGAATATGTAGTAAAGTTTAATATAGATAGCACTGAATGGCAAGAACCCTGCCATTGCCATCTGAGGAAGAGTTTTTCGGTACCAAGGTAATGGCGGGATCTCTCTAGGATATTTTGTGGTGCGACAAGGGGCTTGAAACTCTGCCTTGCTCTTTTTTCCAGCAATACCTCCTAGTATTAATAAAGGAGATGTGACCAGAACCCAGAATCGTTCCAAATGGCAATGCCGCCATGGCTTTATAAGCTATTGCAACAGTATTAAGAAAGCTGCTCAGCAAAATCATCTCTGCTAATAGCACTCACAAAGTTATCATGTGGGACAGAAAACTAAAGCAACAGAGTTATCTGATGATTCCAAGGAGCTTCTACGAGGTGAGTACCATACTCTTCAAGCAATTCAAATAAAAGCAAGAAAGCCTCCCACTGCTGCTGACTGTTCAAGCCTGAATCGACTGAGTTGGAGAGTTTCCCTACCCCTAGTGACTTCGCTTCATTATAAGCCCACAGCTCTTTCTTTGTCATGCCATGAGGAACTGAATGTTTCCCTTGGGAGTTTTTCTCGGAAATACCAATGATGTTGGCTTCCGCTACTCATACACAACAATGTCTTCAGTATATGCAATGACTGCTTCCTCACTAAGCCCTCCTCATCAACCAATCCTCTTTTGATTTCATTCCAAAGCTCTTTTTCACTTCTTACATCAAATTCTTCTGCTCCATCAGTCATGTCAGTGTTTTCAGAAGTTTCAGTACAAGAGAAATAAGACAAATACAGGGAGAGTACACTGTATGCATCTCTCCTCTCTAAAGATCCAAGATAGAACAATTTCCTACAGCATGTCCACATTCTCAAAAAGAAATGATTCCTGGAAAGTATATGTTTCTGCTCATGAACTGAGATTTTAAAATAGCTGTGAGATACAAATGCTCTGAAAATGACAGGTAGAAGAAAGCCAATTGAACAAGACCGGTTTTCCAAACTCTGTAAATGTAACCTTTCGGTCACATTACACAAATTCCAAAGTAAATCTGCAGTGAACTTTTCAGCACAACAGCACCCATTTTCCACAACTAAGTCTCTGGCTGGAGCAACTTGAAAAGTTTGTAGTCCAGCATCCAAAATTAAGCTTAAAACATGGCATGATAGTGGCAATGGAAAAGATCCAGATAGAGAAAGCCTATAATCCTGGATCATATCCAAATTTTCTATCAGAACATTTGTGACCTGGAAAACTGAGCTTCTATACCATCTTATACCGTCCAATTCTTCATTTTGAATTATACCAGCAGAAACACCAATTGATCTTAGGAAAAAAGGCACCAAAGTTGCTTCCAGAATTTCCCAGGCATTAGTCTTTTGCACAACATCAAAGAAAATATCTGCAATGATAGGTATGCACACGTAGCTTTCTTTCCACGTGACTCTCTTTTCTTGCCTTATCTTTCCTTCCTTCTTTTCCTTTCTCTTTTCTGTATTTGCAGCTCACGATTTATGGGTTGATGGTACGGGACAGTCGAAGCTGGCCGAACCTCAGTGCTACAGGGTCCAATGGTGCAGCAAATAGTAACCAATGCAGCAAGGTACCGAACTGGATGATGGTCGGTGATGATGGAGGCGTGCGGCAGTAATTGCAGGGTTGGAGCAGTGAGCAAGAGTGACGGAGTTGTGTTAAGGACAACTTGATGGTGACGATGGCAAGGTGGTGAAAGGACTGAGCAAGGAAGACGGCGCGCAGCAACAAAGCGGGGTAGAATCGCAGGAAAGGGGCATAGCAAAGCAAGGTGGATGTGCTTGAATCGGCAGCTAGCAGCGGTTTTAAGAAGATGAGGATGTGTGGCAGGCAGCAGTGCAGTTGGTGCCAGAGGAAGTGGCAGCACTGATGCAGTAGCTAAGTAGGCGCTGGTGGTGATGATGATAGTGAACAAAGATGCTGGGTTCGGCGATGGAGTAGAGATGATGATGGAAATAGCAGGGCACAGTGCATCGATCTTTTCCAAGTTCCAAGCGAATGTCTCCACTTAGCACAATAAGTTATTCAAAACAACACCACCAATAATTGGTCCCCTTAGCACCTTTTTACTTTCTTAAATAAACAAATAAAAAAAAAGAAAACTTTGGTCGAATCGGGGTTCCTGGTACTCATTTGCGATTAAACCCCCAGCCTCCGCTGGCCAAGCAATTTCATAGTAATCTACATAATGGGCTTGACTCATCAGCTGAAACTCAGATTCGTAATGGGAGGCCTAGACCAGACGGCCGTGGAAGGAATCAATTGTTTCCTCATTCTTGGCCTAGGTTTACTAACCAAGACCTCTTAAAGTCCAGGATTCAAAAGGAAAGGAATGGATATTTTAGTTCCGCTTCTGGCCCAACAATAATAGCAGAATGTATGTTTTAGTTGTCGCCCACGTGGGAGGCTCTCTCGCCCAAGCCTTAAGAATGCAAGAGCCACTCTCTCGCCCAGCTGTCAAATGCTAGCCTCACGAATGCGAGAGCTACTCTCTCGCCCAGCCTGTCGAATGCGATAGCTATTCTCTCGCTCATACAGTCTCTCGCCCATGCTGTCAGGTGCGAGAGCTAGTCCCTCGCCATGCAGTCTCTCGTGCATACTGTCTCTCGCCTAGCATATTTCACTTTTGTGTCTGGTATGTTAGATTAAGGTTGAATAGATGATCCGCAACAGGCTTGTGCGACAGGCTAGTTACTCTTTCGTGCCGTTGTAATATATATTTTTATTATTATTATTTTATTTATTTTTTTATTTGTGGCGACAGGCTCTTTGTGTGAGTGTGAAACCTTGTGCATGAGACCTGATGTGCGACAGACTGTTCTGTTGCATGCACTTTGCGCGACAGACTATTTTGTCGCATAACTGTGCACCCTTTCGTAGCCTACATATCCTGTCTTCCACAGATCCTCTTTCACCATTTTTTATGGCTTTTTTATTTGTTTCCCACAGACGGCGCCAATTGTTGTTGCCAAAAAACAACGATAAATGTTTGCTGACGTCGGATCCTCGATCTTCGTGTTAGTCTGTCTCCAAGGATCTGCGAAATAGGAAACCATCCCCTGCGCGCGCACTCCGATGCTTAAGTCAGACAGGGTTTTAATAGGCGAATAGAGCTTAGGGTTTAAGAATGATAGCTGTGACTTATTTATAGGAGTTGTTTTGCGCGTAATTACCTTTAAGCCCCACAGCTTAAATAATAACCCAGTGGATCATTTATGGGCCTTCTGAGTCCTCTTTCCTCTTGGGCTTAGATTATTATTTGGCTTAATGGTCTTCAGCTTGACTTATAGAAAAGCCCAGTAATAAATGACCTAGTCCACATCAGTTGTTAAAACAGTTGTTGCTGCTGTCGTCTGTAAGGCTTTCGGATATAGTTTTAGGACATCTTTCCATGTAATTTTGTTTGCTCAGTCTATGCACAAAGACCATCTTGTTTTCTTTACATAATTTGTGCATCCTTTGCAATTTTTACATCTATGATATAGGTTGGAGTGTTGCTTGCTCAAATTGGAGAATTTGCCTTTATTCTTCTAAGTCGTGCTTCGAGTCTTCACCTTATTAAGGTACCTATCTCTTTTTGCCCAGTAAAAATGCTTTTGATTCTGTCTTTGCATGTCTATAATAAAGTTTTTTCTTGTTTCTTGATGATTTATCTCCTTTCTTATCGTTGCATTATTATTCTTATCATGTCATTCCCTTATAGTGGTTTTCAAAATAATGTTACATAAATTGCGGAGGTGATGAGTGGGCAAGTAAGAGGAAGGTTTGAATATACCAAGTCCTAATTTCTCCCAAAATTCTTCATATTAGTTTTTATTACAAAATTAAATTGCATGAAATTTAACCGGTGTTCTCTCCAACTATTAGAATCTTTATCATATTTTGTGATTGGAAAATCATTTGACAATATTTGCTTTCAAAATACGCAAATTTATTACTAAATATCTAGTCTGCTGTGAGTTGAAAACAACCAAGTGCGTGGAGTTATTGTTCTTTGCTTTTATTACTATACTTGGAGGCCTTGAAGTTGGAACTATTGTTGTTTGGAATTTGAAGTGGATATGAGGCTGTGTGTGAATGAAGACATCATATGCCTCTATGCAAAGACGTTATCAAGTGTGGTTTTGATTATCTATTTGGGCAGCGGGTGTGCCCGGATGTGTGTGTGTGTGTGTGTTGGGGGAAGGGGGTTGCTCTACTCAAAGAGCCTCATTACGGCTGTTTCTACTTCCCAGAAGGAAAGAAAGTAATAACTTTTTGTGGTGCTTCAATAATGCATGAAATAGTTCAGCAAAAATTACATGTATATGAGGTTTTTTTTGCAATTAAATATTGTAGCGGTAACATATATCTTTTGTGCTTCCGTTTTTCTTATACGAAGCTTGATTTTTCGACAATTTGTAATAACTTATATTAGTTTTGAGCATGTCTTGACTTCTTCATCATTGCAATTCATTTGTTGCAATTATTGACTTGAATTTTGCTGATGCTAAAGGGAAAGATGTATCTTTTTCTTCTTGGAACAATAGTTCTTAGTCTGGTAGGTTTCTTTGATCTACTATGTGATCCCCTTTGTATGCCTTTTTCATCCCCTTTCTTGGCTGCAAGCTTGCAACATTAATAGCGGAAAATTATGACTCTACAGGTAACAACTTCTCTTTTATTCAAATTGATACCTAGTGTGATGAACTTAGGTGTTCTTTTGCAATGGTTTCCCTCGGAGAACAGCTCCAAATGACGTTTGTTTCTGTTCTCTCTATTTCCATGTGTATACATTATTTTCAAGTGCACACAAAGTTTCATAGTCCTAAGGGGAAGCTGTGAATACCATATAACTGTGTACTAGAGTTTGACTAGGTATGTAAGGACCCGTGTGGTACTTTACTCCCATAGGATTCAAAAGGTGGCCTCCGCGGTGATCTTACAATATGAGGCAGGCGGTCGCCCACTCACTCACTCAATGTATTGTCCACTTTAGGCGGTCGCCCCCTTATGGCTTTATTCCACACTGGGATGCATCCATTCACGTTCAAACCCATGACCCCTCAAGTACATGGATTCTACAATCATCTTACCATTTGGACAAATTATCTAAATGGTATGATGATTGTAGAACTCATGTACTTGAGGGGTCCTTACATTAAAGGGTATATAATTTTTCACTCCATTTTTAATCTAAGAAGTGCATTTTGTGGAAAAAAACCTTGAAGACCAATGGACCGAAGTGGACAATACCTTGTAGGTAGGTTGGTATGGACTGTGACACAGAGCTTTGCTTATAGGGATGGACCATCATTAACTACCATTAAATAGCCTATCTCTCCCTCTGCTTATGGACTTCCACCAAATCAAACTTAAACTTGGATTGTATAGTTGTACAAACGAAACTTTAGGTATTTAATGAAAGCAGCATTGCATTGCTATCTTATTCGATTTGGACTGTCCTGAAAATTGAAACCTGAGCAGTCAATAACTGTGGTTAATATTGCACGTGGTCATTTTCTTTTATTCAGAGGCAGGGGGTTGGTTTACTTTTTCTTAATGATTATTTTTTCACATTATTGTATAAGCTTAAATATTAAAGTTCAGGAAAAACTTTTTGAAGAATAAAACTTGTGTTTACATTATTTTATTTGCAGGAGAAAGTTTCATCATTGAAGCACGTAATAGATTATTGTAACCTACCATGATGGTAGTCTGGTTAACTAGTGTTACACTTTAGAGATTGGTCATCTGCAAGTATTAGGGTTTAATATCACTCCAAATATCATTGTTGGGGTTTCTAATAACACAAGAAGGTGTCGGATCCATTGGAAGTCAGTTCAAAGTTCTCATGTATGTTCATATATTCTTTATTGTTCTTTGTATATTGTATATATGATTTTTGTATTTTGAGCACTCACGAGTTCAATCTAACCCTTGCGTCATGTTAAGAGTTGTAACCTCTAGACACAAGTTATTGCTGGAAGGCTATTTGAGCTTGACTAAAGATGAGCTACAATCGATCATAATTTACAAAAGATGTCTACTTTTGTGACAAAATTATGAATTTGTAACGTACCCCACCTACAATGTTTTTTGCCAGAAAAAAATTTTTTCCATCATGTTATTACCGTTATGACGCAGTTCCTTAGGCTACAACCAAAACACAAACCGAGCATATTATCCAGACAGAATATACACTATCTCACATATCTAAGAGAAGCACTTCTATTGCCTATGGTGGTGCAGGTAGCCCATCTTTGCTCAGAATGCATACTAGAAAAAATGGGGGTAAAAGTACCCAATTTGACAAGTTCATCACCCACCAGGCTTGATTATCTACCTAATGAGCTCAAAAATGGTAAGCTCCATCGTGATGCTATTAGAGGATCAATCAGTGACTCAAAGAAGGGAAACAAAGAGTATGAGGAAGAATGTAGAAGAATCAAAGGAAAAGAGAGAAATAGAAGGAGAGAGAATATCAGAAAAAGGGAGAGAGATATACTTGGGTCATTTTAATTCTGTGTATTTCATTCCTTGCCCACCTTATTCTCATGACAGAGAATATAAGGGGAAAATGCAGGTACAACAAGTTTGTTATGTTGTCGACGTGGCACTAACTGTTGTAAAGAAAGTAAATAAAGTAACCAATCCTGTTTACAGAATATTAAGGTAACATTAACAAACAACTCCCATAACAATTTGGTTCTCATCAAATACCCTCCCCTAAAAGAACATCATTGTCTTCAGGGATCAAAGTTAGGAAATTTTTGTTGAAGCTTGAACAAGCATTCACATGTAGCATCCTCTGGAAAATAATTGCTCTATTGCACTAAGACTTCAGTGATCATCTTACCTCGCTTCTTGTTGATTCTCTTGTCCAAGATTGCCACAAGTTCTTTAGCAATAACCCTATCATTGTCTAATAATGACAGCTGAGATTGGACTGTCTTCTTCCTTACATACTTCTTCAGTTGCAAGACATGGAATACTGGGTGAATTTTGGCAGTGATAGGCAGATCTAATTTGTAGACAATATCCCTCATTCTTACCAAAACCTTAAAAGGACGAAGTACTTGGCTGAAAGCTTCAAGCATCTCCTGTTCACTACTGATTTTTGTCTGTAGGGTTAAAGCTTAACAAACACTTTGTCCCCAATTGCAAATTCTCTATAAGATCATCCTTTATCGGCTTGATACTTCATTCTTTGTTGGGCTCTCAGTAGATAAAATTTCGAAGCTTCACTGCAACTTCTTTAGCTTGTAGACTGTTAACTTTAAATTGCCATATATATTTTGAAATGACAAAAACTTAAGTAAGCTTTAATGTTTTAATTCATATTGTAAATTTACCTTATCACACATTATTTTCTCAATTCATTTTCAAGTGAACATATCAAACATTAAGACCATAATTTAATGATACATCCTTATTGATCTTAATACTTTATAAATATTTTGAATATTTTAGAAAATCACTTGATGAATTTTTGGACTATGTTTTCATTCGAGACAGTCAAGAAAAACTCCCATAAAAGAGCCAAAATGTTTTGGGTTTGATTAGGATCAAAGACCACATTATTTCTAACTCAAAAAGTGCAGGAAATCACCTTCTGGAAAGAAGGGATCGATCCCCTAAGGGAAGGGATCCCCTAGTGGCAGTAAGCTTTTTGGTGGAAGAAAAGGTCCCTCAGCCTAGAAAAATCAGTTCTGGAAAGAAGGGATCGATCCCCTAAGGGAAGGGATCGATCCCCTAATGGCAGAATGGCTCTCAACGGCTAGAAAAGGTCCCTCAGCCCAGAAGAATCAGATCTGGAATGAAGGGATCGATCCCCTATGGAAAGGGATCGATCCCTTTGCCTGAAAATAGCCTGTAACGGCTAGTTTTTGTGAGACAACGGTCATATTCAAGTTTTGGCTCCACCCAACGACTAGAATACATCCAAAGGACTATAAATAGAGGCTTAGAAGCTAAAGAAAGCAAGAGGGAACTACTCAATCAACTCCAAAACACATATTCCTCAAATCCTCAAGCCTCAACAACAAATCAAGAGCTACAAAGTCTTCATCTTCCATCATTCTCATATTCTTTGTATAGAGTAGCACAAATCTTGTATAGGCTTTTTCCTTGTGCTTAAATATTGTAATCACTTGCATACTTAGAGGCCTTCTTTGATTACACTTCTTGTAAACTCACTCATTCCTTGTAAAAGGAGAGGTTTCTCTTAAGCCTTAGAAAAAGAGGGAGGTTTCTCTTGAGCCTAGAAAAAGAAGGAGGTTTCTCTTGAGCCTAGAAAAAGAGGGAGAAGAGGTTTCTCTTGAGCCTAGAAAAAGAGAGAGCTTACTCTTGAGCCTAAGAAAAAGAGGGATTGTAATCACAAATTCAAGATAGTGGATTTGGAGAAAATCCTTGGGAGCGTCTCAAGGTAGAGGACGTAGACAAGGTTGCCGAACCTCTATAAATCACTTACGTACATTTCCCTGTTCTTACTCTCTTTAGTTATTTGCAATTATATTTGTGTTTATTGTATTGAATTTATATTGTATAATTGCCTAGCTTAGAGAACTTAGAAAACACTCAAATAGGCTAGAGAATTTAAAAGAATCAAAAAAACAAGCATAAGGTTAGCTAAGAACCGATTCACCCCCCATCTCGGTATAGCCTATAGAGCCAACAATTGGTATCAGAGCTTGGGCTCGAGATTGATTTAGACTAACCTCTATCGAGCAAAACGATCTTAAATGGCTCACTTGAATGTAGGCACACCCCTAGGAGAAGAGGGACACTCATTAGTTAGACCTCCACTCTTCAATGGTGAGAATTACTCCTATTGAAAAATTAGGATGATGTTATTTGTGCAATCCAATGACTATGAAGTGTGGAGAGTAATTGTTAATGGCCCTAGAATCCCAATAAAAAGTAGATGGAAAAGATGTCCCTAAGAATGAAGATGAGTGGGACACCATTGACATGAGATTGGCACAATTGAATGCCAAGGCTATGCACACCCTCTTTTGTGTTTTAGATCCCAATGAGTATAATAGAGTATCCTTATATGACAATGCTAAACAAATATAGGATAAACTAGCCATCACACATGAAGGGACAAATCAAGTTAAAGAGACCAAAGTAGGAATGCTCACACATGATTATGAGCTATTTAGGATGAAAGAAAATGAGTCCATTAGTGAAATGTTCACTAGGTTTAATGATATAATTAATGGACTTAAGGCTCTAGGCAAGGCTTATTCCAATGTTGAAATGGTAAAGAAAATTTTGAATAGCTTGCCTAAGTCATGGGAGGCAAAGGTAACCTCAATAGAAGAGTCTAAGGATCCAAATACCTTGTCTCTAGATGAGCTTATGGGCTCCCTACTTACATATGAAATGAAAATGAAAAGAAATGAAGTGCCTTCAAAGAAAGTAGGGGTAGCACTTAAGTCTTCCACTCATGAGGTCCTTGAAGATGATAGTGATGAGAGTGGAAATGAGGAAGAGAAGGAAATGGCGATGTTTGCCAAAAGATTTAATAGGTTCATGAGAATGAAAGAAAAAGAAAATAATAGGAGACATCAAAGAGGGGAGTCAAGTAGAAGGGAAAAGGACCCTTTAGTGTGTTATGAGTGTAATGAACCGGGTCATACTAAGTTAGATTGCCCCTTACTTAGGAAGGAAAAGGATAGGAAACCTAGGAAGAAAGCATTTATGGCTGCATGGAGAGATAGTGATAGCTCCGATGAGGAAAACATAGATAATGAGGTAGCCTACTCATGCTTTATGGCTATTAGTGACGATGAGGCTAGCTTTAGTTCTAGTGAAGATAATGATTTTACATTTGATGAGTTACAAAATGCTTTTAATGAATTAGCAAATGAATTTCAATGCATGAATTCTAAATATAAGAAAATCATTGCTAATTTGAAAATAGAAAAGGAAACCTTGACCAATGTTAAGCTAGAATTAGAAAAGAAACTAGAAGAGACCAACTTAGAAATAAATGAGTTGAATGAAAAGAATACAAATTTGCATAACTCATTTACTAGGTTTTATATGGGTCAACAAAAGCTAGATCATATGTTAGAGACCCAAAGAGCTTTCTTTGACAAAGATGGGTTAGGCTATAATGCTAAACAAAAAGAAACTTATCTTAAGAATTTCCTAGTGAGCAAAAATACTATGCATGATTTATCTTTTACATGCTTACTATGCAATAGAATAGGACACTCTTCACAAGCATGCACATATAGAAAAACCACATTTAGAGGAAGAGTAGTTAGAAAAATGTGGGTGCCAAAGCATGCTATGAATAATGATGAATTGAGCTTGAAATGGATCCCCAAATGATCAATAATTATTTGCACTAACTCTCATGGACCCAAGAAAATTTGGGTACCAAAACATGCTTAAATTGTTTGTTGTAGGAGTGTTAGAGCATGAGCATACAAAGAAGCAATGGAGATCAAATGCTCTACACACCCCCCATGGAGATTGCTTATGCCAATGAGAAAGAGGAAGAGCTTGGAAATCCATCCTTGGCAAGGTCACAACAATCCTTCAAGAAAGGCCTAAGGTGGATTCAACAATTCAAGGCAAAGCATTCTCAAGCAAAAGAGTTTTGTAAGCTTAATTCCTTACTCATTAAAACTATTATTTGATTATTTGTGCTTTGATGAGAAATTTGGTTAATGATTCTTGATGCATTGTGAGTTGAATGATTGAACAAAATGGCATGACAATGATCTTTGAATGTTTGATGAATAGTACTTGATGCATTGAATGAAAAGCATGATTTATGATTTTGAAATGATTATTGGATTTCTGCATTTTGAGCAAGTCTTCTATGTGTTAATAATGTATTTACTTGCCTCAAATTGCCAAATATGTCACACATGCAAAATGTCATGTCATGAGCAAGAATGAAGAACTTGTATGTTGGAAATTATGGCATGTTGTTCACAAGATGTATGCTTTAATGATATATGTACTTAAAACCTATGTGAACAAGTTTGTTTTGACATATTTGTGGTATCCAATGCTTTGGTTTTGTCAAAATATGTTTAACTCTCAAAATGACCTCCTTTGAGGCCAAAATGCATTTTATTGTGTAAATTCTTCCAAAATTGCAAAATCTTTTGTAAAATGATTTTTCATTCATGTTTTTCATTCATACAAGTCCAAAATTATGTTACACAAATGTTTAAACCATTACTTGGACTTAAAATACTCAAAAACGAAGTTTTGGCACCTCAAAGGTTGGATTTTCTGTCAAAAACTGCAGAAACAGGATGAGGGATCAATCCCTCAACAAGCAGGATCGATCCCCCTTGAGCGGAATGCAGGAAATCTGCATTCTGGAGTTAAGGGATTGATCCGCCTCTTCTAGGGATCAATCCCCCCAGGCCAAATTGCTTTTCTGCACTTTTCCAACTGAATTTGAGAAGGATTTTTCACTTTCTTGATCCCTTCTTTCTTCTCAACTTAAAATTCATTGTTTTAACTTCTTTTTGATGATCTTTACAATATGAAAATTCATTTTTCATTGATATTATGCCTCAACTCCATCAATTTGTATCATTTCCAACAAATGGTATCACTTTCAACAATCAATATCATTTTTATTGAACTCACAAGTGCAAAATCATTCTTCTTGTTGAAAACATTCATGAATTGCATAAATCTTGAAATAATCTTGAAATATATTTTCAATGAATACTTAAACAAAATTTTTGAGATTTATTTCAATGATTTGTGTATATATTTGAGAATTTGATGAACTTGTGCATCATGAATATTGATCATTCCTTTTGTTCATCTTAGTCAAGCATGCTTATAGGATTATGTCTCTTAGCTTGACTTATCAATTCCACACTAGGTTTCACGATAATTATACATCTAGTGGATTGATTTCAAATGAAAATTCAACAATTGGTAATGGTCATTGGCCTATAATTTGTGATGGTAAATGGATCCTAAATGTTCAAATGCATGAAACTTTATCATCCATGAACTTAAAATTCTTTTATGGCCAAATTATTAAAGAACTTGGGCTTTAATGACAACACCAACATTCAAAAGATAAATGCAAACTTGAAAAAATATACCTTGATTGATATCCATGCATTTATTCCTAATGTTGAATCTTTCCTTGCACATAATTGGTTAAGGACTTGAATTGGAAAATGAGCATAGGATTTTTGTGCTTAAAACCATGGAAGAAAATGTGTTTGCTTGAATACCTTGTTTGTTTGAATCTTCCATATGGTATAATTTGGTGTGATTGTGTTCTTGCATATTTAGAATGATTATTTTCTTGACATAAACACACTACACATAAATATTGGATTTATGCAAAATGACTAAGTCAACCATTAGTAACAATTGGTATTTAGATTGAAATAACAATTAATATCATTGGCAACCATATTTTCAATAATTGGTAAGCCAAATCTAAATTGCCAATTGGTATGAGCTTTAAATTGACAATTTTTCTCATGATCTTTAGTTTGAAATGCCAAATAGAGAAGAATTCTCTTAGGATATTTTTGCATGAAACTCTTGTGTGCTAGAATTTGAAGTTAATTGCTATATGTCTTGATTCTATGCACACTCTTCCTTGAACGTGATTTATGAGCTCATGCATATGATATGTCATCTAATTTTAGCTCATAATCATGATGTATTGCCATGTACCTTAGTTGGACTTAAGAAAAACAATTGATATACTTAGGTGCTTGCTTAATTTCTTACCAATTGAGAACTTATTGCAAAATTATTTATCAACAATTGGTATAAGATCATAAGTTATATTCTTTGCATGAATATTTCATACTCTTTATGAACAATTGACTTATTTATTTGTGCTATGAGTCCCATGTACTAACATGTTTCTTGTTGGATGGAGCATATTCTTTTATCTCTTCTCACATAGCCATGATTTTAAGGGGGGAGCATATTTTTCCTTCTTTTTGCTATGACAAAAAAGGAGAGAGATAGATATTAAAAGGGAGAGATATTAAGGGGGAGAGATAATGGGGGAGAAATAGTTTGAAAATTCATTTTCAAAACCCATGCTTATATTAAGGGGGAGCTTTGTAAAATGCTGCTTTATTTGAGGGGGAGTATTTTATCAAAGAATTTTCAAAGCAAATTTACATTAAGTTTTGTCATATCAAAAAGGGGGAGATTGTTAGCTTTAAATTGCCATATATATTTTGAAATGAAAAAAACTTAAGTAAGCTTTAATGTTTTAATTCATATTGTAAATTTGCCTTATCACACATGATTTTCTCAATCCATTTTCAAGTGAACATATCAAACATTAAGACCATAATTTAATGATACATCCTTATTGGTCTTAATACTTTATAAATGTTTTGGCTATTTTAGAAAATCACTTGATGAATTTTTGGACTATGTTTTCATTTGAGAAAGTCAAGAAAAATTCCCACAAAAAGCCAACATATTTTGGTTTGGATTAGGATCAAAGATCACATTAATTCTAACTCAAAAAGTGCAGGAAATCACCTTCTAGAAAGAAGGGATCGATCCCCTAAGGGAAGGGATCGATCCCCTAGTGGCAGTAAGCTTTTTGGTGGAAGAAAAGGTCCCTCTACCCAGAAAAATCAGTTCTGGAAAGAAGGGATCGATCCCCTAAGGGAAGGGATCGATCCCCTAATGGCAAAATGGCTCCCAACGGTTAGAAAAGGTCCCTCAGCCCAGAAGAATCAGATCTGGAATGAAGGGATCGATCCCCTATGGAAAGAGATCGATCCCTTTGCCCGAAAATAGCTTGTAATGGCTAGTTTTTGTGAGACAACGGTCATATTTAAGTTTTGGCTCCACCCAACGGCTAGAATACATCCAAGGGACTATAAATAGAGGCTTAGAAGCTAAAAAAAGCAAGAGGGAACTACTCAATCAACTCCAAAACACATATTCCTCAAATCCTCAAGCCTCAACAACAAATCAAGAGCTACAAAGTCTTCATCTTCCATCATTCTCATATTCTTTGTATAGAGTAGCACAAATCTTGTATAGGCTTTTTCCTTGTGCTTAAACATTGTAATCACTTGTCTACTTAGAGGCCTTCTTTGATTACACTTCTTGTAAACTCACTCATTCCTTGTAAAAGGAGAGGTTTCTCTTAAGCCTTAGAAAAAGAGGGAGGTTTCTCTTAAGCCTAGAAAAAGAGGGAGAAGAGGTTTCTCTTGAGCCTAGAAAAAGAGGGAGGTTACTATTGAGCCTAAGAAAAAGAGGGATTGTAATCAGAAATTCAAGATAGTGGATTTGGAGAAAATCCTTGGGAGCGTCTCAAGGTAGAGGACGTAGGCAAGGTTGTCGAACCTTTATAAATCGCTTGCGTACATTTCCCTATCCTTACTCTCTTTAGTTATTTGCAATTATATTTGTGTTTATTGTATTGAATTTATATTGTATAATTGCCTAGCTTAAAGAACTTAGAAAACACTCAAAGGCTAGAGAATTTAGAAGAATCGAAAAACGGGCATAAGGTTAACTAAGAACCGATTCACCCCCCCTCTCGGTATAGCCTATAGAGCCAACATAGACTTTGGTGAATGCCGTCAACATTTGAATCAAAAGGGAAGTAAGGATTGTGTACAGGTGGTGGTTGGCCAAACATAGCCCGGTATGGAGTAGTGTTGATGGTAGAGTGATGGCTAGTGTTATACCACCATTTAGCCAAAGGCACCTACTTAACCCGGTCTTTAGGTTTCTCCCCAGCCATACAATGTAAGTAGGTCTCGACGGTCCTATTAACAACCTCGGTCTGACCATCAGACTATGCGTGATACTGGACAAATTAAGTTTGGTGCCTAATAACTTGAAAGTTTCTTCCAAAAGGTGCTGGTAAAGACCTTATCACGGTTAGACACAATACTAGAGGGAATCCCATGAAGCTTGTCAATGTTGTCTAAAAAGCTGTAAACGGATAAGCCAACACCAAAAAATGTGCATACTTACTTAATTTGTCAATAACGTCCCTTATCACATCTTTCCCTCCTGCTTTTGGTAGACCTTTTATGAAGTTTATAGAAATATTAATCCATATTTTTTTTGGTAAGGTAAAGGTTACAAAAGACCAGGATAAGTAGGATAAGTAGAAGCATCATACTTATGCCTTTGACGTACCTTGCACTCTTGTACAAACTATCTAACATCTCACCTCAACTCCTTCCAGTATAATACAAAAGTGATTTTCTTCATAACAGCTCTTACACTAGAGTGGCCCCATTGAGTTGACCCATGAAAAAACTCTAACAACTCTTTTATTAAAGTCACATCATTCCCCACCATAAGTCTCCCTTTTCTCTTTAGTTGCCTTGGCTGCCAAGTATACTTGCTGTTGTTATTACTCTCGTTTTTGGCTTTATGTATAAGTTTTACCATTACAGGATTTGAAAGCCACGATTGTTACACCCACTTCATCATATCAGTGTGAAAGAAATTGCAAGAAATTCTCCCTTAGGCGGCCTAGACAAGGCATTGGCTACAACATTTTGAGCCCCATTTCTAAGCTTAACCTCATAGTTGAACCCCATCATCTTCACCACCCACTGTTGTTGCACAGGAGTGGTTGTTTTCTGGTATAGGAGAAATTTGAGGCTATGGTGGTCAGTGAGAATAAGAAAAAATGTACCACTAGATAAGCGTTCCATTTCTTAATGGTTACGAGAATGACCAATATCTCCTTCTTGTATGTTGATAGAGCCTAATGCCTCGGACATAAAGCCTTACTAAAGTAAGCTACGGGTCTACCATTTTGGCTTAGCACAGTGCCAATACCCTTGGCAGATGCATCGGATTCTACCATAAATAGTTCATTAAAGTTGGGTAATGCCAAGACTAGGGCAGAAATTATTACTTGCTTCAGTTCATCCCAAGCTGATTGTGTTGTATCAAACATTGGAAGTAGTTCTTCTTGAGTAGGGCTATAAAAGGTTCAGTTATCACTCCATACCACTTGATAAACCTTCTATAGTTTCTAGTCAACCTAACGAATGCTCGCACTTCTTTAATAGAGTTTGGATATGGCCAATTAGCTATACATTTCACCTTAGGAGCATCCACAACAATACCCTGATTACTGATCACGTGCCCCAATACTCCACTTGGAAGGCTACAAAGGTACATTTGCTATACTTTACATATAGCTGATGTTGGAGCAAGGTTGGGAACACTATTTGTAGATAAACCAAATGGTCACACCAATTTGCTTAGTAAATAAGTATGTCATAAAAAAAATCAACACAAATTTCCTGAGGTAAGGCTAAAACACATGATTCATAAGACTTTGAAACGTTGAAGGTGTGTTAGACAAGCCAAAATGTATGGAAAGAAACTCGTAGTTCCCTTGATGTGTTTGAAATACAATATAGTGAATGTTAGCCTCATGCATGCATATCTGATGATATCCTAACCTAAGGTCTAGACATGCTCCACTCAACTCATCTAAGAGCTCATCTAGAAATAAGATGGGAAATTGTCCTTGATGGTTATCTTGTTCAACATTCAATAGTCTATGCAAAGCTACCATGAACCATCTTTCTTCTTGACCAGCACCACTAGGGAAGCAAAAGTGTTGGTGCTATGTCTGATTATCCCTTCTACCAACATATCCTTAACCATTCTTTGTATCTCATTTTTTTTAAATTGAAAGGTACTGGTAGGGTCTAACCTTGACTATTTGTGACTCATCCACTAAGGGAATCTAGTGGTTATGTTATCTCGGAGGGGAAAGCTTAGTAGGTGTCTTAAATAAGGTGGACTAGCTAGCTAGGAGTTCTTGTAACTTTGTAGGAAGTTGCTTAGGTTCCTTATCTGCTTTCCCACTGTTTTCATTATTCATCATTAACATCAACAATGCACAAGCTCCTTTGTTGGTAGTGGAAAGCTTGGTAGCTTGCTTTTTATTAGCCACCCTAACCTTTCCAAACTACGACCCATGTAGTACCACCCTTTTATCTCCATCTGTAAATTGCATAAACAGGGTAGTAAAATCCCACACAACAGGGCTTAGAGACTTTAACCGCTGAACCCCTAACACTATATCACACCCTAGCAAGGGTAGAACAAAGAAACCTGTAACCTATCGCAGATCACCACATTTCCAACGTATCGCAGGAAATAACCCTTGTATTATAACTTTATCACCATTAGCAACCGTTACACTAATTCTAGGTACTGTCTGAACAGGTATTCCCAATCTTTTAACCACAGCTTGGTACATAAAGTTATGAGTGCTACTCGAATCAAGGAGTAACACCACCTTTAAATTTTTAACCACCTCTTGGATCCTTATGGTTTGAGAGTCCTTTGTTCCCCATAATGCATGTTAAGAAATAACAGGCTCAGCATGATCAGCATCATCAGTTGGTTCCTCCTGCATAGTTTCATCTTCAATTTTAACACAGTTTACTGAGTTTTCAAATACCCATTACTCTTCAACTGTTTCAACCGTCATCATCCGATACAACTAGGATTTTAAACATCTGTGACCAATAGTTAATTTAACCCCACACCACATGCAAAATCCCTTCTTCCTCTTATCCTCACTTTCCGCCTTAGAAGGCAGCTTAGTTTTGTTGGGTGGATAAGTGAGAAATTTTGGACGAGTTGGTAGTAGTAGAGGTAGGTTACCTTTTGGTGGTGGTTGTTGGATATAATAGCGAGGTTTATAGTTGGTAGGATTTTGTAAGTTAAGAAAGGTTTTTGAGGGGTTTCACACACTAAGGATTCTATCTGTTTAGCCAAATTGAGGGCATGGGAGAGTGATTTGGGATAGAAGAGTCTAACAGGTTTACATATATTTCAAGTTTAAGGTTTCCAAGAAATACACTAAGTGCATAATTGTCAGACAATTGTAGCTAATTCAAAAGTCTCTCAAATTCCTCAAAATAATCTTTTATAGTATGAGTCTGTTTGAGGGTGACAATTTCTAACATAAGGTTAGTGAACTCATTCTCACTAAATCTATTCTAAATCTCCAACATATAAGCATCCCTGTTAACATTGAAAACCTTACCTTCATTCTTCATGAACCTCAAGTGCCACTGTAATGGCTTCTCGTCTAAGTGTATCATTACAGTCTTGTATTTTTCTTGCCCACAGGTTTGGTCAGCTTCAAAGAACTACTCGAGTTTCATTAGCCACTCTTAGAAATTTTCACCAACAAAAAGAAGGCATTTTAGTTTAGAGTGTTTGGTCATAGATCTGATAGGTTTTGGAAGATCAACCTAGTTTGTCACAGTAAAACCTAGCTTCCTTTGTTCATCGTAAGATCCCAATATTCCCTTCCGCTTACGATTCGTTATGCCACTATTGCCAGTTGCTTCAAGACCTGATTTTTGAGGTGATTCAAATCTTGACATCACCAGCTCAAACAACATCTTAATTTCAAATCCCATCATTTCCATTTTGTTTTGCATCTCAGTAGTAAGCTTTTGCTTCAACCGCTTATTACTGTTGCTAACTTCAGATCGCATCAGTTCTTCCTTTTCCTAAAGTTGACTAAGCTCCTTCTGGACTCTCGTGGTGATGCCTTTAGTCATGGCTCTGATACCAAAATGATGAGCTTAAAAATGGTAAGCTCAATCGTGATGTTATTAGAGGATCAATCAATGATTCAGAAAAGAGAAACAGAGAGTATGCGAATGAATGTAGAAGAATTAGAGGAAGAATGAGAAATAGAGAGAGAGAGAGAGAATGTCAAAAAAAGGGAGAGAGATATTCTTTGATCATTCCAATTTTGTGTATTTCATTCATTGCCCACCTTATTCTCGTGACAGAGAATATAAAGGGAAAACACAGGTATCGCAAGTTTGTTACGCTGTCGACGTGGCATTTGCTATTGTAAAGAAAGTAACTTAAGTAGCTAATCTTGTTTACATAATATTTAGGTAATATTAACAAACAACTCCCATAACAATTTGGTTTTCATCACTACCCAGTCAGCAGCTTTCGATGTCCTTACCCCTGACCATTTATACTCTCCAAACATCTTTTTCCTTTCAAGAATACCTTTTATAATAGGATATATCCTCCAATATTCTTTATATCTATTATCAGCGAGTTCTTGAAAAACAATTTTAGAATTAGTTTCAAAAATAACTTTTTGCAACTTCATCTCCCTAACTACCAGTATACCCTTTTTAATAGCTTTAGACTTTACTTCTAAATGAGAATTAGCTCATTTTTTGACCACCCTGCAATCATCTTACCATTCACATCCCTTATTACAACCCCTATTATGAGAACCATATATTCAAGTACTGTTGCACATGCAGGGATACTCACCACTGTTCATTCCTGTGTATTTCGCAAGTACGAGCCAGTACAGTAAGGTGGGCCCCACAAGCTTTAAAGTGCCCAGATGGACGTGAGATTGGACAGATAATATTTAAAGAGCCCAATAAGCCTACGGTAATAATTTCAAACTTAAAATTTCCCATTTAGATTATTTTTGAGAAGTATGAAAATAAATTAGAAAATGACGATTAAGTACATAGCCCGATGCCATTTTCGTAAATTCTGCCCAATCTAAAATGAATTTGGACCAAGTAAAAATAGCATGATATTCTACATGAAAATAAGTCCTGAGCTATGTTAATAGATATATTGAATCGGTAGTTAAATCAGAAATTTACGCGATTTACCCGATAGGGGTATTTTCGTAATTTTACTTTCACGGTAGGTCCAAACCCGAACCAAACCACCACCATTCATCAAAATATGTTCAATAATAGTTTTTGGTAATGGAGTATGAATTTTTGGAGTTCAGTTACCTAGTTATAAAAATTACGGAAGCTTAAGGGCAAGAAATGTTCGAAAAACTCATAACCAAGGGTAAAATGGTCATTTTGCCATATCTAGAAGCCTCTAAATTCTGCTCCAAGCTGCAGCCGACACTATTTCTTCATCTTCTTCCCCTCTTTCACGTGGTCACCATAGAAAAAGAGAAGAAAAGAAAGAAAAACCTACCAAAAGTCAAAAACCACTCACTTTTCAACAAAATTCTAACTACCATCGTCCTCTCTTCACCTATACCCATAGTCCTTTGAATAAGTGACAGAATCAAGAGAAAAAATAGCCCAAGGAATTTGGCCAAAGGTATCCCTTCACTATGCTTGTAGTTTATTTAATGCTAATGGTGTAGGATGATAGATATAAGCTTGTTGACTTTGTTTATGGGATTAGTTTTGATTAAATTGAACAAAATAAATTTATGCCATTTAAGGAGGGTTCGGCCATGCATGGAATTAGGGGGAAATTTTGTGGTTTGATGCTTAAAAAGGATGCCATATTCAAGAGTAAATAAGGCTAAGCATGAATATAAAATTATATTGTTGAAATTCTTTGGAAATGCCTTAAGGGAGCATTCGGCCATTGAAAGGGGAGATGGTTTGGTGCTGCATTTTGATGAATTTAGGATGCCTTGAGATGGTAGAAATTATTAGGAGACTGTTGGTGAAGTCGGATTTCAATTCGAAGTTAATTTGGCAAATTAGGTTTTAGTATCGATATAAATTATAACGGTTAATTATTTTCTACTGATAATGTAGTAGAAATTAGTGAAGGAAAAATTATTAGAATTTTAATTACGGTGAATAATGATGTTTGGTGTAATATCTTGCAGCCGAGAGTCTGGATTTACAAGTGGTGCTATCAAGAAGCCCGACTTAATAAGACAGGTAAGGGATGCGTATGTGAATCGTAAGGATACTATAAATGCATGTTTTGGTTCACATTATTTTTATGAAGTGATTTGGAAATAAATGGCTTTGGAATTGGTGAAATTGTGGCTACTGGTTGAATTATACAACTTTGTTTTTGGTGCAGGAAGGCTAGGTTACAATAGCCATCATTTTGCCGAAAAATTATAGAAATTCTATGAAATTATTCCTAGTATTTCTAAGGATAGACATGAGTGAAATTTCAAGTGAATTCCATGGTTTTTACTAAAAATTCCATGATTTTATAATTTACCGAAAAATAATATTTAAATATTCCTATTAAGGAATTTTAATTACATGAAAGTACTAGCATGTACTTTATATTGTTCTATAGATAAATAGAACATTTTCTGGAAAGAATACTGAAATATGAATATTTTATGAATTTTTATTCATAAACTGAATATATTTTCATTTTGATTATTTATGGACTGATTGAAGATACTATTGGTGCAAGTGATTTTATAAATGGTATTTATACTGTGTATTCACTGTTTTGAGATTGTTGGCCCCGTATCATGCTCACGTGTCACATGTTATTATTACTGTACTGTGCTGATAGATACTGATGCTATTATCAGTGTCCCGGTTGACACTTGATCAGTGCACGCTATAGACCCTATAGACTATGGCCATAGATCTCATGTGTTATTATTCTCCCTATTCAGGATATTATCATAGCATGATATACTTAGGGTGTTACCTGGTCTCCATTATACCGTACTGTTTATGGTACTATTTTACTGAACTATTGGTTGATACTAAACTGTTTACAGTTACAGAGCATTTTATACCAATTACTGAACTATTGATTGTATGGTGTTTATCAGGTTTGAATTGAATATTTGCCATTGAAAAGAAAAGTTATTTGATTTACTTATTTAAGTAAATTATTTGCTATGCAAATTTAATAGTTTTCATAATGATTGAATATTAAATTCAATTGTTTACTTCTTATAGTTGCTTCTAGGAGCCGGGACAAGACAGGTATTCTAAAATACCTTCCTTACTTCATCCGGTTTCCTAGCTGACTATAGTATCCATCCTGAAGTGTGCTTTCGTGAACTATTAGGAATTAAATGTTTTAGCATATAGATTTTATAGTATCAGTTTTACCCACAATTCTCTTATTGAACATGTTAGCTCACCCCTTTATCTTTCACTCCACAGATTATCTTCAGTGATACCGTTCCACAGATTCGATTGCGTTATAGTTTGCCCTGAGGCAGTATTAAGTGGATCTTGGAGGTATTATTTTCCTTTACATGTTCAGACATATTTATATAGTACTACGATTGTATATTTCATGTACAGGGGATGTAGAACACGTGTAAATACATTATATAATATTTTATAGTAAATATTTTATTATATCTTGATTTAATTTCATTACCATAGTGATTACTATTTTAGAGAGTGTGGGGTAAAGACATCGCAGATAGCCTAACCGTCACTATGCACGTGTAAAAATGGTAATTACTCTACATTACGGGATGTCATAACGTTTAGGTCCGTGAACCTAACCGCTAGACATTAATATCAAGGAGTCGCCACCAACCATTCAAACCTAAGGTGTGATTGGTTACCTATTTTTGTCTAAAGATAAGGCATGGTCTACATTCAAAGAATCTAGGAATCGGGAGTACGGTTACGTGTGGGGAAGGATTCGCACCCCCACAACGCCCATCCTAAAATGGTACCAACTAATTTTGTGATATCTTTAATAATTTTTAACTAAATGGTCTTTAATCTTGTTAAATTCAAATATTTAAATATTGGACAATCTCTAAGAAACTCTCCATCATGCTGGCGGAATTCCTTAAATTTCATCCTCACCTCAAGAGTATCCAAGAAATCCCATTCGTCTTTCTCGGAAAGGCTCCGTCGTCAGATTCATTAAATTTCTTTTGAAATATCTTAATTTTATTTTCCATCTTTTATTCTTATTTTTATCTTCTTTTTATTTCCTTTTTAATTATCCTTTATTTTTTATTTTATTTTTTATCTTTATTTTAATATTATTTATCTTTTGAAAATAAATGTCGATTATTCTTCTTGAAAATTTTCGTTAAATCTTCCATCATGCTGGCGAAATTTAAAGAAAACATCCCACCTAAGAATTTAAAAGTGTCAGCCATTCGTGACACCTTATAATTCCATCATCGGGATAACCTTCACTTATTCTCAATTTATTATTATACTTTTAAATTTTTTAATCATTATTCCCCAATTTCTTTTTAATATTTATGTTTATTTTATTTTTAATAGAGGTTGATTATTAATATATATATATATTTATATTTTTAGAAATAAATATCGATTATTAATATTGAACACTTACCTTAAATCTTCCATCATGCTGGCAAAATCTAAGGTAAATATCCTCACCTAGGAATTTTCAAAATGGCAACCATTCGTGACACTCGGAATTCCATCATCGGAATAATTTTTTTTATTTTATTAAGTAGTTATAATTTTTTTTATATAATTAAATATTTTACATATATATTTTAATATTGAACATCTTCCATGAATTTTTCATCATTCTGGCGAAACTCTTAGAAAACATCCACACCTAGAAAATCTGAAATGTCAACCATTCGTGACACCTCAAAATTCCATCATCGGAATAACCTCAACTTGTCTCCATATTTTATGATTTATTTATTTCTTCTAATTTTTTTATTTTGTCTTATACCCATTTTAGTGTATTTGTTTGTTTATCTTAATTTACTTATTTTACATTGATTTTCTATAACCGAAAAGATTTTTCTTTGTTTTCCTTAAGATTTACATTTCTTACAATTAAAATTCCAAGATCATATCCCATAATTTTTCCAACTATATTATCTAGCACACGCAAAAAATAAAATATCATATTATCATCATGCAAACGTATTACATTATGTACATACATGCAATTTACCAAATTATTGATCATGCTAAATTAATTAGAAAAAATTAAGTCATGTCATCTTATACTGCTTCATCAATTATTATGCAAGGAAATATAAAATATATGTACGAGTTATTATTTATATAATAATTAATTATCAAGTTACATTACATTATTTAATTAAATGTTAACCCATTTGTTAATTAATGAAACAAGAAAAAGACAAAACCTGAATAAAGCAACGTCCACCTCTTACTTACTTTCTTCTCTTTAATGTTCAAAGATATCTTCCTCTGCTTCTACTATAGCTGCAGCGTTAATCAATACCAAGCAAATGGGTAGCGGGCTGTTGGTGTAGTCGACGATGGTGACGCAACAGGGCTGGAACAGCTATGAAGCAGCGGCAAGCACAGGCAGCAAAGAAGACCGGCGATGCTAAAGGTGCTGCAACCGTGCGGGATGATCAATGGCTAATGAAGGTGACAAGGCTGGGCAATGATGCAGTAGTGGTTGATCGGGATGGATGAACTGGGCGATGGAGAAGGATGCTGGACAGCAGATGAAACAGCAAGCAGAGTGTAGCAGAGATATAAAGATAATCAACAAAGGAAGCAATAGGGTAAGCGGTAGTAATCAGTTGTATAAGTGACGGCAAAGTGATGCAATAGTGTATAAGCGGTAGGCGACAGCACTTGGGCGATGGTACAACTATCAACAACACAAGTTGTGGACAAAACCTTTGCAAGCAGTAGCACAGGCAGGTAACAATGGCTTTTTGTTTTGGAGCAGCAGGCAGCAAGAATCGTAGCGAAGTAAGAAACAATGTGGTTTGGTTTGAACAAAGGATGAAGTTGAAGTTGATGATTCTGACGAAGATGATGATGGTTGCAACGAAGTGGAACAAGAAGGTGGCGCAAGGTGGTGATGGAGCACAATAGGTCTCGGCTTTAAGAGTAGAAATCAGAAGCTAAGGTACTTGATTGTGTCTTTTCTTCTGTCTGTGTCCTTTAAACCCTGAGCTTTAATCCTTTTTATAACCACAAATTAGTTAGAGTCTTAATACAACTATACTTATTCTAATAATTATCTCCTATTTTTAATATTTTATCTATTTAATCCTTATATTAATCCTAATCTAACTCTACCAAATTTAATATTAATCCAAATAATTATCCTAAAAACTCTAATTATCCTATCCTAAAATTAATTTTATTTTATTTTCTTATCCTTTCTTTTTTTTTTTTTCTTAAATCCTATTTTAATTTTAATTTTAATTTCCTAATTAATGTTAATTTTAAATCTAAAAAATTCTAATTTAATTCCAGCCTAATTTTAAATTAAAATACAATGTCGTCTAACCCAATTAATTATTTTTACAAATCGAGAAGCCGGACAAAATAAGGTGTCTACAGTTGCCCCTCTTTGTGTATTTGCTGTGAAACAGTAATTGCACAAAGACATAGACACCTATTTTGCCTGATTTCTTCTCTTTTTTTCTTTTTTCTCTTTTTTTTATTTTTCAAAAAGCTCCCTCTAAACAGAAAGGCAGTCAAACTTTAAAATCTTGTCTAAAAGTTCCTCCTAAACAGGCAGGCAGTCAAACTTTAAAATCTTGTCTAAAAGCTCCTCCTAAACATGCAGGCAGTCAAACATTAAAATCTTGTCCAAAAGCTCCTCCTAAACAGGCAGGCAGTCAAACTTTAAAATCTTATCCAAAAAGCTCCTCCTAAACAGGCAGGCAGTCAAACTTTAAAATCTTATCCAAAAAGCTCCTCCTAAACAGGCAGGCAATCAAACTTTAAAAATCTTGTCTAAATTCTTAGAGGAATCATGCCCGAAGGTCTTATAGATTGTACTCAAGGAACCTTGTATGTAATTTTTCTCATGCAATGCATCATGTGTGCAACTGTACATGCATTCTATCCTATCTATGCAGTTTATTCTATCATGCAATGTCATTCATGCAATGCCATTCATGCAATATCACTCACACAATCTATTATGTTCATGCAATGTTTTTCTTTGGAAACATTTCGACTTTAACTGTGGCAATAACAAGGCTTTTCTGTATCAGTCTATCTAATACATTCTTCTATTTGTCATCCTGTCCTTATATTTCCTATTTTTTCCATTTTTCTTCTTCCATGTTTCCTTCCCAATGAATCTCTTGTCTTCGTGCCCTCTATATCTTATCTTATCCCTTGTTTTTTCTTTCACCTTCATTCACTCTTTCTGGTCATTTATTTGCTCATTAAAATCTTTACTAAGACCTCATCATTCATTCTTTCTTATTCATTGGTTTTTCTTGATTTCCAATTTCTATTCATTCACAAGTTTCCTTTTCTTTCATTTTCCTAAATAATATAGGAGTCTTTCACATATTTTGCCAAGCAAACATTCATTATCATTCCAATTTCAAAATCAATGCAATACAATTTCTCAATCCCTCAAGGTAAAGAAATAATAGGTGAAAATGAAAGGAACGGTATTATTCAATATCTGAAAATATTACGAAAGGTAGCTAAGTGTGAAGGTAAAGCAAGGTTGAAATAAAAACAAGGATTGTTGGACTATTTAAACAGGCTTTGGGCAAGCAACAAAAATTCAAACAACTCTAATCAATTAATACAAAATTCTCATCCAATAAATCTCACTCTCTTCAAGTCATCTGACCACGTAAAGTCCTATCAAATCATATTAGTGCTTCTGTATCATGACCCTTCAATGCCTTCTCCCCTCATACCTAAGTCGCCTTTTCAGGTTTTCAACTTAGACATGCCTCCTTGATTCAAACCACCCTTTACGGGTTTTCGATTCGAATTCACCCCCTATTGACTCAAACTGCCCTTTTGGGTTTTCAATTTGAATCCTCCTTTTTCTTTATCTCTTTTTTTCTTTTTTCTTTTTTTTTCTCTTTTTTTTAGGCATAATATTTCTTCACGGCATTTGAATTTATCGGGTTTGGCAAATCATCCCCATCCATATCTGCTAAAAGTAATGCCCCACCAGAGAATGCTCTTTTCACAACGTAAGGACCTTCCCAATTTGGAGCCCATTTTCCCCTATTGTCTGGTTGATTTGGGAGAATTTTCTTCAAGACTAATTCTCCTTCTCTGAACTTTCTTGGTTGGACCTTCTTATCATGCGCTTTCATCATTCTCCTTTGATACAGTTGGCCATGGCACAATGCTGCCATTCTCTTTTCCTCAATGAAGTTGAGCTGCTCATAACGATCTCTCACCCAATCAGCCTCTTCCAACTTCGTTTCCATCAGGACTCTTAAGGACGAAATTTCAACTTCAACAGGTAATACAGCTTCCATTCCATACACTAGTGAAAATGGTGTTGCCCCAGTAGAAGTACGAATAGATGTTCTATAAGCATGTAGGGCAAATGGCAACTTCTCATGCCAATCTTTATATGTCTCAACCATTTTTTCCACTATCCTCTTGATGTTTTTATTTGCTGCCTCCACTGCCCCATTCATCTTTGGACGATATGGAGCTGAATTATGATGCTTGATCTTGAACTGAGTACACACATCTTCCATCATCTTGTTATTCAAGTTTCGAGCATTATTAGAGATAATTCTTTCTGGAAGCTCGTATCGACAAATAATCTCCCTCTTGATAAACTTGCAAACCACTGCTCGTGTTACAGTTGCATAAGAAGCAGCTTCAACCCATTTAGTAAAGTAATCAATCATCACAAAAATGAACCTATGCCCATTCGAAGCCTTTAGAGTAATTGGTCCGATCACATCCATGCCCCACATTGAATAAGGCCATGGAGGTGCTAACACATTTAGAGCATTTGGGGGTGCATGAATTTTATCCGCATAAATCTGGCACTTGTGGCATTTTCGAGCATAGTTAATACAATCTTTCTCCATAGTCAGCCAGTAGTAACCTACTCTCATGATTTGTCGGGCCATCATGTGACCATTAGCATGAACTCCACAAACTCCATCATGCACTTCTTCAAGAATTTTAGTAGCTTCAGTCAAATTCACGCACCTTAACAGTACTTGATCTCGACTTCTTTTGTACAAAATTTCTCCATCTAAGAAGAATCCCATAGCCAATCTTCTTATAGTTCTTTTGTCATTTTCAGTAGCATGCTCAAGATACTGCTGATTTTTTATGTATTACAGAATATCGTGATACCAAGGCTTACCATCTACTTCCTCTTCAACACTCAAGCAGTGTGCTGGGGAACTCTTCACCTCCATCTTAATTGGTTGGATCTCTGCATTTGCATCCAGTTTGAACATTGCTGCTAGGGTGGCTAAAGCATCAGCTATCTGATTTTCTTCTCGTGACAAATGTTCAAACTGGATATTTTCGAAATAATCAATTAACTCAGCGATATACTTTCGGTACTGGATTAATTTTGGATCTCTGGTTTCCCATTCTCCTTTTAGTTGATAAATTACCAGAGCTAAATCACCATACACCTCAAGTATCTTGACTTTTCTTTCTACGGCCGCCTGCAGCCCCATGACACATGCCTCATACTCAACTACATTGTTTGTGCAATTAAAATCCAATTTGGCAGTAATTGGATAATAACTACCTTCAGGAGATATAAAAATCACTCCTACCCCGTGCCCCAGAGCATTCGACGCCCCATCAAAACACATCTTCCATGGTCTATTCTCACATTTTTCTTCTACAAACATCAAATCTTCATCTGGGAACTCCAGCTTCATCGGTTCATAACCATTTGTTTTGCGATCAGCAATAAATTCTGCAATTGCACTCCCTTTGATGACTTTTTGGGCCACATATGTGATATCATATTCGGAAAGCATTACTTGCCACCTTGCGATCCTTCCAGACAATGCAGGCTTTTCAAAGATGTACCTGAGAGGATCCAATTTTGTGATTAACCATGTGGTATGATATAACATGTACTGTCTGAGTCTATGAGCCATCCAAGCCAACGCGCAACACATTTTTTCTAACTCGGTATATTTAGACTCATAATCTGTGAATTTTTTGCTCAGATAGTAAATTGCATGTTCTTTCTTCCCAGATTCATCTCTTTGCCCCAACACACATCCCATTGACTTCTCGTAGACTATCAAATACAAAATCAAAGGTCTTCCTGTTACTGGTGGTACCAACACAGGAGGGTTCGGCAAATATTCTTTGATTTTGTTGAAGGCTTCCTGGCATTCTTCATTCCATTCCCCGGGATCTCTCTTACGAAGCAACTTGAATATTGGATCACATTTGAGGGTGAGTTGAGAAATGAAACGAGAGATATAGTTTAATCTACCCAAAAATCCTCTCACTTCCTTTTGGGTGCGTGGAGGAGTCAGGTCTTGAATAGCTTGTATCTTATCTGGATCCACTTCTATCCCTTTTTCACTGATCATAAAGCCCAATAGCTTTCCAAATTTAACCCCGAATGTACACTTAGCCGGATTCAGCTTCAATTCATACTTCCTCAATCTATCAAATAGTTTTCTGAGACTAGTGACATGATTCTCCTCTTTACGCGATTTTGCAATCATATCGTCTACATATACCTCTATCTCTTTATGCATCATGTCATGGAAGAGAGACACCATTGCTCTTTGATATGTAGCTCCAGCATTCTTCAGCCCAAAAGGCATAACTTTGTAACAAAAGGTCCCCCACATTGTCACAAATGTGGTTTTCTCCATGTCTTCGCGAGCCATTTTTATTTGATTATAGCCCGAAAATCCATCCATGAATGAAAATGTGGAGTATTTGACAGTATTGTCCACAAGTGTATCAATGTGGGGTAAAGGAAAATTATCCTTAGGACTAGCTTTTTTCAAGTCTCTATAGTCCACACACATTCGCACTTTCCCCCCTTTCTTCGGAACTGGAACTATATTGGCTACCCATTCAGGGTACCTGGCCACCTCCAAGAACCCAGCATCAAATTGCTTCTTAACTTCATCTCTAATCTTCAATAACATATCAGGCTTCATGCGCCTTAACTTCTGCTGTATAGGCTTACATTCGGGCTTTAATGGCAACTTGTGCTCCACAATTCTAGTATCGAGCCCAGGCATATCTTGATAGGACCAAGCGAACACATCTACATATTCATGAAGTAGCTCCTTTAATTCCTCCCTTTCATTGGATGGTAAGGAAGTTCCAACCTTAACCTCCTTTTTATTCTCATCCTCTCCCAAACTTATTATTTCTGTTTCTTCCAGATAAGGTTCAATGGGTTTCTTTTCTTGATCCAACAATCTTAATAACTCAGAAGGCACAATACAATCCTCAAGGTTCTCTTCATGATCAGATTCATTAAATTGAACAAGATTCTTAAAATTAAATTCTGAATTATTGTCATTGTTATCATCATTTTCATTGTCTGGATCCCTGAAAATTGATAAAATGAAGAATGTGGGTAATTGTGTCTTGGATAGAAAATGAGGTTTGCACTTGAGGAATTGAAGAAAATGCATTTTACTAATTCTTTTATTGAAATGAAAATGAATGAAAGTTGGCCCAATATATGAAAGAAAATCTCAGTGCTCTTGGGCATAAGCACTCCTACATTATTTAAGAAACTGAATGATCCTAAGAAAACCTAGAACAAATGAAAATAAGAAAATAAAGAAAATCCATTACTCTTGGGTGGCATAGACAACTGGCATCTCATAAACCGTCCAATTTCCTAGCTCTGCGTCTGAAGGGTACACGAACCGATCAACGTCAAACCCTCCACTTCCTTCTTTATCAACCACGAAAACAGACAAATTTGCAAAAACCTTCAACAATCCATTTTCAGTGACCATTATGGAATCTGGATGAATATATCCTGCTGAGTGAAACGAATCATATAAGTGTGGTATGATTAGTCTCTTGGTCTCAAAATCACGGCCATGCAAACGAGCAATTCTCTTCTCTTTCTTTTCAATCATCACCTTCATTTTTTCCATCCTTGTCGGTCTGTACCCTAACCTAAATCTGTCCTTGTTTTCGATGATCTCTAGTGGCTCTAACATTCCCTGTAGGTTTCTGCCCAACCCAGAACCAGGGCGCCATCCTTTCCACACTATTTGCTTCACGTCCATACCAGTGGTATTTGACAAGCGAGAAGTACACAGACTTGACCCTTCACCCACATATAGAGCATTTGCCACCTCAAAAGATCTGTACGAGCATTCCACAGCTTCATCTCCAATGTCCACATAAGGTGTAGCGGAAGTTTGAGCTATCATCACGTCTTCTTCTCCCGAGATAATAATTATTCGGCCGTCCACCACAAATTTTAGCTTTTGGTGAAGAGAGGAAGGAACCGCTCCTGCCATATGAATCCATGGCCTTCCCAAGAGGCAACTATAAGATGGTGTAATGTCCATCACTTGAATTGTATATTAAAAGTACATGGACCAATCTGCATTGGAAGCTCTATATCTCCCATAACTTCTCTTCGAGCTCCATCAAATGCCTTTACTACCATATTACTTGGCTTCATGTGAGATTCATCTATCGGCATCCTTGTCAAAGTAATCATCGGCATGATATTGATAGATGAACCATTATCAATCAACACCCTACCAATTGTGATGCCTCTGCATTTTGCACTTATATGAAGAGCTTTAGTACTCCCTCTTCCTTTAGCTGGAATTTCATCGTCACTAAAGGAGATGAAATTATCTACCACCAAATTGCTCACTAGGTGGTCTATCTTCTCTACGGATACATCGTGCACCACGTAAGCTTGATTCAACACCCTCAACAATGCCTTCCTGTGGGGTTCAGAGTTCAAGAGCAGACACAATAATGAAATTCGAGCAGGCATCTTGTTCAATTGTTCTACCACACTATACTCACTATGCTTAATGAGTCTCAAGAATTCACAAGCATCTTCGTCTGTTACCGGTCTTTGTCGATTCTCCTCTGGATCTGGTACTGGTGCCACTTCCTCTTCTCCCACTTTGGCCTTTTCTTTTCTTGCCTGTTGTAGCATCTCAGGGGTATAGCAACGTCCACTACGTATCATCCCTCCAACTCCAACTATATTGGCGGAATCAGGACTATCCACCATTAGTCCAACATTTGCTCCATATTTGATTACTGCATCATACCTGTACTTCCATGGTACAGCTTTGTCACTCTTATATGGGAATGGAGTTGGCACCTCTATCACTACTTTGGGCCCTAGAACTGACGGCATAGGTTTCTCCTCATAAAACACTTTCAGTGGTTTCAAAACAAACTCTTTATCAGTGGCATGAACTCCTTCACCTTGAACTTCTTCATAGAACTCTACGCGAGATTCATCAATTAGTTTTTGCAACTTTCTTTTAAAATCCTCGCAACACTGAACAGAGTGCCCTATTGCTCCACAATGGTATTTGCACGTCATTTTTCTATCATATCGTCCCTTATAAGAATTTGCAACAAGCACTACTAGTTGTAATAAGTCAGATTCTATCAAAACCTCGAACACCTTTTCCAATGGAGTTTTTAATTCGGCCACGGTCCTCTTAATTGTGCCTTTCCTTTGATTCTCAATCACATTCACCGTTGCCCCAGCATGATCGAGCAATGGGTTTGAATTGATATCTAGCTCACCCTTCTTCCCAAAACTTAAGAGTCCTGCTTTGACAAGCGATTGGACTTTCACCTTCAAACCCATACAATTCTCAATAGAATGACCAATATTGCCATTGTGATAAGCACATTTTGCATTGGGGTCATACCACTTTGGGTAAGGAGGTTTCAAGGGTTCTATATAAATAGGGGAAATAAGATGACCTTCCACCAACTTTGGGAATAGCTCAGCATATGTCATGGGTATAGGGTCTATGGTAATATTTCGGCTAAGTCGGGTGTTCCTTTGGTCATTAGGTGGGAAAGTGGGGTTTGTTGAGGCTGTAGGAGTTTGTCGAGGGAAAACAGGTTGGTATGTGTTTTGGGGATGGGTTTGTGGGTAAGATGGGGAATAGGCGTAATTCACTGAAGGTGGGTAAGGGGTATAAAGGTGGTGTAAATTATTTGAGACAGCTTGTGCATCTCCTTCCTTCCTCTTCAAAAATCCACCTTTCCTACTGTCATTCACAGGTGCTTCGATCTTACCACTCTTGATGGCATTCTCAATGGCTTCACCAGTTAACACCATATCTGCAAAGTTCTTAGTTACACTGCTAAGCATGCGCTCATAGTAAGGTGCCTTGAGAGTATTCAAAAAGAACATGGTGACTTCCCTTTCGGTTAAAGGATGTTGAACTTGCGACGCCACATCTCTCCACCGTTAGGCATATTCTTTGAAGCTTTCATCCTTCTTCTTTTCCATACCTTGGAGAGATAAGCGGTCAGGAGCTACATCGGACACATGTTTGTATTGAGCTGTAAAAGCTCTTACCAACTCAGACCACGAAGAAACTTTGCTCCTTTCCAATTGGTTGTACCACTTAGCTGCTGACCCAGTCAAACTGTCTTGAAAAACATGAATTAATAGCTTGTCATCCCATGCATACGCCGCCATCTTTCTACAGTACATGGTGAGATGATCTTTTGGGCACGATGTTCCGTTGAACTTTTCAAATTCGGGTACCTTGAATTTTGGTGGAAGAACGACACCAGGTACCAAACATAACCTTTCAGCTTCAACGGGTCCAAAATAGTCAACCCCTTCCATGGCATTTAGTCTTTCCTCTATCAAACTCAGTTGAGCTGTAGTACCACTATATTCTTCTTTATGCTTCAGCTTTTCTAGCTCTGTGCGATCATCTAAATTTGGCACCTCCACTGGGTTTTGAACTTGTATCTGTAGAGGTGTTGGGGCTTTGGCAGTACTTCCCTCAGGAACAAAAATGGGGTTGTCTCGCATGCTTTGTTGAGGTTCTTGGATAGACTCCTCTTGATTACCCATCTTCTCCTTTCCTTTAATCATGGCTTTTAGCAACTAGGTAATTTCACTCAATTGCCCCTTCATTTCTGCATTATCCCTTTCCAACCTCTCTATCCTGATATTTTGATCTTCTTCAATTATATGAGCTTGATACCTTGTGTGGTATTTATGGAGGGTGGACCGTCTAGTAGATTCAATTTTGACACCTTGAATGCCACAATTAAGTTGAAATTATTTTCAAGAAAAACATGCAAAGACTTAAAAGAATTCAAAGATGTATTTTATTAATAGATGGAATTTTACAACCTAAATGCATAAGATGAAAAAAAATCGTCTCATAACAATCATTTAACAAAACTAAAAAATCCTAAGACATCCATGAAGAAATCTAATGGTGCCACATGAGTCCTCTAACAGCACTATAATGGCCTTCTATCTCTTCCAACAGTTGTAGCATCCTCTCTCCATGCTCGGTTATTGGGTTAACTCCAGGCTTCACCTCCCTTATTTCATCTTCGATTTGTTGGGCTCTATGAGCCACCCAATTAATTTCATGAAACATCGTCCATAAGAGTTGTGAGTCCTTCTTGAAGATTTTCAATTCTTCTACTAAGGTTTGCATATCTTGGGCCATCTTTTGCTGATCTTTTTGAGCTTGATTGAGAACTCCTTGTAGTCGAATCTTCCATCGTATTATCTCCTTTTGAGCTTCATCAAGCTCATTTTCCTTCTTTTGTGCTTTCTCCTAGAGTCGTGCAATTTCTTCTCGGTTCTTCTGAGCTTCTTCCTTTAGTCGTTTGTTTTCTTCCATCAGACGACTATTCTCAGACCTCGCGAGCTTTTTCTTCAAGTAACTAATCTCGTCCACCAACTTGTTCTTCTCTTGATGGACTTTTGAATATGCATGATCTCTCTTTCCTATCCTCTCATCAGTCTCATGCTTGAACTTCTTGTATTCTTGTTCTAATCCCCTCTTCTCTTCTTCTAACTTCCTTTTTGCAATCTCTAGGCCAATCATGGGATCTTGGACTATATGCTTCTGGGGAAGTTCTTCATCTTTTTTAGGTGGTATCTTAATATCCTTGGCTCGTCTTGCAAGCCAAACAGAATATTCAGGAGTGACATTGTCAGTATATCTCCCTGGATCAACCCTAATAGCTTGCTTCCAATCTTTGACAATCTCTGCTATCTTCCTCTGTGCCCCTACTTCAGTGTGAGCAAACTCTAATTGATTGAGTCCATGCGTTGCTGGGATGAATTATTCACTTCCAACCTGTCTTCGTACCATTGCTGGAGCATAACTAACAGCACCCCATATCCCTAAAAGAGGAACCCAAAGGTGGTTACCACACTTATATAATACTAATTCATGAGCCATCCATGGTGCTGTCCAAACAACTTCTTGGTGTGGAAGCTTGCGCAAAAATGTAATCCAACTGTCCTTTGATCTGGGCTCCGGCCATTTACTTGCACAAAATTCTTTGATAGGGAGTCTGAAGCCAACAAATACATCTCGAAAATTGGGTTCTTCACATTTAAAATGGCTCTTCATCCAAATGTAGAGTAGTTGTAAACACCCTTGAAAGCTTCCTTCCCCATTCCTCCTACAATAATTCAAAGATTGAATGGTTTCAGCTAAGATGGCGGGGACTGGGTTAACATCATGTTCCATTTGGTCCACAAGATCTACCACAGCTATTTCCACATATCCTAAGATTTTTGGGAATATAATCAACCCATAGAAAGCTAAGGCCATAGCTCTTACTCCTTGGACATCTTCATGGTGCTCTATGATAAAGTTTTGCAGGAAATTCCAAGGGATACAAGTACTTTCTCCCTTCAATTTTACAAGGGCATCAACTTGTGTGACATTGAGGTCTAACAACTTGGCCAACTTCTTTCGGTAACCTGTTTTATTCTTAACATAGATCTTGTCTTGATTTGAAGGTTTCAATTGGAGTAAGGCCGAATACTCCTCAATAGTTGGCGCCATATCTACTTCATTAAACACAAAGCACCTTTACGATGGATCCCAAAATTGAATCATGGCTCTAATTAGGTTATGATCAACAGCCACTAGGAGGAGCAATGCTAAACACCCATACTTTTGATGGAAAGCTTCTTGTCTTGTTTTACTCCATTGTCTACAAATACCAGCCAGCTCAGCAATATCATTTGATCTGATAGTCAAATGTACCCTCTCTGGGAGAGTAAAGACATAGCCTTCAGTTAAGCAATCACCATTACTGCGTCGGGCTTCCTCTGACTTAACCTTCAAATTGTAAGGAGAGATGTATTTAGGCTCCTCGAATAGCACTTGACTTCCCATGGATGAGGTATCAGTTTTGCCAAACAACTGTTATGAGACAAGTGAATGTATGAGTATGACTTTAATGAAACATATCATAATTTCCTCATCTCCTTTTTTTTTCATGAACATATTTATGCTTTAGCCCCTTCATAAGATATTTAAGACTGTTCCTTCGTGTGCCCTAATGCATTGGTATGGTTCTATCCACAATCAGGCTTCTTAGGTCTTACTATATGCTAGGTTTTGGTACTTCAAGGTTCTAAAGGTTCCCAGATTGTTCCTCACTGTCGTCCACACAAGACTAGTAAGGCACCCAATCCTCACCCATCATAGGCTACAAACGGAAAGGTTCAATTTGAGTGGAAGTATTTCGCTAGCCATTGCGAAGGTTACCACCTCACGAGAGCATAGTTACTATATTTCCTCCTAAAAAGGACGGAGCCCGGGTAGAAGGCTCATGCATGCTCATGCAAGTGATGTGTGTGTGTGAAAGAACAAGACTCCATTTTAAATGCCCCTCAATAAAGATAGCATAACAAGCAATATATACAACATAGCAAAAAACCATTTAATCAAAAACACAAGATAATCACAAAATTTTCTATTGGCTTGACTCTCCAAAGCTTCCCCAGTGGAGTTGCCAAGCTGTCATAACGTCTAAGTCCGTGAACCTAACCGCTAGACTTTAATATCAAGGAGTCGCCACCAACCATTCAAACCTAAGGTGTGATTGGTCACCTATTCTTGTCTAAAGATAAGGCATGGTCCACATTCAAAGAATCTAGGGATCGGGAATACGGTTACGTGTGGGGAAGGATTAGCACCCCACAACGCCCATCCTAAAATGGTACCAACTAATTTTGTGATATCTTTAATAATTTTTAACTAAATGATCTTTAATCTTGTTAAATTCAAATATTTAAATATTGGACAATCTCTAAGAAACTCTCTATCATGCTGGCGGAATTCCTTAAATTTCATCCTCACCTCAAGAGTATCCAAGAAATCCCATTCGTCTTTCTCGGAGAGGCTCCGTCGTCGGATTCATTAAATTTCTTTTGAAATATCCTAATTTTATTTTCCATCTTTTATTCTTATTTTTATCTTCTTTTTATTTCCTTTTTAATTATCCTTTATTTTTTATTTTATTTTTTATCTTTATTTTAATATTATTTATCTTTTGAAAATAAATGTCGATTATTCTTCTTGAAAATTTTCGTTAAATCTTCCATGATGCTGGCGAAATTTAAAGAAAACATCCCACCTAAGAATTTAAAAGTGTCAGTCATTCGTGACACCTTATAATTCCATCATCGGGATAACCTCCACTTATTCTCAATTTATTATTATACTTTTGAATTTTTTAATCATTATTCCCCAATTTCTTTTTAATATTTATGTTTATTTTATTTTTAATAGAGGTTGATTATTAATATATATTTATATTTTTAGAAATAAATATCGATTATTAATATTGAACACTTACCTTAAATCTTCCATCATGCTGGCAAAATCTAAGGTAAATATCCTTACCTAGGAATTTCCAAAATGGCAACCATTCGTGACACTCGGAATTCCATCATCGAAATAATTTTTTTTATTTTATTAAGTAGTTATAATTTTATAATAATTAAATATTTTACATATATATTTTAATATTGAACATCTTCCATGAATTTTCCATCATTCTGGCGAAACTCATGGAAAACATCCTCACCTAGAAAATCTAAAATGTCAACCATTCGTGACACCTCAGAATTCCATCATCGGAATAACCTCAACTTGTCTCCATATTTTATGATTTATTTATTTCTTCTAATTTTTTTATTTTGTCTTATACCCATTTTAGTGTATTTGTTTGTTTATCTTAATTTACTTATTTTACATTGATTTTCTATAACCGAAAAGATTTTTCTTTGTTTTCCTTAAGATTTACATTTCTTACAATTAAAATTCCAAGATCATATCCCATAATTTTTACAACTATATTATCTAGCACACGCAAAAAATAAAATATCATATTATCATTATGCAAACGTATTACATTATGTACATACATGCAATTTACCAAATTATTGATCATGCTAAATTAACTAGAAAAAATTAAGTCATGTCATCTTATACTGCTTCATCAATTATTATGCAAGGAAATATAAAATATATGTACCGAGTTATTATTTATATAATAATTAATTATCAAGTTACATTACATTATTTAATTAAATGTTAACCCATTTGTTAATTAATGAAACAAGAAAAAGACAAAACCTGAATAAAGCAACGTCCACCTCTTACTTACTTTCTTCTCTTTAATGTTCAAAGATATCTTCCTCTGCTTCTACTATAGCTGCAGCGTTAATCAAAACCAAGCAAATGGGCAGTGGGCTGTTGGTGTAGTCGACGATGGTGACGCAAGCAGGGCTGGAACAGCTATGAAGCAGCGGCAAGCACAGGCAGCAAAGAAGACCGGCGATGCTAAAGGTGCTGCAACCGTGCGGGATGATCAATGGCTAATGAAGGTGACAAGGCTGGGCAGTGATGCAGTAGTGGTTGATCAGGATGGATGAACAGGGCGATGGAGAAGGATGCTAGACAGCAGATGAAACAGCAAGCAGACTGTAGCAGAGATATAAAGATAATCAACAAATGAAGCAATAGGGTAAGCGGTAGTAATCAGTTGTATAAGTGACGGCAAAGTGATGCAATAGTGTATAAGCGGTAGGCGACAGCACTTGGGCGATGGTACAACTATCGACAACACAAGTTGTGGACAAAACCTTTGCAAGCAGTAGCACAGGCAGGTAACAATGGCTTTTTGTTTTGGAGCAGCAGGCAGCAAGAACTGCAGCGAAGTAAGAAACAATGTGGTTTGGTTTGAACAAAGGATGAAGTTGAAGTTGATGATTCTGACGAAGCTGATGATGGTTGCAACGAAGTGGAACAAGAAGGTGGCGTAAGGTGGTGATGGAGCACAATAGGTCTCGGCTTCAAGAGTAGAAATCAGAGGCTAAGGTACTTGATTGTGTCTTTTCTTCTGTCTATGTCCTTTAAACCCTGAGCTTTAATCCTTTTTATAGCCACAAATTAGTTAGAGTCCTAATACAACTATACTTATTCTAATAATTATCTCCTATTTTTAATATTTTATCTATTTAATCCTTATATTAATCCTAATCTAACTCTACCAAATTTAATATTAATCCAAATAATTATCTTAAAAACTCTAATTATCCTATCCTAAAATTAATTTTATTTTATTTTCTTATCCTTTCTTTTTTTTATTTTTCTTAAATCCTATTTTAATTTTAATTTTAATTTCCTAATTAATGTTAATTTTAAATCTAAAAAATTCTAATTTAATTCCAGCCTAATTTTAAATTAAAATACAATGTCGTCTAGCCCAATTAATTATTTTTACAAATCGAGAAGCTGGACAAAATAAGGTGTCTACACGGGATGTGACAATTAAATTGGTTTCAGAGCGAGGTTGGTTTGGTGTCTGTCGGTGTTCCTAGGTTTAAATAAGAATACATCCCCTGTAGTACTGTATGGTCTGAATATATGTTAATGATTTAAGTGACTGAAAATCGTTTTGAAATGTTTGTGCTGTGAAGAAATGAGTGGACGTAGGGGTAGACGAGATCGAGGACACGGTAGGGCAGCACCTACACCGGAGCCTACCCTAAAACCCACACTCCCTCCACAGCTTGAGTGCCCTAACACCAAAATGAATAGGATAGAGCAGATGATAGCGGATTTTATCGCTATGTATAATGCTGATCGAGCTGAGAGAGAGAGAGAGAGCAGCAGTAGCTCCAGTAGCACTACCTCCAGCTCCTCCTATATAGCCAGCACAGCCACCAGCACCTCCTGAGCCACAGCCTGCCCCTCAGCTAGTGTTACAGGCACAGGCCGTACCACCACCGCCAAAGCTGTCCAGGGATGTTGAGTTATATTGTGATGTTACTTTGGTACGACAGTTTACAAAGCTAAACCTACCGAAGTTTAAGGGTGAGAGAGTTCCACTATTGGCATAGCAACAGGTTATAGCTGTGGAGAAGCTATTTCGGTATATGAGGTGTTCAGAAACGGAGCAAGTAGGACTAGCAGTGTTCCAGATGATAGATGATGCGGAGCATTGGTGGAAGTTCGCACAGATGGTACTATTCGCCTAGCACCCAATCATTACATGGGATATTTTTGTAGAGGCTTTTCGCTGCCAGTACATCCCCGACACTGCATAAAAGAAGCTACAGCAGGAGTTCATGGAGTTAGTACGGGAGAGTTTGACGGTGGATCAGTATGAGTCTAAGTTCGCCACACTCAGTCAATTTAATCCACTGACACGAGTGGATGAACGGCATAAGATAGACAAGTTTAAGGCTAGGTTGAGATTGTCGATTTGTCACGACCTGAAGGCCAATGACGTCCACTTGACATATGCCTTATTGCTTTTGGAAAATTACAAATCAAATTTTTCTTTTTCTATTTACGGCTTGTAGTCGGTGCTAGTGTAGTATCTAAATCAAATCTTGCCTTACTAATATTATTTCTCTAGCTATGTCATACTTCTCAAGGTGATTTTAATCATTTTAACCTTATTTTCATTATTCCAAAAGAAACGGGTCGAAAACCTCACCCTTGTATTTTATCAGTTTCCCCAGTAAAATCACCTGCATTAAAATACAATTCAATCTTTCATAACACAACCAACTTTAATTCCTAGAATTCACATCATCATAAATCACATGTTTCTCAAGAATCTAAACCAGTGATAATTCCACATTTTTCAATTTATACGTATTTCAAAATATATGCCTAATCCTGGATTGTACTCGATAATCACAAGGACTTACATAATAATCTAGTGCGATCCAAAGTTACATCCCATATTTCTTCCTAGTACTGTGAAATTAAAGTTTTATAAATATCAAAAATGATATACCATTGAATACCTCAAAAGCACATAAGCAAGGCTCGGAGAACGTAGACGAGTACCACAACTAAGTACAGTTCTCGAGAGAGCCTATATGAAGCCTGAGCTGGATATCAACCTGTATAATCTGTAGATGTTAAATTTAAGGGGTGAGCAAATCCACGGCTCAGTAAGTAGCTTAAATAAATACAGACTAGGCTCATATCATAAAACACGATCATACATGCATGAACTCTATAAAATAGCATGTATGCATTATATTAAGATTAGCTACTAACTTGTATATACAACAGATTGCATAAACTCATTCATGCTTTTCTTCATTTCTTTAACTCATACATTAACATTCTTTTGTCCTTCTTTATCGATATGTTTAAGCGTAAAGGAAACAACCATTTCAAATAGCACATGATTCTATAGCATAATATAAGTATAGTTCAACAATTGTTCCCATTCTCTGTCATATGTATCATATCTATTTTATCTAATGATAGTCATCACATTCACAGATCACAATCATTTGTTCATTGTCTCAATAGTATATGATTTCCTATAATTCATCAGTACACATGTAGCACTTAGCTCTCAAAGGATTCTAGAGGTGGCTCCCACAGTTCTAAAGAATCTATGTAGCACGTAGGTCCTTTGAGTTCTCTAGAGGTGGCTCACATGGTACAAAAGATCGAGTTTTACTCGGGCTTGCCTCTATGGCTTATGTTTTCAAATGGTTCATCGAATTCAAATGGTTCATCGATACATGTGTAGCACTTAGCTCTCAAAGGACTCTAGAGGTGGCTCCTACAGTTCCGAAGAATCTATGTAGCACGTAGTTCCTTTGAGTTCTCTAAAGGTGGCTCACACGGTACAAAAGATCGAGTTTTACTCGGATGACCTCTATGACTTATGCTTTCTAATGGTTCATCCGAACTCGTGTAGCACTTAGCTCTCAAAAAATTCTAGAGGTGGCTCCCACAGTTCCGAAGAATCTGTGTAGCATGTAGGTCCTTCGAGTTCTCTAGAGGTAGCTCACACGGTATGAAGGAATGAGTTTTACTCGGATTGGCCTCTATGGCACATGCTTTCTAATGGTTCATCGGAACTCGTGTAGCACTTAGCTTTCAAAGGGCTCTAAAGGTGGCTCCCACAGTTCCGAAGAATCTATGTAGCACGTAGTTCCTTTGAGTTCTCTAGAGGTGGCTCACACGGTACAAAAGATTGAGTATTGTTCAGTTGCCATTTTCCTAGTTTTTGACGAACACGACTAGGTACTAATCGAGGCCCATGAATTCAACATCGGGAGCTGTATATATTGTACATAAATCACATATACATTCTCAAAGTATCACAATATATTAACATGCTCACTTGGTGTGACTTAATTAATTCACATGCATTTCTCATAATGCAAGCACCAAAATTTATACGATTTTATATGCTCAGTAAACACAAATAAACCATAACACATAACACGCAAGTCACAAACAAGATTTCATTCCAGACAAGTACTATTCACGATCACATCAAGTCAAACTTATATCTTACCAAGACTTACCCACATCGTCTTTTCCGTGATATTTTACTAAACTTAATATGAAATTGAATAATTATCGAATAAAGATTTCTTTCATCTCTTACGAGATGATACTAGTAAGATTTATTTAACCCACTTACCTCGAGGTTTAATCGTTTCTTCCCGACCTTTTGAATCCCTATTCAAGTCCTTAACCGTTCCGATTCACTACACATAATCCAATGACGTTTCGATAAGTTTTAATCATTACACTTAATCATGTACTTAAAACAAAAATCTTAAAAACACTATCCAGTTCGATTAACTACTAATCCAAGACTACCTCCTTATCGTCATTCGCGACATACCCATTGGTAGTCATGCTCATGTACATATATTTAAACACATAGATGTTTACATCTATTTGTGTGTCCGAATATATATTTTATATATATATCCATGCTCATCCCTTTCTTCTCCATATCAATATTTATTACGTATAAATATATTTATACATGTATATCATTTTAACGATACATAACATATTGATGATCATGGTATATATATATATATATATATATATATATATATCCATATCTCTATCACTATTCTCATCCTCTAGCATGCTCATATATTAACCTTGAGTTAATATTACCGATCTTAAATCATAATTCAAACATACCTTTTTGAACCATAATTACTTAGGTTCACTTCTTGGTCGAAAGTTAAGTTTTCATGTATCTTTCTAAGATACTACTTATCATTTTAATGTAACCTTATCTTATATTTCTCATAGGATAACAAAATATTCATTAGCTTCAACCAGATATATATATATATATATATATTTGCAACACTAATATAATGTTAATTATTAAATAACATTCTGTCTTATTTCTCATTTCACATTTCTATTGTTAAAAATATAAATAATTTTACATTATAAATAAATAAGGAGTACGCAGTACAAGAGTCTTACCCCTTTTTAAACCTTCCAAGGCTATCCAAAATAAGATTCAAGCACCAATTAATGGCAGCCCCAACCTAGCTGGGTATACCACCTTAGGACTCCTATAGTAATCCATCAAGCCACCCGGATGTGGCCTCTTTTGCTGCCATATACCACATTTGCACTTTAAAACACATATATATAGACACGTATATATATGTATACATATACTAATATGGTCAAGATCCAACAAAAGGCCTTACCTTCTCGTTTAAATCCCCTTATTCAACCTTCAACTAACACCCCTTTTGGTCGGTTTAAATTGAACTCATAACAGCCCCCTAATTTCAGACCTTACTGTTTGTCCTTTTTCCTTCTCGTGTCTTTGCTTCAGCCCCTCTACTGTTTCATCATTCTTTACTTCGGCAGCTTCTCTCCTTCTTCTCACCGAATGGCAGCAGTTCTTTTTCTCATTCTCTCTTCCGGCTAGTTATAGAAAACCTCTCCTCCATTACACTTTCTGATCAGCCGGCTTATCTATCTCTCTTTCCTTTCGACACACTCTCCCTGCTTCGCCTGTTACCAGCCTCCACTTGCTTCAGTTTCGGCCATCCTCGCAGCCTACATTTCAGGCACAGCTCGGCTAAAACTCAGCTCTCATTCAGTCCTTTACATGCCACCCAAAAGCTCCTTGTTTTAGCCTTGGTTTGCCTCTGTTTCAGATCAAACAATGCACCCTTACACAAGCTATAAACACCATTGTCTAGCCCCTCAAACCAACCTCTAAAGCAGCCAAACACCAGCCCTTGACCGGCAAAAACACGATCACCCGAGTGGCATGGAACAACCTTTGTTTTGGCTTCTCAAGAACCCCTACCGATAAGCTACTGTCCAACAGCTAATCTCACTCCAGTTCATCCCTAAACTAGCACCATTCTCAGCCAAGAACACCACCATTTATCTTATTCTGTCCTCGCATATCTAGTCTTCAACAGCCCTTAAGAAAAACTCCTGTACCTTAGCTCTAAAAGCCACCTGTCCCAGGCCCTTTTTATCATCAATCCATCCCTGTCCTAGCCTTATTAAGCAGCACAAATGCCACCTGAGTATCAGCTACTGCTTCCAGTTTTCGAATGAGGTTCGGTCACCTCCCCTGTCGCACCACGACTATCTTGGTTCGGTGCTGTCAGACTCCTCCTTTCTCTTGGTTTCAGTCCACATCACTTTAGGCTTTGTACAGTAGAGGCAATACGGAGGAAGGCAAGAAAGAAGCAAAGCTGAATGTTGCGAGGAAGAGAGGAATGGATAGAAAGCAAACTTGAGAGGAGGAGATGAAAGAAAAGAGTGTTACCAGCTGTGAAGAATAGTGAGGGGGTGGTCGGATGAGAGAGATGAGTGGTTTTGGGAGAGGCTTAAAAATAAAGGAAATTTGATAGAGGTGACGGGGAGGGTCTGACTGATTCGATGGGTTGATGGGAAATTTCGCACCAACCCATAAAATATATTTTTAATTTTTTTTTATACATACTTATATTTTTATATATATATATATATATATATATATATATATATATATATATATATTCCTCTTCCATCTTATTTTATTTCTTAAGACATTATATATCTTTATATATTTATCTTTTCTAACATAAATATTACATATATCCATTTATTTATCCATGGTATACTTATTTAAATTTTTTGTTCTCTCAAATATATTTATATTTATATATGTATATTTCTAAATATATACATATATATTTACGCATGTAATTTATATATATTATTTTTACTTCACTTGGTCGTTCAATTATATAATTTAGTTATATATATGTATTTACGTTCGTACATATGCATACACATTGCATGCATTGGTTGGCGCATGCATGTACAAAGCCTATACGTAGAACTTTGAGTACTCCTTCCATATCAATTTAAGTACGTCGTATATATTGTATACATGCACGTTTCACGTCATTCTTGATTTCTATTCTCGAAGACTTCATTTCTATAAATTGCATTATCTATACTCACAATTACATGTTAAGTATATGACCGATTTAAGAAAATTGCGATTCTCACATTCTCCCCTCCTTAGAAAATTTGGTCCTCCAAATTTCTCCATGTCGTCTAGAATATGTGAGGCTATTTCTCTTTCATTCAACTTTCCAACTCTTGCATTGCTTCTTCTAAGGAGTGGTGCTGCCAAAGTGTTTTTACCAAGGAAATCGTTTTGGACCTTAATACCTTATCCTTTTTATCCAAAATCTGAATTGGTCTTTGACTGAATCAATCTTACATACGCGGGGGGGGGGGGGGGGGAATCGCTAAATTTCAACTACGAATGGGCTTTCGCCCATTTCTTATGTATGTGCAAAGCTCTTTTTTTTTATTCTCAACTGAATGTACCTCAATCTCAAATCAATCTTATAAATTAGCTCATCCAATAAGTCATTAATCATAGGCAGCAATTATTTATTCTTAATTATCGCCTGATTTAACTGCTTCTAATCTATATATAATTTCAATCTGTCGTCTATCTTTTTCACTAACAATACCGAAGCCTTTATGTTGATACCCTTGGGCGTGTAAAACCCTTCCCTAGCAACTCTCGTAGTTGCTTTTTAAGTTATTCCTGCATTGATCAATGTTCTTCCAACATATGAGGGAGCTTTTCTGTAAAAGCACACCATATTTTTCACGTCTTTCTATACACTTTTTCGATTGGGCTGTCTGCGATGCCACTAACATTTAATAATGACAATGTTAAACATTTATTTAACAAATATGGACTATAAAAAATTCTTTTCATTATTCCTTATATCCAACATCCCCTATTGTCTTATTTCACTAAAGTAGTACCGTATACTTATCTCTGAAATGTAAAAGAGAAGAGATTGTACCTGTCATGTTTAATATGTGAGAACTCATTATTTTATACTGTAGATGTACATTTATATGAACAAATTATCAATAAAGAAATTATTGAGAATAATTGGAAGAATTAAATATAAAAGAATAGTGTTTCTCACATAGAAAATTTTAATTCTAGAAAATATATATATAAAAGTATGGAAAAATATTACATAAAGGATGGAATAAAAAGAAGATAAATAAACTTGTAAAACATTAACTTGGAAAGTCAAGGTGGGGACGGCATGAAGAAATGAAAGAGTAGAAGAAAGGAAATGAAGTTTCCGTTGATTAAATGGCTAATAGAAAATCAAGAGAAAAAGAAAGGACAAAATAAACAATAAAGGAAGACAAAGGAAAGTCTTCTCCACGTTTTCTTTTGGTTGACAGAAACTATAACACCGATTGTGTTAGTTTCTTGCTGCACCGAAGACCAAAACAATAACAAGATAAGAAAGGAACAAAAGCAAGGAAAAGATGGGAAAATTTATTAACTTGTAAGACTTTAACTGGGAAAGTCAAAAACGTGGGACTGCATGAAGAAAAATTTGTAACGGAAACAGAAAGTGTAGTCTCAGCTTGGAAGGTAAGAAGTATAAAACAAAAGGAAAGAAATAGGAAATAAAGTAGGGCTTTTAATGAAACCAGGAAAAGTCTAAATAATATATATTTTTTTGTGCTTTATATCTCTTCCCATCGTGAATTCATCTCCAACCATCATCATCACCGAAAGTTGTTCTGTTTCTTACAACCATGTAACTTCCCCCCCATAGCAGAACCATGCATAACCTTTAGTAAATAAATCAAGCTTTTGCAAGGAAAATAAACTTTGGATATTAAGCTTCCAAAACCTCAAAGAAACCAACCAAAAACCTCAACAGAAGCTGAATAACGTGGTTGAATTTCTGTTCTGTACAAGTAATGTTCAACCTCAGTTCGTTTTATTTATTGTTCTTTAAGTTTGCTAGTAATAATCAGATATAAGTTGTTTATATGTTTAGTTACAAAATAAAAATAATGTATATGAAACCTTAGAACTGGTTGTGAAAGTTTAGAAAGAAGAAAAGGAAGGTTTGAGGAGATGACTGGCGTATAACAGGAATAGAAACAAAGAATGGTCAAAAAACGTGACTGAATAGAAGAAAATAAACTGAGTTACATGATCGGTTAAGGAGGGTTTTGAGTGAAAACTAGGTAAGGCTTACGTGAACCATGAAGGAGAAAAGAAATGTTTTAATGTAGTCAACAAAGGTGGCTGGATGGAAAGAAATCTGGGCTGTTGTACAGCCGTATATGGAAAAAAAATTTGTGGCCGTGAAGACAATTGGAATAAGGAATAAATGAGAGAAGAAAAAATCTAGCATGGCTAACTTTTGTGTGTGAATGGTAGAAGATCTTGGCAACCTAGGATGTACTAGGTATAGCCATAATATAGAGACAAAGAGGAAGCCAACGTGAACTGCAGATCAGGAAAATGAAAAGAAAAGGGAGCTCTCGGTTTGGATAATAAGTAGCAGAAAAATAGAGGAAAAGAAAAGAACAAATAGAGGTTAAGTTGACCTACATGAAGAATAAGTGATATATATATTTTTATATATATATATATATATATTAAGTGGAGAAAACACCTACATTTAACCAAGGCCATTCGGCCACAATAATGGACTAAGAGGAATGACATGTTTTAGAGCAGAAAATGGAAGAAATTGGTTGGAAATGATGGCTGGAAATATACATGAATAAAGTACATATATAACATGGAAGAAAATATAAGACATAAGCTAAATAAGCTTAGTCATCTAAGAAGGACATTCGGCCATGAAATCTTTGGTGGAAATGTTGACTTAGTAAAAAGGCTAATGATGCCAAAACAAGAAAGGAAAAGTAAATAAAATATTTACCTATGAGAAAATCATAGGAAATATTAATATTATAAGTAATGATGAGATAAATAGGAGCTAGATAAGCAAAGGAAATTTTCATAAGTTATACTGAAAATTAATTACAGTAAAACTGTTGCTTTGTAGTTTATAATTCAGAGAGATAGGAAGCACATGGGTGCAACATAAGGCATTGCTCTACGGTGTACTGAGGTAAGGGATGTAATTTAAAGTTGTGATGGTGTCCCTTACTTTCTTCTCAAATTATAAAGAAATGTTTGAAGCATGAATTTTATTCCGAAGTTAATTTCCATTATCATTTGTTAATTAGCTAAACGAACCTTATAACTTTTATGCATATTTTTCCATAATGTTTTAAGTAAGACAGTAAATAAATATGTTTTCCAAAAAAGGTATCGGAGTGGCAAACCCCAGGCTAACTTAGATCCTGGCACGCCCGGTACTTACTATTTTGTACCAAATGTATGATTTAAGAAGTTACAAAAGTAAGTAAGATTTGAGACTAAGGCCTTTCTATAGTTTATGTTATTGCCTGTCATGCTTGCCACATTGTGCATGTTTCCATCCCTTGTGGCATATGTTTAGCCCATGTCGTGCATGTTCTCGCCCACATTGTGCATGTTTCCATCCTTTGTGGGTATGTTGGTCCTTCGTGGTGCATGTTCGCTATACAACCCTGATCAGGTCTACAGCCCATACCATGGCCATAGGTATTCTGTTCCCTCTTCGGAGGATGATGTTTTATTCCCTCCTCGGAGGATGAAGTAAGTGTCATGACCTGCATATTGGCTATATGATTCTGCCTAGTCTCCAAGAGCTGTATGATAAGTTTTATTAATTTGATTAATTTTGATATTAAATTTCTAAAGTATGATGCATGTTTGAACAAGTATGAATTTTTGATATATGTATTAAAGAATTTATACAATGTTTTAAAGTATGAAATGCATTATTATGTCATTTGTTTTCTGCATATATTGATGCTATGACTATTTTAAATGCATTTCTTACAGGGCTTTCCAATAAGCTCACCCCCTACCCTACCAGATTATTTGCAGTGATCATCTCTTTGCCTGTTGCACATATGACGTAGGCTGAGGGATACGTCTCTCCTTCGGCTAGTTTTTGTACTCACGTAAGGTATACTCATATTTTGATACCAGACATCCTGTATAGCACAGATATTTGTATATAAATAATACTTTTGGGATGTAATCGATATTGTATGAATGTAAACGTTACTTTGAGGAATAAGTCAATATAATGTTAATGAAATATTTTATGAAAATATTATGATGTTTCTGTGGTTGAAAAAGTGTGATGAGGTATTGGCAGGAATGCAACCCAAGTAAGAAATTAAGATTAAAAAAAAATTTAGCCTAAAACTTACACGTTTTCGGAGTGTGACAGTCTTTCTTGGTATCAGAGCAAGGGTTGTCTAGTACTGTCAGTTTCAGTAATTAGGATAAGATTACATCCCAAGTATCTGTGCTTGTTTGGTTATAAAATTGAGTATACCTGTTAAAGTTTTGATTAAAACACAGGGTTTATGCACAAGTATTTGATCACGCATTATGAGTGTGAGACGAGATCGCCCCCGGAGGCAGGCTCAGCTACCTCTACCACCTACTCCCCAACCAGAGAGCCCAAATGCTAGAATAAATAGGCTAGAATACAGTATGAAAGAGGGGTTTGACAGCATTGCTGCTATGTTTACTCAACATTTCGAAGCAAACACCTCAGCTATAGGTGCCACAGTGCCCACACCTAATTCACCACCTCCTCCTCCACAGGTTCCTCTGGCACCCTCCGCTCCTCAACCTTCAGTCCCACCGCCTAGAGATGACAGAGATACAGGCAGATTACGGGACTTTCTTAAGATGAATCCCCCAAAATTTAAGGGGATTAAGGATCTAGTAAAAGCTGAGGAGTGGTTATTAGAGTTAGAGATAGCTTTTGGCTATTTGGGGTGCATAGATGTTGAGAAAGTTAGTATGGGTTCTTATATGTTGAAAGGCCAGGCAGAACACTGAAGAAAATACAGACAGATTTTCTGAATTTAGTACAAGGCAGTATGTCGGTTGATGAGTATGAGAACTAATTTACGATGTTGATGAGATATGACCCCGAGACAGTTAGAGATCAGGAGCGTCGTACCTAGAGGTTTTTGTCTGGACTGAGACCAGCCATCCGAGACATATTATTAAGGTTTCATATTACTGAGTTTGAGGATGCTCTTGGACGGGCTCAGGATATAGAGAGGGGTCTAGATGTTACGCAGGCACAGTATGGGTCCAGAAGTAAGAGTAAGGGTAAAGATAAGAGAACAGAAAGTTCCCGATCAGAGCAAAAGTGGAGTTCGCTCAAGAGATCAAGGACAGATGAATCTCAAATGACAGATATGGTGTGTAGGAATTGTGAAATTAAGGTTGCAGAGAGGGTAATGTTAGCAGATCTAGTTTTGTTAAACATGCATTGCTTTGATGTAATCTTAGGCATGGATTGGTTAGCCATCAATCGTGCAAGTCTAGATTGCTACACTAAGACTATAACCTTTCTCTTTATTAGATAAATTTGATGCATGTTTTGCTATCAAGAAATGAAATATATGATGTTATGTTCGGTAAAGTTGCATAATGTTTATATGTTTGAAATTTCAAATAAATTTATTTGTGTGAAGGTTATATTGCCTTTATCTTCGATACGAGTCGGGAATCTCCACGTATATCAGATATACCAGTGGTATGTGAGTTTTTCGATGTGTTTCCGGATGAGTTACCAGGATTACCACTAGAAAGAGAGCTGGAGTTCACTATTGATTTAGTGCTGGATACCCAGCCTATCTCTAAACCTCCTTACCGGATGGCACTAGTTGAATTAGAAGAATTAAAGAAACAGTTACAAGAGTTGCTGGATAAGGATTTTATTAAACCAAGTGTGTCTCTGTGGGGTGCTCCGGTACTGTTTGTGAGAAAGAAAGATGGTAGTCTCCGGTTATGCATCGACTATAGGTTACTAAATAAAGCTACAATTAAGAATAAGTATCCCCTGCCAAGGATAGATGATTTGTTTGATCAATTGAAAGGGGTTTCAGTGTTTTCTAAGATTGATCTGAGATCAGGCTATCATCAGTTGAGAATTAGGAAGGAAGATGTACCGAAGACGGCCTTTAGAACCCGATATGGCCATTTTGAGTTTCTGGTGATGCCTTTCGATTTGACTAATGCCCCTGCTGCATTCATGAATTTGATGAATGATGTATTTCGGGAGTATCTGGATAAATTTGTGATTGTCTTTATAGATGACATTTTAATATATTCTAAGTCCCGGGAGGAGCACGAGCAGCATCTGAGAATTGTGCTCCAGACTCTTCGAGATAAGCAGCTTTATGGGAAGCTTAGTAAGTATGAATTTTGGTTGGATCGGATAGCTTTCCATGGTCATGTATTATCCAAGGACGGGGTGTCAGTTGATCCATCCAAGGTTGAGGCAGTACTTCAGTGGGAGAGATCGAAGACAGTGACTGAGATTCGTAGTTTTCTGGGATTGGCAGGGTACTACCGGAGGTTTGTGGAGAGTTTTTCTCGGATTGCAGCTCCGTTGACTAAGCTTACGCGCAAAGGAATTTCGTTTGAATGGTCAAGTCAGTGTGAGCAGTGTTTTCAAGAGCTTAAGCAAAGATTAACTACAGCACCAATCCTAACCATTCTGAGTGGATCTGGAGACTTCGTTGTATACAGTGATGCTTCCAGTCAGGGTTTAGGTTGTGTGCTAATGCAACATGATAGAGTAGTCGCATATGGTTCACGCCAGCTTAAAGACCATGAGCGCAACTACCCTACGCATGATTTAGAGTTGGTCGCAGTCTTTTTTGCTCTAAAGATATGGTGGCATTATCTGTATGGTGAGAAGTTCCAGATCTTCACTGACCATAAGAGTTTGAAGTATCTATTCGATCAGAAGGAACTCAATATGAGGCAGAGACGTTGGATAGAACTTCTTAAGGATTATGACTGCGAGATTCTGTACCATCTGGGCAAGGCGAACTTAGTTGCTGATGCTCTAAGCAGAAAGAGTATGGTTTCTGTTTTGATGGTTAGAGAATGGGAATTGCTGAAGTAGTTCGCCGAGCTCAATGTCAGTGTTGAAACAGTAGATGTCGGGTTTATGGCTAGCCTTCAAATTGAGCCAAGTATCTTAGATCAAATCCGGTTAGGGCAGAGAAATGATCAGAGGCTATTGGACATGGTTAGCCAAGCAAAGCAAGATTTGCAGTCAGATTTTACGGTCAGTGATGATGGGTTATTGAGATTTAAGGGCCGTATATGTGTTCCAAATGATGATACCCTAAGACAAAGGATTTTAAAAGAGTCCCATTGTTCTCGTTACACTATGCACCCAGGCAGTACTAAGATGTACCATGATTTGCGTAAGGTGTATTGGTGGATTGGTATGAAACGAGACGTAGCAGAGTTTGCGGCCAAATGTTTGATCTGTCAGCAGATAAAGGTTGAGCACCAGAAGCCAGCAGGACTACTTAAGTCTTTACCAGTGCCTACATGGAAATGGGAACACATTACGATGGATTTTATTATGGGCTTACCGAGGACCCAGAGAGGTCATGATGCGATCTGGGTTATTATCGATCGATTGACTAAGAGTGCTCATTTTCTTGCCATTAAGAGCACCGATTCACTGAGAACATTGACAGACTTGTATGTTAGCGAGATTGCTCGATTACATGGGGTTCCCATGAGCATCACTTCTGATAGAGATTCCAGGTTCACCTCTCGATTTTGGACTCATTTTCAGGAAGCCATGGGATCTCAATTACATTTGAGCACCGCCTACCATCCTCAGATAGACGGTTAGTCAGTGCGGACTATTCAGACCTTAGAGGACATGTTGAGGGCGTGTGCACTAGACTTTAAGGGTTCATGGGATGACCACTTGCCCCTCGCAGAGTTTGCCTATAATAATAGTTATCATGCCAGTATCGGAATGGCACCATACGAAGCTCTATATGGCAGGAAATGTAGATCCCCAGTGGCTTGGGAAGAAGTGGGTGATCGTAAGATTTTAGCCCCTGATCTTGTTGAAGAGGCAGCTAAGGGTGTTCGGATTATTTGTGATAGACTCAAGGTTGCCCAAAGTAGACAGAAAAGTTATGCTGATGTACGTAGACGGCCACTTGAGTTTCAGGTTGGGACTCTGTATTTGTGAAAGTATCCCCGAGCAAGGGTATCATGCGCTTCGGAAAGAAAGGAAAGTTGAGTCCTCGTTTCATTAGTCCATTTGAGATATTGGAGAGAGTTGGGGATGTTGCTTACCGGTTAGCTTTGCCACCACAGCTTTCTGGGATACATAACGTCTTCCATGTCTCTATGTTAAGGAAGTATCATCTGGATCCCTCCCATGTTATCGAATACACACCATTGGATATTCAGGGAGATATGAGCTATGTTGAGCAGCCAATCCGGATCCTTGACAGAAAGGAAAGGGTACTTCGATCTAAAACTATTCCATTGGTTAAGATTCTCTGGCAGCACCACACAACAGAGGAAGCTACGTGGGAGCTAGAGAGCCTCATGAGAGAAAAGTACCCGTACTTGTTTGATGGACCAGCCTGAATTTGGAGAACCAAGTTCTTATAAGGTGAGGAGAATGTGAGAACTCATTATTTTATACTATAGATGTACATTTATATGAACAAATTATCAATAAAGAAATTATTGAGAATAATTGAAAGAATTAAATATAAAAGAATAGTGTTTCTCACATAGAAAATTTTAATTCTAGAAAATATATATATAAGTATGGAAAAATATTACATAAAAGATGGAATAAAAAGAAGATAAATAAACTTGTAAAACATTAACTTGGAAAGTCAAGGTGGGGACGGCATGAAGAAATGAAAGAGTAGAAGAAAGGAAATGAAGTTTCAGTTGATCAAATGGCTAATAGAAAATCAAGAGAAAAAGAAAGGACAAAATAAACAATAAAGGAAGACAAAGGAAAGTCTTCTCCACGTTTTCTTTTGGTTGACAGAAACTATAACACTGATTGTGTTAGTTTCTTGCTGCACCGAAGACCAAAACAATAACAAGATAAGAAAGGAATAAAAGCAAGGAAAAGATGGGAAAATTTATTAACTTGTAAGACTTTAATTGGGAAAGTCAAAAACGTGGGACTGCATGAAGAAAAAATTGTAACAGAAACAGAAAGTGTAGTCTCAACTTGGAAGGTAAGAAGTATAAAACAAAAGGAAAGAAATAGGAAATAAAGTAGGGCTTTTAATGAAACCAAGAAAAGTCTAAATAATATATATTTTTTTGTGCTTTATATCTCTTCCCATCGTGAATTCATCTCCAACCATCATCATCAACGAAAGTTGTTCTGTATCTTACAACCATGTAACTTCCCTTCCATAGGAGAACCATGCATAACCTTTAGTAAATAACTCAAGCTTTTGCAAGGAAAATAAACTTTGGATGTTAAGCTTCCAAAACCTCAAAGAAACCAACCAAAAACCTCAACAGAAGCTGAATAACGTGGTTGAATTTCTGTTCTGTACAGGTAATGTTCAACCTCAGTTCGTTTTATTTATTGTTCTTTAAGTTTGCTGGTAATAATCAGATATAAGTTGTTTATATGTTTAGTTACAAAATCAAAATAATGTATATGAAACCTTAGAACTGGTTGTGAAAGTTTAGAAAGAAGAAGAGGAAGGTTTGAGGAGATGACTGGCGTAGAAGAGGAATAGAAACAAAGAATGGTCAAAAAACGTGACTGAATAGAAGAAAATAAACTGAGTTGCATGATCGGTTAAGGAGGGTTTTGAGTGAAAACTAGGTAAGGCTTACGTGAACCATGAAGGAGAAAAGAAATGTTTTAATGTAGTCAACAAAGGTGGCTGGATGGAAAGAAATCTAGGCTGTTGTACAGCCGTATGTGGAAAAAATATTTGTGGCTGGTGAAGACAATCGGAATAAGGAATAAATGAGAGAAGAAAAAAGCTAGCATGGTTGACTTTTGTGTGTGAATGGTAGAAGATCTTGGCAACCTAGGATGTACTAGGTATAGCCATAATATAGAGACAAAAAGGAAGCCAACGTGAACTGCAGATCAGGAAAATGAAAAGAAAAGGGAGCTCTCGGTTTGGATAATAAGTAGCAGAAAAATAGAGGAAAAGAAAAGAACAAATAAAGGTTAAGTTGACCTACATGAAGAATAAGTGATATATATATATATATATATATTAAGTGGAGAAAACACCTACATTTAACCAAGGCCATTCGGCCACAATAATGGACTAAGAAAAATGACATGTTTTAGAGCAGAAAATGGAAGAAATTGGTTGGAAATGATGGCTGGAAATATACATGAATAAAGTACATATATAACATGGAAGAAAATATAAGACATAAGCTAAATAAGCTTAGTCATCTAAGAAGGACATTCGGCCATGAAATCTTTGGTGGAAATGTTGACTTAGTAAAAAGGCTAATGATGCCAAAACAAGAAAGGAAAAGTAAATAAAATATTTACCTATGAGAAAATCATAGGAAATATTAATATTATAAGTAATGATGAGATAAATAGGAGCTAGATAAGCAAAGGAAATTTTCATAAGTTATACTGAAAATTAATTACAGTAAAACTGTTGCTTTGTAGTTTATAATTCAGAGAGATAGGAAGCACATGGGTGCAACATAAGGCATTGCTCTACGGTGTACTGAGGTAAGGGATGTAATTTAAAGTTGTGATGGTGTCCCTTACTTTCTTCTCAAATTATAAAGAAATGTTTGAAGCATGAATTTTATTCCGAAGTTAATTTCCATTATCATTTGTTAATTAGCTAAACGAACCTTATAACTTTTATGCATATTTTTCCATAATGTTTTAAGTAAGACAGTAAATAAATATGTTTTCCAAAAAAGGTATCGGAGTGGCAAACCCCAGGCTAACTTAGATCCTGGCACGCCCGGTACTTACTATTTTGTACCAAATGTATGATTTAAGAAGTTACAAAAGTAAGTAAGATTTGAGACTAAGGCCTTTCTATAGTTTATGTTATTGCCTGTCATGCTTGCCACATTGTGCATGTTTCCATCCCTTGTGGCATATGTTTAGCCCATGTCGTGCATGTTCTCGCCCACATTGTGCATGTTTCCATCCTTTGTGGGTATGTTGGTCCTTCGTGGTGCATGTTCGCTATACAACCCTGATCAGGTCTACAGCCCATACCATGGCCATAGGTATTCTGTTCCCTCTTCGGAGGATGATGTTTTATTCCCTCCTCGGAGGATGAAGTAAGTGTCATGACCTGCATATTGGCTATATGATTCTGCCTAGTCTCCAAGAGCTGTATGATAAGTTTTATTAATTTGATTAATTTTGATATTAAATTTCTAAAGTATGATGCATGTTTGAACAAGTATGAATTTTTGATATATGTATTAAAGAATTTATACAATGTTTTAAAGTATGAAATGCATTATTATGTCATTTGTTTTCTGCATATATTGATGCTATGACTATTTTAAATGCATTTCTTACAGGGCTTTCCAATAAGCTCACCCCCTACCCTACCAGATTATTTGCAGTGATCATCTCTTTACCTGTTGCGCATATGACGTAGGCTGAGGGATACGTCTCTCCTCCGGCTAGTTTTTGTACTCACGTAAGGTATACCCATATTTTGATACCAGACATCCTGTATAGCACATATATTTGTATATAAATAATACTTTTGGGATGTAATCGATATCGTATGAATGTAAACGTTACTTTGAGGAATAAGTCAATATACTGTTAATGAAATATTTTATGAAAATATTATGATGTTTCTGTGGTTGGAAAAGTGTGATGAGGTACTGGCAGGAATGCAACCCAAGTAAGAAATTAAGATTAAAAAAAATTTAGCCCTTAAAAAAAATTTAGCCCAAAACTTACACGTTTTCGGGGTGTGACATAACATACCTTGCCCCAGTGCTTTATATGTAGCTACATCCATCTTGGAGCTAATTCTCTAATTCTGTGTTTTTTAGCTGTGGAGTTAAAACAAAGGGGTGAGCGATTCATACGCTCAGTAAAGGAGACATATGCTGCTTTATAAAACCAAAACTATACACCACAACTATTTGTTTTTCCTAAAATCATATCGATAGGAAAACAATGGTTATAGTTAACATTAAACAGGATTCAATGGATCCTTTCAGTAAACTGAAATTAATAAGTTGAGACTAGGCAACAATTAAATCATGCTCTCATTGTTCCCCCAGGAACACAAGTCGTCCGCTGTTGGGGTGCACCCGTAGGCCACCGCCCCTCACGGCTATCTCAGCTAGATCTATAGCCATAATCTATAGGTGGTCCTCAGGTTCACTTGCCAAGTGACCTCGAGACCGCTGATGACTTGGCGGGTCCATCAGCCTTGTGACACCCTGAGGTACACCCGTTGGTCCATTGACCCGAGCCACCGCCCCAAGTGGGTCACGCAATTACATGAATAATAAAGCATGAACTCTGCGCCTAAAGTCTTAAAAATCACTTTTATAACTCATGAAAACCTTTATGGAATTATTTCACTCATGTTATCATTTCCACAAAATGATTTGATTTCCAAAAGGTTTTATAAAATAGTAAAACAGCCTGCAATCTCAACATTTTCCATGTGAGAAAGGCACGAGTTAAGCTGGCTCGCCCATGGCTAGTTCGCCCATAGTCAGCTCGCCAATAGTCAACTCGCCCATTGGTCAACTCGCCCCAACAAGGTTTCATATTTCTATTTTCAAAATATTAAAAATAATTCATTTTTCATTGAGAAAATACTCATAAATCAGTTCGCCCATGATCAGTTCGCCAAGTACGGTGAACTAGTGTTCGCCCGACAGTCCTTAGCATCTTAGTCAAGCATGCTTATAGGATTATGTCTCTTAACTTGACTCATCTATTCCACACTAGGTTTCATGATAATTATACATCTAGTGGAATATGAATAATTAAGGTCAATATATATACTTAAATGATAAAATAATCAAAACTTGACCTTAATGATAGAATTCAAATATGACTTAGGTGAATGAAACACTTGAGATACTAAAGGCTTTACCTAAAGTCCTAATTGTCCTTAGCCTACATTTTGTGATGATAAATGGATATTAAATATTCAAATGTATGAAAATTTGTCATCCTTGAACTTAGAATTTTCTTGTGGCAAAGTTTCTAAAGAACTTAAGCTTTAATGACAACATCAACATTCAAGAATAAATGCAAACTTGAACAATATACTTTGATTGATTTTTATGCATTGATTCTTGATTGGTTTGATATAAATTTTGCATGATTGCTTAAGTTGAATCAATAATCATGTCTATGAGATGAGAATATGGATGGGAAAATATGTTTTCATAAAATTATAATTGACCTCTCTTATAGATTATGAACTTTAAAGTTAAAATATACTTAAGCTTGATATTGATTTATTTAGGCAAATCCATTTTAGTTAAAATAGCATATACCCATTGGAACTTTAAATGTTAAAATTAACTAGGGATATTGCTTTGAATTGATTAAAATGGTAATTTTGAATCTTTCCTTGCTCATAATTGGTGAAGATCTTGAATTGGAAAATAAGCATAGCATTTTGTGTTTTTATGGAAGAAAATGTGTTTGCTTGAATAACTTGAGTTTTTGAATCTTTCATATGGTATAATTTTGTGAATATGAATATGGATTAATACTTTATGATAGTATGCTAATGTTTAATTAATCCATATGCATATTTAATGATGTGTGATTGTGTTCTTGCATATTTAGCATGATTATTTTCTTAACATGAACACACTACACATAAAAATTGGATTCATGCAAAATGTCTAAGTCAACCATTGGTAACAATTGGAATAAGCTTTAAATTGACAATTCTTCTCATGCTCTTTAGATTGAAATGACAAATAGGAAAGAATTAATATAAGACACTTTTGCATGACACACTATGTGCTAGAATTTGTGGTTAATTGATGTATGATTTAATTCTATGCACACTCTTTCTTAAAAATGATTTATGAGCTCATGCATATGATATGTTATCTAATTTCAGCTCATAATCATGATGTATTGCTATGCACCTTAGTTGGGCCTTAGAGAACAATTGATATACTTAAGTGCTTGATAGAATTGAAATAAGCAAGTTGTAGGACTTAGTAGATAATTTATAAACAACTTGCTGCATTATTTACCAATTGGGAACTGTTGGCTCTATAGGCTATACCGAGAGGGGGGTGAATCAATTTTTCGCTAACTTCAAGTTCGTTTTTCGGTTCCTCTAAATTCTCTAGCCTATATTGATATTTTCTAAGTTCTCTAGGCTACTCAATTATGCAATATAAATTCAAAACAATAAACACAAATATAATTGCAAATAAGTAAAGAGAGTAAGGATAGAGAAATGTACGCAAGCGATTTATAGAGGTTCGGCAACCTTGCCTACGTCCTCTACCTTGAGACGCTCCCAAGGATTTTCCCAAATTCACTATCCTTGAATTTGTTACACTCCCTCTTTTTCTAGGCTAAAGAGAAACCTCTCTCTTTTTCTAGGCTCAAGAGAAACCTCTCTTTTTCTAGGCTCAAGAGAAACCTCTCTCTTTTTCTAGGCTCAAGAGAAACCTCCCTCTTTTTCTTAGGCTAAAAAGTAACCTCCTTCTTTTTCTTAGGCTAAAGAGAAACCTTCCCTTTTACAAGGAATGAATTGGTTTACAAGAGAAGTAATCAAAGAAGGCCTCTAGATAGGCAAGTGATTACAGAAATTAGGTACAAGTGAAAACCTATACAAGATTTGTGCTAAGCAATACAAGAGATATGTGAATGATGGAAGATAAAGACTTTGTAGCTCTTGATTTGTTGTTGAGGCTTAAGGGTTTGAGGAAAATGAGTATTGGAGTTGATTGAGAAGTTCCTCTTCCTTCCTTTAGCTTCTAAGCCTCTATTTATAGTCCCTTGGATGGTTTGTGGAAGTTGGTTGGAGCCAAAACAGAAGCTAGCCGTTGTATCTCACAGAAACTAGCCGTTGGGGACTTTCTGACATAAAGGGATCGATCCTTTCACAAAAGGGATCGATCCTTTCCTTCATTTCATGCATTGGAGTGCTTCTGCCAAAAAGGGATTGATCCCTTTCCCTATGGGATCGATCCTATGCTTCTAGAGGGTATTTTTCCTGCACTTTTGGGTTAGAAATGATATAGTCTTTGATCCTAATTCAACCCAATATTTTGTGGGGGTTTTTCTTGACTTTCTCAAATGAAAACATAGTCCAAATATTCATCAAGTAATTTTCTAAAATATTCAAGACATTTTATAAAGTATTAAGACCAATAAGAATATGTAATTAAATCATGGTCTTAATGTTTGATATAATCACTTGAAAATGGATTGAGAAAATCTTATGTGATAAGGCAAATTTACAATATGAATTAAAACATTAAAGTTTACTTAAGCTTTTGTCATTTCAAAATATATATGGCAATTTAAAGCTAACAGGAACTTCTTGCAAAATTATTTATAAACAATTGGTATAGGATCATAAGTCATGTTCTTTGCATGCACAAACATTTCATACTCTTTATGGACATTGACTTATTTATTTGTGCTACGAGTCCCATGTACTAACATATTTCTTGGTGGTGGGAGCATATTTATCTATTCTCACATAGCCATAATTTTAGAGGGAGCATAAGTTTTATTTTTCTTTCTTTTTGCTGTGACAAAAAAGGGGAGAAATAATTGGGATTTGGAAAATTCTTTTGAAAACCATGCTAATATTTAGGGGGAGCTTTATATTTAAAACCATGCTTTATATTTCATCAAAGAATTTTCAAAGCAAATTTACCTTAAGTTTTGTCATATCAAAAAAGGGGAGATTGTTAGCTTTAAATTGACATATGTATTTTGAAATGACAAAAACTTAAGTAAGCTTTATTGTTTCATTCATATTGTAAATTTGCTTTATCACACATGAATCTCTCAAACCATTTTAAGTGTTCATATCAAACATTAAGACCATGATTTAATTGTATATTCCTATTGGTCTTAATACTTTACAAAACGAGTTTGAATGTTTTCATTAAAGTAATTTTTTCAAGAATATATTGAACACAAGTTTAGAAAATTACTTAATAAGTTTTTGGACTAAGTCTTCATTTGAGAAAGTCAAGAAAAACTCCCATAAAATTCATAAATGTTTTGGGTGAATTAAAACCAAAGATCACATCATTTCTAACCCAAAATAGCCTAGAAAAGTGCAGGAATAAGTTGAAGGATTGATCCCCCATGTTGAGGGATCCATCCCAAAGTGGTAGAATGCTCTAAGAAGCATAATTGAAGCATGGGATCGATCTCCTAAGGAAAGGGATCGATCCCTTAATGGTAGAATGCCTTGGAGGCGTGGAATGAAGCGTAGGATCGATCCCCTAGGGCATATGATCGATCCCTTATCTCGAAAAAGCACTCCAACGACTAGTTTTTGTGAGATACAACGATAACTTTCAATTTTGGCTCCACCTAACGTCAAGAATACATCCAAGGGACTATAAAAAGAGGCTTGGAAGCTTAAGAAAGCAAGAGGAACAGCTGAGCATCAATATTCTTCATCTTCTCCATCTTCTTCAAGTTTCAACAACATTTCAAGTGCTAAAATTCCTCATATTCTATCATTCTCATCTTTCTTATACAACTAGCACAAATATTGTATAGGTTTTATTTTGGGCTTAACTTTTGTAATCGTTTGCCTATCTAGAGTTATCTCCTTGATTACACAAACTAGAAAAACCCATTCACAATTTGTAAAAGAGAGTGAACCCTTGAGTGGTTCATTGTAAGTGAGGATTTGGGTAGAAGGTTTTCTCCTTGAGCTATAAAAGGGAGAGGTTGTAAGGTTTTCTTCTTGAGCCCGGAAAAAGAAGGGGAAAGGTTTTCTCCTTGAGCCTGAAAAAAGGAAAGGTGTAAAGGTTTCTCTTGAGCCTTGAAAAAAAAGAGAGGTTTCTCTTAAGCCTACAAAAAGAGGGATTGTAAAGACAAATTCAAGTTAGTGAATTTGGGGAAAATCTTTGGGAGCGTCTCAAGGTAGAGGACGTACGCAAGGTTGCCGAACCTCTATAAATCGCTTGTGTACATTTCTCTTTCCCTTCTCTCTTTATTTACTTGCAATCATATTGTGCTTATTGTATTGAATTTGGATTACATGCTTGCATAACCTAAAGAACTAGAAAACATTAATATAGGCTAGTGAACTTAGAAGAATCGCAAAACAATCTTAAGGTTAGCTAAAACCGATTCACCCCCCTCTCGATATTGTTATAGAGCCAACAATTTCCCTCTCAAATTTTCATATTTTCATTTTTCTCTAGTTAATTGATTTCCTTCTCAAATTTTCATTAAAAAAATAATCATTTTAGTTAATGTAAAGGCATATATGCGACTAAAGTTAAAGACCCAATGTCCCATTTCTTCATTCTCCTCCGTTTTTTCTCTTTCTCCAATGTTCCAATTCCCTTGCTTTAATTCAATTTTCTAGTTTTTGTACCCCATCTAAGCAGACATTTCCTTTCCTTATCACACAGCAAACCTAGCCACATTTGTTGTAGTGAATTAATTAATATAATGCTAATTATTTAAATATAATTAATCATAATATTAATAAAGTATAAAAAATAATTTTTTTTTAAATTACTACTTACACAATAATATTACAATAGTATATTATTAAATTACACTTTAATTTACTATTAGAAATACTATTTTCATTTACACTTTAGTTTTATATTTAATAGATAATAAATTAATTATTTTTAATAAATAATTAATTCTATCAAAATAATACTTAAGTATTAAGAGATTATGTAATTTATTCTTAAAAGATTATTATAATAAAATATAATATATAAATCTTTGTTATAAGATATCAATTAGAATCTTGTTAATATAGCAAATAATTAATTACCAATAGCTTAATTTATTCATGTATTTTATTAAAATTACCACTTACACAATAATACTACTATAGTATTTTTTAAATTATACTTTACTATTAGATATAATTATTTTTATCCATACTTTAATTTTATAATTAAAAAAGTGTATCAATTATTTATTTATTTTAAAATAATAATCATATAATTATAATTCGGGTTTTTATGGGTTCTAGATGGGATCGGTTTCGGTTTCGAGTTGTACTGGTTCGGGTTATGTCGGGTTCGGGTTGTGTCGAGTTCGAGTTTTTTCGGGTTCAGGCTTTTTCAGGTTTGGATTTTTTTAGGCTTTTTTAGTTTCGGAACTTTGACTTTTTTGATCAATTTAGGTTAGTTTAGGTTCAGTCTTGGGTGGGTTTTCGGGCTCGGGCCAGCTTTTGCCACCTTTAGCTCTCATAAAAATAAGAGAAATTATGAAATAGGACAATGGATCCATAATTATTATTTTTTACTGCCATACTAAAATGTATTTATTAAAACAGGAATAAAAGTTTTAAAATTTTAAGAACGAATTCAATATACTTGTTTAAGGGTTGGTTACTTGTCCAAACGCGAAGGTTCGTCTAATTTTTTATAGGTTTGGACAAAACTATTAAGCCCGTTAAACGAGTTAGGGCTTAAAAATCAAGGCCTAAGGCTTGGCTTCCCCATTTTAAGTAAAAGCTCGCCCTGGCTCGATAATTGTAATTTTTTTACTATTTTTTACGCAAGTTCATTTTAAATTGCTTTTAATTATTTTGTATAATTTAATTTGAATCTGTATTATTTTTCAAACTTTAGTTTTAAATTATCATATTTCTTGTAATCCTTATGTAAGAATTTATTTTAAGAAAATTATAATTTATTTTAACATATTATGTTATACTTATTAACTATTATTTATTTTAATATCATATTATAATTTTTTTAAAAAAATTAATAGTATTTAGGCAGGTTTGGATGGGTTTGGGTTTATCCATTGTATATTTGTATGTAAAAACAAGCTTGGCAAAAAACTTAGGCTCAAAAAATTGAGCCAGGCCAAGTTTGGGCTCACTAATCATTATAAATCCCTTAATACCTTGCCTAAACTCGACCTAACCTGGCCCAGCCCGTCCCAATTATTTTAGGATAATTATTAACTATTTATTTTAGATCGAGCTTGGTTGAGTTAGGTTTAGCTAAGATGTTAAGTGATTTATAGTGAGCCCAACCTTAGCCCGACTTTTAGAGCTGAAGTTTTTGCCCAAGTCTATTTTTACATACAAATATACAATGAATAAACCCAAACATATCTAAATCCGTCTAAATATTTTAATTTTTTAAAAAATTTATAATTAAAAATTAAAATAGATAATAGTTAATGAGTATAACACAATATGTTAAAATAAAATATAATTATCTTAAAATAAATTCTTAGAAAAAGATTGTAAGAAACATGAAAAATTTAAAGCTAAAGTCTAAAAAATAATACAAGTTTAAGTTAAAATGCATTGAAATAATTAAAAGTAAATAAAAAATGAACTAGTATAAAAAATTAGGCTTAATACCCAAATATGCTTTCCACGTTTGCCACAAAATGGAATTAAGCCCTCAAAAAAATTAAGTAAGCGTGCAAGGGTTATGGAAATTAAAGAATTTAACAGAAATGTCTTTAATTCTGTTATTTTGAAGCGTTTTGGATTTATTTTCATGCAATTAAACGTTGAGGGTATGATTCTATTTTGTGATAAACGTGGAGGAAATTTTTGAGTATTAAGCCTAAAAAATTATAATTATCGGTCCTGGCCGAGTTTGGACTTGAAATGATGAACCCAAGTCTGGTTTAATTCTTAATTGGACCTTGATTTTCAAGTTCTAGCCCATTTAATGAGTTTAATATTTTTGCCCAAACCTGGCAATAAATAAGACTGACCTTCAAATTTGATCGAAAACCTAACTTTGAATAAGTTTATTGAATTCATTTTTAAAATTTTAAAAATTTTATTCCTTTTGTAATAAATATATTCTAGTATGATAGTAAAAATTAATAATTATAAATCCATTGTCACGACCTGAAGGCCGCGACATTCACTTAATACTCATACTTTTCTTAGTCTATAAATTTATGGACTAAATTTTTCTTTTTCATTTTAAGGTTTGTATTCGGTGTCAGTGTAGTTACCACTCTAATTTCACTGATCCTCTATACAATGCTTTATCACATCTCTAAGTTATATCCCAACTCACTGAACAACATACGTACTGCGTATTAATTAAAGTCTGTACATGTAAACAAGAGATTTACAAGGAATGTATACCTCAAAAGTAGCGAAGTGGATTCGCAGGATGATGGTCAGTACCAAACCTATAAACCGTATCCAGAGGCCCACTCAAAAGCCCTCATGGTAGAGTTTAACTCAATTATCTTAAAAGAGATGAAATTAAATAGGGTGAGCAAAACCACGACTCAGTAAAATACTAATATAAATGCAGGAGTAGAAATTATATTGTCTTAACCACAATGCTTAAAACCTGTAAGTTTGCAATTACAGTTCACCTTTTTCATCGATAGCATCTCATTATCTCATTTCTTGTCATGTGTCTATCACTGATACTTCTAAATAAATCATCATAATCACTTTCGATCTTCTTATCCTTATACCACGATGCATTGCACAATAATGCATCGTGTATCATGTTTAATTGAGATATCCTATCGAGTCATCGCACAACAATATGCCGTGTCCAATTTGAATATCATATACTATTAGTCCATATTCTCATCAATCTCATAGTACATCATGTCCAATTGAGATATCGTATCAATCACTTTTCGTTTCATAATCATACTTCTGTATTCTATCATCTTATATCACTTTCCATATGAAGGATCATGATCACGGTGGTACGAAGTCATAATTCTCTTCATATATATTCTATGTTCATGTATCATATCATATCATAACATCATGTAGATGGAATATCGTTAACACCGAGTCATGATACTCCTTATATAATTTTCATGTTTTGTACAATATAAGGTCATGACATATTTTATGTAAAAAGCTTACTATTATGTCATGATTTAGTAGGCAGCTTATGTAACTTCATTGTATGAACCGCTATCATTTCAAATTATATCATATATACTTTAGAACATGCTCAACATATAAATTTTCAATTCATTTCATATTTACTTTTAAGACATGACAGGAGCATATACAATTGCAAATCATATATTCGTTTTTAGAGTATGTCTAAAATATGTGCGATTTTAAAACATTTTTCATATACTGTAAGTCATATCAAGTCTAGAGTTCATATAAAATCAAACTATACTCTAGACCACATATCATGTCAAGTTCGACAAAAAATCATATATGAATCATATAAGTGTCGAAATCATATCACATGTACTTTTAAAACATGTTTAAAACATGTACAGTTTCAAAATATATTTCATTTCAAACATGTCTCATGTACTGTATAAATCATGTCAAGTTTAGAGTTCATATCAATAAAATCATACTCTAGACTTCATATCATATCGGTTTGAGACTAGGCTAGATCCCTAATGCTCTATCAATAAAGGCTTAAATCACTATAGCTAGCAGTGAAAATCATATCATCGTCCCCTGGAAACCAACTAGGGCACTATCTATGGCCATAAACCTCATCTCTCTCAACCCCACTGATCAGGCGTGACTGAGACCTATCCACGACTATTGTCGGACAGGCATCTTTGCCTAATGAGTAATCTCCAATTAGGCGGTTTCCACTATGCTTTATTGAGTTTTAATTCTTTTAGGGTGCCTACAGTCTCATAAAACATTCAAATCTTTAACTTTTCATGACAAATCATGTAAAGCATATGGTAAAATTCTTTAAGAGGCTTCATATATAGAAATATGTATATACCATATACTTTCTTTTTAAAACTATTCTATACTTTTTAGCATTCATATAAATATTATTATAACATCTCAAGTTGTAACAATGCATGCTTAAAGGTGATGTTATAAAACCATTTCAGTATGCAACTTCGGTGATATTTTCAAATGTCAATATAAGCAATATTTGCATCTAATACAGTGAAGCAATTCATTTAAATTTATCACCATCAATTATTTGATTTCAAAACTTTCTTTCTGTCAAATCAGTACATCAGTATTTAAATCAATTCGATATTCAATTCATTCGATATTCAAATTGCTCAGCATTCAAATTATTCGGTAATCAATTCACTTGGTATTCAACCATTCGGTATTCAATATCCTTTCTCAAATGTTTATCGACTATAACAATCATTTATACATTTCATCATCAATAGTAGGACCACATCATTAGTATGAATCCTCTTAGTATCTGTGAATATTGAATATCATGTTTCTATGTAGCCATTAAGATACTGAAATTATGTAATCACCAATATCATCATTCAATATCGAATTCAGAGTCAACATTGAAGATAATAGGACCACAAGGCCAATAGTTACCTATCAAATCCATTTATGGTTTGACCTATTGGTATACGTTTATAATTTCTGACTTAAGATTCAATTTCATTCACTATCACAAAACCAAATCAAAATCCTCAAATCAAATTTCATATGGCCAGTATAATTTATTATCAAACTTGTGCAATTGTCAATCTTATTATTCAAGCCTTATTCCAAAGGTATAAGCAAAACTATATATTCACATGTTTATCACTCATTTATTTGAATCTATAAATGATCTGATTGTGTCGTAATTCAACCTCGATTCCAATAAGGTTATATATGCACGAGTCATACATTCGTTATGACTCAGTATCATAACTATCAATTGTGTACCACAGTATTGATACTAAGACCCATACCACTACTGAACGTCCGCTTATTATCTCACGTATATCTGACAATACGATGTAATACGATAAAATCATCTCAACATCGACCCCTTGAATTGTCCATATTATCACGTTTGGGACTACTTCAAAATCAATAGATCGAATTCAATAAATTCTGGAATCATCACTCCATTATTACTTCCACAATTAAATCGTTAGACCATCAAGATTTCGACTACGATCTTCTCGTCCAAGCTATATCATATAATCATCGTTACTTTCATTAATACTCCAACTAATTGATATTCCACCTCATTTTCGACTCGATAATTAACTTATAATGTTAAGATAACTCTAATTATCGACTTTATAAGACCCACAATATTATTCCTTACGATATCGTGCTCATCCATTTACCTTTTTAACGATTTCAAAAAAAATCAATTTTTCCTACGACACGATAAAGTCCTTTCGAGCTTATCCTTCGATAATTCTTTTCAAGGTTCCATTTATATGAGAAAATGTAACATTTTCCATCAACATTTTCGTATAAAATTCGGCAGCATAACGGCTTAATTTTATTAAAACCTCCTGCAAGGAAACACAATTCATAATCCAGCCGTTGATTCTCATAATTTATTTATCTTTTACTAAGACCCCTACCACCAATTGTAGGTCCTTTTAGCATTAAAAAAAATCATTTCAATAATCATTCATCATCATGATCAAAATTTCAAAACATACAATATAACACTACCACTACTTTATAAGAGTATCTTACTTATTCACCAGAGCTTAGCGTGTTTCCGAGCCTAGCCTCACTCCACCACTTGCCTCATTACCATGTTGCTACAATTTTAACACACACATATATTCGCTTAGAAAAATAATCCGATAAATTCTATAAATTTTTATGGAATATAGCAAAATCTTTAAATTCCTTACCATTGCTTTCTTTTCTTCTCCTTCTTCTCTTTCTTCTTCTTCTTTCTTCTTTTTCCTTTTCTTTTCTTTTCTTCTTTCCCCTTTCTTTTTCTTTCTCCTTTCCTTTCTTCTTTTTCTTTTCTTTTTCTTTCTTCCTTCCTTCTTTTTCTTTCTCCTTTCTTTTCTTTTTCTTTCTTCCTTCCTTCTTTTTCCTTCTCCTTTCTTTTCTTCTTTTCCTTTTCTTTTTCTTTCTTCCTTCTTTTTTTTCCTGGTCTGAACCGATTCGGACCGGTTCAGATCGATTCGGTCTCATCCCGCCGGTTCGGCCACCGTCGGCCACCATTTCCGTCGGTTCATGCTTCCCACAGTTGGCCGACGTTGTGGGGATGCCAGATCTAGCCTTCGTTTCTCCCCCTCGTCGGTGACAGCGCCAGATCTGGAGGCTTGGGTTTCGACCTCCTCCTTCTCTTTTTCTCCCTCTTTTCCATCTTCTCTTCCACCGCCGGCAGCTCCTCTCCCTTTGGTTCACCATCGTCGGCGTCGTGGTAGGTGTGGTGGTGCCTGAATCGGCCGGCACCGCCTTTTCCCTTTTTTCTTTTTTTTTTCTTTTGTTTTCCTCTTCTCCCATTTCGGCTTCTGCCCCATTTCTCCTCTCCTTTTCCTTTCCCGTCGTCGGCGTCGGCGTCTCTGCTTCCTCTTCCTCTCCTCGATTCGCGGCGACCTCGCCTCCTCTCCTTCTTCCCAGTATCGGCCGGCCTCTGTTTACATTTTCTCCTCAATTTTAACAGAGGAGAAAAAGAACAAGGGAATTGAGTATATCCCGATTCCCATTTCCTTTAAATTTTTTTTATATATATATTTATAAATATATATATATATATATAAATACACTATATTTATATTTATATGGATATAAATATACCCATTTTATTCCTTATTATTTTGGATCTCTTAATATCCAAAATAATTTTCTCCAATTCATCACTTCATCAATTTTTGAAATTCAACATATTCTAATCCTCATAAATAACTTTATTTATTTATTTTCGGGTAATTAATACCAAAAATAAGAAAATTTTCGGTTATCACATCCATTGTCCTATTTTGTAATTTTCTCTTATTTTTATAAGAGCTTTTTAGAAAGTATGGGACTTTCACGAAACAATAAAAAGTTTGAGGACAAAATGGAACTCAAGAGAAATGTTTAGATTACAAATGCACTTCACCTTTTAATATTTTTTTAGAGATATATAATAATGTATCACTCTACTAAACCAGCTCTCTACTTGCGAGACCTAAAAGCTTAACTAATATTGTATTTGATAATTTCTCTTTATTTAATTATAAAAATAAATTAAAATTACTTTTACTCAAAGAAAAAAAGGGCAGTCTGTAAATTATAACCTGCCTTGCAAGCCGTTGATATTATTCCTGTCGGCAAGAAAAAAATCAATAAACCGCCTCGATGTTTCCACGTGGCATTGTAAAAAGGCCGATGGAAAAGGCAGGCAAAGCAGCGACTCAAAAGTCCTAGAAACCAGAAACTCAAGAAATCGAGATCCGCTTCGCGTAACTTTCTGTTTCCCGCTGCTCCGTTATGCACTGACTTATAAAATAGAGTAAAAAGAAAGCAGCAGCGTCTCCGAAAGAGAAAAATGGCAGAGCAAGCTGTTAAGCAGCGGTGCCAACGAATCGGCTGCAACGCCACCTTCACCGAAGACGATAATCCGGAAGGTTCCTGCACATACCACGATTCGGTATGCCTCTTATTTTTACCCACTCTAAATCTATATTTTACTTTTTCTTTTCTTTTTGATAGCCTGTGCTCGAATTACAATTCTCCTCCAAGGACTTGATTTAGTTGAAACGCTCAAATAAAAAATCAGAATCTATTCAACCTCTCGTTGACCGAATATTTTTAGTCTTGAAGTTGAAATGCAATAATTTTTATTGGTTCACAGGGAGGTAAAGAGGGAAAGGGGATTCCAACCTTGGATTTAATCTCTCTCCGAGGGAGGGATAACAAGCGTTAGACCAAGCTTGAGTCTTTAATTGCGACAATTTGAATTAATGTATTCATAAGAAGCTACAGTTAAACCTAGATTTGGTTGAAATAATGTTTCCTTTTTCCCCATTTTCCTATTATGGATTATGATTGCAATCATGTGGTTTTCGGTTTCTAAATATAACTTGTACAGTTTTGGGTTATCCCTGTCCTTTCCTTGCAGTTTAAGAAATGTATTGTTGGATTTATGCGACATTTTTTCCAAAATTTGACTGAATGGCCTATTCTTTTTGCTATGAATTGCAAAATCTTGTAGTTTTAATTAATTCTATTAGTTTTCTGCAATAACTGATAACTTTCATCTTGGGTTTATAGTTTATCCCTTTTTTTTCCTTCTGGAATCAGGGTTGCTAATCATATAATGACAATGCAGTGCCTTTCATGATCAAGTTGTTTTTTTAATATGAATTCTGATATGTTATTATGTCTTTTGGATCATGCTGATTTTCTGTTTATGGTCTTGCATGTTGGCTCGGTTCTGCTGCGCGGGCAAATTTATACAATTAGGGTGTAAGTAGAAATTTATGAAAAGAAATAGTTTTATTCTTTTTAAAATATCCTATGCATCTTTATTTTCAGCTGATAATGCAAACTTAATTTCTTTTTCCGTCCTATATTCCATGATGGAATGAAAGAGTGGAGTTGCTGCAAAAAAAGAAGTCATGATTTCAGCTTATTCCTGGAAATTCCGGGGTAAGTATATGTCTTGATTCCCTTAGGTCTTGAACTATCATTCATGCTGCTGTTCTTGAGTAGGTAACATTGAAAAAGATTGAATGTTTGACATCCTTTATGGAAAAGGAAGTTCAATGCTTGATATATTTTAATCATCTATTTGCATCTAGTTAATATTAGTTTCTCCTTTGCTTTTTAATGCAGATGTAAGACCGGTAAGCACACAATCGAGAAACCAGTGTTAACTAAGCCAGCTGTTACAAAGAAGAATCCAACTTCTAGTCCTGCTTTTACTCCTGCCACAACTGCAACAACAAAAGAATCTTGCCCTAGGTGTCGTCAAGGTTTCTTTTGCTCTGATCATGGTATCATTAGCTCTTTCTCACTCCACAGTTTTAGACTATCACCAATTCATGTCTGATTTACCATATTAAAAAAATAAAAAATGTTGTTATTTAGGTCTTCTATTTTCATGGATATGGTCTTAAAAGAGCAGAATGGGGCATTGTGATATGACTGAGAAAAATCTTAATTTGTTGTTATATAGGTACTCCTTTTCCTTGGTCAATGTACTAACCTCATGTGTCAAGCAGTTAAAAGAAATTTGCCAGTGCATCATCCTTACCTTATCTGCGGCAAGAGTAACTGCCATTTTTTGTCTTGAGAGATTGGCAAGTCATTTAGTTATATCTGGAAATTAAATATCTTAGTTTCTGTTTTTGTGTGTTAATCTTCTGACATTTTTTGTGTGTGAAGCAATATAATACTTGCAGTAAAAGGAAACTATGGGAGTCTTTGGCTTGAACCATGGTTTCTTTCAAAAACCTGAATATATGATTAAGGGTTGGTTTCCAAGAAAAGCAGAATTTTCATTGGGTTATGTTGTTCAGCTTTGAGGTTTACTCTTTGGAAGCATAAAGTAATAACATCTGAATATTCTGCATAATTGGGTTATGTTGTTCAGTTTTGAGGTTTACTCTTTGGAAGCGTAAAGTAATAACATCTGAATATTCTGCATATCTTAGAAGTTGAAGTCATTAATTATTTTTTTTGTAGTAGAGAAAATAATTGATCTTGTTCAACTATGTTGCTATACAGTCACATAAAGATTTGAAGCATCTTAACCTACTTTGTAGGTTCACAGCCCAAAGAACTGAACACCACCTCGGCTGCACCGGCTGAGAGCAGTGCTAATGTTCAAGGGTCTTCTCCTCTACCAAAGAAGATAATTGATATAAACCAGCCTCAGACTTGCAAAAATAAAGGATGTGGTAAAGTTTTCAAAGAAAAAGATAACCATGAGACTGCATGCAGTTATCATCCTGGGCCTGCTGTTTTCCATGACCGAAAGAGAGGGGTATGCTATAATATTTCATTATGACGATGAAATGTTGTTTTTGATTATATTATTTTAAATATTGTTAGCTTATCCTTTTCCTTTTACCAACCTTTATTTTTTTCTTATATCTTCATAGTGGAAGTGCTGCGACATTCATGTAAAGGAATTTGATGAGTTCATGACCATTCCGCCATGTGCCAAGGGGTGGCACAATGCTGATCCAGCAGCCTAGGCCATAGGCATGAGGAGAAATGAATTCCTATTAAATTAAGAGGTTGCATTTTGCTCTTCTTTTATTTGTCTGAGGGAGGTTGCGACGGTTGGTAAATTGAACATTAAGACGTCCTTTCCTCACATGAACACAGACTCTCCATTCTTAGATTACTTACAGCAACTGTAATCTAGGGTAAACTACCAACGTGTTGGAAATGTTTTCTGCACTGTCTTGCGACTAACTGTTGTGATTGTGTTATGTGGGCATGCTATGTTTCGGAGATAGAATCGTAATGTTTAATTTGAAGACAGGTTCATGTGCCAGTTCCACCATCTGAAATTCAAACCTAAATCTCACGGAGGAGCATATACAAAAAGTACTTAACACCGACAGGCAACAGCGGCGGCTTCACGGGTCCTTTGTTGCTGTTGGGTATGATTAAACCTTCTTAAAATCCTGGGCCCCTTTTTTCTTTTTACAAGTATATCTAATCCTAATATTACGTTGGGATTGGGGTAGGGTAGGAAAAGAAAAAGAAAGAAAAACATGAAATTTTTTCCTTGCTTTTCCTTCTTTCGATAGGATTTAAAAAAGAATGATTATTCCATACACATTAGTGAAGTTTTTTTTTTATTCTATAAGCGCTGTTAAGATTATAACAAATATCTTATTTTATTTATTTTTTAATTTTTTTATAGGATATATATTATGATTTTAATACCGTATATGGAGTTAAAAAATTCTATTGACGGTGTATAGAATAATTATCTATTAAAAAATAATAAAGGAATGGGTTGAAAATCATTTCTTTTTCCTCAAAGATCCCATTTTTCATTTATCCTAAATTGGTGAAATGTTAGGAAAAAGAAATGAGTAAAAAAGTTTTAATTGTAAAATAATATTTTTAATTATTTGTATTTTATAACTGATTCGTCAATTTTATTGTTTTTAATTTTTAATTGGATCACAAATATGATTTTATCATTTTATTATTATTTTAAAAAATTGGTTTTTTATTTTATCAAGATGAGATTTTTAAGCCTGGTTTATTTGTTGGCACATTAAGATTAAATTAGATAAGAGCTGAGCCCAGTTGGCACATATGATGAAAATTAAGTTCAAATTTAGTTGGCACATGATAAGGTTTAGTTGGCGTTAAGAAGAAAATTAAGCGCAACTTGGTTGGCACATCAGATGAGATTTTTAAAGCTTTCGAGTGCAATTTCTCGGAACCTATATTTTATCGCAAATGAGATTTCCAAAACTTTCGAGCATATGTCATTTTTTTTTATATGAGTTTTATTTTTTAAAGCACCCAAGTTTCTCTAAAGCCTTTAGGAACAAGTTTTAAAGCCTTAGGTTGTGTTTGGATGAGGAATTTCAAGAAGGGAATTTATTTCAATCAAGATATTTAAAAGTCCGAAATGTAAATTTCTTGTTTGACAAAAATTTTTGAAGAATTTGAAAATTTAGGAGGGATTTAAAAAGGGAATTTGAAATGCTCAAATTCCTTTTTGAAAATCCACCTAAACAGGTGGTTTTTCAAAATTCTTTATACTTTTTCTTACTTTATTAGATATGACCCACTATTAAATATAGAGTTAAAAATAAAAAACATATTGTTTTATTTAAATTTAATATATATCTTTATTTTTTATATTATTAACAATATCTATATATTTTTACAAATCTAATGATACTCATATTGCATATTTTATTTGATATTTTTCTTTTTGTAATATATAATATTATTATTTTTCTTTTATAATTATTTTTTATTTAATCAAATTTTAGTATCCAAAAGTTTTTTCTAAAATTTTTTTTATCCAAACAAATCAATTATAAATGCTAATATTTTAGAATGATAAATTTTAAAATATCTTTATTTTAAAATGCCTCAAAATTTTAAAATTCCTCATCCAAACGCACTATTAGGGTAACCAAGTTTGATTGTCAAAACCTCCGAGAGTCAATTTATAAGACATTTAGGAATGATTTCTTAAAATCTTTGGATACAAAATTTAAGACCTCCGAGTATAACTTTCAAAACATTTGGGATATGCATAGGGTAAGAGAGGGGTGGCAAGATGAGGGTTTCTTGCGAGGTCTTTGCAATGTGAAACAACTGCAGCAGGGATATGTAAATACAATCACTTTGATACCATCAACGCCTGCAAGGTATCACAAAAATCAGAGGACCTTCCTCTTGCCTTGATTGCTGAAAATCATACAGATTTTCAAAGTATTCTTGCCGCACTTCATAAGATATCCCAAGGGTAAGATGTTGTACCTCTTTAGGGTTTCTGTCTCTAATGTGCCACTAACTTCTATGTCAACAATTCTCTCTTGTGGCTGGCCATAACAACGATTTTATGTGCTAGGGTTTTCTAATTTTAGTACTTCTAGACTTCATTATAATTATTTTTTCTCCAGGTCCAAGCCGACATTAATCTATTTAATTGACTTATGGTCCAAAAAGCAATTAAACTCCTTTTAATTGGATTAATCCAATGTATGCTCTAATAATTCAAAGATATGCTTTAACAATTTAATTAAACCTTTTAATTAAATTTCCTTGACCAAATTTATTTTAGTCAAGCCCATTACTTCTTTTAATTAATTATTGGACCAACAGATTTAATTAAACCCTAAATTAAAACCATTATAATTAAATGTGGGCCTTTATGATTTAATTAAACCATTTAATTAAATCTACTAAATTAAACACACTGTATAATTATAATTCTTTCTCAATAAATCTAAATGGAAAATTTCAAAAGTTCCAATCCATGATTCAATTTAATTCTTATATTGCTCTTTGTGTGTGGCCCATTAGGCTTCTAACATGTTGGCTATAAATTTAAATTTCCACTTAAATTCATAGATCATGAGTGGCATCTAGCAATGCATCATAACCACCTAAATGTTGAAAGGTCAATATGGTTTGACCAATCTTTCTGTGTGTAGTATCTCAATGTAATTCAATCATTTTATCGCAATGTCTTTAAATAACTAAAGCTTGGTTTAGTGTTTGCTTTATGTATATTTTTATTTATCCTCAAGCTTCAAATATTAACTCCTCTCAATTAGTGATTGGCTAAAGACTAGCAGTTAATACAAGCTAGGATACACAAAATATTATCCTCTTAAGTCACTCGAAGTGATGAGTCCTTGTCTTGACTATTCATCCACCTTTTAATGCTTCATGCCATACCCAAAAGCATCCGTTTTATATTTGTATATGCAAACTTGTAAGGATGAAATTAAGGTATAATAGAACATATATAAAATGACCTGTTATGTCAAGTTAGAAGATCACTTGTACTATTGACATGTAGGAGTATATTCCGTAGATATTCAAGTGACACCACCAAATGGAACTCCCACTTTGAGACATATTCAATGAACTTATTTTCTAATAAATACTCACATGCTATCTTTAACTATCTCTATATTTCAATTTATGAGAACAATTGCTTATTTCATAAGTAAGGAAGCTTAGTATATACCGATTTTTTGACACTATCAATGCCTCATCTCGATAGTACAATGACCAGGAATAATTTTTAGGAACTCAGTTTTGATGCATAAGGATTCTCATAACTGTAAGTATATTACAAATGCTTTGTAACACTTTTGTTGTTCCGTAGGCTTCATCTCATCTTGAAGTCATTATATGTCAATATAATTGAGTAAGATGGTGAAGGAAACATTTCATGTCACTTCCCTAAGTGAACATGTTTTGCTATAGTATTATACTTCTCACCAAATGAGTTGAGTCAAGGACATACAATAACAATTTTTAATTAGATATTTATTTATAGCTTCATAACTTTTCTCTAGGCTGAGTAAATTTAAAGTCAGTTTGTAAGCACTATTAGTACTATAGAAATTCTAAATGCAACCTTGATTTTGTTTCTTGCAAATAAAATTTTTATTTTAGAACAAAATTACTCTTACAGGAAAAAACTTTATTAACCTAAGTGAAATTACTAAATTATCCCTATCACAAAAGTTCTTTTCTTCCTTCTTTCCCTTGTTTCTTTTCACTTAGTTTATCTTTTGTAATGACAAACATTAAATCCATAACCAACACAAGACAAGTAGGAAGGCCCATAGATTGAGAAAAAAATTATCAGGGATGACAACAACCACCCACATGCAAAGTCAACTTCAAAGTCCTTTCCTAGCCAAATTACAAAGAAAAATGATGGGTAAATTGTAAGATAATAGTAATCCAAAAGATTGAAATTTTGATCGAGAGAAGTTAGTGAAAGGTAACATGTCAATCGTTTACTCAAATACAAAGCTTCTACATAAGTTTTAATAAAAAACCTTGTATATGTGAAATTATAAGCATTTTGTTGATATTTGTCAAACACAAAATACAAAAAATCACAATTCAAATCATAGTTTCTATATAGATTTTTGGTTTCCAAAAGTTGATTTTCAAAATCAATTTTTGGGTTTCGAAAATGAACTTTCGAAACTAATGTGTGGGCTTCAAGAATGAACTTCTGAAAGCCAATTGGTTTCCAAAAGTTGATTTTCGGAAACCATGTCATGCCTCATGGATGCCCTTAAGAGTTTGGGTTTCTAAGCCTACTTTGATTTTTTTTTTTCAAAAATAAAAAAGAAAACTAGAACATACCTTTAGTTGTAATCAAAGAATTGTGATGTGAAAGTTTGTTGATTTGGATAAAGATTTTCAATGGAAGTTAGAAATGTGATGAAATGATAATTTAATAATAATATTTTTGATAGGTTGTACTTAGCAATTTTTTTTGTTCATTTGTACTTAGCAATTAGTTGAAAACAAAAAAAATTAGAGTATATATATTTAAAATTACTCTTTCAACTAGTTATACTATTTGTGAATAGAGGTGGCAAATGAGCAGGTTCGGGCGGATTCAGTTCGGATTATATTAGAGTTCGGTTTATTTTGGTTTTAAGTTTTTTCGATTTTGAATTTTCCTAGTTTTTGGTTTTTTTGATGTTGGGTTTTTTCGGTTTCAAATACTTTCAGTTTTGGGTTTTTTCAGTATTTTTGAATTTCGTTATTTTCGATTTCAATCCAGTTTCGGGTTCGGTCCCGTTTTAATCGAACGGGCTCAGCGGACTTAGTCAAATTATTTTGAAATTTTATAAGATATAAATATTTTTATAATTTTGAACGTAGTAATTAATTTAATTTTATATAGTTAAATAAAAATATAATAAAAATGCTAAATTAAAGTTAACATTTAACAAATATTTATATAAATATAAATTTTTACATTTTAATTTTTTTTATTACTTGACAATTATTATTTAATGTTTTTAATTTCCTGTGAAATTCTCATTCGTTATAAAATATATAATTATATAAAATTTTATTGTTTAAGTGAGCAATATATATATATATATATATATATATACTAGAAAATTGTCCATGCTTCGCTACGAGAAAATTTTTTTCTTCACAATTATTTGTTCAAACTCAGTGCATACAAATGAAGAGTTAAAAATTAAAATACTTAAGACTTGAACAATCATGCTCGTTAATTTGTTACAAAACCTGATTGAAAATTTTTTTTGTTCGCTAATTTGTTACAAAACTCGTTAATTCAATTGCTGCAATATTGTCTTTAAACCTGATTGAAATTTTGGTTCAATGTAAACATGGAACAACAAAAGAAGTAAAAGTAGAAATAATATCACTATTGTTACATAGAGATTAAAGTTACCTTTAGAGACAGTATTGCAGCAATTGAATAGAATACAACAAATTTAGAACACACAATACACAACATAATTATTGTTAGTAAAAGAAAATATTTAAATACAACAACAAAATATTTAAATCAATAAGAAATATACTCTAATAAAGGAGGCACATACTACAGTAGCTCGCCAACCCACACAGGTTGCCAATCCACATAACAGCATAACAGCTTGCCAACCCACATAGCTTGCCAATCTACACAACTGCATAACCACTTGCCAATCTACACAACTGTAGAAACTTCCATTTTCTTCGATTCAACTATCGTAATACACGCATCATCACCAATTGCTTCAATTGACAAAACACTGTTCAAAGCTATCTTTAATAGTATGCAGCAATTGAATAGAATACAATAAATCTAGAACACACAATACACAATCGAATAATTGTTAGTAAAAGAAAATATTTAAATACAACAACAAAATATTTAAATCAAGGCTTAATAGCCAAATATGTCCCCAATGTTTAGGGTAAAATGGAATTAAAACCTCAACGTTAAATTGTGTGAAAATAAGGCCATAAAGTTTTATTTTTAACAAATAAAACCTAAACGTTAAAAAATAATAGAATTATGTATATAGCTGTTAAATCACTCAAACTTCCATTATTTATGCACACTTGGCACATGACATGGATAATTTTGCCACATGGATTGCTGACATGACTTTTTTTTGCCACGTGGACTGCTGACATGGTGTCAAGGCCTCGCCGGTCTCACCAGGCCATCGGCGAGCATCCCCTAGGCGCCTCTGGTTTACCTTGACAATGTGAGGTAGGCGCTCGCCCAAAACTCACTAAGGTATTGTCCGTTTTGGGCAGTCGCCCATCATGGCTTTGTCTCAAGGTGCTTGAAGTACCTTACAGACATTTATCACCTTGAGCGCGTTTCAGTTTGAACCCAAGACAAAGCCGTGATGGGGCGATTGCCCAAAGCGAACATTCCGTTAGTGAGTGTTGGGCGACCACCTACCTCACGTTGTCAAGGTAAACCTGAGGCGCAGGGTGCCTAAGGGATGCTCGCCGACGGCCTGGTGAGACGGGCGAAGCCTTGACAATAAAACTCGCTCAAGGTGATAAATGTCCTGTAAGGTACTTTAGGCACCTTGAGACAAAGTCGTGAGGGGGTGACTGCCTAAAGTGGACAATATGTTAGTAAGTGTTGGGCAACCGCCTACCTCACGTTGTCAAGATAAACTTGGGGCACGGGGCACCTAAGGGATGCTCGCCGACGGCCTGGTGAGACGGGCAATGCCATGTCAGCGATCCACGTGGCAAAATTATCCCTGTCAGCATCCATGTCATATGTCAACTGTGCATAAATAACGGAAGTTTGAGTGATTTAACGGCTATATACATAATTCTATTCTTTTTTAATGTTTAGGTTTTATTTTCACGCAATTGAACGTTGAGGTCTTAATTCCATTTTACCCTAAACATTGGGGACATATTTGGCTATTAAGCCTTAAATCAATAAGAAATATACTCTAATAAAAGAGGCACATACTGCAGCAGCTCGCCAACCCACACAACAGCATAACAGCTCGCTAACCCACACAACTGCATAACCGCTTGCCAATCTACACAGCTATAGAAACTTCTATTTTCTTCGATTCAACTATCGTAATACACGCGTCATCATCAATTGCTTCAATTGACAAAACATTATTCAAAGCTATCTTTAATAGTATGTTATTGATTATTGATATTGATATTGATTATTGATGTTATTGATAAACAATTTACCAAAAACCTACCAGCATACTGGAGTGGAAACCATGAGAAGCCTAGGAAATTAATGAGGATGATGAATATGAAAAAGATGAGAATGCCATAGATGAATAAGTTGTTTGCAATCTCATATGTTACTGTATGTATATAAAGAAAGATTTATTTTTTCATTAAATTCCTTCCACAACTCAAATAAAAAATTTACTCTAATAGTCTGATATAAAATCATTTAATTATAGAAAAAAAATCCAAGATATTCAAAAAAAAGGAAAGGTAAGAAATGAAAAGGAATGGAAAGTGAATTTACCTGGTTGGAATTTCTAGGATAAGGTCCTTGAAGAGTTGTAATCCCTAAGATACATAAGTTCCATGGATAAAAATACACCATTGATTCCAATATAATTTAGCAGGAAAAGAAGGCGTAGAAATTTTTCCTAAAAGAAGAAGTCAAAGAAAAGGATGTCCTTAGAAGAATACAGCTAAAAATCAAAGAAAAAAAATTAGAGAATTCAATCAACTCCAAAGAAAGGTAAAAAGAAGAGTTTTCTTATTACCATTAGAAGGGCTCGAGAATCCTCAAGCGCATACGTTGACAGCAGAATTCCCAAAATTTGGAATGGAAACCCTAACTTTGGAGGAAAACCCAGCTACATTGACCTAAGAAGAAGAGATAAAATCAACTACAAAAACCAAACTCCAACTATGATCAAATTAAAAAAAAAGTAATGATTGAAAAATCCAAAATGGCTCAAAATATAAGTCAGGTAAAATAAAAGAAATACTTTTAGTGATAGAAATAAAAACCCAAATAGTAAAGAAATAATAAATGTTTTCAGGTGTTTGTTGATGAGGAAAGAAAAAGTAGATGAAGAAGGAAAGGGAGAGAAACAAGGGATTTTATATCTGTTTTATATAGAGACCCAAAGCTGATGAAGTAATGGAAAAGTAATCTGATTTTAAAACTCAACTTTTCACCTGTCATCAGTCCGAGAGAGCACTCAACAGAATAAACATGCACAGTTACACATGATGAAGAAAATATGCATATATCCAAAATTACCCTCAAAATCAACATTAATGCCTAACCTTAGCTGGCACAAAATTGAGCATTCAATTGAGAAAAGAAAAAAAAATTGCCAAAAGCTATCTTTAATATTATGTTGTTATTGATTGATGCATGTTTGACATCTGTCAGGAGAACAACTTCAGCTATAAAAAGCAACAAACGCAGCTATTTATACGTTGGTCTTTTTGCCGCTACATATGCCATCTTAAGCTACTTCAATTCAACCTAAAATCAGACATACACGCTTTTACGATAGTTGAATCGAAGAAAATGGAAGTTTCTATAGCTGTGTAGATTGGCGAATGATTATGCTGTTGTGTGGATTGGCGAGCTATGTGGGTTGGCGAGCTGTTATGCTGTTGTGTGGATTGGGCTGGCGAGCTGCTGTAATATGTGCATCTGCTCTAGGTATTTGCTGTGATATTTCTTGGGCAACTCTCTTGTAGCTTGGCGATCCAAAAAGTAGACCATTGTCTCCCGCTCATCTTCAGAGGCTAAATATCAAGCATTGGCCACTACTACTTGTGAAATACAGTGGTTCCTTTATTTGCTTTATGATCTTCAGATTTCACACCCCACTCTAGCGTTACTTTTTTGTGACAATCAATATGCTATGCATATTGCCAAGAATCCTGTGTTCCATGAGAGAACCAAACATATTGATATTGATTGTCATATTGTGCGTGAAAAGCTTACTGCTGGTGTTCTTCATTTACTTCCCATGAAGTCCTTTGATCAGTTAGCTGATATCTTCACCAAGGCTTCTCATCCTGCAACCTTTCATCATTATTTGTCCAAGCTAGGAGTCCAAAACATATACTCTCCAGCTTGCCGGGCGGGGGGGGGGGGGGGGGGGGGGGGTATCATAGCAAATACCTAGAGCAGAGGCACATACTGCAGCAGCTCGCCAACCCACACAGCTCGCCAATTCACACACAGCATAACAGCTCGCCAATTCACACACAGCATAACAGCTCGCCAACTCACATAGCTCGCCAATCCACACAACTATATAACCGCTCGTCTTTTCTTCGATTCAACTATCGTAATACACACGTCATCACCAATTGCTTCAATTGACAAAACAGTGTTCATACACGCGTCATCACCAATTGCTTCAATTGACAAAATATTGTTCAAAGCTATCTTTAATATTATGTATTGATATATATATATATATATATATATAGTAAAACTAAAGGAAAGTGAGAATCTAAAAATATTAGCTATACAAAAAAATTACTAACAAATTATAAATAAATCATCACACTAAACAATTAAACATTTATATAAATAGCTTTATATTCTTAACAATAATTTATTGGGTCTTTGTATTGTTTTGGATTAATGTTGGGCCTTGGAATTTGAACACTTTTAGTTCAATATTTTTTTTCTTTGTTTTATTAGCTTTTTTAATAATTATATTATATTTTTAATAAAATTTTAAATTTTTAAGAATTTTTTTACATTTATTTTATTTTTTAAATACCAATAAAATTAGTAATTAAATTAAATTTAACCGTATAATTAGTTAACTAATTGTTCAATTAAATGTTGAATAAAATTATAGTAAACATTAAAAAAATACTTAATATTATGAATAATTGGTCAACTAATTATCTCAATTTTATATTTATTTTATTTTTGGTTTGTACATAAATCATAATATTAATATTATTACATTAAATATGATCGTACTAATACACACTAATTAATCAAATATTTCATTAAAAATTTAGAACGTTGAATTAAACAAGTTATATGCACTAATTGACATTATATTATAAATAATAACATTTGATATAATCATATCATATACAGTTATACACAAATTAAGTACTAATTTTTTCATATTCACATTAACATAATAATATTAGATATACACCAATTGATCAAATGTCTAATTAAAATGTTAAATAATATATATTGCTAAATTAATTACTATAATTCTAGTTATTTAAATATAATTAATAATAATATTAATAAAGTATAAAAACAAATTTTATTAAAATTACTGTTTACACAATAATACTACTCTAGTATATTATTAAATTACACTTTAATTTACAATTAGAATTATTATTTTTATGCACACTTTAATTTTATATTTAATAGATAATAAATAAATTATTTTTAATAAATACTCAATTCTATCGAAATAATATTTACACACTAAGAGATTACATAATTTATTCTTAAAAGATTATTATAATATAATACACAAATCATTATTATAAGATACCAAATTGGCTTATTCATGTATAAGATTATTATAATATAATAAATAAATAATTACCAGTAGCTTGATTTAATATAATGAATTGGTTTAAATTTAATTTTATTAATAATATTCGTAATGTATTGCACAAAATATCAAATTCAAAGTTTCACACAAATATTGAAATTATATAATTTTTTTATATATTTGATTTATTATTGTATTAAAATTAAAATTTTATTATAAAATAAAAATAATAAAAGGTTAAAATGATTTTTATAATAAAATCAAATGTTAAATTAATAATATATTTATTATTATAAATACAATAAGTATAATATTAAAGATTATTGGATATCATATATTATGGTATTTTAAATTAATTTTATTTAATAATTTTATTCAATATTTATTTTGTTGGTAATACATAATTGATATAATTGTATAATAAATAATAATTGTTTTCAAAATTTTAAACTTTTTAATTAGAAAGTGTATCAATTATTATTTATTTTTAAATAATAATCATATAATTAAAATTCGATTTTTTTCTGGCTCTGAATTCGGTTTTTTATGGGTTTCATATCGGAATGATCTCGTTTTCGGATTGTATCGAGTTCGGGTTACGTCAAGTTCATGTTGTCTCAGGTTTGGATTTTTTCGATTTCTAATTTTTTCGATTTCAAACTTTTTTGATTTCATATTTTTTATTTTTTTTAATCAATTCAAATTAATTCAGATTTAATTTTGAGAGATTTCCAACAAGTTTTCGAGCTCGGATTAACTTTTGCAAAATCTATTTGTGAAGCGTAGATTGCTGACCACCTCACCTCAGCATACGACAAACCTAATGACCTATGGACTCTGAACCACCAAATCCAAATCGGCGCAGATCTCATCTTCCCCTCTTTTCTTTTTATCGACAACGGCTCTAAGCTTAACTCACGTCACCTGTCCGTTGCCTTTCATTACTTTTTTGCCATTAGTGTTGTTATTCCTTCCCTCGCTTTGCCAACTGGCACCTTGCTTGCCTAACCTTCACTCTTTCTCAAACTACAAACATCTCCTCTGCGGCGGGTCATGACCCTGACCCGCTCTATCCAACAACCCAACCCAGAACCCGAAGTTCAACCCCCAAACCTGCCGGAGCCACCGCCATGCGCCTCATAGTACCTCTCCAAGGCGTGGTCCAAGGGAAAGGAGGCCTAATCCTGGGCTCTCTTATCCCATGCGCTCTATTCTACTTCCTCCAACTCTACCTCAAACGACACCGTTCTCCCAATTCTCGGTCCAGTCCTCCTCCTCCCTCCACGTCGTCACCGAACCTGGCGGAGATGACGAGAACCTCCTCGCGCTTCAATTTGCTTTCACGCGGCTCGGTTGGACCGGTTCGGATATCTTCCCGGGCTACTACCATTGCAAAACCGAAGGACTCGCCGTATTATATCGGGTTGGATAGGGCCTCGGAGGATCCGTATGACAGATTAGGTAACCCTGATGGGGTTATCCAGCTCGGCTTGTCAGAGAACAGGGTAAGCATTGCTTTTAAACATGGTTCCATGGCGTGGCGTATATTAATTTTAATTCTTTATTTTTTTTCTTTCTTTCTTTTAAAAAATGTTGCCAGTTGTGTTTTGATTTAATTGAGAAATGGATGTCGGAGAACTTGAGCGATTCGATAATGGGAAGAGAGGATGGTTATTTGAGCATTAGTGGGATTGCAACTTACCTGCCCTTTGATGGAACAGTGGAACTCAAACTGGTACTTTTGACATCTCTACAATTCTTTAACAGTTTTTGATTGGTTTTAATTTTTATTGAACGTTTAACTGGACAATATGTTTATGCAAAGTATTTTTGCAGTCAATTTCTGCATATTAGTATATGTTTACTTGCTTTCTTTTATGTTAGAAACCATGTATATGTTACTTTGCTAGACAAGCAAATTGTAAATGCGTAACTCTTGTCACGCGTAATTATTCTGAAATCCTAATTTTTAATCTTACGTCTGAAGTAATCACCTGAATTGTTGCTTTTTGGATGAATTTGATGTTCGCTGCTGAATTTTTTGTTGTTAGTTTGTGGGTGAAACTGTTATCAATCATAAGTTGAAATATTCATTGGGAATAATGAACAATTTCTGAGAACATTTTTTGTGTATCATCTTTGGAAAAAGACAGGTTAAGATGTGTAGTGGGATGCATATTTGCACATTTCTTGTATAAATTGTTAGCATATAAGGGCGCACATGGAAAATGAATAATTTAATTTGTTATAAGAGCTTGAGAATCAGAGATGCTATGTGAGAACAATTTCTTAGTTTAGCTTTAAACCAGTGAATGTTGTCAAAAAGCTTCTGATTATAGGGCCTAATTTTTCTGTTTGGAACTGTGAGATACTTGATTGCAAACTGAAGATTTGCATTTATATTTGCACACTGCATATACTGTTGAGCATTTATATAGTGAAGCGAGCTTTCATTTTTTTTTTATGTAAATTCGTTCATATTTGTGGTGCAGATTAATAGATGTGGAGCTATGATGGGAGCACTATGCTTTTGTAGTTTATCCTTCCGACTATCACATTTAGCAGCAATGATTTTATACATAAAGAATTAGATACTAATGCAATAGGAATGCCTTTGAGACCATCTGGTTTTATTTCTATTTATACTGTTATTTGGATTTTGCAGGCCATGGCAGGTTTTATGTCTCGTGTTATGGGAAGAGCTGTCTCATTTGAACCCTCACAGACAGTTTTAACTGCTGGTGCAACTCCGGCAATTGAGACATTATGCTTCTGCTTGGCAGATCAGGGGAATGCATTTCTTGTTCCCACACCTTATTACCCTGGGTAACTATTTGACCTTCATTATGAGACTTTTTATGATTATATATACTCTTTTTTGAACTGAAAAGTACCCCCTCCCACCCCCCCTTCCCCCAAGCACACAAACAAAAGGATGATGTAATAAAAAAAGGAAAAATTATGGTCCTATTGGATTAATTAGAAAATGTGTCTGCAGTTTTGACAGGGATGTGAAATGGCGAACAGGAGTGGAGCTAATACCTGTCCATTGTCGCAGCACTGACAATTTCATATTAAGTATCACTGCACTTGATCAAGCATTTAACCAGACAAGAAAACGAGGAACGAAAATTCGGGGAATTCTCCTTTCAAACCCTGCAAATCCTGTTGGCAATTTGCTTCCTCGGGAGCTGCTTTATGATCTTTTGGACTTTGCTCGAGTAAAGAATATCCATATCATATCAGATGAAATATTTGCGGGGTCTATGTATGGGAATGAAGAGTTTGTTAGCATGGCTGAAGTCGTTGATTCAGATGATTTTGATAAAAACCGGGTTCATATAGTTTATGGGTTATCAAAAGACCTCTCTCTTGCAGGATTTAGGGTTGGATTGATCTATTCATTTAATGAGAATGTTTTGGCTGCTGCTAGAAAGTTAGCTCGGTTTTCTTCTATTTCTGCTCCGACCCAAAGGTTACTAGTTTCAATGCTTTCAGATAAAAGATTCATTGAGGAATATATTAAGACGAATAGAAAGAGGATGCAAGAGATGTATGATTTATTTGTGGCTGGTCTGAAAGTATTGGGTATTAGATGTGCGGATAGCTGTGCTGGCTTCTATTGTTGGGCTGATATGAGCAAATTAATCCCTTCTTATAGTGATAAAGGGGAACTTGAGCTATGGGATAAGCTATTGAATGTGGCAAAGATCAACGTAACTCCTGGTTCAGCTTGCCACTGCATAGAACCAGGATGGTTCCGTTGTTGTTTTACAACCTTAACTCAGGAGGATATTCCTATAGTTATGGAACGGATTCGAAAAGTTGCTGATACCTGTACATTTTGAAGTTGAGAAGACTATAAATCTTTTAAATTCAAGCTAATTGCATTGATCACTGGTTGGATTTCTCTGTCATAGATATCCCTCTTGTGGTGGGCATGCGCAAATTCTAGGCTGGATCTTCAACATAGATGACTCCCTTGAAGTTCTTGCAGCTTAATTATAACATTGTTAAATTCCAGAATTGTAAAATCATTGACATCCTAATTTCTGAAGCAATATTAAATGATTTTGAATCTTCTTGCTGTACGATTTTAGGGTGGTCTTGAAGAGTGAAGCTGATTGGCCCTCTTGGCCTTTTCTACAAGAATTTCAGTCTTGGTTGGACCTTCTTCAATTGCAATCCTTCAATCAGTTTGATGCCAGTTCCAAAGATGCAGCATCCAGGAGCTCTTTCCTTCAGAAATTCCTTTCATTCAGGCAAGAGTAGAATGTTATTAGCAGATCTTGAGCAAAGTAGTAGATGGTTAGAAATACAACATTTTTGTTTCTAAGCTAGTGCTATAAGATGATCATGTTGGTTTTTGGGCAAAATAAAAGAAAGATCATTTGAAATGCTGGTTTTTTTTTTGCTCCTATGATGAAAAAGCAGTTTTCTTTTAGAGTTTAAACATACTTATTCTATTGCAGCTTAATCAAGCAATATTAATGGTGAAACATGGAACAGAAAAGTTTAGAATTACCATTGATAGATGCTTCTTGGTTATTTGAACAGTTTCTTTGATAACTCTTCCTGCTCATCATTATCAGCTCTCCGAGTGTTGGTGGCCTCCTTATGACTACAGTGTTATTACTCTCACAATCAAAATCACTTTGAGCTTGAGACTCCGGGTGAGGGTATCTGACCTTTTCAAGGAAACCAGAATAGGGTGGAAGCAATGGAAAAAGGCATTCCAAGAAAGAAGCCCCTACAAGGCTTGGAGTGCCAGTTGCATCGCTGCTTGTACTAGTTTCAGTTTCTGAAGCTGGCGAAGGAGGTGTTTCCTGATTGTCACTACTGTTATCTGTCTGGTATGTATTCTGCACTGGAACAGCAGTGGAAATCGCCGTTGATGCTGCAAGACAATTTGCCAAGAGGGATGGGGCTGAGCTAAAGGAATCATCTGTTTCAAAATCAAATGCTTCAAACACCATTTTTTGTTCATCGCTGCCATTACCTCTGTCAACATTGCTGTTGCAGCCATCCAAATGAACTGGAGAGTGTACCGGAGGTGGAGGCAGAGTCATGAGCATTGCTGATGGGGGCAAAGCTGGTGGTTCCACTGGAGGCTGGGAGAAGCTGGGTAATGGTGTACCGGGCTTTTCCTCCCAATTGAAGGGAACTGAGGCTATGAGCTTGATTGGAGTTGAAGGTGGTAATGTTGTAGTTACTGAAGAAGCCTCTGGTTTCCAATCTTTCTTTGCTATTCCTGGCCTCACTTCCCAGAGGAATGGAACTGAAGGTGGCTGCCTGATCTTCCTTTTGTTCGAATGTCCTGTGGTTTCCTTCTCTGCCATTCCGAATTAGCTCCAATGGTCCCTTGTACATTGGTCTTCGTATGCAATCTTTTCTTATATATTGCTGGTGCTAAGTGGATTAGAAGAGTTTGCTAAAGTACCAAACCTCCGAACTGCACCATTCTTGAGCTTGAAAATGTCAGGTCACCTGCTTTCTGTCTGTATCGTGTCAAAGAGAGAATTGAGAAGTGAGAGCATCTTTGGTTTTGGATTTGGTAGGTCAATCTTCGCTCCACGTGGTCGTACACTGTCATTACTCAGCAGTATTACCAGTAAATAGTTACAACTTTCACCTTTAGGTAGATATGGTAGTTTGTGTGTAAAAATTGTGATAGTGTTATACAAAATTATGTTTTTATTGTGTAAAATATAAAAATTTTGGGCGAAAATTCATATTGATACGTTAACACAAAATTATTATTTTAGTTTTTTTATTATATTTATATGTAATTTTAATTTATGTTAATTTTATATTTTTTTATTTGTATGTTTTCGTGTTATGTTACCGTGAATTATTAAGTAAGATTTGATAATGTTCTGGATCATAAATGGTCGGGTAAGAGTTTCATATAATTACAATGAACCAACCCGTGCTTTTACAAGTAATTTAGTCTTCCACCATGAAATTTATTGTTTTTACTCTTTGAAAAAAATAACCTTGAAAATTTAAGCCAATGTTGATTAAGGGAGCAATATGAAGCTATATAACTGTTTTGTTGTTCTACTATCTGACTCGACGTCCTCTTTGTCCCAAGTAAAATCTCTATACCTTCGAACTTTAGGAGGGAGAACCTTCAAAAACTTCGCGGTGAATATAGACATAGAAAGAAGAAAATAGAAAAAGGGGAAAAGCCAAAGACGGAGTCAGAGGAAAGCTTGGTTCCAAAACTCTGCCGCAAGGAGTGCGGCTTCTATTGACCAGCACAGGGTAATCATCTCCTCTCAATGCTACAAGGACTTCCAAAAACAAGAGCTCTAAAACCACAACCCAATGGAGAAACTTTTGATCCCAGCGACCGATGAACTCCCAACTCTTCTTTCACGTTCGCTCGTTCCCTGGTGCCTAATGTTAACAATTGTGAAATTAGTAAATGTTTTTACTTATGGTTTTGACTAAGCAGTGTGGATGAGTTTTTTTTCCCAAATTAGGGTACTTTACAATTTTATGTCTCTAGATTAAACTTTATTCTATTCGATTCCATATCAGTGTCTTCTTTCTTGAATTGAACCAAAATAAATTTTACTTTGCTTCCCTTCATCAAGACAACAATTATATATATATATATATATATATATATATATATATATATGTGTGTGTGTGTGTGTGTGTGTCAAAATATTTTTTTTCTTTCTCCGAAATAATCTCAAAGAATCAAAATACATAGAAATAGTTACTCGCATGAAGCATAAATATATCCCCCTTGAAACTTAAGAATTAAGCATGAGTAAAACGGTGAAATACATAAAACCCTCTATATTTATATGTCAAAAGGACACTAAGTCCCTCTAGTTTTAAAATACCAATTTTTTTCCTTTCATTATCCTTAAATCCAAAAATCATAAGAACTAAACCTTAAATTCTAAACCTAAAAAACGATAAATCATAAATTATAACCCTTAAATTCTAAACCTCAAAAAAAAAATCATTAAATTTTAAATTTTAAATTTTAAATCTTGTTAAAGAGAAAGAATTGGTATTTTGAAACTAAAAGGATTAGTGTCTTTTTAATATAACCCATGAGTAAAATCTAGCCTTAATATAATTTGGGCACTTCACCTAGAATAAATCTTCTCGTCTCCGGCACATATTTTGCTTTGGAGTGAGCTGCTGCATCTTTTTTTTTTTGGTGAAAAGCTGCTGCATCTTTGCTATTTTGTTTTCATCTTCTACAACTACACAGGCGCCAAAATCCTCACTTTATTTAGCTGATCATTTTAGTAAAAAAATATAATTTTTCTCTTGAACTTCCACGGAAGCATCCTGTGTACCCCTAAAATTGTCCCCGGCCGGTACTCAGTATTGTTGTCCTTTTTATGATTTACATTAAATCATTACTGAAATGGATCATTTTATAATAAGGATTTATATATGATACACCGATAATATATAGTTTTCTATACACTGTTAATGCATCAGAGGTTGACATCCATCAGTAGGCCCTTATATGCAAATATAAATAATTTTTTTAAATTTGCCCATAAGGGCCTATTGATGAGGTGTCAACCTCTTATGCATTAACAGTGTATAGAAACTATATACTGTCAGTGCATCATATACAAACTCTTATAATAATGCTACACTTTTAGAATGAAATGAATTGTCAAATATGCTCTTGCTTAAATGGTTAATTTATCCATGCATATTTGATGACTTAGTATAGAAGTTTTCCTCTAAGAAAAGCCAATATTGTATGTGCACTAATTATTGTATTGATACACTTTGAATATATAAATATACATATATATATATATATATATATATATAATATCTATGCATTTTATTTAAAAATTAGTGGGCATGATAGTGTGACAATCGAGAATTTTGCACTCTCGTAATTAAGTTAATAAATTATTAGAAGTGATTATCAAGGATGATTAAAGATTATGCAAAATTATAAAAGTGATAAATTCCTGTGAGTATTCCAAGAATTATTTTAAAAAATAATTCATTGAATTATTTAGATATTAAAAATATTTTTAAATTAGCAGAATGGGATCTAAATGATTTATTTGAGATTTAATTCCATGAAAAGTAATTATGTTAGATATTAAAGAATTAAAATTAAAAATATACATATGTATATTGCTATACTTGTAGAAATAAATGATATATATAATATATAATATATAATATATAATATATTTATAATGTATATATTAACTATATTTTAAATATAAGTATATATAGAATAATAAGGTATATAAAATAAATATATAGATAATAAAAAATAATAATAAAAAAATAAAAAGGGAAGGGAATCGAGGCACCACCTTGATCCCCTTTCCATCTTCTCCTCTAGACAGAGAGAAACCAAATCAAAGTGGCCGACTGACAAAGTAAGTGTGAGAGACTACCGACAACAAGGAGAGAGGGGTGTCATCGACTAAGGGAAGAGTAGATCCAGTGGTGGAGAGAGAGAGCGAGAGAGAGGAAAAAAAGAAAACCATTCTCATTGCCAGGGGTTGATGCCCTTGTTTTTCGACACCACCGCCTCGATTGTTGTAGGCGAAGGTGGATATGGAGAAGAGAGAAAGCTGACGCCGCTACTGGCTGAAAAAGAGGAAGGAAAATTTGTCTGGAGAGAGAGACAGCAAAAAAGAGAAGAAGAAGAGGCGGTTGGTCGGTCGGTCGGTCGGGGATGGCACACTAGGATAAAGGAGAGGAAGGGAAGAGCACCGTTGCCGCTAGCACCCTTTGCTGCTGCCGATGAGGCCTAAATCGGGGAGAACAAGGGTTGAACCGGTTTAAACCGGTTCAATAGAGAAAAAATAAAAGAAAGAGAAGAAAAAAAAAGAAAAAAATAAAAATAAATAGAAGACAAAAAGAAAGAAGAAAAGAAGATAAAAGTGGATGAAGGATGGATAAAGAATTTTATTTTATTCTATTTTTATTTAGTTAATAAATTGTTAAATAGTTTGTAAAATTTCCTAAATGTGGATATGGATTTGAAATTGTAGTAATTATACAAGTGGTGACTTGAGTTCAACTGAGCTTGAGAGAGATTAATCGCAAGTTTTGACATTAGTTAAGTTACTTATACAAAATAGTCTATGCTAAGATTGTGATTGGTTAGATATGTGAAATTTTTGGAAAATGATTTGGTGATAATGTAAAATTGTTGGAAGATGATTTGTCGGTTATATGAGGTTATTGAAAAATGGTTTGACCATGGTTCAATATTTGATATTTTTGGTATGACGATTTAATACATGTTGTTTGAGTATTGATCGAGTGTTATTTGAGCATGACATAACGTTGATAGGATATAAATGGAATGTGAACGATAGTTGTTGGAGTATTGGACATGAAATTAATTGAATTCATGAGTTTTGGAAGAAATGAAATGCTTATGTAAAATTTTGAGATTAACTTTAAGATATTTCTATAAGTCGGAATCAAACTTACATTGTACAATAACGAATTAGTTTGCAATATTATGATATGCGTTAAAAATGTCTAAATTGTTGTGATAATACAAGATTATAATTGTTAGGTGATGAGGACATTATTGGTATGAATTTAATATGTTTACAAATTACGAGATAAGTGTAGCATGTTAATGGAATAATAAGATTGGTACTAAATCCTTGTTGGAAACTTAAAATGGTACCTGACTTTATAATCCAATTGTGAGAGATGATAAGCGTAGAGTTATTATGTATATTCGGCCAAGTAGGAAAGAGAAAATTACCATGCTTAATTTGTTAATACAATGGTTATAGAATGCGGTATAGATGTGAGACCTGATTTTATAACACTGTACACTATACTTTGTAAATTATTGATAGTGGAATTAAATAAAGATTGAATGAATTTCCACTCTCAATTTGGAATTATTGGAATTATAAATTATAAAGTATAGTATGGTGTATAAGAGATGAGACAAATATTGAATGATGAATAGAAAGTATGGTATGGAATGAAGGAAAAAAAGAAATCAGAAAATTTAGAATGGAAGTGTTATTCTCATGGCATAAACTATCAACAAATAAATTTATAAGAGAAAGAAATTATTTATTGTACATGTGATTTATTTTGATTTGAGGAATATACAAAAGAGATGAGGAGTATAATTTAAACCGTGCATTAAATTTTTGTTGCTAGTATACATGGCTGGAAGCAGTTTTGTGAGACAAATTATCGGGGGAAAATGAGATAAATAATATTAGTGAAGAGGATTTATTAATTGGAGATATGGTGGAATATTATTAGATGACTTTATATAGCAAAAGAGGTAAAATGGACCAAGAAAACGTGCAGCCAAGAAAAGATGGACCACGTCACCCATTACTGCCATAGTACCGATTTTTTCCAGTTGGGAATTCAAAGAAATTGTAACCATATTTTTATAGTATAAAATACAATATAAAAAAATACAAAAGAAAAGAGAAATTAAAGATGAACATGAGGTAAATTATCATTGGCTGAAGTCTTCAAAAAGGAGAAGCAAAACATGGTTAAACCGAACAACTAAGGACTGTTCCAGTCGTTCCTTTGCTGCAGTTTTTCTTCACCAATTTAATGCTTATAAGACTTAAAAATGATGAGAAAATAGATAAGTAAGAAAGGTGGCAACTTCCTATTGGTTATCTTGAATAAATAGGAGAATAAAAGAAACAAAACTTCAACAAAATTTGATCCTTATCATTGAGTTTTTGCTGTTCTACGAGAAGTCTGTTTTGGCTTCATTTTGTGCTTTGTTTTGCATCCAGATTATTCAAGGAAAATTCAACAAATTTTCATACCTTTGATAGCTAATCACTTAACCTTCACATTAACCCTTTCTCCATCATTTAAATCATCAAAGAAACAAGCAAAGAGGCTGACTTGAGGCAGAACACATTCTGTTTTGAGAGAGATCATTCGGTCAAGGTAAGCAAATTAAATTCTTATGGTTTTCTTGATGTTCAATGGTATATTTTTATGTTTTATAACACAATAAACATGGTTATAGGTTTGTTTTTACTTAAATCCTATTTGAAGATGGAATTAGAACAAATTTAGATTTTGATATAGATGTGAACAAGCATGAAATCTTGGCTGGAAATTGTATGAGCATGATGAGAAATGATTAATAGAATATAAAGAAAATAAATAGAAAGCTTGGAAAGTTGAGATGGTGAAAGAACCAAAATTTGGTCATGGAAGAGGAAGGTTTGGTTTGGCATGAAAGAATAATGAAAAGCTATGGTTCATGCAAGAAAATAAGAGGGAAAGGCTCACGTGGACAAGCATTTGCCAATTGAAAACAAGAAATTGAGGAAAAAGATTGGAGATCATGAAAGTGGCCATAAAGAGGGATTCGGCCATGACCTTATTTAAGCATGAAAATATGCTGAATTTTTGGGTTAATGGTAGAAAATGACTATAGAAATTAAAAGAGAAAGATTGGTGAAAATAGAACAGAAAAAGAAGTTAAAATGTGGAAGTTGAGTTTTAACACCAGTATAAATTATACTGATTGTGCTTATATTATGACATTAGTGGCTGCATTTTATGAATACTAGTGGTTTAAAAATAAGAAGAAAAATATTAATAATTTTTGATAAAATTATTTTGCAGCCGGGAGTTACGAGTTTCGGTAAACGTAACCAGGAAGCTCGACTTCATAAGACAGGTAAGGGAGAAGTGTGTGAGTTGTAATGATATAATGAATCGCATGTTTTTTTGAGCTAAATTTTATGAGAATATTGGAAGCATGATTTGGTTTGAAACATACAAAATTGTGGTTGATAAGTTGTGTTATATACTGTGAATTGTGTGCAGGAGGTTAGGAATCCACAGCTGTTATGTCGTTGGAAAATTTCCAAAAGTATTCTAAAATATTATAAAATATTTGAGATGCATGAAATGATTTAAATGGGAAATTTTGAATATAATTTCCACCAATTTTTCATAAATTGGAAATTATGAGAAAGTTATAAAATTAAATATTCATGTTTTATATTTTCATTAAAGTGAGAAATTAATTATGTTTTATATGATATTAAATATTCAAAATGAATATTTATTGTGTTCTCACTTAATACATGAATATTTACCGACTGATTTACGGTATGTGGAAATGAGAAATATATACCTTTTTGGAAATAATTACTTAAATAAATGATTTAATTCATGGGATTTCCTTAAAGGTATTTTTATGGGAAAAGAAATGATTTTATACCTTTATGGAACTAAATACTGATCTTATTTATTTTATAAATTCCATAAAGGTGATGATATATGAAAATGTGAGAGCCTTATGGATAAACATGAAATATTTCAAATTATTTTAAATAAGATCCATAATAGCTGTGGTATGGTTTTTATATTGTTTTGAGACTTAGGCCCTGAGATTCATGCTTACTACTGTTACTGTTACTGTCACGTGGCTGATTGACCCGTCAGTCATCAGCGGTCTCGGATGTCACCTGACAAGTGTACATCGAGGACCCCTATAGATAGTGGCCATAGATCTCACTGTATAATGTTATTGTGTCCCTTAGTGGACGATGATAGCATGATATGATGTAGTGTGATGCCTAGTCTCAACTTACTGATTTCTGTTTACTGAAGGGATTTACTAAATCCTATTTTACTGTACTGCACTGTGAATACTGTTTACTGAATTGGACCATACTGAATACTGTTTATTGAACTAAACCATACCGAAATACTGTTTTACTGAACTGTATTGCACTGGGAAATACTGTTTTACTGAACTGTATGGTATTAAGAAATACTATTTACTGAACTGTACCATAATGAAAAATATTGTTTACTGAACTATATCGTACTGATTACTGTTTATTGAACTGCATTGATAGTCACTGTTTATTGGAAAAGGATATTATGAAAATTATTTCTAATATAGAAATAATTACCGAACTATTTATCCAACGATTTTGGATATTTACAAACTACTGTACTGAAATTGACTGATTATTGTTTCTACAGTTTTATATCTATAGTTCACTGTATTGTTTGATCACTGAAACTGTCACGTGTTTTGAATTGTTATTGACGTGGTAGAAATTAAATGATTTATTCCATTTAGATTTATGGAAAAATAAATATTTTCCAGTGTATAGATTTCACTGTATCAAGCAGCATACGACTCTTTTACTGAGCACATGGTTTGCTCACCCCCTTATCTTTCAACTTTCTAGATTTAATCACAAGAATTATCTAGATGACTTTCTCGGATAAATATAGCTGCGAATAGCACACTGAGGCAAAGAGCGTTGAAATTTAAAGGTACAGTCAATTCTCTTATATATTCAGACACATGTATACAGTACTACTTTATGACAAAATAGAAACAAGGGATGTAAAGTGTACGAAATATTGTAAAAATTTTATATTTCGAATTAAGTAATTAAATAAATGTTTATCATTTATTACTGTATTGTAAGTGTTAAAAGCATCACAGATAGCCCAACCGTAAAATTGTGTGTAAAATATGTTATTTACCGTATTGTAGGCTGTTACAATAGATGAATATAAGATTGATAGTGAAGTTAGATTCGAAAAAGGAAGTGTTTTTATTGTAATTGTAGTTTTGGCATCCGAAAGGAAGTCGATCGGATTTGCTGTTGTATTAGGAAATATGAAAGATCTTGAAGTCTAAAACATTCTTTCTAAAAAGAATATTGAAATTTGATTATGTTTCGATATTGTTTTGTAGCCCTAAAGTAAGTGACGTTAAGGAGCCTGTAAGCGAATACATGCTCGCTTATGTACATTGTTTGCTGGAGTGGATTTATATAGTGAATTGTGATTGGAATTAGTAAGGAATATATGTAAGGAACATAGTAGACACTAAATGAATTTAAAATCGATTGCCTTGGGTTTATAAACAGCGTTTGCTTTACAAGAGGTTTTAGAAAATTTATGCTGTTATGCTGCCGAATTTTCATAAAATCAATAGTTATGATGATTTAGGTTGGGAATTTACGGAACTCCTCAAAAGCATGGATTTCTAAGGAATTCGGTTTTTGTAAGAAGCTTATTTGATTTTATGATTTTAAAGATTTGTAACTTTTCTATTTTAATTTTTGTTTTATGAATTTATTACAAATCACGGCATTGAAACCTATTTTCTTTATATATTTTGGAAATTACTAAACTTTTGAATATTTGGAATATAATTTTGATTTGATACGATAATCTACTTTATGAACTCCTATGAATATTTATATGATTTGACTTACTGATTTGAACTCTGAAGTATGAAACTTTATGTTTTGAGAAACTACCTAACCGTCATCTTGCAGTATCTGGACTGTTGTATAATTTTGGATCTGGTAGTATTTGGCTGTAGTGTGACCTTCAGGGCCTATAGATCTGGCTGTAATGTGACTTTCGGGGCTTACAGTATTTGTATCTGATATATATTCTGCACACTTTATTGTTGTGTGATTTGATCCAGTCGCAGCGATCACAGACGATACATGATCAGTGTTCACTATAGACCACTTGGACTATAGCCATATGTCTATCTGTTTATTATCCTTATGGGATATCTTTGTTGCATGATGTATACCGAGTTATTGCCATGTCTCCACTTTCTGTTATTTTTTGATTTCTGTATGATATCTGAATTTCTGATAACCGAACTTTGAAATCTGAAATATTTTGATATAGATTTATGAGATTTGATTTGAAATATGATATAATTTCTGCATTTGACTGATTTACGTTATTTGCATAACATGGCTTTATTGAGTAAATTTCTGTTATATTGATTTGATTTACCTCTGATTTTTGGGATATATGAATTCCTTTTCTGATGAATTTCTCAGACTTCTCTATGGCTTAGGTGTTAGGAAAAAAGAACAAGTGAGGTGCTTTAAAGCATCCTTTTTAACTCATCCCTAAACCCCTAACGAGCTGTAGAGAAAATTCTTTTGATCCTTTGTTTTAGAAATATCCCTTACGTTTTGGTGTTTATTATTTGTTTTCAAATACTTGCATATAGATTACGGTATTTGTATCTTTATATGTATTTCTTACTGGGCTTTATAAGCTCCCCTCTTACACCTTTCAGATTATCCGTAGTAGCTGCTGCCATAGTGAGCGAGGACTTTTAACTGAATTTCCTTCCAGGCTTTAGCTTTGTATTTTGGAGGTATACATTGTACCACTCTTCATGTATCTGGACTCATATTTTACAGTACTTTAATTATATAAATGGGATGTAAACTATAATAACTTGGATGTCAAGTATAGTCTTTGTGTTATGACAACTGGTGTAGAAATATGCCTAACGATAATTTTTAGGTTATGATATATACTGTTTGAGGTGATTATGTGAGTTTAATTATGGAATGGTTTTAGTTAGACTAAATGGAATTGAGATGAAAATAAAAGAGAATTATATGCCTTTTGTAAATGATTGAGCCAAAACCTATTTGATTATTGGATATTAATTTAGCTAAATAAAATTGAACTTCATATTGAAATGGAGATACTGAGTACAACTTAACCAAATGAGATAAAAGGAAAGATTTAGTTTGAATTTTTAAAAAATTGAGACATGACAGAAGTGGTATCAGAGCAAAGTAATTTGATGAACGTAAATGTCAATAAGTTAGAAATAGTTTACATCTCTTAAGTACTGTACATGTCTGGATATAAATTACGAATGATATTTGAAAAATGCATTGTGACATTTGTTCTGTATAATAAACATATGACTGTTTAGAATATGCAATTGGATTTTAAATGACTGAGATAAATACAAAATGATTGAGAGTGATTATTTGGGATAGCTTTTGTGTTCAAGGAGATTAAATGATTGTATTCTATATGATTGATGGAGAAACTTATATTGATTGAAATGTGCCACCGAATTGTATAAATATTGTATGGAAATACGGATATGAATGAATGGAAGGTTTGATTGTTAAGTATAGATAACGACTGAAAGGTGATTGTGTATAGTAATGATATAAACTTTATTGGATAGAAATGATAATGGAATGATTTAGCATATTTGGTTTGAGGAATAGGCCATTTGATGGCTTAGAGTTTGAATTGCATGGACTTTGAAAATTATACAATTTGAACTTTATGGTTTTGATTTATGTGATTTTGAAACTAGGTGAATTTTAAAAACCAACAAACTTGTAAAGCCCTTCCTTCTTGGAGTGTTGAGGTTGAGCATGACATGTTAAAAAATTTGACACTTTGAGTGAACATTGGTGATATTGAAGGCATGTCGTGTGAAGGGACTATTGAGAGGAAATTCTGAGTTATAATGTCAAATGTCTTGTTATGATGTCATTCTTAGCTCAGTTTGATGGTTCTTTACTGATAAGAGAACAAATATTGCAATGTTTGAAAATACGAGGTGCATCTGAGTCATGAATTGATCGAATAGTTGAATTTTGAGATTAATATAAAGCAGATATGATCTTTAAAATAAGTGGTGATAGGTGAATTAAATTTTGAGATTTTACAAACTTTGAGATTATATGTATATAGTAAGAACGATAAAAAAATGTGTCCTTATCCTTTGAGATAACTTTGATGAATTTGAAGGACCAAATTCTTTAAGGTGAGGAGGATGTGACAATTGAGAATTTCTCACTCCGGTAATTAAGTTAATAAATTATTAGAAGTGATTATCAAGGATGATTAAGGATTATGCGAAATTATAGAAGTGATAAATTCATGTGGGAATTCCAAGAATTATTTTAGAAGATATTAAAAATATTTTTTAATTAGCGGAATGGGATCTAAATGATTTATTTGAGATTTAATTCCATGAAAAGTAATTATTTTAGATATTAAAGAATTAAAATTAAAAATACATATATGTATATTGGTATATTTGTAGAAATAAATGATATATATAAAATATAAATATATTTATAATATACATATTTATTATATATAAATATATTTATAATGTATATATTAACTATATTCTAAATATAATAAGTATATACAGAATAATAAGGTATATAAAATAAATATATAGATAATAAAAAATTATTAAAAAATAAATAAAAAATAAGGTAAAAAGGAAGGGAATCGGGACATTCCCCCAATCCATTTTCTATCTTCTCCTATATACATAGAGAAACCAAACAAGAGTGGCCGACCAACAGAGGGAGTGTGAGAGCCTACTAGCGACAAGGAGATAGCGGTGTTGTCGACTAAGGAAAGAGTAGATCCAATGGTGGAGAGAGAAAGAGAGAAAAAAAAGAAAACCATTCCTATTGGTAGGGGCTAACGCCTCTGTTTTCGCGCTACCACCGACTGGATTGTCGTTGGTGAATTTGGATCGTCACACTCCCCCAATCCATTTTCTATCTTCTCCTCTATACATAAAGAAACCAAACCAGACCAACAGAGGGAGTGTGAGAGACTACTAGCGACAAGGAGATAGCAGTGTTGTCGACTAAGGGAAGAGTAGATCCAATGGTGGAGAGAGAAAAAGAGAAATAAAAGAAAACCATTCCCATTGGTAGGGGCTAACGCCTCTGTTTTCGCACTACCACCGACTGGATCATCGTTGGTGAATTTGGATCTGGAGAAGAGAGAAAGCCAACGCCACTGCTGGTTGAAAAGGAGGAAGGAAAATCTGTCAGGAGAGAGACAATGAAAAAGAGAAGAAGAAGAGGCGGTCGGTCAGTTGGCAATGGCACACCAAGAGAAAGGAGAGGAAGGGAGGAGCACCGCTGCCGCCAGCACACTCTGCTATTGCTGATGAGGCCTGAATCGAGAAGAACAGAGGCTGAACCTATTTGAACCGGTTCAGCAGAGAAAAATAATAAAAATGAAAAAAAGAAAGAGAAGAAAGAAAGGAAAAAAATAAAAATAAATAGAAGACAAAAAGAAAGAAGGAAAGAAGACACAAGTGGATGAAAGATGGGTAAAGAATTTTATTTTATTCTATTTTTATTTAGTTAATAAGTTGTTAAATAGTTTGTGAAATTTCCTAAGTGCGGACATGGATTTGAAATTGTAGTGATTATACAAGTGGTGACTTGAGCTCAATTGAGCTTGAGAGAGATTAATTGCAAGCTTTGACATTAGGTAAGTTACTTATACAAAATATTCTATGCTAAGATTTTGATTGGTTAGATATGTGAAATTTTTGGAAAATGATTTGGTGATAATGTAAAATTGTTGGAAGATGATTTGGCAATTATATGAGGTTATCAAAAAATGGTTTGACCATGGTATGGCTATTTAATATATGTTGTTTGAGTATTGATTGAGTGTTATTCTAGCATGGTATAACGTTGATAGAATATAAATGGAATGTGAATAATAGTAGTTGGAGTAGTGGACATGAAATTAATTGGTTTCATGAATTTTGGAAGAAATGAAATGTTATGTGAAATTTCGAGATTAACCTTAAGTAAGATATTTCTATAAGTCGGGATTAAACTTACATTATACAATAACGAATTGGTTTGCAATATTATGATATGTCATTAGGAATGTCTAAATTGTTGTGATAATACAAGAATATAATTGTTAGGTGATGAGAACAATATTAGGTTATGAATTTAATATGTTTACAAATTATGAGATAAATGTAGCATGTTAATAGAATAATAAGGATGGTATCAAATTCTTGTTGGAAGCTTAAAATGGTATCTGACTTTGTAATCTAATTGTAGGAGATGATGAGCATAGAGTTATTATGTATATTCGGCCAAGTAGGAAAGAGAAAATTACCATGCTTAATTTGTTAATACAACGGTTATAGAATGCGATATAGATGAATATAAGATTGTTAGTGAAGTTAAATTCGAAAAAAAAGTGTTTTGACTGTAGTTGTATTTTTGGCATCTGAAAGGAAGTCGACGAGAAAATTACCATGCTTAATTTGTTAATACAACGGTTATAGAATGCGATATAGATGAATATAAGATTGTTAGTGAAGTTAGATTCGAAAAAAAAGTGTTTTGACTGTAGTTGTATTTTTGGCATCTGAAAGGAAGTCGACCGTATTTGCTGTTATATTAGGAAATATTGACGACATGAAGTCCAAAACATTCTTTCTAAAAAAATATTGAAATTTGATTTTGTTTTAATATTGCTTTGCAGCCTTGAAGTAAGTGATGTTAAGAAGACTATAAGTGAATTCATGCTTGCTTATGTACATTGTTTGTTAGAGTGGATTTATATAGTGAACTATGATTGGAATTGGTAAGGATTATATACCAGAAACGTGGGAGATACTAAATGAATTTAAAATCAACTGCAGTGGGTTTATAAACTGCGTTTACCTTATAGGAGGTTTTAGAAAATTTATACTGTTATGCTACCGAATTTTCGTAAAATCAATAATTATGACGATTTAGGTTAGGAATTTACGAAACTCCTCAAAAGCATGAATTTTAATTTAATGATTTTAAAGTTTGTGACTTTTCTATTTTAATTTTTGTTTTATGAATTTATTATAAATCATAGCACTAAAACCTATTTTCTTCATATATTTTGGAAATTACTAAGTTTTTGAATATTTTGAATATAATTTTGATTTGATATGATAATCTGCTTTATGAACTCCTATGAATATCTATATGATTTGACTTACTGATTTGAACTTTGAAGTATGAAGCCTTATGTTTTGAGACACTGACTAACCGTCATCTTGTAGTATCTGAACTATTGTATAAATTTGGATTTGGCAGTATTTGGCTGTAGTGTGACCTTTGAAGCCTACAGTATCTGGTTGTAGTGTGACCTACGAGGCATATAGTATCTGTGTCTGATATATATTTTATGCACTTTATTGCTGTGTGATTTGATCAAGAGTGTGTTGCCTTCTCTGACTCAGTTGGTGCTGAAGCTGCTAGAGGTGGAACAATAGCAAGACAGTAAATACAACTACCTCTCTCAACATCGGGCAATCTCTTACTAAATACCCTGTCTGTCCACATCTGAAATAGGCCCTACTAAGCATGTAACAAGGCCGAGTACCATGTGACCTCCCACAAAGTGCACACCTGGTCACGACACCTTTCTAAGAAATGTTGGGGCTAGTAGTAGGGGCAGTAGCTGCAGATCTAACTGGTCTATCCTCTGAAATTCTGATACCCAATGTCCTGGCCTTTTTAGGCTGCCAATTACCTGATCTGTCCTCAGAACCCCTCTTCGCCTTCTCTTTTCCTTTACCTTTGCCCTTTGAACCTGTGTCACATGAAACTGCTCATAATCCCCTTCGCAAAGCTGTACTCGCCTCATTGCCTCATCGTAGGTCCGAATATCGAACAGGACTAATCGAGTCCGAATCGAAGGCCTCAATCCTACCATAAGCCTGTTGATCTTCTACTCCTCACTGGTCCTAGTTTGCAGATCAAATTGACTAAGTGTGGTGAATCTAGACTCATACTGATCCACAGTCATACTCCCCTAAGTCAACTCTAGAAACTCCTGCTGCAACTTCTTCTGCGCTGTATGAGGAATATACTATCTGTAAAAAGCCTCCAGAAAGATCATCCAGGTCACCACTGGATGCTGAGCTAATAACACTATCTATGTAGATTTTCACCAGTGCTCCACATCATCCGTCAACTAGAACACTACCAAGCCCACTTTCTCCATCTCCAAGTACTGCATATACTTAAATAATTTCTCGATAGCATTAACGTAATGTGCTGCCACCTTCAGATCCTTATCCCTCTTAAACTTCAGAGGATCAAATCTCTTAAACTGCCATACAAGATTTACATCACAGTAAGACTATATATCTATAAGCTGTGGCTGAGCTGGTGGCTGCGGTGCTACCGATGGCTGGGGCTGCTATTGCTTTACCTCTCTCAGCTTTATCAGTAGCTCTGTCAACATTATACATGGCAATGAAATCTGCCAACATCCATTCAACCCTCATAATTCTTATGTTAAGACTCTCAAGCTGCGGAGGGAGTGCAGGTTCTGGGGCGGGTTTCGGTGCTGGCTCCGGAGTCGGCTCCGCCCTACCTTATCCTTTACCTTGACGAGTAACCCTTCGCACACTCATTTCTGCACAGCACAAACATTCAAATTGATTTTTCAATCACTTGAATCATTTATACATTTAGACTATACAGTACTACAGGGGATGTACTCCTATTTATACATAAAAATATCGACAGACATCAGACCAACCATACTCTGATACCAATTAAACTATAACGATTCATAGTACACAGTAATTTCTCATAATTACACACACAGAGTAAGATGATTGGATTGTCTGCGATGCCTTTACACATTCATTTTCAACCAAAAATTTCTTTTTAAATAAAATTCTCTTTATAACTAATATAAACATTTACAACAAAGTATTATTTATAGTATCTTTCACATGTTCTACATCCCTTGTACATGAATTATACAATCGTAGTACTGTACATAATAAGTCTAAACATATAAAAGAAATAAAATATACCTCCAAGATCTACTCATTACTCCCTTAAGGTACTAAAGCGTAGCCAAAAATTCGTGGAATGGTATATCTGTAAGTCACTGTAGATAATCTATGGAGTGGAAAAATAAGGGGTGAGCGACATTTTATTTTTTTGAGATATATTACCTATCTTTTGACAATGTTCACAAGTCTTGCAAAATAAATAAGCATTATGAAAAAATTAAAGGAAAAAAAACCATAATCAAGTACCTTTATTGCCGTCCTCTTTGGTTTAAAGTGACCACCACATTCATAAGTGTGGTAGAAGGTCAAGATTGATTGGATTTCACTATGAGGTATACAACATCACATCACTTGGTCCGAACAATATTTCTACAAGTATGGCTCATCCTAAATATAGTATTTGGCATCACTTTTGTTCTTGTCTTTTAGAGCTATAGTAATAAAAAAATTATTAGTAACTAAATAATTTACAATATTTGCAAACCATGGTGTAGTTACATCTGTTGCCATCGATTGTTCATCGAGTAAGAACTTTTGCAAGGGTAGCGCATCTTTTTTTGTCACCAATCGACTTAGGTGGTTAGCCACTAAGTTTTTGACTCTTTTGTTGTCCTTGATCTCTAAGTCGAATTCTTGTAAGAAAAGAATCCATCTTCTTAATATTTGATTTGCCTCCTTTGATAACAAGTATCTAAAAGCTTCTTGGTCAAAATAAACAATTTTTATAGTACCAAGTAAATAAGAACGAAACTTCTCTAACGCAAAAACAATAGCCAAAAGCTCTCTTTCCATTGTGGAGTAATTGTGTTAAGCATCATTCAACGCTCTTGAGGCATAGTAAATCGCGTGGGTAGCCTTGCCGATTCTCTGTCCCAAAACAACCCCTACAGCATAGTCACTTATGTCACACATAAGTTTGAATGGAAGGTTCCAATTCAATGGTTGAATTATTAGGGCTAAAGCTAGGCACTCTTTCAACCTGTCGAATGTTTCCTTGCATTTATCATCGAACACAAAATCCACATATTCTTGCAACAATTTGCACATGGGTAATGCAATCTTGGAGAAATCTTTAATAAACATTTGATAAAATCTTGTATGTCCAAGAAAAGAATGAACTTCCTGCACATTTGTGGGGTAAGATAAGGATTGAACTATGCTTATTGTAGATTTATCAACTTCTATTCTCCTAGATGAATTAACATGTCCTAAAACTATACCTTTTTCTACCATAAGTGACTTTTCAGAATTTAATACAAGGTTAGTTTCCACACATCTTTCAAGAAAAAGTGTAAGGTTATCTAAACATTTATTAAAGGAGTTTCCATAAACTATAAAGTCATCCATAAAAGCTTTTATGATGTTCTCAACAAAATTAGAAAATATACTAACCATACACCTTTGGAATGTGGCTGCTGTATTGTAAAGACCGAAGGACATGCATTGGTATGCAAAAGTATCGATTAGGCATGTGAATATGGTTTTTGCTTGGTCCTTTGGCACAATCACAATTTGGTTATAACCTAAATAGCCATCAAGGTAACAGTGAGTACGTCTAGCCAATCTTTCAAGCATTTTATCAATAAAAGGTAAGGAAAAGTGATCTTTGCGAGTTGCAACATTTAATATTCTATAATCAAGACAAACTCACCACCCATTTCGTGTTCTTGTAGGAACCAACCTATTGTCTTGATTCTTCACCATTGTGATGCTTGACTTCTTAGGAACTAATCGTATTGGACTCACCCATTTACTATCAGAGATAGGTTAGATAAGGCCAACATCAAGTAGTTTCAAGATCTCTTTCTTTACTACATCCATCATAGGAGGGTTAAATCTTCCTTCAGCTTCTCTAGATGGTTTTGAACCTTCCTCAAGCAAGATTCGATGCATATGCATGGTTGGACTTATCCCTTTAATGTCAGCAATAGTCTATCCAATTGCTGTCTTATGTTTTCTCAACACATGAACAAGTCTTTTTTCTTGCAAGGATGTCAAGTTCTTTGCAATAATTACTCGTAATGTTTCTTTCTTTCCCAAGAACACATACTATAGATGATCCAGTAATGGCTTCAATTCTATAATAGGAAGCTACACAACAGAGGGAAGAAGCTTTGTATAATAAATTAGCAATTCATATTTAAAATGTTCATACCTTATTTCGGGTAAAGAATGTAGAGCCAAAATTTTCTCCTTTATGTCTTAATTAAAATCAATATCCCCAGAGGGATTATCAAATTTTCCTCTTTAATATTATGGCTTATAGCCACTTCTAGTTCTTCTCCTCCTCCTAGCTCAAAAAGTTATTTGGTTAGATTATCAATAATATCAATGCCAAAAAAGACATGCACATCACTAGGATATCTTATGGCTTTAAAAATATTAAATTTGACAATCTTACCGTCAAATTTCATTATAAGTGTGCCATTGTGACATCAATCTTAGTCTTAGATACCTTATGAATAGTCTACCTAACAATATAGGTGCTACATTTGGAGAATTGTCATCTTTTATATTCAATATATAAAAATAGGCATGGAAGACTAATTCATTCACTTGCATAAGTACATCTTCTACTATTCCTTCAGAATAAGCATTAGATTGATCAGGCAATTGAATTATTACTCCAGTCTCTTTTAAAGGTTCAAGATTTAAAGAAGCATAGATTAAGTGTGGCATAACATTAATAGAAGCTCCTAAATCTATCATGGCTTTTTCAAACCTAGTATTGCCTATTTTACAAAGGAAAGTAAACATTCCAAGATCTTTGCACTTAAGAGGAATTTTTTGGTGGATAATAGCGGAAACATTCTCCCCCATACCTACCTTTTCATTACCTTGCAATTTCCTCTTGGTAGTTCACAATTCTTTCAAAAACTTTGCATAATATGGCACTTGCTTAAGAGCATCTAGTATAGGAATATTAACTTCCACTATCTAAAAGTTTCCAAAATTTATTTGTCTTATTCTAACTTCTTTGCTATGGCAAACCTACTAGGAAAATGTGGAGGTAAGTACCAGTATTCAATGGAATTCATTTTTCGCTTACCTTGGATGGGGGTGTTTCCTTTTTGGTTTCCAAACTTTGTTGTTCTTGATTGGTTTCGATTACTGCCATTGGAGGTTCCTTAGTGGGTGTTTCCACTTCCTTCCCATTTCTCAAGACTATCGAACTAACATCCTCCCTTAGGTTCACTACGATTTGAGAGGGCAACTTTTCTAAATTTTGAGCTTCTATTCTACTCACAAAGGTAGCTAATTGACTCACTTGATTCTCCAAATTACTGATGCTAATTTGGTTTTCTGTTGAAATTATAAACAACTAGAAGCAAGATTTTTAACAATTTCTTCAAGAGACATACCTGAATTTTGATTCGGAGCTTGAGGCCTTTCTTGAAATTGAGTCTTGGCCTATTGAAATTTGCTTGGCCAATTATGAAGTGGTATTTAAAAGGCTTGTCAATTTCCATATTACTTGTTAGGATGATCCCTCCATCCTTAGTTGTAAGCATTGGAGTAAGGATCATACTTGTGTTATAGCTATCCAAGAAATCCCATTGTTGTATTAGCTTGCTCCATGGTGTCGTTTTGGAGTGTTAGACACATGTCAATGGAGTGTCCTCTGTTAAAGCAAATACCATAAGCCTTAGCTTGTTGCATGTTACTACAGCCATCTGCCTCACAACAAAGGTTAAATCATCAAGTTATTTTCCAATAGCAGTTGTACCTACCTCATATACTTGCTTTGTTGGTGGATCATGCGTAGTACAAAACTGTTGGCAGTGTGTAACCATGTTTGCTATCAAGTTCTTAGCTTCTTGAGGAGTCATATCCACCAAAGCTCCTCCGCTTGCTGCATCTATCATGCTCTTATTTGTGGCCATTAGTCTATCATAAAAGTATTGGATTAAAAGTTGCTCATGAATTTGGTGGTGTGACCAACTGGCACAAAGCTTTTTAAATCGTTCCCAATACTCATATAGAAACTCTCCATTATAGTGTCTAATTCCACAAATTTCTTTGCAAATATTAGTAGCCCTTGATATGGGAAAGTATCTCTTTAAAAAGAGCCTCTTCATCTCCTCCCATGTGATAATGGTCTCTAAAGGTAAGTAGTAAAGCCAATCTTTGGTAGAGTCTATCAATGAAAATAAAAGGGCTCTAGGCTTAATTTACTCTTCAATAACCTAAGTAGGTTTCATACTTGAGTAAACCACACGAAATTCCCTTAGATGTTGATTGGATCTTCACTTGCAAGACCATGAAAAGATGGTAAGAAATGTATCAAACTAGATTTTAATTCAAATGCAACATCTAAATTAGGAAAACTGATGCAAAGTGGTTATTAGTTCATGGTTGGAGTTGCCAACTCTTTGAGAGTCCTTGTGTTTGCATTTTCAGTCATTGCTTCTTCCTTTGAATCACTTGAAAATTCAAGCGTTGGGGTGAAACTGATCTTCGTTGAATGTGGATCAAAAGAGGGGGTGGGGGTTAGGGTGGCGGTAGCATTGTTTCTCTGTTTGGTTGCTCGAAGTTCCTTATCATTTGGAGTATTTGGCTAAGATCTTCGTTTGACATGCAAACTTGAAAAAGAAAAACAAAAAGAAACAAATTAGAACCATAATTAGAATAAATAACTCAGTTAAACTGTTAATCTTTTGCAATGCTACCGAAAATTTGATGCGAGCTAAATGCACCAATTTAAAATTACTCTATTCACCATTTGTAGATATGGCATGTAGAGGTCGATCCCATATAGATTGTAGTTAATTAAATTATATATAAAATCAAGTCCAATAAAAATAAAAAGGGAGTTTATTTTAATTAACTAAACTTTCAAATAAAAATAATTATAAAGAAATTGTTTTTTTTATTAAACATGCTTTGATTACAAGGTATCTTGCCACTCTTGGATTTTAATGTTGAGCATTGATTATGATTTAATACTATCAATTAAGCATTCAATACTGGAGGTTCCTTAGTGGGTGTTTCCACTTCCTTCCCATTTCTCAAGACTATTGCACTAACATCCTCTCTTAGGTTCACCACGATTTGAGAGGGCAACTTTTCTAAATTTTGAGCCTCTATTCTACTCACAAAGGTAGCTAATTGACTCACTTGATTCTCCAAATTATTGATGCTAATTTGGTTTTCTGTTGAAATTATAAACAATTCGAAGCAAGATTTTTAACAATTTCTTCACGAGACATACCTGAATTTTGATTCGGAGCTTAAGGCCTTTCTTGAAATTGAGTTTAGGCATATTAAAGGTTGCTTGGCCAATTATGAAGTGGTATATAAAGGGCTTGTCAATTTCCATATTACATGTTAGGATGATCCCTTTATCCTTAGTTGTAGTGTTGGAGTAAGGATCATACTTGTGTTATGGCTATCCAAGAAATCTCTTTGTTGCATTAGCCTGCTCTATGGTGTCTTTTTGGAGTGTTAGACACATGTCAATGGAGTGCCTTATGTTAAAGCAAATACCATAAGGCTTAGCTTGTTGCATGTTACTACAACCATTTGACTCACAATAAAGGTTAAATCATCAAGTTATTTTCCAATAGCAGTTGTACCTACCTCATATACTTGCTTTGTTGGTGGATCATGCCTAGCACAAAACTGTTGGGAGTTTACAGCCATGTTTGCTATCAAGTTCTTAGCTTCTTGAAGAGTCATATCCACCAATGCTCCTCCGCTTGCTGCATCTATCATGCTTTATTTGTGGGCATTAGTCTGTCATAAAAGTATTGGATTAAAAGTTGCTCATGAATTTGGACTCACCCACTTACTATTAGAGATAGGTAAGATAATGCCAACATCAAGTAGTTTCAAGATCTCTTTCTTGACTACATCCATCATGAGAGGGTTAAATCTTCTTTCAAGTTCTCTAGATGGTTTTGAACCTTACTCAAGCAAGATTCGATGCATATGCATGGCTGGACTTATCCCTTTAATGTCAGCAATAGTCTAACCAATTGTTGTCTTATGTTTTCTAAACACATGAACAAGTTTTTTTTTCTTGCAAGGATGTCAAGTTCTTTGCAATAATTACTCGTAATCTCTTTCTCTCCCAAGAACACATACTAGAGATGATCCAGTAATGGCTTCAATTCTATAATAGGAAGATACACAACATAAGGAAGAAGCTTTGTATAATAAATCAGCAATTCATATTTAAAATGTTCATACCTTATTTCGGGTAAAGAATGTAGTGCCAAAATTTTCTCCTCTATGTTTTAATTAAAATCAATGTCCCTAAGGGATTATCAAATTTTCCTCTTTAATATTATGGCTTATAGCCATTTCGAGTTCATCTTCTCCTCCTAGCTCAAAAAAGTTATTTGGTTAGATCATCAATAATATCAGTGCCAAAAAAGACATGCACATCACTAGGATATCTCATGGCTTCAAAAATATTAAATTTGACAATCTCACCGTCAACTTTCATTATAAGTGTGCCATTGTGAACATCAATCTTAGTCTTAGATGCCTTATGAATATTTGTGAGACTCGATTTTGTTACATTGTACATTATATTTGTAAATTATTTAATGGAATTAAATAAATATTGGACATGAAATTCCATTTTAAATTATGGAATTTTTAGAAATTTTAATTTACAATATGGTGTATATGAATTGGAATGAAAATTAAAGAGAAGAAAAAAAAGAAAATCAGAAAAATTATGCATGGAAAGAGTTATTCCATGACATAAAATATCAACAAAAATATTAATAAGAGAAAGAAAATTTTATATTACATGTGATGTAATTTGGTTGATTGAAATATATCAAAAAGGAGATGGAAAGAAAAAAAAATCGTGCAACCAATTGGACTACACGTAAAGTGTTGTTGGAGTATGATCTACGGTGGAGTCCAGATGAAATGCAATCTTTGTTTGCTGTAAAAATGGATAAACAATAGTAGAAAAAAAATAATATTATTGATTGGACACACGACTGCATTATTGTCTGAGATATGCATAAAAAGAAAGAAAAAGGAGTCAATAAAAATGGGCAGCAAACACGTTAACCTTGCTACTAATTCCGCTCAAGATTTGAGAAGAAATTTAAAGGAAAATCAGCCACGATTTTTATTGTATAAAATATAATATAAATCATATTTAAAATAGAAAAGAAGTTAAACTTAACATGTGAGCCCATATGATTGGCTGAAGAAAACAAAAGAGTGCAGCAAAGTGGACTTCAATGCCACTTTGTGCTGCTCTTGTACCATTCTGTTCAGCAAATTAAAGGCTGATAAAATATAAGTTTTATAATATAAATATAATGAAAATTTTGCTTAAAAGATGGAGTATTAAAAGCTTATTAGATAAGAAGATTTTATTTGTTAAAGCTTACTAAAAGAGAAGAAGAAAACGTGGCCAGAAAATGAGACAGCAAGGAGCCCCTCCACCGTTCCTTTACTGCAGTTTGCTTTAGAAAATTAAATGCAAATTGGACATGAAATGATGAGAAAAATATGATAAAAAGCTAGGTGGCTAAATGTTATTGGAGGCCTTGAATAAAAAGAAACTAACTGAAGCAAAGACCTCAGCCAATTTTACTTATTCATCATCGGTTCTGCTTCACTACAAGAGGGCCATTTTGGAGTTGAGTTGTGTTCTGTTTTGGCCATCTTTTAGCAAGAAAAAATTCAAAAAAATAAAAATAAAAAAGAAACTCATAGATTAATAGTTAACCACTTAATCTTAATATCCAATCTTTCCTCCATCATTTTAAGCATCAAAGGAAGAAGAAAGGAAGGCTGAAATTAAAACAGAAAATAAAATTCTGCTTTGGAGATCACCAACCGGTCAAGGTAAGATGTCAAAATTTTATGGTTTCTTTGATAATACATGATGAATTTATATGTGTATTAGCATGAGAATTAGAACTTTAGACTTGTTGTTAGTTAAAGTCTTGTTGGATTATGAAAGTATAATAGATTTGGATCTGGAGGTAGATGAAGAACAAGAAGAGAATTGAGCTGAAAATTGTAGTTTGATGATGTAAAGTAGTTAAAGGAAATTAAATAAGTTGATTAGAAGCTTGAAAAACATGAAAGGAAGAAGAATAAAAAATCAGGCTAATGACAAGGGAGTTCGGTTGGACATAGAAGAGTGGAAAATTTATAACTATAAGCAGCAAATGATAAATGAAATGGTTCACGTAGACAAGAGACAAATAATTGAAAACAAGAAAATTGAAGAAGATGGAAAAGTCAATAAAAGAGGCCATTAGAGAATTCGGCCATGACTTGATTTTCTTATGAATTAGTGTTGAAAATAAGGTATTTTAGTATAAGGAAATTATAGAAATTAAAAGAGACGGGTTGGTGAAATTAAAATCGAAAAAGAAGTTTAAATGAAAAAGTTGAGTTTTAACACCAGTATAATTTATACTGTTATTTTATGACATTAGAGGCTGCATTATATGAATATTAGTAGCTTAAAAATAAGAAGAAAGATATTAATAATTTTCGACAAAATTATTTTGCAGCCCGAGTCGACAGAATTCGATAAAAGTAACCGGAAAGATCGGCTTCATAAGTTGGTAAGGGGGGAGTGTGTAACGATCCGTTACCACATTTTTCACGTTATTCTACACAACTTATCCGGTTGGGCTGTCTGTGATACTTCACTTCACACTTAATGTTAAACAATTTTTGTACAACAATGTTAACGTTATACACATCCCCTCTCTTACTTATAAAAATGTAGTACTGTAAACATGTCTAAATACAGAAAATAAATGATCGTACCTCATATATCTCAATCGATCTGTCACATTGTCCTTTGTGTACAGCCGTGATCCACAATCCTCGAATCTCACAATCATCAAGAAACCTGAAATGTTAAAATTGGGGAGTGAGCAAACCACGACTCAATAAGAGAGTTATATGCAACACTTGATATTCAGCTACCTATATGCTGAAAAACTTTTTCACTTTCTTTAAATCTTCTGTTGGCTCTATAAGCTATACCGAGAGGGGGGGTGAATCGGGTTTTAGCTAACCTTATGTTTGTTTTTCGGTTTCTCTAAATTCTCTAGCCTATATTGATATTTTCTAAGTTCTCTAGGCTACTCAATTATGCAATATAAATTCAAAACAATTAACACAAATATAATTGCAAATAAGTAAAGAGAGTAGGGAAGAGAAATGTACGCAAGCGATTTATAGAGGTTCGGCTACCTTGCCTACGTCCTTTACCTTGAGACGCTCCCAAGGATTTTCCCCAAATTCACTATATTTGAATTTGTTACACTCCCTCTTTTCAAGGATCAAGAGAAACCTCTCTCTTTTTCTAGGCTCAAGAGTAACCTCCCTCTTTTTCTTAGGCTAAAGAGTAACCTCCCTCTTTTTCAAGGCTTAAGAGAAACCTCCCCTTTACAAGGAATGAAGTGAGTTTTACAAATGATGTAATCAAGGAAAGGCCTCTAGGTAGGCAAGTGATTACAGAAATTAAGCACAATGAAAAGCCTATACAAAGTTTGTGCTAAGCAATACAAGAAATAGATGAATGATAGAAGATGAAGACTCTTTATCTCTTGAATTGATGTTGAGGCTTGAGGAAGATGAATAAGATGATGAAAGATGTTGCTTGGTTGTTCCTCTTGCTTTCTTTAGCTTCTAAGCCTCTATTTATAGTCCCTTGGATGGTTTGTGAACGTTGGGTGGAGCCAAAATCGGATATGACTGTTGTATCTCACAAAACTAGCCGTTATAGGCTATTTTCGGGCAAAGGGATCGATCCCTTTCCATAGGGGATCGATCCCTGCATTCCAGATCTGAATCTTCTGGGCTGACGGACCTTTTCTAGCCGTTGGGAGCCATTCTGCCTTTAGGGGATCGATCCCTTCCCTTAGGGGATCGATCCCTTCTTTCCAGAACTGATTTTTCTGGGCTGAGGGACATTTTCTTCCACCAAAAAGCTTACTGCCACTAGGGGATCGATCCCATGCCTCCAAAAAGCCATTTTCCTGCACTTTTGGGTTAGAAATGATGTGACCTTTGATCCTAATCCAACCCAAAACATATTGGTACTTTTGTGGGAGTTTTTCTTGACATGGTCTAAAAAATTCATCAAGTGATTTTCTAAAATATTCAAAATATTTACAAAGTATTAAGACCAGTAAGAGTATGCATCATTTAATCATGGTCTTAATGTTTGATATGATCACTTGAAATGTATTGAGAAAATCATGTGTGATAAGGCAAATTTACAATATGGATTAAAGCATTAAGGCTTACTTAAGTTTTTGTCATTTCAAAATATATATGTCAATTTAAAGCTAACAATCTCTCCCTTTTTGATATGACAAAACTTAATGTAAATTTGCTTTGAAAATTCTTTGATAAAATACTCCCCTCAAATAAAGCAGGATTTTATAAAGCTCCCCCTTAATATAAGCATGGGTTTTGAAAATGAATTTTCCCTCATTATCTCTCCCCCTTAATATCTCTCCCTTTATCTATCTCTCCCCCTTTTTGTCATAGCAAAAAGAAGGAAAAATAATAAAAAAATATGCTCCCCCTAAAATCATGGCTATGTGAGAACAAATAAAAATGCTCCATCCAACAAGAAACATGTTAGTACATGGGACTTATAGCACAAATAAATAAGTCAATATTCTCAAAGAGTATGAAATGTTCATGCAATGAATATGACTTATGATCCTATACCAATTGTTTATAAATAATTTTGATACCAATTGTTGATAAGTAATTTTGCAAGAAGGTTCCAATTGGTAAGAAGTTAAGCAAGCACCTAAGTATATCAATTGTTCTCTAAGGTCCAACTAAGGTGCATGACAATACATCATGATTATGAGCTAAAATTAGATAACATATCATATGCATGTGCTCATAAATCATGTTCAAGCAAGAGTGTGCATAGATTCAAAACATATAGCAATTAACTACAAATTCTAGCACACAAGAGTTTCATGCAAAAGTATCCTAAGAGAATTCTTCTCTATTTGTCATTTCAATCTAAGGAGCATGAGAAGTGTTGTCAATTTAAAGCTCAAACCAATTGGCAATTTAGTTTTGGCTTACCAATTATTGAAAATATGGTTTCCAATGATACTAATTGTTATTTCAATCTAAATACCAATTGTTACTAATGGTTGACTTAGTCATTTTGCATGAATCCAATATCTATGTGTATAGTGTGATCATATCAAGAAAATAATCATTCTAAATATGCAAGAACACAATCACACATCATCAAATATGCATATGGGTTAATTAAACATTAGCACACCATCATAAAGTATTAATCCATATTCATATTCACAACATTATACCACATGGAAGATACAAAAAGTCAAGGTATTCAAGCAAACACATTTTCTCCCATGGTTTCAAGCACACAAATCCTATGCTCATTTTCTAATTCAAGTCCTTAACCAATTATGAGCAAGGAAAGATTCAACTAATAAATGCATGGATATCAAGTTTGTTCAAGTTTGCATTTATCTTTGAATGTTGGTGTTGTCATTAAGACCTTAGTTCTTTAAGTACAAGGATGATAAAGTTTCATGCATTTGAACATTGAGGATCCATTTACCATCACAAATTATAGGCCAATGACTATTACCAATTGTTGAATTTATATTTGGAATCAATCCACTAGATGTATAATGATCATGAAACCTAGAGTGGAGTAGTTGAGTCAAGCTAATAAACAAAATCCTATAAGCATGCTTGACTAAGATGAACAAAAGATATGATCAATAGTCATTATGCACAATCTCATCAATTTCTCAAATTACTCACAAATCAATGAAATAATTCTCAAAATTATGTTTAAGCATTCATTGAAAATATATTTCAAGATTATTTCAAGATTCATGAATGTTTTTCAACAAGAAAAATGATTGTGCACTTGTGAGCTCAAGAAAAATGATATTGATTGTTGAAAGTGATACCATTTGTTGGAAATGTTATTAATTGATGAAGTTGAGGCATGATATCAATGAAAAAAGATTTTTCATATTTTAAAGTTCATTAAAAAGAAGTTAAAACAATGAATTTTAAGTTGAGAAGAAAGAAAGTATTAAAGAATTAAGAAAACTTCTCAACTTAGGCTTAAAAACCCAGAAATAGACACTTTATGCCTATAGGGATCGATCCTTTTGGTAAGGGGATCGATCCCTTATACCCAGAATTGCAGATTTCTTCATTTCTGCCTTGGGGATCGATCTTGCAAGTTGAGGGATCGATCCCTCATCCTGTTTCTGCAGATTCTGCAGATGTTTTGACAGAAAATTAGACTTGTGAGGTACCAAAACTTCGTTTTTGAGTAATTTAAGTCCAAGTAAGGGTTTAAACATTTGTAAAACATGATTTTGGACTTGTATGAATGAAAAATCTGAATGAAAAACTATTTTACAAAAGATTTTGCAATTTTGGAAGAATTTACACAATAAAATGCATTTTTGGCCTCAAAGGGGGTCATTTTAAGATTTAAGCATATTTTGACCAAACCAATGCATTAGATTACATAAATATGTCAAAACAAACTTGTTCTCATAGATTTTAAGCACATATATCATCAAAGCATATATTATGTGAACAACATGCCATAATTTCCAACATGCAAACTCTTCATTAAAGCTCATGACATGGTATTTTGCATGTATGACACATTTATCAGTTTTTGAGCAACTAAATATCTTATCTAATCATATCAAACTTGCTCAAACTGTAGAAAACCAAAAATTATTTCAAAATCACAAATCATGCTTATCATTCAATAATCCAACAAGAATTGTCCATCAAACACTAAATAATAATTTATCATGCCTTTTCTTTATTCATTCAACTCACAATGCACCAATAATCATCAACTAAGTGTCTCATTAAATCAAACAAATAATTTTAATATATATGAGTTTTGAAGAGATAGGATTTAAGCTTACAAAACTCCTTTGCTAGAGAATGCTTTGCCTTGAATAGTTGAATCCACCTTGTGCCATTCTTTGAAGAATTGTTGTGACCTTGCCAAGGATGGATCCTCAAGCTCTTCCTTTTTCTCATTAGCACAAGCAAACTCCATGAGGATGTGTTGAACATTTAAATTCCATTGTTCCATTGTATTCCCATGCTCTAACACTCCTACAACAAACACATTCAAGCATGCTTTGGTACCCAAATTTTCTTGGGTCTTTGAAAGTTAGTGCAAATAATTTTTGATCCTTTTGGGATCCATTTCAAGCACAAATCATTATTTATTGCATGCTTTAGCATCCACATCTTCCTAACCACTTTTCCTCTAAAGGTAGTTTTTATATATGTGCATGCTTGTGAGGAGTGGCCTATCCTATTACATAGTGAGCATGTGAGAGATGTATCATGCATAGTATTTTTGCTCACTAAGAAATTCCTAAGATGAGTTTCTTTATGTATTTCATTATATCCTAGCCCATCTTTGTCAAAGAAAGTTCTTTGGGTCTCTAACATATGATCTAGCTTTTGTTGACCCATATAAAACCTAGTAAATGAGTTTGTAAGTTTAAGTTCTTTTTATTCAACTCATTTATCTCTAAGTTAGCCTCTTCTAATTTCTTTTCAAATTCTAGCTTAGCATTTGTCAAGGCTTCATTTTCTATTTTCAATTTAGCAATGATTTTCTTATATTTAGAATTCATGCATTGAAATTCATTTGCTAAATCATTAAAGGCATTTTGTAGTTCATCAAATGTATAATCATTATCTTCACTAGAACTACAACTAGCCTCATCATCACTAATGGCCATAAAGCATGAGTAGGCTACCTCTTCATCTACATTTTCCTCATCGGAGCTATCACTATCACTCCATGCAGCCACAAATGCTTTCTTCTTAGGTTTCCTATCCTTTTCCTTCCTAAGTATGGGGCAATCTAGCTTAGTGTGACCCGGTTCATTGCATTCATAACACACTAAGTGGTCTTTTTCTCTTCTACTTGACTCTCCCTTATGATGTTTCCTATTTTGCTCTCTCTCTCTTTCATTCTCATAAATCTATTAAATCTTTTGGCAAACATTGCCATTTCCTTTTCTTCCTCATTTCCACTCTCATCACTATTATCTTCAATGACCTCATGAGTGGAAGACTTAAGTGCTACCCCTACTTTCTTTGAAGGCTCTTCATTTCTTTTTAATTTCATTTCATATGTAAGTAGGGAGCCCATAAGTTCATCTAGAGACAAGGTGTTAGGGTCCTTAGATTCTTCTATAGCAGTCACCTTTGCCTCCCAAAATTTTGGCAAGCTATTTAAGATTTTCTTGACCATTTCTACATTGGAATAGATCTTGCCTAATGCCTTAAGTCCATTAATTATATCATTAAACCTAGTGAACATTTCGCTAATGGACTCATTTTCATTCATCCTAAATAGCTCATAATCATGTGTGAGCATACCTACTTTGGTTTCTTTCACTTGATTGGTCCCTTCATGTGTGATGGCCAATTTGTCCCATATTTGCTTAGCATTTTCACATAGGGACACTCTATTATATTCATTGGGACCTAATGCACAAAAGAGGGTGTGCATGGCCTTGGCATTCAATTGTGCCACTCTCATGTCATTTGTGTCCCACTCATCCTCACTCTTAGGGACATCCTTTCCATCTACTTTCTTCATAGGAATTCTAGGACCATTCACAATAATTCTCCACACTTCATAATCATTGGATTGTACAAATAACATCATCCTAGTTTTCCAATATGAATAATTTTCACCATTGAAGAGTGGAGGTCTAACTAATGATTGTCCCTCTTCTCCTAGGGGTGTGCCTACATTCAAGTGAGCCATTTATGATCGTTTTGCTCGATAGAGGTTAGTCTAATTCAATCTCGAGCCCAAGCTCTGATACCAATTGTTGGCTCTATAAGCTATACCGAGAGGGGGGGTGAATCGGTTTTTAGCTAACCTTATGTTCGTTTTTCAGTTTCTCTAAATTCTCTAGCCTATATTGATATTTTCTAAGTTCTCTAGGCTATTCAATTATGCAATATAAATTCAAAACAATTAACACAAATATAATTGCAAATAAGTAAAGAGAGTAGGGAAGAGAAATGTACGCAAGCGATTTATAGAGGTTCGGCTACTTTGCCTACGTCCTCTACCTTGAGACGCTCCCAAGGATTTTCCCCAAATTCACTATACTTGAATTTGTTACACTCCCTCTTTTCAAGGATCAAGAGAAACCTCTATCTTTTTCTAGGCTCAAGAGTAACCTCCCTCTTTTTCTTAGGCTAAAGAGTAACCTCCCTCTTTTTCAAGGCTTAAGAGAAACCTCCCCTTTACAAGGAATGAAGTGAGTTTTACAAATGATGTAATCAAGGAAAGGCCTCTAGGTAGGCAAGTGATTACAGAAATTAAGCACAATGAAAAGCCTATACAAAGTTTGTGCTAAGCAATACAAGAAATAGATGAATGATAGAAGATGAAGACTCTTTATCTCTTGAATTGATGTTGAGGCTTGAGGAAGATGAATAAGATGATGAAAGATGTTGCTTGGTTGTTCCTCTTGCTTTCTTTAGCTTCTAAGCCTCTATTTATAGTCCCTTGGATGGTTTGTGAACGTTGGGTGGAGCCAAAATCGAATATGACCGTTGTATCTCACAAAACTAGCCGTTATAGGCTATTTTCGGGCAAAGGGATCGATCCCTTTCCATAGGGGATCGATCCCTGCATTCCAGATCTGAATCTTCTGGGCTGACGGACCTTTTCTAGCGTTGGGAGCCATTCTGCCTTTAGCGGATCGATCCCTTCTTTCCAGAACTGATTTTTCTGGGCTGAGGGACCTTTTCTTCCACTAAAAAGCTTACTGCCACTAGGGGATCGATCCCTTCCCTTAGGGGATCGATCCCATGCCTCCAGAAAGCCATTTTCCTGCACTTTTGGGTTAGAAATGATGTGACCTTTGATCCTAATCCAACCCAAAACATATTGGCACTTTTGTGGGAGTTTTTCTTGACATGGTCTAAACAATTCATCAAGTGATTTTCTAAAATATTCAAAATATTTACAAAGTATTAAGACCAGTAAGAGTATGCATCATTTAATCATGGTCTTAATGTTTGATATGATCACTTGAAATGTATTGAGAAAATCATGTGTGATAAGGCAAATTTACAATATGGATTAAAGCATTAAGGCTTACTTAAGTTTTTGTCATTTCAAAATATATATGTCAATTTAAAGCTAACATCTTCCTAGAGGCCTCTAGGCTCACATGTAGGAAGGATATTACAGTCGGCTAGGGATTCGGATGGAGTAAGGCAGGTATTTTGAAATACCTGTCTTGTCCCAGAATATAGAAGCAACTGTAGAGAGTACTATATCAATTGTTCTCAAAATGATTTAATATTCGTTTTCAGTAGAGTAAACCATTTATTTCTCTTCACTTTAGTATGTTTTAAAACACATGACAGTTCAGTAGTAAAATAGTGGTTTACTTCTATTATCTTTAGTACAGTTAAAACACGTGACAGTATAGTGGTTTGTAAATATCCAAATCATTGGATAAACAATTCTGCAATTATTTCTATCTTAGAAATAATTCTTATGTTATTCTTTTTGAATAACATAAATTTCTCTTTAATTCAGTAACCGTATCTTACAGTTCAGTAAAACCGTAACATTCAGTAAAACAGTATTTAGATACGATTCAGTCAGTAAACAGTAAACAATAGCTACCAATTCAGTAAACAGTATACAGTAGCTTTCAGTTTAGTAAACAGTAAATGGTAGCTTTCTTTTTAGTAAACCAGTAATCGGTGGCTACCATTTTAGTAAATAGTACATTTCAGTAAGACAGTGTTTTGGTATAGTTTTTCTCAATAAACAATAAACATTACAGTAGTTCAGTAAATAGTTCAGTACAGTAAACAATATAGTACAGTAAACAGAATTCAGTAAATCCTTTCAGTAAACGGTAATCAGTAAGTGAGACTAGGCATCACCCTACAATTAAATCATGCTATCTTCGTCCACTAAGAGACACAGTATCAGTACTGAGATCTATGGCCATGATCTATAATATGTCATCAGTGTACACTTGCTAGGTGACAATCCGGGACGCTGATGACTAGCTGGTCAATCAGCCACGTGACAGTAACAGTAATAGTACGATGCATGAAACTCGGGGCCTAAGTCTCAAATCATTATAAAACCATACCATAGCCTTTATGGATTTTAAACACAGTAGTCTAAAACATTTCACCATCATCCATAAGGCTCACATGTATAAATCCTTACCTTTATGAAATAAATAAAATAAATAACATTTTTCAAAATATTTCATAAAGGCATAAATCATATTTTCCATACAATGAAAACAGTTTATAAAATCATCACTGTAAAATATAAAAGGTCATAACTGTCCTTTTTCACCGTAAAACATATATGCACGTTTTTCCGTGCTTCCTATCAAAAACATGATTTTCAAAGTTATCGGGATTCAAATAAATTATTTTTATGATTTATGAAAAATTAAAATATTTATTTTCCAAATCAACACTCCTGTCACCATGTTTTCTCTATAAACACATACAGAGACCTTCTAGTCTCAAAATATCGTTTTCTACTTTTAATTAACCTTTATGGAATTTTCTATAAATACTTATTTTCACAATTGAAACCATAAAGGTTATTTACGAAATCAAGTGAATATTTGAAGAAATATTATTAAAATATTCACTTTGTGTCTTTTCATCTTCCATCTCGTATTACGTGAAATTTTACACTTCGAGAGAATTTTCGGTGATTTTATTTCCACACTTCTTGAAAACATGAATATTTTAAAATTAAACTTCCGTCTATTCATGTTTTATGAAAAATAATCGATTTCTCGATTTTCGTGGCAGAAAATCGTTTCTCGTGAAATAAAATCATTTATTATGATTTTCGGTAATTTTTCGATAGTATAACGGCTGCCGATTGGCTAGCCTCATGCATGAAAAATACAGTTTATAATTTCAACCGGTAAATCACCACAATTTTCCAACTAATCATTATCAACAGCATTTATAAAATTAAATGCATATTTAAAACATGCATACTAAATATCCTTACAGGCTACACATGCCTCCCTTACCTGTCAAAGGTCGTGCTTGTAATCCATCTCTTCCGATTCCATCATCTCATTCGCCAAGAATAATTTCTGAAATTAAAATTCTAAAATTTAGAATTTTCCCATAATTTACTTAAATAAATAAATTAATAATTCTCTTAAATAATTTTTGGGATTTCTTACCGATTCTCGTAATTCTCGAGTTCTCGAATTCCCGGGAATTTCTGAATTCCCAAAAATTCATTTTCTCTCCCTTTTTCCTCTTTTCTTTTCTTTCTCTCTTTTCTTTCTTCCTTTTTCTTTTTCCTTTTTCCTTTTCTTTTTCTTTTTCCTTTTTCCTTTCCTGGCCAGACTGGTCACCTCCCCTCATCGCTGGTTCTTCTCCGGTGGCCAGTTCTCCTACAGTTCGACGACTCCACAGCTGGCCAAGGTGGTGGCGAAGCTGGATCTGGCCTCCGTTCAGCCCAGATCGGCGGCACGGTGGTGAATCTACTAGGTTTAGGTTCGGCCTCTTCTCCCTCTTCGCCCTTCCTCCTCCACCATTCTCTGCCTCTCCGGTGGCCTCCTACCCTTTCCTCTTCCTCCATTGAAGGTTCGGTTGTAGTGGCAGTGGCCGAATCGGCCGGCACCGCCACTTTCCCTTTTCTTTTTCCTTCTCGGCTTCCATCGGTTTCCTCCCTTTCTCTTTCCGTTTTTCCTTTTGTCGCCGGTCGAGCTTCCTTCTCCTCTTCCCTTGCCGGCAACTACCTCCCTCATCTCTCTTTCTTTCTCGTCGACGATGGTGGCCGGCTGCAAATCGGGGAAGAATCGAGATTATTCCTGATTCTTTTCTTCTGTTTTCTTCTTTTTTTGTTTTATTTTATTTATTATATCAATTATACATATAATATATTATATACCATATATTATATATCATACATATAGTATATACAATATATTATACATATAATATTATTATTTTATATATAGTATTGTACTATATATATTATATAAATATACATATATATTAGGTATTAACAAAATATATATCTAATATATATATACTTATATACTTTAAATTAAATAACATATATATATATTTATATAAATGTAATAATACAATATATATTGTATTTACAATATATATATATTCAAACTTTAATGTAAATCAATATTTACATTTTTCATATATGTATATATTTATATATACATAAATTGTTATATTTGTATACATATATACTATTTAAATTATAAAATACTATATATACATATATACATACCAATGTATATTAATATGTACTATATACTATACAGTATTTAAATACATATGTATTTGTATAAAAATACATTTATATAACATATAATTATATAAATATATTTCATATTTCATATTTCTTTTCTTCTTTTCTTATTTAATTTGGATTTCTATTTATCCAAATTAAATATCCTCCTTTCATTATTTTCCATAATTCCAACCTTATTTTTCAAATTAAATTTTCTTCCACTCAAGCTTCTCAACTCGTTACTTCTCAATTCGTCACTTCCTCAATTCCTGGAATATTCACTAATATTCTGATCTCATAATTTTATTCATTTCACTAAATTTCCAATATTAATAATTTCCAATAAATGAAAAATTTACGGTTATCACAGAGTGTGTGAATTGTAGTGATATAATGAATTGCATGTTTTCTTAAGCTAAACTTTATCAGAATATTGGATGCATGATTTGGTTTGAAAACATGCAAAATCTATGGTTGAAAAGCTGGTTTATATACTGTGACTGTGTGCAGGAGGTTGGGAATCCGCAGCTGTTATGCTGTCGGAAATTTTCTGAAAATATTCTAAAATATTCCAAAATATTTTAGAAGCATGAAATGATTTAAATGGGAAATTTTGAATATAATTTCCACCAATTTTCCATAATTTAGAAATTATGAGAAAGTTATGAAAAATTAAATATTCATGTTTTATATTTTATTAAAGTGAGAAATTGATTTATTTTATATGATATTAAATATTCAAATTGAATATTTATTTATTTTCTCACTTGATACATGAATATTTATTGATTGAATTACTGCATGTGAAAATGGAGAATAAAACACCTTTTTGGAAAATAATTCTTTAAATAAATGATTTAATTCATTTGATTTCCTTAAAGGTATTTTTATGAGAAAATGAATGATTTTATACCTTTATGGAATTAAGTGATGATTTTATTTATTTTATAAATTCCATAAAGGTGATGTTATATGAAAATGTGAGAGCCTTATGGATAAACAAGAAATATTTCAAATTATTTTGAATAAGATCCATAAAGGCTGTGGTACGGTTTTTATACTGTTTTGTGACTTAGGCCTCGAGTTTCATGCTTACTACTATTACTGTTACTATTACTATTACTGTCACGTGGCTAATTGACCCGCCAGTCATCAGCATCCCGAATGTCACTTGGTAAGTGTACACCGAGAAAACCCTATAGATCATGGCCATAAATCTCACTACATACTGTGTCCCTTTGGGGATGAGTACTGTCCCTTAGTGGACGATGATAGCATGATTTAATTGTAGGGTGATGCCTAGTCTCAACTTACTGATTACTGTTTATTGAAGGGATTTACTGAATCCTGTTTACCGTACTGCATTGTGAATTATTGTTTACTAAATTAAACCGTACCAAAATACTGTTTTACTAAACAGGTAGCTACTGATTACTGTTTACTGAACTGAAAGCTACTGATTACTGTTTACTGAATTGGTAGCTACTGATTACTGTCTACTGAACTGAAGGCTACTGCTTACTGTTTATTGTTTATTGAACTGAAACTTACTGATTACTGTTTACTAAACTGAAAGCTATTGATTACTGTATACTGAAACGAAATCTACTGATTTTTGTTTACTGAACTAAATTGTACAAAACACTGTTTACTGAACTGAAAGAAAATTACTGTTATCGAGAAAGAATACTTTGAAAATTATTTCTTAAACAGAAATAATTACTGAACTATTATCCAGTGATTTGGATATTTATAAACTACTGTACTGAAAGGACTGTTTACTGTAACTACTGTTTTATCACTATACTGTCACGTGCTTTGAAAGCGGTGTACTGAAGTGAAATAATAAAATGGTCTATACCATTTTTATAATTACGAGAAAAGAGAAGGAATTGTTTTGAAATAAAACAATTTATTTATTACTCTCTATAGTTGCTCTGGGTTTCGAGACAAGGCAGGTATTTCAAAATACCTTCCATGCTCTATCTGGATTTCTCGACCAATTATAGTATCCTTCCTTTATTGAGCTTAGTACGCCGTTAGTAAACAAATATTTTCCTGCATATAGTTTTCATTATATCAAGTAGCATACGACTCCTTTACTGAGCATGTGGTTCACTCACCCCTTACTTTCAAATCTTCCAAATTAATCACGAGGATTGTTTGATGGCTTCCTCAATTAAATATAGCTGCGAGTAGCCTTCTAGGACAAAGAGTATTAAAATTTAAAGGTACAGTCACTTCTCTTATATATATTCAGACACTTGTATACGGTACTACATTATTGTAAAATAAAGACAGGGGATGTAATATATAAAAAAAACTTTCATATTTTGAATTTACTAAATAAATAAATGTTTGCCATTTATTACTATTACTTATCACGTGTTAAAGGCATCACAGACAGCCCAACCGGTAAAAATGTGTAAAATATGAGTAAATATTGTGTAATAATGTACACTCGAACTTTTAAAGATTTAATGGTATCAGAGCAAGGTTGGCCTGAAGTCTGTTGATGCTTTTATAGTTGAAACTATTGAAAATGGTTAACATCCCCTGTAGTACTGTATAGTCTGAATGGATAGAGAAACCAAGTGATTGTAAAATAGAGTAAGTGTTTAAAATGGTGCGAAAGTTTATGAACCAAGGGTTACAAAAGGGAATTGTAATCCGAGAATTTTACATGAAATAGGTGATCTTATGGTCTTATTGGAGGCCTGTTCGATAAGGTACGGAGAGGAACTCGGTGAGGGCCCCACCAGGACTTTTCTGTCCGAATCGAACTAAGACCTTGAAATGATGATATTGGAGTGGAATAGAATATCATCAGTGTATAGATCTTAAGATCGCCTGCTTAAAGGCATCTTGAAGAGAGAGAAATAAATGTGAAAAATGACAAATATGCCCCTATATTGAAATAATCCCTCTAAATCATAGCAAACTAAATTGATTTGGAACTAATTGATGGTGATAAAGAAACTGACGGGGTAAAGAATATATTACATGTTTAATGGTCCCTACTATGAACCCCACTTATACTTTGATGAGTAATGCGATCGAAGTGTATACTGTGGGAGGTCGCAAGATAGTCGGCCCTGTTATGGATTCTTAGGGCCTAAATTAAAAGTGAAAAGATGGGGTATTTAGTTAGGGATTATTTAATATTATGAAAAGTAATACACGTAATAAGTGTGACTAAATAAGTGGATTCATATGAAGTACATGTTAAATGATTTGAAAGTCATACGTATGTATTTTGAGGATACATACTGGAATTTCAGGATGTAGATAATGAAACATCCAAGATGGTATGAGGTTATGATTTAAAAGTTACTGAAGGTAATTTCAAATAAATTTCTGAAGTAGAATAGATTGAGAGATCATTGACATGATTCACAGTATGGATTCCATTTCTAAGCTCTTACCAGAGAACGTAAAAGAGTTTGAAGAGCTTAAGGAATTACTCTAGAGATTAATGAATAAAGAACCCATCTGTATTAGAGAAAAAGCACATATAAGTTGGGTAGAAAGGATAAGAATAGTTAATGATGGTGAATTAAATCTTGAATGTTCAATAGCGTTGTTACGGAAAAATGGATATTCATTTGTTCATGATTGATATTCTAATCGATCCATTTAATGATATATATGGAGTTTAAGACCAATCTATGAACAAGATGTTATCGGATAAAAAGCGTACAGATAAGTGTTCATAAGATGATGTTCAAGACTCGGTATAACTCCTACCAGTCTTTCGTGGTACTTAAGAGATATATGAAATATCATCTGACGTATGTGGAATTAATGAATGAAATATTTTAATCACATACGGATAAATTATAATGGCATGAAATCACGAGATGTGAATATGTATAATTGTTTGAATAATATAAGCAGCATCCTTGAACAATTCCACAGACTTCTGAAAACTGAGAATTTCATTGTTAAGCTAAGTAAATATGAGTTTTAACTGAATCATAACACTATTAGAGACGTGTGGTCTCGAGTGATAAAGTGCATATTAATTTATTTAAATAGAGGAGTTTGTGGAATCAACTGCTTTACTGATATGATACATACATGTGAGAAAGTTAAATGGGAGTATAGTATTCGAAAATGTTAAAAGGTTTTAACGGAAGAGTACTATACCACTTGGAAAATCAATTAGAGTGATAAGTGTGAAAAGATGAAAATGCATTAAGCAGATAAATCATATGATGATAAGGGAACACGAGTTATGAGGTAGTTCCCAAATCAAGATTGAATGTGATTCCTCTAGCTATCATACAGTTATGGCTAGATTTAAAATCAAGTCAGATTTACAGGTGAAATTTAGTTATCCTCAGAGGAATAAATCAGTGATTACTGCCAGTAATGTAAATGGATATATATATGTGTATATATATATATATATATACATACATATATATTGGAATTGTCAAATTGAATAAGTAATGTGGAGACCGAATTGGTAATTTGATAAATTCAATTACAGAATTTGATTTTAAAAAGAGTACATCCTCTAATCGAGTGATATTACATGTACTATAAGAATAAGGGATGTAATGGTAATACTATATGAAAAGAGATATCAAGGAAAATTATTACCTACTATCTTATGCACTATAATTGATAGTTAATCTTAAGTCTGCAAGTGAAGTGCAGCCTTAGCTAAACTGTGAAATGATTATTGTGGGATAGTAAAGAATCTGAAAGAACCATGATGTTATGAAAGTGATTATAGACCGATTGATCAAATTGCTTCACTTCTACATCATCAAGTTTCCTGATCTCTTGAGTGCCTAGTCGATATATATCTGTGAAACAGTGATAATGTATGTGAAGTTCTAGTGAGCGAGTACATGTGATAGGGATCCCTGATTTGCCACATGCTTTTAAAAGTATAGCAAAAGACTTCGAGATTCTAAATTTACTGGTAGCACCTCTCCTTATAGATGTAAATATACAAGTGCTTTGTATAGACGCTCAATGATATGTTGAGAGCAAGTGCAATGGATGTAAAAGCTACTGGGACAATTACATATGATTGATTAAAATAGTTTAAATGATAATCACCAAATTATTATCGACTTGGCACCAAATGAAATAATAAGTGATAAATAGTGTGAATTACATACTGTATGAAGAGAAAGTGAAAATTGTTAACTCCCAAAGATGATAAAAATTACAGGGAATGTAAATTGATTGTGAAAGAGGAAATGTGGGGTTTAAAAGAAAATTCAAATTGTAAAAGTATACTGGCAGTTTCATCTTAAAGACAGGATTAACTGAAAGTTAGAAATTATATAAGGAAGAAAAATACCTATATTGGTGGTACTTCCTAAATTAAATGAAATTCGGAGAACCCGTAAAGGATCTGATGCTATCTGGATAATTGTGGATAAATTAACTAAGTCTGCCTAATTTCTTGGTTATGAAATCTTCTGATCCAACTAGTGCCTTAGCCGATTTATATATTAGGGAGATAGTGAAGTTACCTGGTGTTCCAGTGAGCATTATCTCTGACAGGGAGTCCCGCTTCGTATCTCATTGACGAGAGAGAGACTTCAGGAAGCTATGGGATCCCAACTGAGTTGTAGCACTGTGTTTCATCCATAGACTGATGGACAGTTCGAGCATACGATATAGACACTCAAGGATATATGGTGAACGTGTGCACTTGATTTTAGAGGCTCTTGGGATGATCATCTACCTGACAGAATTTGCTTATAGTAATGGTTAACAGGTGAATATCGGTATGGCACCTTACGAAACTATATACGGCAGACAATATAGATCCAAGGTAGCATGGGAAAAGGTGGGAGACCATAAGTTCTTTAGCTCCCTACATGGTTGAGTAGAGTCCCGAGATGTACGGATAATAAAACATTTTGAAGGTCTCATCCCCTAAAGACATAATGAGATTTGATAAGAAAGGAAAGCTGAGTCCTCGATACATCGAACCTTTTGAGATCTTAGATCGTATGGGAGAGGTGGCATATCGGTTAGCACTACCACCAGAGTTGGCGAGAGTGCATAACGTATTCCATGTCTCAATGTTGAGTAAGTACCATCCAGATCCTTTTCACGTAATTCGACATTAACCACTAGAGATCAGAGAGGATATGAGTTACGTTGAGAGGCCAGTACGGATCTTGGATAGGAAAGATAAGGTATTGCGATCTAAGACGATTCCTTCGGTTAAGGTGCTCTGGCAGTATCACACTGAGGAGGAGGCTACTTGGGAGTTAGAGAGCCTTATGCGTGAGAGGTATCCAGAGCTCTTTCAGTGACAGGTCCGGATAAATTTGCAGGACCAAATTTCTTAAGGAAGGGAGAAAATGTGAGACCCGATTTTGTTACACTGTACATTATATTTGTAAATTATTTAGTGGAATTAAATAAATATTGGACATGAAATTTCATTTTAAATTATGAAATTTTCAGAAATTTTAATTTACAATATGGTGTAAATGATTGGAATGAAAATTAAAGAGAAGAAAAAAAAAGAAAATCAGAAAAATTATGCATGGAAAGAGTTATTCCATGGCATAAAATATCAACAAAAATATTAATAAGAGAAAGAAAATTTTATATTACATGCGATGTAATTTGGTTGATTGAAATATATCAAAAAGGAGATGGAAAGAAAACAAAAATCGTGCAGCCAATTGGACTACACGTAAAGTGTTGTTGGAGTATGATATACGGTGGAGTCCAGCTGAAATGCAATCTTTGTTTGTTGTAAAAATGGATAAATAATAGTAGAAAAAAAAAGAATATTATTGATTGAACACATGGCTGCATTATTGGTTGAGATATGTATAAAAAGAAAGCAAAAAGAGTCAATAAAATAGGCAGCAAACACGTTAACCTTGCTGCCGATTCTGCTCAAGATTTGAGAAGAAATTTAAAGGAAAATCAGCCATGATTTTTTTAGTATAAAATATAATATAAATCATATTTAAAATAGAAAATAAGTTAAACTTAACATGTGAGCCCATATGATTGGCTGAAGAAAACAAAAGAGTGCAGCAAAGTGGACTTCAACGCCACTTTGTGTTGCTCTTGTACCATTCTGTTCAGCAAATTAAAGGTTGATAAAATATAAGTCTTATAATATAAATAGAATGGAAATTTTGCTTAAAAGATGGAGTATTAAAAGCTTATTAGATAAGAAGATTTTATTTGTTAAAGCTTACTAAAAGAGAAGAAGAAAACTTGGCCAGAAAACGGGACATCAAGGAGCCCCTCCACCGTTCCTTTACTGTAGTTTGCTTCAGAAAATTAAATGCAAATTGGCCATGAAATGATGAGAAAAATATGATAAAAAGCTAGGTGGCTGAATGTTATTAGAGGCCTTGAATAAAAAGAAAGTAACTGAAGCAAAGACCTCAACCAATTTTACTTATTCATCACCGATTCTGCTTCACTACGAGAGAGCCATTTTGGAGTTGAGTTGTGTTCTGTTTTGGCCATCTTTTAGCCAGAGAAAATTCAAAAAGAAAAAAAAATTCATAGATTAATAGTTAACCACTTAATCTTAATATCTAATCTTTTCTTGTGATAACCGCAAATTTTTCATTTATTGAAAATTATTAATATTGAAAATTAATATTTAAGAAAATAGATAAGAGGAAATAAATAAATTAAAGTAAATAAATAAACATTTATTTACGAGATGGGAATATCGTTTAAATTCCCGAAATTAAGAAAGTGATGAAAATTAGAAATTTAGTGAAAGACATTTAAATTTTGAAATAAGAATGAAGTATGGAAAATAATGAAGAGAGAATTTAATTTGGAGAATGGAAATCCAAATTAAATAAGGAAATGAAGAATAAATATGAAATGTGTTTATATAATTATATATTATTTAAAGGTATTTTTATACGAATACATATGTATATTAATATAACATCGTATGTATATACAAGTATATACATATTTGAAAAATGTAAATATTATTTTACATTAAAAGTTTATATGTATATATATTGTAAATACAATATATATTATAAAATAGCATTTATATATATATATATATATATAAGTGCTATTTAAATTAAAGTATATAAATATACATATAAATCTATGAGTTATATATATGTATATATATAATTTTGTTAATACATAAAATATATATTTTTACATATAATATATATAGTACAATTTTATGTGTATAATATATTATATTATATGTATAATATATATAGTTTATATATTTATATGTAAAAAAAAAGAAAATAAAAGGAAAACAAAAGACCAGAATCGGGAAGACTCCCGATTTTGTCTCCCGAAGAGGCTGCCCCCGTCAGCGGCCACCGGATAAGGAAAGGAGAAGAGGGAAGAGAAGCGTCGCCGGCAAAGGAAGCTGAAGCCAACGCCAGCGAAGCGAAACGGAGAAGGAATCGGCGTGAAACAGAAGCAAAAGCCGGAAGAGAAAAGAAAATAGGAGACGGCGGTGCCGGTTGATCCAGGCACTGCCACTGACATCGAAGCACCGCCGGAGGGAGAGGAAGAGGAAGAGGATGGAGGCCACCCGAGGCGCGGTGAACGACGGAGGAGGGTCGGCGAAGAGGCGGCAGAAACCGAAGGCAAATCGACTCGATCCGCAGCCATGCCGTCGATCCAAGCCGAACGGAGACCACCAGTGGACTCACCGTGCTGTCGGCCAGCTGAAGGGCGCCTGAACAGCCGAAGAACCGGTCGCCGATGAGGAACCAGCAAGGAGGAACACTGACCGGTCTGAACCAGTTTGACTGGGAAAGGAAGAGGAAAAAGAAAAGAAAAAGAAAAGAACAAGGAAAAAGAAAAAGAAAAGAAAGAGAAAGAAAAGAAAAAGAAAGAAAAAGAAAAGAGAAAAAGGAAGAAAAAGAGGAAAAAAGAAGAATTTCAGAAATTACGGGAAATCCTGAGAATTCGGCAACCCTGAAACTTACGAAAATTCGGTAAAAAATTTTCGAAAATTAATTTTGAGTAAAATTTAATAAATTATGGAAAAATTCTAAAATTTAGAATTTTAATTTCTAGAAATTATTCTCGGCGATCGAGATGAGGAATTGGGAGAGATGAAGTACGGGCGCAAACGATAAGAAGAAGTCGTCGACCCGAGAAAAGGTAAGGGATGCATGTGCAGCATTGTAAGGATATTCAATCTGCATGATTTTAATTATGAAATATTTTATTGTCACAGCCCGTGACCCTATTTTTCACCTTTTTCTATACATCTTATTTGGTTGGGCTGTCTGCGATACTTTACTTTTCTTTTACATATAAACAATTTCATATTAAATTATAATATGAATTACATCCCCTATTTTAAATTCATAAAGAAGTAGTACTGTAGATAAGTCTAAATACAGAAAATAAATGATCATACCTTATTAAATAAATCAAGCTGTCGCATCATCCCCAAATGCGCAGCCAAAATCCTTTAGATGTCAGACTCTTTGTTCTCGAAAACCTGAAATGTTAATATTAAGGGGTGAGCAAACCACGGCGTAGTAAGGGAATTATATGCATTCTTGATATTCAGCTTCCTATATGCTGAAAAACTTTTTCATTTTTCCTATAGGGCTCTAGGCTCACATGTAAAAAGGATATTATAGTCGGCTAGGGATCCGGACGGAGTAAGGTCGGTATTTTGAAATACCTATCTTGTCCCGGAACCTAGAAGCAATTGTAGAGAGTAATGTTTCTTTTCGTTTGGAATTTAAATCCTTTTTCCTTTTTATTCCATATCGTTCTCGTATTCTTTTCAAAATAATGCTTTTATGAAATAAAGCATTTAAATAAAATAACTAATATTCATATATTCTTTGAGAAGAATATTAGTTGAATATTAGTTAAATCATCATCATTTTCATTCAAAACTCATTTCATATTTTACTGTACAACCATAATTAGTATAGTACTTTAAATAGCAAAATCAGCTATTAAATCCTTTTCGTATGACATATATCATTTAAATCTAATATTCAATTTAAAAACTAAAATAAGAATATTAGATTTATTTTCCTCCTCTTTCCTTTTTGGAAAACATATCACATATTCATGTCACATATAGTCTAATATTCAATTAAAAATCATAGTAAGAATATTAGACTTATAAACTTTTTTTTAAAACATATTACATGTTCATATCACATATCATATGAAAACCATATCGTAGTACTAAAATCAGTACTGAAATAAGCATTTTGTAAAATGCAGTAAATCACTTTCATTTGATTTATCACATATAATGTAAAACATTTTCATTTCATGTATCACATATCATATAAAACATTTTCATATATGGAGACTTAGGCACACACGCCTAGCCCGTCCACTGGGTCGTTACTCATATCATGCTATAGACCTCGAAGGGTATGAATAATCATGTCAGATCTATGGCCATAGTCTATAATTGTCCTCGACGGATCACTGATCAGGTGTCGGCCGGGACTACATATCACATATCACATATTACATGTCACATATCACATATCACATATCAGCATGATAGGATGCCAACTAGTCTCAAAACAGTATTTTTCATCATCAGAAAACCTTTATGGAATTTATAAAAATATATAATTTCATCATTTAAAACCATAAAGGTTATAAAATCATTTAGTGAATATTTAAGAAATATATATAAAAATATTCACTTTATTTCTTTTCATTTTTCATCTCTATTACGTGTAACTTACATATCAAGAGAATTTTCGGTGATTTCATTATCACCATTCTCGAAGAGATTTTTCGGTGATTTCATTATCACCATTCTTGAAAATATTAGTATTTTAAAATCACTCTCATTTCATTCATGTTTTTATGAAAAATATTAATTTTCTCGATTTTCGTGGTTGAAAATCATTTCTCGTGAAATAAAATCATTTATTATGATTTTAAGAAATTTTCTAGAAATATTCGATAATTTTCGATAATTTTTCGGCAGTATAACGGCCGCCGATTGGCTAGCCTCCTGCACGAAAAATACAGTTTATAATTTCAACCGGTACTTCACCCCAATTTTCCAACCAATCATTCATCTCAATATTTTCATAAAATATTTCATAATTAAAATCATGCAGACTGAATATCCCTACAGTGCTGCACATGCATCCCTTACCTGTATGTCGAGATCACGTTATTTCGTACACCACATGAACATCGAACTTCCGAATGCAATATAATTCCACGAAATTCATTAGCTTAATTACCCTTAAATTTCAAGCTATGATTAATAAAAATTTATAGATGTAAATAAAGCTTCGTAATTAAAATGACTACTATCAATGCCATTCTTTTTTTCTTCCCGATTTGGCCGAATGGTCTTCATCTATTTAAATTTTTATTGCTTCAGTTCTTAAATCAATGTATCAATTAATTATGCTGCCATATTTCCTGTATTTTTCCACCATTTAAGAATTAATTGCAATATTCCTTTATTCTTTCCACAATCGGCAGCCATATATATGTACATTGATTACATGTATATTTTAACTATATTTTTAGGGTCATATTTTCTTCATTTTCAGCCTTTCCTTTTGGACTTTATTTACTAGACTATTTGACCCAATTTTGAGTCCATGTTTCTCTTTGATTCACGACAGCACATATCTAATTTCTTTCTTATTTCCTCAACATTTCAGCCCCTTTTATTGACTTTTACTATTGACTATTTATCACCAATTTCAGCTCTCATTCTTCCCTCTTTTCACGTCACCACTAGCATTTTCTTTCTTCTCATTTCACGCCACTGTCCATTATTGTTAACCATTTGCTTCCTAGTTATTTTCTTATGTATTTAGTCTTTCTTTCCATGCCAAAGTCGGCCCCTCTTATGGACTTTCATGCTATCTCTATTAAATCAATTAATAATAATTAATCAGTCTACACTTTCCATTCGGTTTTCAGCTTGTATTTCCTATTTTGTTCAGCCCCTTTTTGTTCTATTTTCACACTATTACAACCCTACGTTGAAGCTTCCTTGAACCCTCATGGCTGACCATTCATTTAATTCATTCCATACTAGTTTATTTCTATTTCTTGTTTCGGTTCCAGCCAATTTTGTTTTACTCTTGTCTGTTCGTTTCAATCAGTCTTCCTGTGCTGTTCGGTTCAATTTTTAAACCCCATTTTGTTCTTCTAACTTCCATGGCTGCTCAACAACAAGGTTATCTCTTATATACATAATTTCTTTTCTATATTTCTCTTAGCTTCAACCACGCCACAACATCTACACAGCGAAAATTCTGGTTTCACTTATTCATGCCATACACGCATGTAACAACAATTTTATTTTATTTTATTTTTTTTTTCCAGTAACATCATCAACAATCAAGGGTTTCAGCCTTAATAATTTCCTATACACTCTCCTTCTAAACTTTATCCTTACCTATCATTTACTTAGCTAACAACATCATAATCCAACGATTAACATGCATAAAACATAAGCTGAAGATTTTCTTACCTGTGCAAGAAACGTTACCGCCTGAAACAGAACAAGTCTGCTTGCTGTTTTCTTGCACGAAAGGCTGAGGTGTTGAGGTGTTTATAAATCTTTTTAAGTAGGAAACAACTTTTATAAAGAAGGCTTAACCGATTAAATGAAAGGAAGAGGGGTCTTTAGCATGGAAAAATCAGAGAAGCTCTTGGAGGATTAGAGAAAACGGGAGAATGAAAATGAAACAGAATGCAGCTTCATAAGGCGGTGTAACCAGCTGGAAACAAATAATAAAAGTGGGGTTTTGTTGTTATAATTTAATTGGCCATCATTTAATTTGAATTAATAAAATTCTAACATAATTTATTTAAAGTCTAAAATGTCCTCTAAAGTCTCTATATTTACTCATGTTGCCACTACACCTTCTCTTTTCTGTTCCAGCCCACTTTCCTTTTAAAATTTCATTTATTTAATTTACTTCTTAAGCCAAATTATGGCTTATTTGGTCCACTTTGACCACTCCTTGAGAAAAGTCAAATTTACTCTTGTATTGGTTAAATTTTCTATTGTACTCACTTATTTCGATATTTAGAAAATGTCATAAATTAATTTTATTTATTAAGGAATTTATTATTTCGTACATGTACAGTATAGAATAACGAGTTCTCACATTCTTCCCACCTTAAGAAATTCGGTCCTCCGAATTTACGTTCGATCCTTTCATTAACACAGCTCTAGTTACTTTTCCCCTCATTAAACTTTTCCATTTCCATGTAACCTCTTCTTCGAAATGGTACTGCCAGAGCACTTTCGTTAGGGAAATCGTCTTAGATCGCCACATTTTATCTTTTCATTATTTAACTTCATCCTTGAATCTATAATTATCAATTTAATCATCTCATTATCCATATAAATCCGTTATTTCCATCATTTCGAGGTGGTATATATATTTATCATTTTTCATTTACATTACTGTTAGTGAAATGTAATTCATTTCTTTACTCCTTTGAGTATAATTACTTTTCCTCCATCGAGTTTGGCTCGATCTTACATTTAACCATAATCATGTGATAACCAGAAAATCACTTTTAGTTTTAAATTCAGAAACTATCTCATATTCATATTTCCTTATCATCATGTACTTATCCTCTTTTTTTCATATTCATCTTTTCCTTCATCATCATTTTAGTCACTTTTCCTCAGTGGTAAAATATTCCACTAATAAACTCTCTTTAACCTTTTACATATCATCTTTACATTTATTCATCCATTGACTTAAACTTATTTAATTTAAGTCTTATCTATAGAGCAGCTAACCCGATAACTCTTCCATAGACTGGCAATAGTATTTAGCTAGACCTAGCACATCTCGTATCTCAATCATTATCTCTTCATCCTAGACAGATTCATTGTCATTCTGTCATTCGAGATCATATATCTTAGAAAGAGATACTGTCTAGCTAAATCTTCTATTTGCCATTCTTAACATATAGTTCACTGTCTTTAAGAGTCTGTAGGGTCATACCACTATGCTGCTCATTTTCCATTTGTGCCTTAGACTGTATCAATAGCTCATCATATTATTCATATATGGTTGCCTCATTTATTAAGCTTATATTCCTCATAAGGTATTTTGTTGATCCTGTAAACCTCAATAGGAACTCCTAAAATTATATCGAGTTCTAATTATTATCATCTTACGACCATCAATTTTCAACTTTTCATCTAGTGATGCCTTGTACAGAGATTGGTCTTATAAGCTCCTTATACATCTCCGATTAAACCAAATAAGACATCACTTCTATAAAAAATAATTATTTTTTCTTCATAAGAACTTTATTCATAATAGGTATTTAATACTCCATTTAATTCATCCTCAATTCATATTATCTGTATTTCCATCCTTTACATCAATACATGTGAATTTCATCATCCACAATATTTTTCAAAATTTATTTTCTTAAGCTTGTCGGATTTCTTCTATATTCTCCAATATAAGCTTAAGAATAAATTTCATATTTAAAATCGAGTCAACGTTAATTCGATTTCTCCAATCTATATAACTCTGAAAATTCATCAGGAATCTCCTCCGATGCTTTCTTTAATCATTCATCTCTCATCATTTTGGACATTCATCTTTGCGTCCTATCATTTCACCGTATATTCTCAAGGCAAAGACATTTAATATTTAAATCATTTTAACATTTGCTCCGCCCTGATTCACTTATTTCCTTATACTTCACAACATATTAATCATCTTAATTAGCATGCTGTATCAGTATAATAATTTCATTAACACCTTTCACAGCTAACCGATTTATTATCACTGTAATTTACTTTTACAATCATTTTCTGTTAATAATACAGGTTATCTGTTATCTTCCTCATCTCTTATCATCATTTACTGTTCTTTGTTGGATTATGCCCTTAGAACCATTCATTAGATGATTGACTTTGGCATTTTTTATGTATCATGACATTTTATTTATCATAGTTCATTATTATATTTGTCTTATAACTGCGTAATATAATCTTATATGATAATGTCCTTAGAATAGTAATAACACACTATTCTTAAAATATCCCTAGTCAAGTATTATTGTGAATAAGGATAACAATGATACGATAAGATTAGTATGTGGTTGACTGATGACTATTGTCATGGCTATAAGATATCAAGTCATCACATAGGTACATGTTAGAGAACTATGTACTGGATCGACCCTCCATGAGAACGCTACATGGATTGTTATATGAGTGTCATAAGCGATTCTCATAGTGATGATGGTGTATGTGATCCTTTGACTTGAGATCATCACAGATCCCAACATAGAGAATTGCATACTTTAATGCTGCTAGATGTCATTCGTAACAGGATGGACTATAAAGGTAGTAATTGGGTATGCCTTGATCTATGTAGAGGGATGTTGAGTGATCAAGATAGAATTTATCCCTCTTATATAACAAGAGTGATGTCTTGGGCCCTTTGATAGAGTGAGACTAAGAAATGCATGGCCGTGCTCGAATAAGTCAATATGAGATATTGATTTTATTTGTTTAATTAGTCTACTCAGGAATCAAGAAACGCTGATTAGACTATACAAGTGTGACACATTCCATGACTTGTGTCTAATCAAGACATCATAGGATAAAGGGATTAAACTACACAGTAACATCTATCACGAGTAAGGTTATGTCGAGTCATTGACATTCTCGTTACATGGGTAGCAATGATGTGTTGCTAGATACCGCTCATTGCCTGTGACAATTTTGTCATTGCCATTGTTTTGAGAACCTATTGGGTCGCACACTTAGAACGGATCAATGAGGAGCTTAATTAATCCTATTCTGAATTGGATTAAGGATATAACTAATCCTATTCTGAATTGGATTAAGGATATAACTAATCCTATTCTAAGTAGGATTAGAGTTCTGTTTGGCAGTAAATTTTAGGGTAAAACTTACTGCCTATAAAAGGGATGTTTTTCTAAAACATAGCCGCACTTTAAAAAAAAAAACAGAAAACAAAAACATTCCTTTTAATCGAGGCTAGCAATTCGGTTATAAGGAATTTAAAAGCTCTTTAAGGCTTCTGATCGTGAGACGTTCAAGAGTCGTGAGATCCGTTCGTGTGGATACCGTAGAGGCAGGAACGAAAAGTTGCTGCTTGTGACTCGACCAACGACAGAAAATTCAGAGAAAACGTCAGGTAAAATCTCGAAACCCTAATCAGGCAACTCTCCGAATCGATCTTGGTGGAGGCCGAATGATTTAAATTCCGCTGCGTGTTGTTTCGGTTTCCTTCACTGGTATCCGAGCCAGATTCGGAGTCCCTGATTTGTTTTGATAAAAGCATGATCTCTGGTTACTTTCAGTTTATGATTACATGCAATCGTTTTAATGAGATTAATACGGATTAGAATGTATATGATATATTCAGAGGCTACAAATCGAATTGTTGAAATTATATATATGATATATATCAATTTCGATTCAACTTATATGTGAGATATAATCTGTGATGCGAATTAATAATGGCGTTTTTGTTTTGCATAAACGTTATGTATAATCTGTGATGCGAATTATTAATGGCGTTTCTGTTCTGCATAAACGTTATGTATAATCTGTGATGCGAATTATTAATGGTGGTTTCTGTTCTGCATAAACGTTATGGAAGAAACAGAATAATGTCGAAAGTGTATAAAGATTGAAACACTTTTAGATAAGAGTTCTAATGCGACTAAAATTATAGTCAGTATGAGATACTGGCTGGAACATCCTGATAAGATTAGGACACTTCCGGATAAGGGGCGTTGGCAATGCCGCCCCTGGGAACCCCGCAGTCAGGGTTATAATTCGTTTCAAATGTGCCTCATTAATAAAACTAAAAATTAAAAATTGCATTACACTTGTTTGTATAACACGGTGGTTGTTGTTTGAGCATGGTGCATAGTTATAGCCCTAGCCCAATATGATTGTATTTTCGTGGTTGTAAATTTTAATAAATACGACCTGCGTGTCGTGCCTTGTTCTTGAAATTCTTGTTGTACATTCTTTTCTCATCTAACTCCCCTCGAATGTAACTCGAGGTTTCTCTTAAACTATGTAATTGGAGCTGACAACCATGCAAAGGATGACCAAAGAGGCACTTGGAGAAGATGCTATTACCCTTAGGTTAACCCTTAGGGTTTCTCATTGGCTTGGGAAATCCATTTAGTTTGGGCTATAACTATGTCACGTTTATTTTATTGCTTAATTGCATGAGATGCATGGTTTATTTTGTACGTTTATGATATGAAAAACATATGATAATTTAAAAAAAAAAAGGTAAAATTGGTGAGATCTTATTCAATAAACTAAGAAAATCCCTCAAATTAAATTAAGTCAATAATAGATGCCTACCAATGAATAGCACTCGTCAAGACTAGAATCGATTTTGTTATGTTTGCCAAAGCAAAATATCATATCTATCTTAGTAAGACGCGATGGGATAATAGTGATATCCAAAGGCTATAAATTGGGTTGACTTAACTAAATTTCATCAATAGGATTGGGAATTTAGAGGCATAAAGTTGGGCTTCCATTCATGAGATGAATTAGAACAAGTGTTGTTCACCCAACTATCCAAGAGTTACATGAGATGTAATTGGTAAGTGTTGCCTACCTAAATAGCCAAATCTTGGGCGATTAGCCAAAGCTAACTCTAGATAAGGTGAAATATGGATCTTGGCCCACTAGAGAAATTATGTGATAATTTTTCCGAATTAATAGTGAGGGTTGTTGATTCGATAAAAATAGTGGGAGCATCATTTAATAAATATTTAATTAAATGAATGCATTCATGATACTTATATTTTGCATATTTTTGTTGTAGATTACCATGGCATCAAACACAAATAACACACTTTCACTGCGATCTGTCCTTGAGAAGGACAAGTTGAATGGGACAAACTTCCTGGATTGGTACAGGAACCTGAGGATAGTCCTCAAGCATGAAAAGAAGTTGTATGTCCTTGAAATTCCCTTACCTGAGGAACCACCCTCTAATGCTCCAAGGGCAGAAAGAGATGCTTATAAGAAGCATCAAGATGATGCATTGGATGTTAGTTGCCTTATGCTTGCCTCTATGAATCCTGAGCTTCAAAAGCAACATGAGGAAATGGATGCGTTCGATATGATCGAGCATCTCAAGCAACTCTATGAAGAGGAAGCTAGGCAAGAAAGGTACAATGTCTCTAAGGCATTGTTTCAGTGTAGGATGGCAGAGGGGACTCCCGTTGGTACTCATGTGCTCAAGATGATTGGGTACACTGAAAACCTTGAAAGATTGGGATTTCCTTTGGGCCAAGAGTTGGCCACTGATGTGATTCTGCAATCGTTGCCAGACAGCTACAGTCAGTTTGTTGTTAATTACAACATGAATGAAATTGACAAGACTCTGCCACAGTTACTAAGCATGTTGAAAACAGCTGAATCCAACATGAAAAAGGCCAAGCCCAAAGATGTCTTAATAGTTAAGAAAGCTAAGGGCAGGGCTAATGCAAAGGGCAAGAAAAAGGGTAATAAAACCAATGGCAAGTTCAAGCCCAATGATACTGCACTGAAGCTTAAAGGTGGGGTTGCCAAAGAAGGGAAATGCTTCCATTGCGGTGAGACCGGACATTGGAAGAGGAATTGCAACAAATACTTGGAAGAGCTAAAGAAGAAGAAAGGAAGTGAGACTTCCACTTCAGGTATTTATGTTATAGAAGTTAATCTATCTACTTCTTCATCATGGGTATTAGATACTGGATGTGGTTCTCACATTTGTGTAAATGTGCAGGAACTCAAAAGGAGTAGATCGTTGACTAAGGGTGAGGTCGACCTACGAGTGGGAAATGGAGCAAGGGTTGCTGCATTAGCTGTAGGAACTTATATTTTGACATTGCCCACAGGGCTTGTTTTAGAATTAGATAATTGTTATTATGTGCCTTCCATCACTAAAAACATTATTTCGATTTCTTGTTTGGACAAGAAGGGTTTTTCATTTATAATAAAGGACAACTGTTGCTCCATTTATATAAATGATATCTTTTATGGTAGTGCACAACTAATTAATGGTCTTTACATTCTAAATCTTGATATGCCCATTTATAACATAAATGCTAAAAGGATTAAATCTAATGATCAAAATCCAACATATCTCTGGCATTGTCGCTTGGGACACAAATGAGAATCGCATTTCCAAACTCCATAAAGATGGACTTTTGGACTCATTTGATTTTGAATCGTATGAGACATGTGAATCTTGTTTGATGGGTAAGATGACTAAAGCCCCTTTCAAAGGACATAGTGAAAGGGCAAGTGATTTATTGGGCTTAGTACATACAGATGTATGTGGACCTTTAAACACACAGGCCAGAGGTGGGTTTATGTACTTTATTACATTTACTGATGATTTCAGTAGATATGGCTATGTGTATCTTATGAGACACAAGTCAGAATCTTTTGAAAAGTTCAAAGAATTCAAGAATGAAGTACAAAACCAACTTGGCAAGAGCATTAAGGCACTTCGATCAGATCGAGGTGGTGAATACTTAAGCCAAGAATTTTATGACTATCTTAAAGAGTGTGGGATTGTCTCACAACTCACTCCTCCAAATACACCACAATGGAATGGTGTATCTGAAAGGAGAAACCGAACTTTATTAGATATGGTTCGATCAATGATGAGTCATACAGATCTTCCAGAATCCTTTTGGGGACATGCATTAGAAACAGCTGCTTTTACACTGAACCGTGTTCCATCTAAATCGGTTCCAAAGACACCATATGAGATATGGACTGGTAAACGTCCCAGTATGTCTTTTATGAAGATTTGGGGTTGTGAGGCTTATGTAAGACGTCAAGTCTCTAACAAACTTGCACCTAAATCTGATAAGTGCTATTTTGTGGGATATCCTAAACAAACTAAAGGATATTATTTTTACAATCCCACTGAGCGCAAAGTGTTTGTAGCTCGAACAGGTGTCTTTCTAGAAAGAGAATTCATTTCTAGAAGAACTAGTGGGAGAAAAGTAGAACTTGAAGAAATTCAAGAGCTACAAGATAGCGCACCCGATGTTGAGATGGAGCCTGAGCAAGCACCACAAGTTGTTGTGGAACCAGAACCACAAGATGTTGTGGAGCAACCGCCTGCTCAAGAGACACAAGCCTTGCGTAGATCAGTTAGAACACATCGTGAGCCACAGAAATATGGATTTCTAATGACTCAGAATGGTGATGTTTTGCTCATGGACCAAGATGAGCCTACTACCTATCAAGAGGCTATAACAGGGCCAGACTCTGAGAAATGGCTTAAAGCCATGAGATCTGAGATGGAATCCATGGATGCCAACCAAGTTTGGACCTTGGTTGACTTACCCGAAAGGGTAAAACCTATAGGGTGTAAATGGGTTTTTAAGAAGAAAACCGACATGGAAGGAAATGTTCATACCTATAAAGGGCGATTGGTTGCTAAAGGTTTTAAACAAATTCATGGTATTGACTATGATGAAACTTTTTCACCAGTCGCGATGATCAAATCCATTAGGATCTTGCTTGCGATAGCTGCATACCATGATTATGAAATCTGGCAAATAGACGTCAAGACTGCTTTTCTTAATGGAAAGCTACTCGAGGATGTGTACATGACACAACCTGAGGGTTTTGTTGATCCAAAAAATGCTAGAAAGGTTTGTAAGCTACAACGTTCTATTTATGGACTAAAGCAAGCTTCTCGAAGTTGGAATCTTCGTTTTGATGATGCAATCAAAGAGTTTGGTTTCATCAAGAATGAAGATGAACCTTGTGTCTACAAGAAGGTCAGTGGGAGCACTATTGTCTTCCTGGTGTTGTATGTAGATGACATACTACTCATTGGGAATGACATCCCTACCCTTCAGTCTGTAAAGACTTGGTTAGGGAATTGCTTTTCAATGAAGGACTTGGGCGAAGCTTCCTATATACTGGGTATAAAGATCTATAGAGATAGATCAAGGAAATTAATTGGCCTAAGTCAAAGTGCATACATAGATAAAGTGCTAAAGAGGTTTAGCATGCAGGATTCCAAGAAAGGATTCTTGCCTATGACACATGGCATTTCTCTCTCAAAAGAACAGTGTCCTACAACACAAGAAGAGAGAGAACGTATGAGTAAAGTTCCATATGCATCTGCTATTGGATCCATTATATATGCCATGTTATGCACACGTCCCGATGTCTCGTATGCCTTGAGCATGACGAGTAGATATCAAGTTGATCCTGGTGAACGTCACTGGATCACTGTCAAGAATATTCTTAAGTACTTGAGAAAGACTAAGGATACATTCTTGATATATGGAGGTGAGGAAGAGCTCATTGTAACAGGTTACACTGATGCTAGCTTCCAAACTGATAAAGATGACTATAGATCGCAGTCTGGTTATGTGTTTTACCTTAATGGTGGTGCTGTGAGCTGGAAGAGTTCAAAGCAGGCGACAGTGGCCGATTCTACAACAGAGGCTGAGTATATAGCTGCCTCTGAAGCTGCTAAGGAGGCTGTTTGGATCAGGAAATTCATTACTGAGCTTGAAGTTGTTCCTAGCATTGTAGATCCGATTGAGCTCTATTGTGACAACAATGGAGCCATCGCACAAGCTAAGGAACCTAGATCTCACCAACGATCCAAACATATACTACGGCGCTTCCATCTCATTCGAGATATCATCGAGAGAGGAGATGTGAGGATATGCAAAGTACCAACTGACGATAACATCGCCGACCCACTGACGAAGCCTTTGACGCAGCAGAGACATGATCGTCACACTAGGTCACTAGGTATTAGATACATGAGTGAATGGTCTTAGTGCAAGTGGGAGATTGTTGGATTATGCCCTTAGAACCATTCATTAGATGATTGACTTTGGCATTTTTTATGTATCATGACATTTTATTTATCATAGTTCATTATTATATTTGTCTTATAACTGCGTAATATAATCTTATATGATAATGTCCTTAGAATAGTAATAACACACTATTCTTAAAATATCCCTAGTCAAGTATTATTGTGAATAAGGATAACAATGATACGATAAGACTAGTATGTGGTTGACTGATGACTATTGTCATGGCTATAAGATATCAAGTCATCACATAGGTACATGTTAGAGAACTATGTACTGGATCGACCCTCCATGAGAACGCTACATGGATTGTTATATGAGTGTCATAAGCGATTCTCATAGTGATGATGGTGTATGTGATCCTTTGACTTGAGATCATCACAGATCCCAACATAGAGAATTGCATACTTTAATGCTGCTAGATGTCATTCGTAATAGGATGGACTATAAAGGTAGTAATTGGGTATGCCTTGATCTATGTAGAGGGATGTTGAGTGATCAAGATAGAATTTATCCCTCTTATATAACAAGAGTGATGTCTTGGGCCCTTTGATAGAGTGAGACTAAGAAATGCATGGCCGTGCTCGAATAAGTCAATATGAGATATTGATTTTATTTGTTTAATTAGTCTACTCAGGAATCAAGAAACGCTGATTAGACTATACAAGTGTGACACATTCCATGACTTGTGTCTAATCAAGACATCATAGGATAAAGGGATTAAACTACACGGTAACATCTATCACGAGTAAGGTTATGTCGAGTCATTGACATTCTCATTACATGGGTAGCAATGATGTGTTGCTAGATACCGCTCATTGCCTGTGACAATTTTGTCATTGCCATTGTTTTGAGAACCTATTGGGTCGCACACTTAGAACGGATCAATGAGGAGCTTAATTAATCCTATTCTGAATTTGATTAAGGATATAACTAATCCTATTCTGAATTGGATTAGGGATATAACTAATCCTATTCTAAGTAGGATTAGAGTTCTGTTTGGCAGTAAATTTTAGGGTAAAACTTACTGCCTATAAAAGGGATGTTTTTCTAAAACATAGCCGCACTTTAAAAAAAAAACAGAAAACAAAAACATTCCTTTTAATCGAGGCTAGCAATTCGGTTATAAGGAATTTAAAAGCTCTTTAAGGCTTCTGATCGTGAGACGTTCAAGAGTCGTGAGATCCGTTCGTGTGGATACCGTAGAGGCAGGAACGAAAAGTTGCTACTTGTGACTCGACCAACGACAGAAAATTCAGAGAAAACGTCAGGTAAAATCTCGAAACCCTAATCAGGCAACTCTCCGAATCGATCTTGGTGGAGGCCGAATGATTTAAATTCCGCTGCGTGTTGTTTCGGTTTCCTTCACTTATGCATATACTCAAATTTTATATCACTCCATACAGTATATCGTTCCTTAAAACATAATTCATAATATTTCGATTCTATAATTATTTGTTTAATACTTCAAAGATAATAAGGATGTATAGAACCAGAATTAACAGTACTGTTATGGATTTCATCCTCTATACTGATCTCCTTGTCAGTCATCTCCAGTAATCATATTACTTTTCATTGTATCCAACGATCCTGTAATCAACATCTCATTAATACACTTTTAAGTTAGACCCATAAAATCAATACTAAGTCGCTCATCCTGCGACTTCCCTATAACCATCCAGGTCACGTCAGCACTCTTAAGTGTAATAACATTTATAATCGGGATTTTTATACTCATTTTACGTTCCCAGCTTCATTACCATCAATAACATCACTTTTATCAATGGAATTCAAAATTGACTTGGTTTATCACTATTCAAAACATAGTCCCACATAGGGGCATTTTCGTCATTTCACATTTATTTCTTTCTCCTCAGTATACATTGAAATCAATGATCTCATTATCCATGTGCTGATATTATCCTTTCTCATGCTTATATCAGCAACTTAGATCTTATTCGATTTCGACAGAGATGTTCATTAAAATCTATAATTGGATTATTTTGCTTGTAATTCAGATTTATATAATCAATTTCTCTATCAAATCACTCAATTCCAACCTCTGTTGGTCTATTCTGACTCCTGATAAAATTTTGAGCGTAGGGGTATTTTGGTCATTTTTGGCCAAAAATTTTCTCTATCCTCAAAATACCTTCAATCGGTGATCTTAAGGTCTATTTAATGATGATATCTCATTCCCTCCTTTATATCATCATTTTCAGGTCTTAGTTCGATCCGGACAGAAAAGTACTGGTGGGGCCCTCACCGAGTCCATTTCTGTTCCTTATTTCTGTTCCTTACCGAACCGACCATCATTTAGATCATAAGATCACCATTTCAGGTAACATTCCTGAAACGTTTTCCTTTTTTGACATCCTTAGTTCATAATTCTCACCCCCTTCTAAACACTTAACTCAATTCACAATCATTTATTTTCTCTATGTATTTAGACTACACAGTACTACAGGGGATGCTAACCTTTTTCGACACATTTTTTTTTCAAAAAATACCGGCAGACATCAAGCCAACCGTGCTCTGATACCATTAAATCTGTCACAGCACTTGATCCTATTTTTCATCTTTTTCTATACATATTATTTGGTTGGGCTGTTTGCGATACTTTACTTTTCTTTTACATATAAACAATTTCATATTAAATTATAATATGAATTATATCCCCTATTTTAAATTCATAAAGAACTAGTACTGTAGATAAGTCTAAATACAGAAAATAAATGATCATACCTTATTAAATAAATTAAGTTGTCGCATCATCCCCAAATGTGCAGCCGAAATCCTTTAGATGTCAGACTTTGTTCTCGAAAACCTGAAATGTTAATATTAAAGGGTGAGCAAACCACGGCTCAGTAAATGAATTATATGCATACTTGATATTTAGCTTCCTATATGTTGAAAAACTTTTTCATTTTTCCTATAGGGCTTTAGGCTCGCTTGTAAAAAGGATATTACAGTCGGCTAGGGATCCGGACGGAGTAAGGTCAGTATTTTGAAATACATATCTTGTCTCGGAACCTAGAAGCAACTGTAGAGAGTAATGTTTCTATTCGTTTGGAATTTAAATCCTTTTTCCTTTTTATTCTATATCGTTCTCGTATTCTTTTCAAAATAATGCTTTTATGAAATAAAGCATTTAAATAAAATAACTAATATTCATATATTCTTTGAGAAGAATATTAGTTAAATCATCATCATTTTCATTCAAAACTCATTTCATATTTTACTGTACAACCATAATTAGTATAGTACTTTAAATAGCAAAATCAGCTATTAAATCCTTTTCGTATGACATATATCATTTAAATCTAATATTCAATTTAAAAACTAAAATAAGAATATTAGATTTATTTTCCTCCTCTTTCCTTTTTGGAAAAAATATCACATATTCATGTCACATATAGTCTAATATTCAATTAAAAATCATAGTAAGAATATTAGACTTATAAACTTTTTTTTAAAACATATTACATGTTCATATGAAAATCATATCACATGTCATATGAAAATCATATCATAGTACTAAAATCAGTACCGAAATAAGCATTCTGTAAAATGCAGTAAATCACTTTCATTTGATTTATCACATATAATGTAAAACATTTTCATTTCACGTATCACATATCATATAAAACATTTTCATGTATGGAGACTTAGGCACACACGCCCAGCCCGTCCACTGGGTCGTTACTTGTATCATGCTATAGACCCTGAAGGGTATGAATAATCATGTCAGATCTATGGCCATAGTCTATAATTGTCCTCGGCGGATAACTGATCAGGTGTTGGCCGGGACTACATATCACATATCACATATTACATATCACATATCACATATCACATATCAGTATGATAGGATGCCAACTAGTCTCAAAACAGTATTTTTCATCATCAGAAAACCTTTATGGAATTTATAAAAATATATAATTTCATCATTTAAAACCATAAAGGTTATAAAACCATTTAGTGAATATTTAAGAAATATATATAAAAATATTCACTTTATTTCCTTTCATTTTTCATCTCGTATTACGTGTAACTTATATATCAAGAGAATTTTCGGTGATTTCATTATCACCATTCTCGAATAGATTTTTCAGTGATTTCATTATCACCATTCTTGAAAACATGAATATTTTAAAATTACTCTCATTTTATTCATGTTTTTATGGAAAATACCCATTTTCTCGATTTTCGTGGTTGAAAATCATTTCTCGTGAAATAAAATCATTTATTATGATTTTATGAAATTTTCTAGAAATATTCGATAATTTTCGATAATTTTTCGACAGTATAACGGCTGCCGAATGGCTAGCATCCTGCACGAAAAATACAGTTTATAATTTCAACCGGTACTTCACCCCAATTTTCCAACCAATCATTCATCTCAATATTTTCATAAATATTTTCATAAAATATTTCATAATTAGAATCATGTAGACTGAATATCTCTACAGTGCTACACATGCATCCCTTACCTGTATGTCGAGATCACGTTATGTCGTACACCACATGAACATCGAACTTCCGATTGCAATATAATTCCACGAAATTCATTAGCTTAATTACCCTTAAATTTCAAGCTATGATTAATAAAAATTTATAGATGTAAATAAAGCTTCGTAATTAAAATGACTACTATCAATGCCATTCTTTCTTTCTTCCCGATTTGGCCGAATGGTCTTCATCTATTTAAATTTTTATTGCTTCAATTCTTAAATCAATGTATCAATTAATTATGCTGCCATATTTCCTGTATTTTTCCACCATTTAAGAATTAATTACAACATTCCTTTATTGTTTCCACAATCGGCAGCCATATATATGTACATTGATTACATGTATATTTTAACTATATTTTTAGGGTCATATTTTCTTCATTTTCAGCCTTTCCTTTTGGACTTTATTTACTAGACTATTTGACCCAATTTTGAGTCCATGTTTCTCTTTGATTCACGGCAGCACATGTCTAATTTCTTTCTTATTTCCTCAACATTTCAGCCCCTTTTATTGACTTTTACTATTGACTATTTATCACCAATTTCAGCTCTCATTCTTCCCTCTTTTTACGTCACCACTAGCATTTTCTTTCTTCTCATTTCACGCCACTGTCCATTATTGTTAACCATTTGCTTCCTAGTTATTTTCTTATGTATTTAGTCTTTCTTTCCATGCCAAAGTCCGCCCCTCTTATGGACTTTCATGCTATCTCTGTTAAATCAATTAATAATAATTAATCAGTCTACACTTTACATTCAGTTTTCAGCTTGTATTTCCTATTTTGTTCAGTTCCTTTTTGTTCTATTTTCACACTATTACAACCCTACGTTGAAGCTTCCTTGAACCCTCATGGCTGACCATTCATTTAATTCATTCCATACTAGTTTATTTCTATTTCTGTTTCGGTTCCAGCCAATTTTGTTTTACTCTTGTCTGTTCGTTTCAATCAGTCTTCCTGTGCTGTTCGGTTCAATTTTTAAACCCCATTTTGTTCTTCTAACTTCCATGGCTGCTCAACAACAAGGTTATCTCTTATATACATAATTTCTTTTCTATATTTCTCTTAGCTTCAACCACGCCACAACATCTACACAGCGAAAATTCTGGTTTCACTTATTCCTGCCATACACGCATGTAACAACAATTTTATTTTATTTTTTTTTTTCCAGTAACATCATCAACAATCAAGGGTTTCAGCCTTAATAATTTCCTATACACTCTCCTTCTAAACTTTATCCTTACCTATCATTTACTTAGCTAACAACATCATAATCCAACGATTAACATGCATAAAACATAAGCTGAAGATTTTCTTACCTGTGCAAGAAACGTTACCGCCTGAAATAGAACAAGTCTGCTTGCTGTTTTCTTGCACGAAAGGCTGAGGTGTTGAGGTGTTTATAAATCTTTTTAAGTAGGAAACAACTTTTATAAAGAAGGCTTAACCGATTAAATGAAAGGAAGAGGGGTCTTTAGCATGGAAAAATCGGAGAAGCTCTTGGAGGATTAGAGAAAACGGGAGAATGAAAATGAAACAGAATGCAGCTTCATAAGGCAGTGTAACCAGCTGGAAACAAATAATAAAAGTGGGGTTTTGTTGTTATAATTTAATTGGCCATCATTTAATTTGAATTAATAAAATTCTAACATAATTTATTTAAAGTCTAAAATATCCTCTAAAGTCTTTATATTTACTCATGTTGCCACTACACTTTCTTTTTTCTGTTCCAGCCCACTTTCCTTTTAAAATTTCATTTATTTAATTTACTTCTTAAGCCAAATTATGGCTTATTTGGTCCACTTTGACCACTCCTTGAGAAAAGTCAAATTTACTCTTGTATTGGTTAAATTTTCTATTGTACTGACTTATTTCGATATTTAGAAAATGTCATAAATTAATTTTATTTATTAAGGAATTTATTATTTCGTACATGTACAGTATAGAATAACGTGTTCTCACATTTATGAAATTATTTATGAAAATATTGCGATGAATGATTGGTTGGAAAATTGTGGTGAAGTACCGGTTGAAATTATAAACTGTATTTTCCGTGTAGAAGGCTAGCCAATCGACAGTCGTTATACTGCCGAAAAATTATCGAAAATTTCTAGAAAATTTCATAAAATCATAATAAATGATTTTATTTCATGAGAAATGATTTTCAACCACAAAAATTGAGAAAATGAATATTTTCCGTAAAAACATGAATAAAATGAAAGTGATTTTAAAATATTCATGTTTTCGAGAATGGTGATAATGAAATCACCAAAAATTCTCCTGATATGTAAATTACACGTAATACGAGATGAAAAATAAAAAGAAATAAAGTGAATATTTTTATATATATTTCTTAAATATTCACTAAATGGTTTTATAACCTTTATGATTTTAAATTATGAAATTATATATATTTTTATAAATTCCATAAAGATTTATTGATGATGAAAAATATGGTTTTGAGACTAGATGACATCCTCTCATGCTGATATGTGATATGTAACATGTAATATGTAATATGTGATATGTAATCTCGGCCGACACCTGATCAGTGATCCGTTGAGGACAATTATAGACTATGGCCATAGATCTGACATGATTATTTATACCCTTCGGGGTCTATAGCATGATATCAGTAACGACCCAGTGGACGGGCTGGGCGTGCGTGCCTAAGTCTCCATATATGAGAAATGTTTTATATGATATGTTATATGTTAAATGTAAATGTTTTACATGATATGTGATGCGTGAAATGAAAATGTTTTATATGATATGTAATACGTGAAATGAAAATGATTTACAGCATTTTACATAATGCTTATTTCAGTACTGATTTTAGTACTACGAGATGATCTTTTTATGACATGTGATATGAACATATAATATGTTTTCAAAAGGAAAAAGAGTTTATAAGTCTAATATTCTTATTATGATTTTAAATTGAATATTAGACTATATGTGACATGAATATGTAATATGTTTTCAAGAAGGAAAAGGAGGAAAGTAAATCTAATATTCTTATTTTAAATTTTAAATTGAATATCAGATTTAAATGATATATATGTTATACGAGGATTTAATAGCTTATTTTGCTATTTTAAAGTACTGTACTAATTATGATTGTACAGTAAAACATGAAATGAGTTTTAAAGGAAAATGATGATGATTTAGCTAATATTCTTTTCAAAGAAAATATGAATATTAGTTATTTTATTTAAATGCTTTATTTCATAAAAGCATTATTTTGAAAAGAATATGAAAAGGTTATGGAATAAAAAGGAAAAAGGATTTAAATTTCAAAACAAAAATGAAATTTACTCTCTATAGTTGCTTCTAGGTTCCGGGACAAGAAAGGTATTTCAAAATACCTACCTTACTCCATCCGGATCCCTAGCCGACTGTAGTATCCTTCCTACGTGCGACCCTAGAGCCCCATAGGAAAAATGAAAAAGATTTTCAGCATATAGGAAGCTGAATATCAAGTATGCATATAATTCCCTTACTGAGCCGTGGTTTGCTCACCCCTTAATATTAACATTTCAGGTTTTCGAGGACTAAGAGTCTGACATCTAAAGGACTTCGGCTGTGCATTTGGGGACGATGCAACAGCTTGATTTATTTAATAAGGTATGATCATTTATTTTCTATATTTAGACTTATCTATAGTACTACTTCCTTATGAATTAAAATAGGGGATGTAATTCATATTATAATTTAATATGTAATTGTTTATATGTAAAAGAAAAGTAAAGTATCGCAGACAGCCCAACCAAATAAGATGTATAGAATCAGGTGAAAAATAGGGTCACGGGCTGTGACATTCCTCCATCGTTTTAAGCATCAAAGGAAAAAGAGAGGAAGGCTGAAATTAAAACAGAAAGTAAAATTCTGTTTTGGAGATCACTAACCGGTCAAGGTAAGATGTCAAAATTTTATGGTTTCTTTGATAATACATGATGAATTTATATGTGTATTAGCATAAGAATTAGAACTTTAGACTTGTTGTTAGTTAAAGTCTTGTTTGATTATGAAAGTATAATAGATTTGGATCTTGAGGTAGATGAAGAACAAGAAGAGAATTGAGCTGAAAATTGTAGTTTGATGATGTAAAGCAATTAAAGGAAATTAAATAAGTTGATTAGAAGCTTGAAAAACATGAAAGGAAGAAGAATAAAAAATCATGCTAATGACAAGGGAGTTCGGTTGGACATAGAAGAGTGGAAAATTTATAGCTATAAGCAGCAAATGATAAATGAAATGGTTCACGTAGACAAGAGACAAATAATTGAAAACAAGAAAATTGAAGATGGAAAAGTCAATAAAAGAGGCCATTAGAGAATTCGGCCATGACTTGATTTTCTTATGAATTAGTGCTGAAAATTAGGTATTTTAGTAGAAGGAAATTATAGAAATTAAAAGAGATGGGTTGGTGAAATTAAAACCGAAAAAGGAGTTTAAATGAAAAAGTTGAGTTTTAACACCAGTATAACTTATACTGGTTGTACTTATTTTATGATATTAGAGGCTGCATTATATGAATATTAGTAGCTTAAAAATAAGAAGAAAGATATTAATAATTTTCGACAAAATTATTTTGCAGCCTGAGTCGACAGAATACGGTAAAAATAACCGGAAAGATCGACTTCATAAGATTGGTAAGGGGGAGTGTGTGAGTTGTAGTGATATAATGAATTGTATGTTTTCTTGAGCTAAATTTTATGAGAATATTGGATGCATGATTTGGTTTGAAAACATGCGAAATCTGTGGTTGAAAAGCTGGTTTATATACTGTGACTGTATGCAAGAGGTTAGGAATCCGCAGCTGTTATGCTGTCGAAAATTTTTCGAAAATATTCTAAAATATTCCAAAATATTTTAGAAGCATGAAATGATTTAAATGGGAAATTTTAAATATAATTTCCACCAATTTTTCATAAATTGGAAATTATGAGAAAGTTATGAAAAATTAAATATTCATGTTTTATATTTTATTAAAGTGAGAAATTGATTTATTTTATATGATATTAAATATTCAAATTGAATATTTATTTATTTTCTCACTTGATACATGAATATTTACTGATGGAATTACTGTATGTGAAAATGGGAAATAAAATACCTTTTTGGAAAATAATTCTTTAAATAAATGATTTAATTCATTTGATTTTCTTAAAGGTATTTTTATGAGAAAATGAATGATTTTATACCTTTATGGAATTAAGTGATGATTTTATTTATTTTATAAATTCCATAAAGGTGATGTTATATGAAAATGTGAGAGCCTTATGGATAAACATGAAATATTTCAAATTATTTTGAATAAGATCCATAAAGGTTGTGGTACGTTTTTATACTGTTTTGAGACTTAGGCCCCGAGTTTCATGCTTACTACTGTTACTGTTACTGTCACGTGACTGATTTACCTGCCAGTCATCAGCGTCCCCAATGTCACCTGACAAGTGTACACCGAAGACACCCTATAGATCATGGCCATAGATCTCACTACATACTGTGTCCCTTCGGGGATGATTACTGTGTCCCTTAGTGGACGATGATAGCATGATTTAATTGTAGGGTGATGCCTAACCTCAACTTACTGATTACTGTTTACTGAGGGGATTTACTGAATCCTGTTTACCGTACTGCATTGTGAATTATTGTTTACTAAATTGAACCGTACCGAAATACTGTTTTACTGAACTGGTAGCTACTGATTACTGTTTACTAAATTAAAAGCTACTGATTACTGTTTACTGAACTGGTAGCTACTGATTACTGTCTACTGAACTGAAGGCTACTGTTTACTGAACTGAAACTTACTGATTACTGTTTACTAAACTGAAAGCTACTGATTACTGTTTACTAAAACGAAATCTACTGATTTCTGTTTACTGAACTAAATTGTACAAAACGCTGTTTACTGAACTAAAAGGAAATTACTGTTAGCGAGAAAGAATACTTTGAAAATTATTTCTTAAACAAAAATAATTACTGAACTATTATCCAGTGATTTGGATATTTATAAACTACTGTACTGAAAGGACTTTTTACTGTAACTACTGTTTTGTCACTATACTGTCACGTGTTTTGAAAGCGGTGTACTGAAGTGAAATAATAAAATGGTTTATACCATTTTTATAATTACGAGAAAAGAGAAGGAATTGTTTTGAAATAAAACAATTTATTTATTACTTTCTATAGTTGCTCTGGGTTTCCGAGACAAGACAGGTATTTCAAAATACCTTCCATGCTCCATCTGGATTTCCCGGCCAACTATAGTATCCTTCCTTTATTGAGCTTAGTACACCGTTAGTAAACAAAGATTTTTCTGCATATAGTTTTCATTATATCAAGCAGCATACGACTCATTTACTGAGCATGTGGTTCGCTCACCCCTTACTTTCAAATCTTCCAGATTATTCACGAGGATTGTTGATGGCTTCCTTAGTTAAATATAGCTGTGAGTAGCCCACTGGGACAAGGAGCATTAAAATTTAAAGGTACAGTCACTTCTCTTATATATATTTAGACACTTGTATACAGTACTACATTATTGTAAAATAGAGACAGGGAATGTAATATATAAAAAAAAATTTCATATTCTGAATTTACTAAATAAATAAATGTTTGCCATTTATTACTATTACTTATCACGTGTTAAAGGTATCACAGGCAGCCTAATCGGTAAAAATGTGTAAAATATGAGTAAATATTGTGTAATAATGTACACTTGGATTGTTAAAATATTCCACCTAACAATATAGGTGCTACATTTAGAGAATTGTCATCCTTTATATTCAATATATAAAAATAGGCATGGAACACTAATTCATTCACTTGCATAAGTACATCTTCTACGATTCCCTCAGAATAAGCATTAGATCGATCAACCAATTGAATTATTACTCCAGTCTCTTTTAAACGTTCAAGATTTAAAGAAACATATATTAAGTGTGGCATAACATTAATAGAAGCTGTCACACCTCTAAAACGTGGAAGTTTTGGGCTAACTTTTTCATTTTTATAAATTTATTCTTAATTTCTTACTTAGGTTGCATTCTTGCCAGTGTAGGTTACTTACATTTTTATTTTATTTTTTTTAAAATTTCGACAGCATAACAGCTATAACTATCCTAATCTCCTGCATGAAAACGCGGTTTATATTTCCAGCCATTGCATCATCACAATTTTCCAACCACAGAGTCAACGCAATATTTTCATAAAATATTTCATTATATCATATTGACTTATTCCTCAGAATAACATTCACATTCACACGATATCGACTACATCCCAAAAGTATTATTTATATACAAATATCTATGCTATACAGGATGTCTGGTATCAAATAAGAGTATACCTTACGTGTATACAAAAAGTAACCTGAGGAGAGACGTATCCCTCAGCCTATGTCATATGCGTAACAGGCAAAGAGATGATCACTGCAAATAATCTAAAAGGATAGAGGGGGTGAGCTCTTGGAAAGCCCCGTAAGAAATGCATTTAAAATAGTCATAGCATCGATATATGTAGAAAACAAATGCCATAATAAGATGTTTCATACTTTAAAACATTGTATGAATTCTTTAATACATATATCTAAAATTCATACTTGTTCATACATGCATCATACTTTAGAAACTTAACATCATAATTTATAAAACTTATCATACAGTTCTTGGAGACTAGGCAAAATCATATAGCCAGTATGCGGGTCATGACACTTATTTCATCCTTTGAAGAGGGAACAGAATACCTATGGCCATGGTATGGGCTGTAGACCTGATCAGGGTCGTACAACGAACATGCACCACGAAGGACCAGCATACCCACAATGGATGAAAACATGCACAATGTGGGCGAGAACATGCACGACGTGGGCTAAACATATGCCACAAGGGATGAAAACATACACAATGTGGCAAGCATGACAAGCAATAACATAAACTATAGGAAGGCCTCAGTCTCAAATCTTACTTACTTTTGTAACTTCTTAATCATACATTTAGTACAAAATAATAAGGACCGGGCGTGCCAGGTTCTAAGTTAGCCTGGGGTTTGCCACTCCGATACCCTTTTTGGAAAACATATTTGTTTACTGTCATACCTAAAACATTATGGAAAATATGAATAGAAGTTAAAGGGTTCGTTTAGTCAATTATCAAAAGACTATGGAAATTAATTTCGGAACAAAATTCATGCTTCAAACGTTTCTTTATAAATTGAGATGAAAGTAAGGGACACCATCACAATTTTAAATTACATCCCTTATCTCAATACATTGTAGAGCAATGCCTTAAGTTGCACCAATATGCTTCCTATCTCACCGAATTATAAACTGCCAAGTCACAATTTAATATAATTAATTTTCGGTATAAAATTCCTTCACTTGTCTAATTCTTAGTTAAATTCCCATTACTTAAATATTAGCATTTCTTAAAATTTCTCATGAATATTTCATTCTTTTTCCATTTTCTTTTTTTTTTTTTGCATTTTTCCTCTTCTCAACACTAAAGTCACCATTTCTTTTTGATGACCAACACCATTCGGTACACACATGTATATATAAGCCTACTTGGCTTATTTACCTTGTTTTTCCATGTTATATTCTATATATTCTCTTGTACAATTTCCAGCCACCTTAGTTGACTGCTTTTCTCCCATTTTCCATCTCATTCACGTTATTCTCATTGTCTTTTCTTTTGGCCGAATGGCCTTGGTTATATGTAGGTACTTTCCTCCATTTAAAATATATATATATTTTTTATAACCTATACTCATACCATTTGGTCAACTTAAACCTAACCTTTTCTTCATATTTCTTTCCTTTTATTGCCGGTACATAATATCCAGCCAAGGTTTGTCTTCCTTCTTTACTTTCAGTCTACTAAGTTTCTACTTTGGATCTATATTATAGCTATCATATAATACATCTTAGATTGTTAAAAATCTAGCATTCACACATGTGTAGTCAACCCAAACTCAACCTTTATCCTTCTCTTTTATTTTTTTCATATCCGGTTGTACAAGCCTAATTTTATTTTCTTTCTTTCAGCCCTTTTTGTTGACTAAGATCACCTCTTTTCTTTTCTTTTATTTTCCCCCTTAGCTCACGTAACCTCATTCAAAGTTAACCTCCCTCAAAACTTCTTCAACCAGAATTTATTTATTTTCTGCTTCATTGCTGTCCAAACCGACAGCTTCTTTCTTTTTCTTCATGGTTCACGTGGCCCTCATCTCTACTAACTTATCTTTTCTTAACCGATTCAACCATAGTATGTAACTTATAGATTTACTTCTTTTAATGTTTTTCTTGACTGTTTCGGTTTTCATATGCAGTCTACCTCTCACGTAAATCATCTCATCAACATCATCTTACTTTCATTCTAAACCCTCACAACTGAACTGGAGTTTACTCATACTTAATTTTTATTTCCATATCAAAGATATAAGCAGCTTGTACATAATCAATACAACCTAAATTAAAGAATAACAAGCTAAAAAAAAACTGATTTTAAATGTTACCTGAATAGAACATAATTTTGGCCTCGTGATTCAGCTTCTGTGTAAGGTTTTTAAACTGACTTCTTTGAGGGTTTTGGAAGCTTAATATCCAGAGTTTATTTTTCCTTCAAAAGCTTGTTTTATTTACTGATGGTTAGGAGTGACTCTACTATGCATAGAAGGCTACAGGTTTGTAAGAAAACAGAACAAACTTCCGGTGATGGTGGCTGGAGATGAGTTCACGATGGAAAAAAAATAAGGCATTAAAAGATATATTGGTTGGACTTTTGCCGGCTTCATTAATTACATATTTCTTTTCTTTTGTTTTTCCTTTCTTGTCTGTTTTAATTGCTCTTCAGTGTAGCAAAGAAATGAACAAAGAAGTGAAGTCAGTGACTCAGTTTCATGTTTCCTACTGACCTAGGAAAAACGTGTGGAAGAGACTTTCTTTTTTTTTTCTTTATTATTTATTTTGTCTTTTCTTTTCTCTTATTTTTCTACTACTCATTTATCCAAACCGAGACTCCACCTAGATAACCAACCGATTTTTTTTCTATCTTTTCTTTGTTGTCTGTTGACCAAGCCATGAGCCTTCTTTCTTTTCTGTTTTCTACGTTGGCTTCCATTTGGTCCTTGGATTATGGTCATATCTATTATGTCTTAGGTTGCCAAAAAGTCTAGTATTCCTATGTATAAAGTCAAGGAAAATTAACCTTTACTTCTCTCATTTGTTTCTTATTTCAGTTGTCTTCACCAGCCACAATTTCCTTTTTCCCACATACAGCTTCATTTTCAACATGTTTCAGCTCCTATGTTATTTCTATTATCTTGCTTTATATATTATAATTTAAGCTGCTACTTTATGCTATTTTCATACCACAAAGTCAGTAATAAAGTCAGCTTAATTGTACATCTATAGTATAAATTAACGAGTTCTCACATAAGCTCCTAAATCTATCATGGCTTTTTCAACCCTAGTATTGCTTATTTTACAAAGGAAAGTAAACATTCCAAGATTTTTGCACTTAAGAGGAATTTTTTGGTGGATAACCGTGGAAACACTCTCTCACACTTACCTTTTCATTACCTTGTAGTTTCCTATTGGTAATGCACAATTCTTTCAAAAACTTTGCATAATGTGGCAATTGCTTAATAGCATCTAGTATAGGAAAATTAACTTCCACTTTTCTAAAAGTCTCAAAAAATTCTTTGTCTTGTTCTTCCTTTTTTGCTCTTGCAAACCTGCTAGGAAAATGTGGAGGTAAGAACCAGTATTCAATGGAATTCGTTTTTCACTTACCTTGGATGAGGGTGTTTCCTTTTTGGTTTCCACACTTTGTTGTTCTTGATTGGTTTCGATTACTGCCATTGGAGGTTCCTTAGTGGGTGTTTCCACTTCCTTCCCACTTCTCAAGACTATTGCACTAACATCCTCCCTTAAGGTCACCATGATTTGAGAGGGTAACTTTTCTAAATTTTAAGCCTCTATTATACTCACAAAGGTAGCTAATTGACTCACTTGATTCTCCAAATTATTGATGCTCATTTGGTTTTCTGTTGAAATTGTAAGCAATTACAAGCAAGATTTGTAACAATTTCTTCAAGAGCTATACCTGAATTTTGATTCGGAGCTTAAGGCCTTTCTTGAAGTTGAGTCTTGGCCTATTGAAAGTTGCCTGGCTAATTATGAAGTGGTAAATAAAGTGCTTGTCAATTTCCATATCGCATGTTAGGATGATCCCTCCATCCTTAGTTGTAAGTGCTGGAGTAAGGATCATACTTGTGTTATGGCTATCCAAGAAATTCCCTTGTTGCATTAGCCTGCTCCATTGTGTCCTTTTGGAGTGTTAGACACATGTCATTGGAGTGTCCTATGTTACAGCAAGTACCATAAGCCTTAGCTTGTTGCATGTTACTACAGCCATGTGCCTCATAATAAGGGTTAAGTCATTAAGTTATTTTCCAATAGCAGTTGTACCTACCTCATATACTTGCTTTGTTGGTGGATCATGCCTAGTGCAAAACTGTTGGCAGTTTGCAGCCATGTTTGCTATCAAGTTCTTAGCTTCTTGAGGAGTCATATCCACCAATGCTCCTTCGCTTGCTGCATCTATCATGCTCCTTTTTGTAGGCATTAGTCTGTCATAAAAGTATTGTATTAAAAGTTGCTCATGAATTTGATGGTGTGGGCGACTGGCACAAAGCTTTTTAAATCATTCCTAATACTCATATAGAAACTCTCCATTATAGTGTTTAATTCCACAAATTTCTTTATGAATATTAGTAGCCCTTGAAGTGGGAAAATATCTCTTTAAAAAGAGCCTCTTCATCTCCTCCCATGTGATAATGGTCTCTAAAGGTAAGTAGTAAAGCCAATCCTTGGTTGAGTCAATCAATGAAAATAGAAGGGCTCTAGGCTTAATTTGCTCTTCAGTAACCCATGCAGGTTTCATATTTGAGTAAACCACATGGAATTCCCTTAGATGTTGTTTGGATCTTCACTTGTAAGACCATGAAAAGATGGTAAGAAATGTATCAAACTAGATTTTAATTCAAATGCAACATCTAAATTAAGAAAAGTAATGCAAAGTGGTTATTGGTTAATGGTTGGAGTTGCCAACTCTTTGAGAGTCCTTGTGTTTGCATTTTCAGTCATTGCTTCTTCCTTTGAATCACTTGAAAATTCAAGCGTTGAGGTGAAAGTGATCTTCGTTGAATGTGGATTGAAAGAGGGGGTAGGGGTGGTGGCAGCGGCGACACTGTTTCTCTGTTTGGTTGCTCGAAGTTCCTTATCTTTTAGAGTATTTGGCTAAGATCTTCATTTGACATGCAAACTTGAAAAAGAAAAACAAAAAGAAACAAATTAGAACCATAATTAGAATAAATAACTCAATTAAATTGTCAATCCTTGGCAATGCTGCAGAAAATTTGATGCGAGCCAAATGCACCAATTTAAAATTACTCTATTCACCATTTGTAGATAAAGCATGTAGAGGTCGATCCCATATAGATTGTAGTTAATTAAATTATATATAAAATGAGGTCCAATAAAAATAAAAGGGGAGTTTATTTTAAGTAACTAAACTTTCAAACAAAAATAATTATAAAGAAGTTGTTTTTTTTATTAAACATGCTTTGATTACAAGGTATCTCGCCACTCTTGGCTTTTAATTTTGATCATTGATTACGAGTTAATACTATCAATTAAGCATTCAATCTTAGTATAACAACATGCTCTATTATACCATCTTTTCTTATTGAGCCCTTAATTGTAAAAAGCTCTTCAATTAATTCCTAATTCCTAAACTACCTAGAACAAGCTCTCTAGATATATTTAGTAGCAACATTAGTATTTAGAAAGATATGGATTGATATTAAGCAATAAACACACAAGCTCTCTTTATTTAACTTAAATTTTAATTCTCCTAAATCTCTAGCGATTAAAAATATCAAGCAATTACGGAATTACGTTTTAATCTAGCAGTAGATTATTAAATTTAACTAAATAGTATGCATCCTATCAATTTAAATCAATAATCATGTTAATATGCTCAAAGAATTTCAGATACTTAATCAATAATTATTTATTAAGCTCATACATATTTCACAACATGCATCCAAGAGTATTCAGACTACCTAATAATCGAACAAGAACTTAAGCAAGACATTATAAAGAAAACGGCAAGCATACTTATAATATAAAGAAAACGTAATTTTATAAAATAGAGGAGAAAAAGTTAAACATAATATTAAAACATTCATATCCTATTTGTGTAATGTGGCGGCCTTTAAATAAGCTAATTACAATCCTAGTTTAATAAGAAGTTATTCTCTAACAAACCTTTAATTATAAGACTCGATTTCTAAGTAACCTTTTTGCTTTAGAATTCCATTTTGACTAAAACTCTCTTTGCCACCACTCTTATAATATCTTAGACTATTTTTGTAGCATTTCACCTCTTATAGAGCTCTCTTACTTGTATTTGATCTCCAATAAATTTCTTCAAATCCGATGTGCACAAGTAGTCATTATTTAGCCAATTAGGAATCGTAATCCTACTAGGATTAGTAGTCAAAATTTTGAGTTGAATTTTCACAAACGTTTGACCAACTAAACCGGCTTAGATTTTTGCAATTTTATACATTCTGAAAAGACTAGGAAGTCCTCTTCAACTTTCATGAAGGCTTCATCTTTATCCAAGCATTTTAAGATGGCAAAATTACCATTTTCCCTCTAACTAGTTAGAAAATCTCAAATTGCCATTTTAGCTCATTTTATTCCAAAAGCTTATTTTTGACACCTAAATCATAAAAAAATTGTTAGCTTTATAGGCTAAACCGAAAGGGAGGGGGTGAATCGGTCTTGTGGTACTCTTAGGTTCGTTTTTCGATTCTTCTAAATTCACTAGCCTATATTAATGTTTTCTAAGTTCTCTAGGCTATGCAAGCATGCAATCCAAATTCAATACAATAAGCACAAATATAATTGCAAGTAAATAAAGAGAGAAGGAAAAGAGAAAAGTATGCAAGCGATTTATAGAGGTTCGGCAACCTTGCCTACAGCCTCTACCTTGAGACGCTCCCAAGGATTTTCCCAAATTCACTAATTTGAATTTGTATTACAATCCCTTTTTTTGCGAGCATAAGAGTTACCTCCCTCTTTTTCTAAGCTAAAGAGGAACCTCCCTATTTTTCTAAGGCTAAAGAGAAACCTCCCTCTTTTTCTTAGGCTAAAGAGAAACCTCCCCTTTACAAGGTATGATTGGGTTTACAATGGGTGTAATCAAAGAAGGCTTCTAAGTACGCAAATAATTACAAAGGTTAAGCACAAGGAAAAGCCTATACAATATTTGTGCTAGATTATACAAAGAGGATGAGAATAATAGCAGATATTGAATTTTAGCTCTTATAATCTCTGAGATGCTTGGAAAAGATGAAGAAAATGAAGAATGATATGTCTTGGTTGCTCTCTCCTTTCTTGAGCTTCCGAGCCTCTATTTGTAGTCCCTTGGATGTATTCTTGACGTTGGTTGGAGCCAAAAATGAAAGTTACCATTGTATCTCACAAAAACTAGCCGTTGGAGGCTTTTCACATGTTAAGGAATCAATCTTATGTCCTAGGCGATCGATCCCATGCTTCATTCCATGCCCCTAAAGCATTTTGCCAATAGGGGATCGATCCCTCATGTTTTTCCTGCACTTTTTTGGGCCATTTTGGGTTAGAAATGATGTAGACTTTGATTTTAATTCATCCCAAAACATTTTAGAATTTTGTGGGAGTTTTTCTTGACTTTCAATTTGAAAACATAGTCCAAAAACTCATTAAGTAATTTTCTAAGGTTGTGTTCAAATATATTCTTGAAAATATTACTTAATGAAAATATTCAAACCATTTTATAAGGTATTAAGTCCAATAAGAATATATCATTAAATCATGATCTTAGACTTAAAATGGTTGGAGAAAATCATGTGTGATAAAGCAAATTTACAATATGAATCAAAACATAAAAGATCACTTAAGTTTTTGTCATTTCAAAATACATATGTCAATTTAAAGCTAACAATCTCCTCCTTTTTGATATGACAAAACTTAAGGTAAATTTGCTTTGAAAATTCTTTGATAAAATACTCCGCCTCAAATAAAGCATGATTTTGTAAAGCTCCCCTTAATATAAGCATGGTTTTCAAAAGAAGTTTTCAAACCCCATTATTTCTCCCTCTTTTTGTCATAGCAAAATGAAAGAAAAATTAAAAAATTATGCTCCCCCTAAAATTGTGGCTATGTGAGAACAGATAAATATGCTCCAACCACTAAGGAATATGTTAGTACATGGGACTTATAGCACAAATAAATGAGTCAATGTCCATAAAGAGTATGAAATATTTGTGCATGCAAAGAACATGACTTATGATCCTATACCAATTGTTTATAGATAATTTTGCAAGAAGTTTCCAATTGGTAAATAATGAAGTAAGTTGTTTATAAATTATCTTCTAAGTCCTATAACTTGCTTATTTCAATTCTATCAAGCACTTAAGTATATCAATTGTTCTCTAAGGTCAAACTAAGGTGCATGACAATCCATCATGATTATGAGCTGAAATTAGATAATATATCATATGCATGAGCTCATAAATCATTTTCAAGAAAGAGTGTGCATAGAATTAAATTATACATCAATTAACCACAAATTCTAGCACAATAGTGTCTCATGCATAAGTGTCTTATATTAATTCTTCCCTATTTGTCATTTCTATCTAAAGATAATGAGAAGAATTGTCAATTTAAAGTTCATACCAATTATTACCAATGGTTGACTTAAACATTTTGCATGATGTTAATTGTTATGTTTGGTGTGCTTAGTGAATAATCAAGTCAAACATGTAAGCATACAATCACACACACCATTAAACATGGATATGGATTAATTAAACATTAGCATACTATCATAAAGTATTAATCCATATTCATATGCACAAATTTAATCATATGGAATGTTCAAGAATTTACATCATTCAACCATACACATGTTCTTCCATAGTCATAAGCACAAAGAATCCTATGCTCATTTTTCATTTAACGATTTCTACCACTTATGAGCAAGGAATAGTTCAATATTGCCATATTAATCAAATTATAGTCATATCCCTAAGTGTTTTATCATTTAAGGGCATAAGGGGTATATGCAATATATTGACCTTTAATTATTTATATTCCACTAAAAATATATCATGATGCCTAATGGGAATATATGAGTCAAGCTATGGATAAAATCCTCTAAGCATGCTTGACTAAGATGAACAAAAGAAATGAACAATATCTATCATGCACAAGTTCATCAAATTCTCAAATATATACACAAATCATTGAAATAATTCTCAAAACAATGTTTAAGCATTCAATGAGATTATAATTTAAGATTATTTCAAGATTTATGCATTTCATAAATGTCTTTAACAAGAAATATGAATTTGCACTTTTAAGTTCAAGAAAATGATATTAATTGTTAAAAATAATACAAATTGTTGAAGTTGAGGCATGATATCAATGAAAAATGATTTTTCATATTGAAAGATCATCAACAAGAAGTTAAAATAATGAATTTTAAGTTGAGAAGAAAGAAAATATCAAGAAAATGAAAAAAATTCTTCTCAAATTCGATTGAAATAGTACAGGAAAAGCATTATGCCTTGGAGGGATGATCCCTAGAAAAGGGGGATCGATCCCTAATTTCCAGAATGCTAATTTTCTGCATTCTGGTCGAATGGGATCGATCCTACATGTGAAGGGATTGATCCCTCATCCAATTTTTGCAGAATTTTGACAGAAAGTTCAACTTTTGAGGTGCCAAAACTTCGTTTTTGAGTATTTTAAGTCCAAGTAAAAGTTTAAACATTTGTGTAACATGATTTTAGACTTATATGAATGAAAAATATGAATGAAAAAACCATTTAACAATCGATTTTGTAATTTTGGAACAATTTTCACCATAAAACACATTTTTTGGTCTCAAAAGAGGTCATTTCAAGAGTTATGCATATTTTGTCAAAAACCAAGGCATTAGAAAACACAAATATGCCAAAACAAACATGTTCACATAGATTTTAAGCACATATATCATTAAATCAACCAACTTGTGAACATCATGCCATAATTTCTAACATGCATATTTCTCATTAATGCTCATGACATGGCATTTTGCATGAATGACATATTTGACATTTTTTGGAGCAAGAAAATATATTATCAACACATTGTGAACTTGCTCAAATTACAGAAATCCAATAATCATTTCAAAATCATCAAACATGCTTTTCATTAAGAATTGTCCACAAAATAATCAAAAATTATTTATCATGCCTTTTGTTCAATCATTCAACTTAATGCATCATGAATCATTAACAAAATGCCTCATTAAATCAACCAAACAATTTTAACACATATGAGTTTTGAAAAGATAGAATTTAAGCTTACAAAACTCCTTGCTTGAGAATGCTTTGCCTTGAATTGTTGAATCCACCTTGAGCCATTCTTTGAAGAATTGTTGTGACATTGCCAAGTATGGATTCCCAAGCTCTTCCTCTTTTTCATTGGCACAAGCAAACTCCATAAGGATGTGTTGAGCATTCAAACTCCATTGTTCCATTGTAATTCCATGCTCTAACACTCTTACGCCAAGCAATTTCAAACATGCTTTCGTACCTAAATTTTCTTATGTCCATGAGACTTAGTGCAAACAATTTTTGATCCTTTTGGGATCCATTTCAAACATAATTCATCATTATTTAAAGCATGCTTTGGCACCCACATTTTTCTAACTACTCTTCCTCTAAATATGGTTTTTCTATATATGCATGCTTGAGAGGTGTGGCCTATCCTATTGCATAGTGAGCATATAAGAGATGTATCATGCGTAGAATTTTTGCTCACTAGGAAATTTTTAAGATGAGTTTCTTTTTGTTTTGCATTATAGCCTAACCCATCTTTGTCAAAGAAAGCTCTTTGGGTCTTTAACATATGATCTAGCTTTTGTTGACCCATGTAGAATCTAGAAAATGAATTATGCAAATTTCAGTTCTTTTTATTCAACTCATTTATCTCTAGGTTAGCCTCTTCTAATTTCTTCTCTAGTTCTAGCTTAGCATTTGTCAAGGCTTCCTTTTCTATTTTCAAATTATCAATGATTTTCTTATATTTAGAGTTCATGCATTGAAATTCATTTGCTAATTCATTAAAGGCATTTTGTAGTTCATCAAATGTATGAATATTATCTTCACTAGAACTACAACTAGCCTCATCATTACTAATAGCCATAAAGCATGAGTAGGCTACCTCATCATCTACGTTTTCCTCATCGGAGCTATCACTATCGCTCTATGCAGCCATAAATGCTTTCTTCCTAGGCTTCCTATCCTTTTCCTTCCTAAGTAAGGGACAATTTAATCTAGTGTGCCCCGGTTCATTACACTCATAGCACACTAATGGATCCTTTTCTCTTCTACTTGACTCTCCTCATTGATGTCTCCTATTATTTTCTCTCTCCTTCATTCTCATGAACCTATTAAATCTTTTGGCAAACATTGTCATTTCTTTTTCTTCCTCATTTCCATTCTCATCACTATCATCTCTAATGTTCTCATAAGTGGAAAACTTAAGTGCTATCCCTACTTTCTTTGAAGGCTCTTCATTTCTTTTTAATTTCATTTCATATGTAAGTAAGGAGCCCATAAGCTCATCTAGGACAAGGTATTAGGATCCTTAGACTCTTCTATTGCGGTTACCTTTGCCTCCCAAGATTTTGGCAAGCTATTCAAAATTTTCTTAACCATTTCTACATTGGAATAGGTCTTGCCTAAAGCCTTAAGTCCATTGGTTATGTCATTAAACCTAGTGAACATCTCATTCATGGACTCATTTTTTTTTCATCCTAAAAAGCTCATAGTCATGTGTGAGCATTCCTACTTTGTTTTCTCTAACTTGATTTGTCCCTTCATGTGTAATGGCTAATTTGTCCCATATTTGCTTAGCATTCTCACTTAGGAAGACTCTATTATATTCATTGGGACCTAATGCACAAAAGAGAGTGTTCATAGCCTTAGCATTCAATTGTGCCAATCTCTTCTCCATTTTGGCAAGCTATTCAAAATTTTCTTAACCATTTCTACATTGGAATAGGTTTTGCCTAAAGCCTTAAGTCCATTGATTATGTCATTAAACCTAGTGAACATCTCAATCATGGACTCATTTTCTTTCATCCTAAAAAGCTCATAGTCATGTGTGAGCGTTCCCACTTTGGTTTCTCTAACTTTATTTGTCCATTCATGTGTAATGGCTAATTTGTTTCATATTTGCTTGGCATTCTCACATAGGAGACTCTATTATATTCATTGGGACCTAATGCACAAAAGAGAGTCTGCATAGCCTTGGCATTCGATTGTGCCAATCTCATATCATTTGTGTCCCACTCATTTTCACACTTAGGGACATCCTGTAAGATCCGATTCTACTGTACTATACATGTATGAACATGTATCCCACTTAGATTTCGATGCTCAAACAATGATATGAGTGAGAAAATATATTTTTGGAAATTGAATTAAAGATTTGAAATTTGAGGATAAAAATATCATGAGGCTTGAATGACAAATGGATAGTGTTTCGATTATAAATTTTGATTATAAATTTTCACACTTAGGGACATACTGTAAGATCCTATTCTACTGTACTATACATGTATGAACATGTATCCCACTTAGATTTCGATGCTCAAACAATGATATGAGTGAGAAAATATATTTTTGGAAATTGAATTAAAGATTAGAAATTTGAGGATAAAAATATCATGAGGCTTGAATGACAAATGGATAATGTTTCGATTATAAATTTTGATCGGAGTATTCACACAATAAATCGTAAAATTCTTTGGAAAGTTAACTCGAAGACTTTTCCGACGATATATGGCTCATATTTTTATACATTTTAGATTGATCTCAGTTAATTTTTAAAGTTAATTATAAGGGCAGTAAAGCAATTGAAAAAAAAATGAAACTAATGTTTTGAAGATAGTATATGCCAATGATATATTTATACATATAAAATTGTGAATGGATATTTATAAATGTATTATAATAGAAATATATATTTATTTATAATATAATTATAAAAAAGGAAGTTGTTGTCAGCAATTTTGGTGAGACTTCAATTAAAATATATATATATATATATGATTAGTGGACCACATGACAAATTTTTATTGGTTGAGGCATGAATATAGAAGACTAAATGAAGCTTAAACTCAGCAAAATCAACCAGTAGTCACTATCTTTCCCATTTATTCTGCTAGAATCGACTTTCCTCCACTGCTTGGACGTTTCTTTCTTGTTTCTTCCAAATCCTTCACGGTGTATTGTGAGACCTCACCTTTCCTTCACCGATTTATTTAACCTTCTTTACAAGGTTAGTTCTCCATCTTAAAACCATCTTAAATCTGGAAATTGGAGGTTGACGTGAAGGATTTAGCATGGGTTTGAGGACTGTTGGGCTCCGTTTGGGAAGAAAGGTAAGAGATGAAATGAGATTAGTTTTATGATTTGTGTTGGTTAAGGTTGTACAAGGCTAGTAGGATAGATTCATGGCTGGTAAATTAAATAAAAATTGATTTTGATAGCCATGATACAATTGACCTTGAAAATAAATTTAAGAAAACTTGGTGATTTTGATATGTTTTAAGTAAGAATAAATTGAAATTGAGGAGTAGAAACTATTGAAACTTGGACTAGATGTGGCAGCTGAACACAGGGCACTCAGTGCAGTAGGCAAGATGCTCTGTGTCAACTTTGAAAATTCGTAGAAAATAGCACAGATTGAATTTGACTACAAACTTTATGTTTCTGGAAATATAAATGAGTTAAGAATAATATGGTTTTGAGTTTGCACAATTTTGACAGCCCTATCTTGAGATATGGCCCAATTTGTACACAGAGGTCAGTAGACAATATGCCAGAATGGCTCTGGAAACAGGGTAACTTTGAGGAATTATTAAAAATAATTCCGAAATGATAAAATTATGAAACTTGCTATTCTAAATAGGGAGTTGGATTAAGATTCATATGGTTTTGGGATTCATAATTTTGGATATCTTTATAATTAGTAATATAAATTTTAATGCACAAAGGTCAGAAAACCATTTTGCCATATAGGTCAGAATTTGGCTGAACTTTGGAAAATTGCGAGAAACAATATGGAATGAACTAGAAAATGGGCTTGATACTAATGGATAGGGAATTAAGTCAGATTACATATAAAATTGGCAGTGCATTAATCGGAATTCAATATTTTTCGGTATAAAGAAAAAGGCGTTGATAGGTCGAAAATTCTTATAAAGAATAATTCTACCTTAATGAGTAGGATTTCTTAGAATGCTTAGTGTATATGTATGTTTCAGAATTGAACTTGTATGACTTATCTTCTGCAGCTCCGAAGCTAAATCCACGAAATTGGAAAGGATACGAATAAGGACCTAATCATTGGTTCAAGGCCACAAAGTGTACGGTTTGAATGAAATGACACCGTACAGGTAAGGGAGAAGTGTGTGAGTTGTAGAGATATAGTGAATGCATGTTTTATTGAGATAAATTTTATGGAAATGTTGAGAACATGATTTGGTCTGAAACATGCATGAATTGTGGTTAAAAAGCTGTTTTATATACTGTAATTTCAGTGCAGAAGGTTAGGAATCCGTAGCCGTTATGCTGCCGAAAAATTTACTTAAAATATTATAAATATTTTAGATGCTTGAATTTGAGTCAAGTGACATATGTGGAAACCATTTATATAAATTTCCCATAAAATAGAAATTATGAGAGAAATATGAAAATTAAATATTCATGTTTTAAAATTTTACATAAGTGAGAAATTAATTATGGTTCAAATGATTTTAAATATTCAAAATGAATATTTATATATTTTTTCACTTTATACATGAATATTTACCGACTGATTTACTGTATTTGGAAAGGAGAAAATAAATACCTGTTTGGGAAATAATCATTTAAATAAATGATTTAATTTATGAAATTTCCTTAAAGGTATTTTCTGAGAAAATAAATTGATTTTGAGACTTAGGTCCCGAGATTCATGCTTACTATTGTTATAGTGTTACTGTTCACGTGGCTGATAGACTCGCCAAGTCATCAGCAGTCTCGGAGTCACCTGGCAAGTGTACCCGAGGACTACCCTTAGACTATGGCCATAGATCTAGACTATTTACTGTACTGTGTCCCTTAGTGGATGATACTGTGTCCCTTAGTGGACGATTATAGCATGATATCATGTAGGGTGATGCCTAGTCTCAATTTACTGTTTACTGATACTGCACTGTGAGTCACTAATTTATGCTTTACTGAAACTATGAACTACTGTTTATTACTACTGAACCGTGATTCACTGATTAGTGCTTTATCGAACTGAGAACTACAAGTTCTATTTTATTGAATTACGATTTACGGTTACTGAACTTAGAACTACTGTTAACTGTTTTACTAAACCGTTACTGTTTACTAAAGAGAAATTACTGATTACTGTTTACTATACTATATTGTGGCTTATTGATTTCTGAACTAGAAAAGTACTGTTTACTGTGTACTGTTTATTGAAAAGAAATGACTACTGTTTACTGGAGAAAAGAATGATAGAAATTTTTTCTAAAAATAGAAATAATTATTATACTGTTTAATCCATTATTTGGATATTTGAAAATTACCGTACTGGATATGATTACTACGGTTTCTACGGTTTTACATCTATTGTTACTGTATTGTGGGATTTAAGTGTTTCATAAATTTAAAATGTTCCAAACTGAACATTTTAGTATTTCTAAAGTAAAAAGGTTGACTAAAAAACTTTCATTGTTTATTGAAACGAATATTACTGAAACTATCCTTCTACACTGAACAATATTGTGAAATACTGTTTACTGAACTGAAGTGTACTGAATCTTATTTACTGAACTGAGATGAGAATTAGTGTTTTACTAGGAAAGAATATTATGAAAATTATTTCTAAAATAGAAATAATTACTGAATTGTTTATCCAACAATTTGGATTCTCATAAGTTACTGATTTGAAAAGATATTTACTGTTTCTACAGTTTTAAAGTGACTGTTCACTGTACTGTTTTTTCACTATACTGTCACGTGTTTTGAAAAGGATTACTGAAAAGAAATGTTAAATGGTTTATACCATTGATTACTTATAAGAAATGAAGGTTAATTTGTTTCTAAATCATACAAATTGTTTAATTACTCCCTATAGTCGCTCTGGGTTTTCGGGTTAAGACAGGTATTTCAAAATACCTTCCATGCTCCATTTGGAATTCTCGGCCGACTATAGTATCCTTCCTTACAGTGCCTAGTACTCTGTTAGGAAGATAAGTGTTTTGCTGCATATATATTTCATTATATCAAGCAGCATACGACTCCTTTACTGAGCACGTGATTTACTCACTCCTTTATTTCCTAGCATTTCAGATTAATTTCAAGGATGATTTGAGAGCTTCCTCAGATAATAAAGCTATGAATTGTACACTGGGGCAAAGTGCATCAATTTTAAAGGTACAGTCACATTTCTTTTATATTCAGACATATGTAAATAGTACTGCTTTATTGTAAAATAGAAACAGGAGATGTAAAGTGTACGAAATATAGTAAAAATTTTATATTCCGAATTTATTCAAATAAATAAATGTTTATCATTTATTACTGTATTGTGCAAGTGTTAAAAGCATCATAGACAGCCCAACCGGTAAAAATGTGTAAATCATGAGTAAATATTGTGTAATACTGTATACTCAGGTCGTTACAGATTTAATGGTATCAGAGCAAGGTTGACCAGATGTCTGTTGATGTCTTTAGCATAAAAATATGTTGAAAGTGGTTAACATCCCCTGTAGTATTGTATAGTCTGAATGTATAAATGAGATAAGTGACTGAAATTCGGGATTAAGTGTTGAAATTGTGTAAAAAGTTGATGGATTAAAAGTATAAAAAGGGGTAGTAACCCGAGAATTCTAAGTAAATGGGTGATCTTATAATCCTCATGAAGGGTTTTGTTCGACTAGGTATAGGGAGGAACTTGGTGAGGGCCCCACCAAGACTTCCTCTGTTCGAAGTCGAAATAAGACCCTAAAATGATGAAATTGAGGTGAAATATAAATATCTTCAATGTATAGACCTTAAGGTCACTTTCTTAAATGAACTTAAAAAGGAGAGAGAAATAAATTTGAAAATGACGAATGTGTCCTTACATTGAAACAACCCCTAAATAACAGTAAATAGATTGGATATTGAAGTAAATGGAAGTGATAGAGAAGTGGATTATATAAAGAATGTTTTTGTGATATTGTGATGGAGAAATTTTAGTATAACAATCCCTATTATCGGTCCCACCTTTGTTCAAATGACAGGTGCGACCTGATGTGTGCATAAATGGAGGTTGCTAGACAGTTAGCCTGTCTATGCATTTCTTAAGGCTGAGGTGTAAATGAATGGGGTATCTGGTTAGGCATTGTTTAATGATGTGAAAGGTGATATATCTACTGATTGAGATTGTGATTTGTGGATTTGATAATTTAATATTGATACTGTTAATTCTGATTCTACACTTTTCTTTTGTATCCTCTATATGTGTGTACTAATAGGATACTTGTAGAATCAAAGAATTTGAGGATATACCTTGCAGAAACAAGATACTGCAATGTCACCAAATTGTGAAAAAAAAAGGGTGTCTAAAAATTGTAGAATGGTTGTAAGAGAGAAAGAATATGACAGCTAACCTAAGCTTATCGAACGTATACAATTTCGATGTATGTCCGAAAAGGGATAGGTTAGCTGCATATTTGTTAAACTAAATATTATATTTAATTATCCATCTTCTCTTACTTGAATGTGATATTGTGGAAAATTGTTAAATAATGAATTAGAGAATGAGGTGTGTTAAAATTGTTTAAGAGTTATGTACAAATGTTATGAGAAATATTATTTATGTGAAGGACATAGAGATGAAATGTCTAAAGTGGTGTAAGAGATGTGATTGGAAATTTCCAGATATATTTCTAGATGAACACCACCACTATTCGGAATATCAAGTTCATTATTGACCCGATAACTGGTATATAGACTACCTCTAAGCTGTAATTATTATCAGATGCTATAAGCAAGATTGAAAAGCTTAAGAAGTCACTACAAAAATTTACTGAATAATGAAATTATTTCTCCTAATGTATATCTATGGGAGAAATCGGTGTTAAATTATCTGGGAGAGTAATAATGATATATGAGTCAAATGAATGAGGTATTTAAATTATGCCTAGACTAATTGTGATGGTGCTTAACGATGAAATGCCAAGATATGTTCAGGCACTTGAAGAATATGACTAGTGTTATATATATAATTTTATAGACTTTCAGAGATTGGAAGCTTAATAACTAAGATGCATTGATTATGAATTTCAATTAAATGTATTCTTCTGAGACATGATCTCTATTGACAAAGCAACTATAGATTTGCTTAAATTTGAGATCTAATGTTAATGAGAGAGATTACATCTCCAAATGAAAGGAGGTATAACGAGATTGATACTGAATATTTTATAGACAGTGAATGGAAGTTAAACAACAAAAATATGCAAATTTATTCCAGTCTTTATCAAATTAATGTGAAAAAGGGAGCCAACTGGGAGGGACTTTGTCTTGAGGTTACTAAAGAAATGGAAGAACTATAATGTTATAGAGATGATTAAAATAACAAAACTTCTCAGTATCCAGATTTATGACTCTTCTAAGTGCCTTAGCCGATAAATAGTGAGATGGTATGTTGAGTTCCAAGGAGCATTGTTTATGATATGGATTCCTATGTCGTATTCTAAATTTGGAAAGAATTTAATAGACTATGGGAGTTCTAATATAGTTCCAGCACTGCTTCTTACATGTAATTGATAGAGAAATTGAGCGTACTATTTAGACGCTCGATAATACATGGAAGCGAGTGCTATGGATTCAAAAACTCATGGAACTACTATAAATTTGTTTCAAACTAATATCGGCATGGTACTACATGAGATATAAGATGGTGTACGATGTAGATTTCTAATGATATAGATGGAAATGGAGAATTTGAAATAGTTAACTCCCGAAATAGTAAAGTGAGCTTCCTATTACATACAGATTTAGTATAAGGAAACAAGACCTTAACATATATGAGGCAGCAGTAAAGTTATACAATTAATTAATACTGACCTTGAGAATTCCTTATTAGGAATGTTGCATTTCAAATGCATGGTGGAAGAAATACTTAAGAAAGAAATGATATGAGAAATAGAGAATTCAAAGTACATAAGTCATGTCAATGATCGATTTAAGCGAAATTCAGAGGACCGAATTTCTTAAGGTGGGAAAAAAATGTAAGATCCGATTCTACTGTACTATACATGTACAGACATGTATCCCACTTAGATTTCGGTGCTCAAACAATGATATGAGTAAGAAAATATATTTTTGGAAATTGAATTAAAGATTGGAAATTTGAGGATAAAAATATCATGAGGTTTGAATGACAAATGGATAGTGTTTCGATTATAAATTTTGATCGGAGTATTCAAACAATAAATCGTAAAATTCTTTGGAAAGTTAACTCAAAGACTTTTTCGACGATATATGGCTCATATTTTTATACATTTTAGATTGATCTCGGTGAATTTTTAAAGTTGATTATAAGGGCAGTAAAGCAATTGGAAAAAAAATGAAACTAATGTTTTGAAGATAGTATATGCCAATGATATATTTATATATATAAAATTGTGAATGGATATTTATAAATGTATATTAATAGAAATATATATTTATTTATAATAAAATTATAAAAAAGGAAGCTGCTGTCAACAAGCTTCCCGTGGAAGCTTGCTGCCAGCAATTTTGGTGTAGACTTCAATTAAAAAATATATATGTTATTAGTGGACCACATGGCAAATTTTTATTGGTTGAGGCATGAATATAAAAGACTAAATGAAGCTTAAACTCAGCAAAATCAACCAGTTTTCACCGTCTTTCCCATTTATTGTGCTGGAATCGACTTTCCTCTACTGCTTGGACGTTTCTTTCTTGTTTCTTCCAAATCCTTCACGGTGTATTGTGAAACCTCACCTTTCCTTCACCGATTTATTTAACCTTCTTTACAAGGTTAGTTCTCCATCTTAAAACCATCTTAAATCTGGAAATTGGAGGTTGACGTGAAGGATTCAGCATGGGTTTGAGGACTGTTGGGCTCCGTTTGGGAAGAAAGGTAAGAGATGAAATGAGATTAGTTTTATGATTTGTGTTGGTTAAGGTTGCACAAGGCTAGTAGGATAGATTCATGGCTGGTAAATTAAATAAAAATTGATTTTGATAGCCATGATACAATTGATCTTGAAAATAAATTTAAGAAAACTTGGTGATTTTGATATGTTTTAAGTAAGAATAAATTGAAATTGAGGAGTAGAAACTATTGAAACTTGGATTAGATGTGGAATTACAAAACCGTAACTTGCAGTAAAATGGCGTGGAAAATGCTGTTTGGGAACAGGGCAGCCATAATGGTGAGTAATTTTGGTTGAAACTTAACGTATGGAAGTGTTTGATGAATATACTAAGTGAATATAAAATATTCATAAGGTTAGAGTTGAGAAAAGAAGAGAAACAAATGTTAAGAGTAGATTTCAACTCTGCTAGAATTCTGTCCTGTCCGAGCCCCAATTTAACAAATTCAGTTTGGGGATTTTAGAAAGAAATAAATTTTGGAAAAATTATGGAAGATACCTTACGAATTAAGAAAACTTCAGTTTTGTAATTACCTAATTTGGAGTTGTATAGCCTGAGATATAGGCAGCTAAACACAGGGCACTCAGTGCAGTAGGCGAGATGCTCTGTGTCAATTTTGAAAATTTGTAGAAAATAGCACAGATTGAATTTGACTGTAAACTTTATGTTTCTGGAAATATAAATGAGTTAAGAATAATATTGTTTTGAGTTTGCACAATTTTGACAGTCCTATCTTGAGATATGGCCCAATTTGTACATAGAGATCAGTAGACAATCTGTCAGAATGGCTCTGGAAACAGGATAAATTTAAGGAATTATTAAAACTAATTCTGAAATGATAAAATTGTGAAACTTGCTATTCTGAATAGGGAATTGGATTAAGATTCATATGGTTTTGGGATTCATAATTTTGGATATCCCTATAATTAGTAATATAAATTTTAATGCACAAAGGTCAGATAACTATTTGGCCATATGGGTCAAAATTTGGTTGAAATTTGGAAAATTTTAAGGAAAAATATGGAATGAACTAGAAAATGGGCTTGATACTTATGGATAGGGAATTAAGTCAGATTACATATAAAATTGGCGGTGTATTAATCGAAATTCAATATTTTCTGTTATGAAGAAAAAGGCTTTGATAGGTCGAAAATTCTTATAAAGAATAATTCTACTTTAATGAGTAGGATTTCTAAGAATGCTTAGTGTATATGTATGTTTAAGAATTGAACTTGTATGACTTATCTTCTGCAGCTCCGAAGCTAAATCCACGAAATGGGAAAGGATACGAATAAGGACCTAATCATTGGTTCAAGGACACAAAGTGTACGGTTTGAATGAAATGACACTGTACAGGTAAGGAAGAAGTGTGTGAGTTGTAGAGATATAGTGAATGCATGTTTTATTGAGATAAATTTTATGGAAATGTTGAGAATATGATTTGGTTTGAAACATGCATGAATTGTGGTTAAAAAGCTTGTTTATATACTGTAATTTCAATGCAGGAGGTTAGGAATCCGCAGCCGTTATGCTGCCAGAAAATTTACTGAAAATATTCCAAAATATTATAAATATTTTAGATGCTTGAATTTGAGTCAAGTGACATATGTGGAAACCATTTATATAAATTTCCCATAAAATAGAAATTATGAGAGAAATATGAAAATTAAATATTCATGTTTTAAAATTTTACATAACTGAAAAATTAATTATGTTTCAAATGATTTTAAATATTCAAAATGAATATTTATATATTTTCTCACTTTATACATGAATATTTACCGACTGATTTACTGTATTTGGAAAGGAGAAAATAAATACCTTTTTGGGAAATAATTATTTAAATAAATTATTTAATTTATGAAATTTCCTTAAAGGTATTTTATGAGAAAATAAATTGATTTTGAGACTTAGGCCCCGAGATTCATGCTTACCACTGTTATACTGTTACTGTTCACGTGACTGATAGACTCGCCAAGTCATCAGCAGTCCCGGAGTCACCTGACAAGTGTACCCGAGGACTACCCTTAGACTATGGCCATAGATCTAGACTATTTACTGTACTGTGTCCCTTAGTGGACAATACTGTGTCCCTAGTGGACGATTATAGCATGATACCATGTAGGGTGATGCCTAGTCTCAATTTACTGTTTACTGATCTGCACTGTGAGTCACTGATTTATGCTTTACTGAAACTGTGAACTACTGTTTATTACTATTGAACTGTGATTCATTGGTTAGTGCTTTATCGAACAAAGAACTGCAAGTTCTATTTTTTGGAATTACGATTTACGGTTACTGAACTTAGAACTACTGTTAACCGTTTTACTAAACCATTACTGTTTGCTAAAGAGAAATTACTAATTACTGTTTACTGTACTGTATTGTGGCTTATTGATTTCTGAACTGGAAAAGTATTGTTTACTATTTATTGAAAAGAAATGAATACCACTGTTTACTGGAGAAAAGAATGATAGAAATTATTTCTAAAAATAAAAATAATTATTATACTGTTTAATCCATTATTTGGAATTTTGAAAATTACCGTACTGGATATGATTACTACGGTTTTACATCTACTGTTACTGTACTGTGAGAGTTAAGTGTTTCATAAATTTAAAGTGTTCCAAAATGAACATTTTAGTATTTCTAAAGTAAAAAGGTTTACTAAAAACCTTTCATCGTTTACTAAAACGAATTTTACTGATACTATCCTTCTACACTGAACAACATTCTGAAATGCTAATTACTGAATTGAACTGAACTGTACTGAATCTTATCTACTGAACTAAGATGAGAATTAGTATTTTACTGGGAAAGAATATTATGAAAATTATTTCTAAAATAGAAATAATTACTGAACTGTTTTGATAATTCTATAATTTGTAGAATTATCATGAATTTAATGATATAATTTATCTCTAAATTATTATTATTAGATTAAAATTTCTCATTTATTTATTAAATTTCCCTCAATGATGTAGAAACTTCAATTTATAAACAAGTCAAAGATGTGAAAGACTTTAGTTCCAAATTCCATTCAAACACAAGACTTTGTTGATAAAGCTTCATGCATGGATATCTCTACTTGCTGCCAAGAAAGATAAAGATCAAGCCTTATCAGCCAAGATTTTGAGCTAATCATTACCCCCACTACCTCTATAAATAGCCAGCTTCAGCACCATGAAGGAGAATCCAATCCTACTAAGGGATATAGAGTAGTTTTAGTTTTATTCTCTTTGTTTTAGTTTTCAAGTTTTCATCTAAATTTCTTTTGGTTTTTATTTTGGAATATTTTAGAAGTTTTATTTAAATAAGATTTTTTTTTTATTTTCACTTTCTTGCTACTTCGATTTCAGAAATATTAGTGTTTTGATAAAAAGATTCTTTCGATCGTTTGAATAAAATTAGGGTGTGAAATTTTAGTACTTAGTAAGCAATTCACAAATTCTATCCTCGTGGGAACGATACTCTACTCATCACTTTATTACTTGCTACAGTCCGTATACTTGCGGTACACTCATCGAAAATTCGGTAACATGTTTATCCAACAATTTGGATTCTCATAAGTTACTGATTTGAAAAGATATTTACTGTTTCTACAGTTTTAAAATGACTGTTCACTGTACTGTTGCTTCACTATACTGTCACGTGTTTTGAAAAGGATTACTGAAAAGAAATGTTAAATGGTTTATACCATTGATTACTTATGAGAAATGAAAGTTAATTTGTATTTAAATAATACAAATTGTTTAATTACTCCCTATAGTTGCTCTGGGTTTCCAGGTTAAGACAGGTATTTCAAAATACCTTCCATGCTCCATCTGAAATTTCCTGCCGACTATAGTATCCTTCCTTACAGTGCCTAGTACTCTGTTAGGAAGATAAGTGTTTTGCTGCATATAGATTTCATTATATCGAGCAGGATACGACTCCTTTACTGAGCACGTGGTTCGCTCACTCCTTTATTTCCCAACATTTCAGATTAATTTCAAGGATGATTTGAGAGCTTCCTCATATAATAAAGCTATGAATTGTACACTGGGGCAAAGTGCGTCAATTTTAAAGGTACAATCACATTTCTTTTATATTCAGACATATGTATACGTACTACTTTATTGTAAAATAGAAACAGGGGATGTAAATTATACGAAATATAGTAAAAATTTTATATTCTGAATTTATTCAAATAAATAAATGTTTATCATTTATTACTGTATTGTGTAAGTGTTAAAAGCATCACAAACAGCCTAACCGGTAAAAATGTGGAAATCATGAGTAAATATTGTGTAATACTGTATACTCAGGCCGTTACACATCCTTTACATCTACTTTCTTCATTGGAATTTTGAGACCATTAACTATTACTCTCCACACTTCATAGTCATTTGATTGCACAAACAACATCATCCAATTTTTCAATATGAATAATTTTCTACATTGAAAAGTGGAGGTCTAACTAACGAGTGTCCCTCTTCTCATAGGGGTGTGCCTACATTCAAGTGAGCCATTTATGATCGTTTTACTCGATAGACGTTAATTTAAATCAATCTCGAGCCCAAGCTCTGATACCAATTGTTGGCTTTATAAGCTAAACCAAGAGGGGGTGAATCAGTCTTGTGGTACTCTTATGTTCATTTTTCGATTTTTCTAAATTCACTAGCCTATATTAATGTTTTCTAAGTTCTCTAGGCTATGCAAGCATGGAATTCAAATTCCATACAATGAGCACAAATATAATTGCAAGTAAATAAAGAGAGAAGGAAAAGAGAAATGTACGCAAGCGATTTATAGAGGTTCGGCAACCTTGCCTACATCCTCTACCTTGAGACGCTCCCAAGGATTTTCCCAAATTCACTAATTTAAATTTGTATTATAATCCCTCTTTTTGCAGGCACAAGAGTAACCTCCCTCTTTTTCTAAGGCTAAAGAGAAACCTCCATCTTTTTCTTAGGCTAAAGAGAAACCTCCTTTTTACAAGGTATGATTGGGTTTCAATGGATATAATCAAAGAAGGCCTTTAAGTAGGCAAATGATTACAAAGGTTAAGCACAAGGAAAAGCCTATATAGTATTTGTGCTAAATTATACAAAGAGGATGAGAATGATAGAAGATATTGAATTTTAGCTCTTATAATCTTTGAGATGCTTGGAGAAGATGAAGAAAATGAAGAATGATATGTCTTGGTTGCTCTCTTTTCTTTCTTAAGCTTCCAAGCCTCTATTTGTAGTCTGTTGGATGTATTCTTGACTTTGGTTGTGTCACAGCCCGTTACCCTATTTTTCATCTTATTCTATACATCTTATTTGGTTGGGCTGTTTGCGATACTTTACTTTTCTTTTACATATAAATAATTCCATATAAAATTCTAATATGAATTACATCCCTTATCTTAATTCATAAGGAAGTAGTACTGTATGTAAGTCTAAATACAGAAAATAAATGATCATACCTTATTAAATAAACCTAGCTGTCGCATCGTCCCCAAATGCACAGCCGAAATCCTTTAATTGTCAGACTCTCAGACTTCAAAAACCTGAAATGTTAAAATTAAGGGGTGAGCAAACCACGGCTCAGCAAGGGAATTATATGCATACTTGATATTCAGCTATCTATATGCTGAAAAACTTTTTCATTTTTCCTATGGGCTCTAGGCTCGCATGTAGGAAAGATACTATAGTCGGCTAGGGATCCAGATGGAGTAAGATAGGTATTTTGAAATACCTATCTTGTCCCGGAACCTAAAAGCAACTATAGAGAGTAATAAATTTCTTTTCGTTTGAAATTTATATCCTTTTACCTTTTCATTTCATATCATTTTCATATTCTCTTCAAAATAATGCTTTTATAAAATAAAGCATTTAAATAAAGTAACTAATATTCATATATCCTTTGAAAAGAATATTAGTTAAATTCTCATCATTCCCATTTAAAACTCATTTAATGTTTTACTGTACAACCATAATTAGTACAGTACTTTAAATAGCAAAATCCGCTATTAAATCCTTTTCGTATAACATATATATCATTTAAATCTAATATTCAATTTAAAAGCTAAAATAAGAATATTAGATTTTCCTCCTCTTTTCTTTTTTGGAAAACTGTGAGATCTCATTTTCTTATACTATAGTTGTACATGTATATGAACAAATTATGAATAAAGAAATTATTGATAATATTTTGAGGAATTAAATATATAAGAATAGTGTTTCTCACATAGAAAATTTTAATCCTAGATAAAATATATATATAAGTATAGAAATTATTACATAAAAGATGGATTAAATAATTAAATGGATATTGCAAATTCTTATTTGGACAAAATAGAAGAGTGTTGGCGGCATGAAGAATGAGTAGAAGAAAGGGAGTGAAGTTCGGTTGATCAAATGGCTAATAGAAAACAAGAGAAAAAGAAAGGATAAAACAAACAATAAAGGAAGACAAGGAAAGTCTTCTCCACGTTTTCTTTTGGTTGACAAAAGAATATAACACTGACTTGTGTTGATTTTTGCTGCACCGAAGAGTAAGCAATAACAAGACAAGAAAAGAACTAAAGCAAGGAAAAGATGGGAAAGTCAGAAAACGTGGGCTGCATGAAGAAAAATTTTAACAGAAACAAGAAGTTAGTCTCGGCTTGGAGGATAAGGAATATAAAACAAAAGGAAAGAAATAGGAAATGAAGAGGGCTTTTAATGAAGCTGGCAAAAAGTCCAAATAATATATTTTCTTGTGCTTTATATTCCTCCATCGTGACCTTCATCTCCAGCCATTATCACCATCGAAAATTGCTCTGTTTTCTTACAACCATATAGCCTTCTATCCATAGCAAAACCATGCATAACCTTTAGCAAAAAAACCAAGCTTTTGGAAGGAAAATAAACCTTGGATATTAAGCTTCCAAAACCTCAAAGAAGCTAGCACAAAAATCTTCAAAATAGCAAGGGATTCACGCGCACAGATTGCTTATCTATACAGGTAAATTTCCAGCATCAGTTTTAAGATGATTGTTCATTAAATTGTAGCTTTAGTGAGCAAGAATATGTTAGTTATAACCTTTGTTTGAAGTAAACATATATGTAAGGAAAAATCATAGTATTAGGTTGTAAGAATTTATAAGAAGAAGACGATGTTTAAAGAAGGAAACTGATGTGGAATTAATGATGAACATAAACATGAAACCGACGTGAAAGTAAGGGAAATAAAAATGAAAGTAAACTGAGTTGCATGTTCGGTTGAGGAGGATTTTGAGTGAAAATTTGGTGAGACTTACGTGAACCATGAAGGAGAAAAGAAATGTTTTTAATGTCGTCAACAAAGGTGGCTGGTTGATGGAAGAAAAACTGGGCTGTTGAACAGCCGTATATGAAAGAAAGAAAGTATGGCTGGTTTGGACAGCAATGAAGCAGGAAATAAATGCTGGTTGAAGAAGTTTTGAGGGAGTTTAATTTTGAATGAAGTTACGTGAGCTAAGGGGGAGAATAAAAGAAAAGAAAAGAGGTGATCTTAGTCAACAAAAAGGGCTGGAAGAAAGAACATAAAACTAGGCTTGTACAACCGAAAACAGAAATGAAGAATATGGCTGATGGTGCAGCCGAGAGAGATGAAAAAATATGGGTGACTGAGTTGATTTTGTTGACTTTTAATAGCCTAAAATTATAACATATAGGGTGTGATAACCGCAAATTTTCTATTTTTGAAAATTAATATTAAAGAAAATAGGTAAGAAGAAATAAATAAATTAAAGTAAATAAATAAATAAAATTTATTTACGAGAGGGAATATCGTTAAAATTCCCGAAATTGATGAAGTGAAGAAGTAGAGAAAATTAAATTGAATAAAATTGAGGAAATTTAATTTGGATAATGGAAATCCAAATTAAATAGGAAATAAAAAGGAGAAATAAAAGGATATTAAGAAAATCCAAATTAAATGAAATAAAATGCGTATATTATATATTTATATAATTAGATTATATAAATATATTTTGATACAATTTTATAAGAATACATATGTATATAAATATGATATTTTATGTATATATATATAAATATATACATATATAAGAAAAGTAAATATTATTTTATCAAATATATATATATATTGTAATACAATATATATCTATAAATACATATATATATATATATGAAAAATATATTAATTCAAATTAAAATTATATATATGTATTTTGTGTATAAAATATATATATATATGTGTTATATTATGTTTGTATATATTATACAAATATAATATGGTATATTATATTAATATAATATAGTATATTGTATTATATACAAAAAAAAAAAAGAAAGAGAAATGAAACAGAAACGGGAAAATGGGATCCCGTTTCTGTCAAAAACACAGATTCACGCCGCCCCCGCCAGCGGCCCCCGGAGAAGGAAAGGAGAGAAGGGAGAAAGAGCGACGTCGCCGGCGAGAGGAGAAGCAAACGACGGTGAACGGCGACGGAAAGAAGAAAAGAAACGGAAAGAAAATGAAACAGAAACCGGCGGAACCGAGAGGAGAAAAGGAAAAGAGATATGGCGGTGCCGGCGGAATTGGTCGCCGCCACTGCCACCGAAGCATCGCCGGGGAAAGAGGAAGAGGATGGAGGCCACGGTTGAGGCGGAGAACGGCGGAGGAAGGCCGGCGAAGAGCGGAAGAAACCGAAGCTAAATCGAGTTGATCCGCCGCTTTGCCGCCGATCCAGAGCAAACGGAGGCCACCGGTAGTTTCGTTGTGCCGTCGGCCAGCTGTGGAGCCCTTGAACCGCCTGAGAACCTGCCGCCGGCAAGGAACCGGCGAGGAAGGGAGCTGACCGGTCCGGCGGGAAGAGAAAGAAAAAGAAAAGAAAAAGGAAAAAGAAAAAGAAAAAGAAAAAGAAAAGAAAGAGAAAGAAAAGAAAAGAGAAAAAGGAAGAAAGGAAAGAGGAAAAAGAAGAAAGAGGGAGAAAAAGGAGAATTTTGGAAATTACGAGAAATCTCGAGAATTCGGAAACCTGAGAATTACGGAAAACGGTAAGAAATCCCGGAAAGTGATAAATTATTTAAATAATTTATTTATTTAAATAATTATGAAAAAATTCTAAAATTTAGAAATTAATTTCCAGAAAATTTCCTCGATGACCGAGATGATGGAATCGGGCCAGGTGAACACGGGCGCGACGAACGAGGCGATCGCCGACCCGGAAAAAGGTAAGGGATGCATGTGCAGCACTGTAAGGATATTCAGTCTGCATGATTTTAATTATGAAATATTTTATGAAAATATTTTATGAAGATATTGTGATGAATGATTGGTTGAAATTTGTGGTGATGCACTGGCTGGATTTTAAACTGTATTTTCCGTGCAGGAGGCTAGCCAATCGGCAGCCGTTATACTGTCGAAAAATTATTGAAAAATTCTCGAAAAATTACTAAAAATCATAATAAATGATTTTATTTCATAAGAAACGATTTTCAACAACGAAAATCGAGAAAAATGATTATTTTTCATAAAACATGAATATAACGCAATTCATTTTAAAATATTCATGTTTTCGAGAATGGTGATAAGGAAATCACCGAAAAATCTCTTCGAGAATGGTGATAATGAAATCACCAAAAATTCTCTTGATATGTAAGTTACACGTAATACGAGATGGAAAATGAAAGGAAATAAAGTGAATATTTTTATATATATTTCTTAAATATTCACTAAATGGTTTTATAACCTTTATGGTTTTAAAATGATGAAATTATATATTTTTATAAATTCCATAAAGGTTTTCTGATGATGAAAAATATGGTTTTGAGACTAGATGGCATCCTATCATGCTGATATGTGATATGTGATATGTAACATGTGATATGTAATATGTGATATGTGATATGTAGTCCCGGCCGACACCTGATCAGTGATCTGCTGAGGACAATTATAGACTATGGCCATAGATCTGACATGATTATTCATACCCTTCGGGGTCTATAGCATGATATGAGTGACGACCCAGTGGACGGGCTGGGCGTGTGTGCCTAAGTCTCCATATATGAAAATGTTTTATATGATATGTGATATGTGAAATGTAAATGTTTTACATGATATGTGAAATGTTAATGAAAGAGATTTACAGCATTTTACAGAATGCTTATTTCAGTACTGATTTTAGTACTACGAGATGTTTTCATATGATATGTGATATGAACATGTAATATGTTTTCCAAAAAGGAAAAAGGAGGAAAATAAATCTAATATTCTTATTTTAATTTGTAAATTGAATATTAGATTTAAATGATACATATGATATACGAAAAGGATTTAATAGCGGATTTTGCTATTTAAAGTACTGTACTAATTATGGTTGTACAGTAAAATATGAATTGAGTTTTAAATGAGAATGATGAGAATTTAACTAATATTCTTTTCAAGAAAATATGAATATTAGTTATTTTATTTAAATGCTTTATTTCATAAAAGCATTATTTTGAAAAAGAATATGAAAATTTTACGGAATAAAAAGGAAAGGATTTGAATTTCAAAACAAGAAAGAATATTATTCTCTACAGTTGCTTCTAGGTTCCGGGACAAGCTAGGTATTTCAAAATACCTATCTTACTCCATCCGGATCCCTAGCCGACTGTAGTATCCTTCCTACATGTGTGCCTAAAGCCCATAGGAAAAATGAAAACGTTTTTCAGCATATAGATAGCTGAGTATCAAGTGAGGCATATAATTCCCTTACTGAGCCGTGGTTTGCTCACCCCTTAATTTTAACATTTCAGGTTTTCGAAGACTGAGAGTTTAGCACTTAAAGGATTTTCGACTGCGCATTTGGGGACGATGTGGCAGGTCGATTTATTTAATAAGGTATGATCATTTATTTTCTGTATTTAGACTTATCGATAGTACTACTTTCTTATGAAATAGAAATCGGGGATGTAATTCATATTATAATTTATTATGAAATTGTGTATATGTAAAAGAAAAGTAAAGTATCGCAGACAGCCCAACCAAATAAGATGTATAGAATAAGGTGAAAAATAGGGTCACGGGCTGTGACATATTTAATGGTATCAGAGCATGGTTGGCTTGATGTCTGTCGATACTTTGGAAAGGAAAATGTTTTGAAAAGGTTAACATCCCCTGTAGTACTGTGTAGCCTAAATACATAAAGGAAATAAATGATTGTAAATTGAGTTAAGTGTTTAGAAGGGAGTGAGCATTATGAAATAAGGAATGCTAAAAAGGGAAAACGGCTCAGGAATGTTACCTGAAATGGTGATCTTATGATCTAAATGAAGGTCAGTTCGGTAAGGAACAGAAATGGACTCGGTGAGGGCCCCACCAGTACTTTTCTATCCGGATCGAACTGAGACCTGAAAGTGATGATATAAAGGAGGGGAATGAACTATCATCACTAAATAGACATTAAGATCATCGATTAAAGGTATTTTGAGGAGAGAGAAAATTTTTGGCCAAAAATGACCAAAATACCCCTACCCTCAAAATTTTGCCGGGAGTCAAAACAGATCACCAGAAGATGGAATTGATCGATTTGATAGAGAAATTTATGATGTAAAGCTGCATTTCAGGCAAAATAATCCAATATGGATTTTATTGGATTTCTCTGTCGAAATCGAAAAAGATTTTAAACTGCTGATATTGGTATGAGAAAGGGGTACTAGATCACTGATTTAAATGTATATTGAGGAGAAAGAAATAAATGTGGAAATGATGAAAATGCCCCTGTGTGGGATTATGGTTTGAATAGTGATAAAATCAAGTCGATTTTGAATATATTGATAGTAATGGAGTTATTGATGATATGAGGACACAATATGAGTATAACGATCCTGATTATAAATTTCACTACACTTAGTGTGCTGGTACGACCCAAATGGTTATAGGGAAGTCGCAGGATGAGCGACTTAGTATTGATTTTATGGGTCTAAATTAAAAGTGTATTAAAGGGATATCATTACGGGATTGTTGAATATGATGAAAAGTAATATGATTACTGGAGATGACTGAGAAGAGATCAGTATAGAGGATGAAATCCATAGCAGTACTGTTAATTCTGGTTCTATACACTTATACTATTTTTGAGGTATTAAATGAATATTTATTTATAGAACTGGAGCATTTGGAGACATGCATTGCAAATTAATGTACTGTATGAAGTACTGTAAATTGGAGAATATTTATAAGAACAGTAAAGTGATAAAAAGAAGAAGATGACAGCTAACCTAAGTTCTTCAGGACCCTTGAGATAAAATAAGACCGGCGACCCAATGATGGGCGACCCGTAGTGGACAATATGATGTGAAATGTGGGCGAATTATGTGTAAGGGTAAACTTGGGGCGAAAGGATCGCCTAGGGGATGCTCGCCGACGGCCGATTCGAACGGGCGGGACTCTTACAATTATTTTAATGGTAATACGAGTGTAAGGAACTAGGTACGTAAGGGTGCCAAGGTTCGAACCTCGTGGATAACATGCTCAAGGGAATTAAACCTGAATTTATTAAATGAAATTGATTTTAAAGTAAATTGCAGTGACAATAAATCGGTTAGCTGTGAAAGGTGTTAACACTTAATACAGCATTGTAAATTAAGAGGATTGATATGCTGTGGAGTACGAGAAATAAGCAAATCAAGGCGGAGCAAATATTAAAATGATTTAAATATTAAATATCTTGGCCTTGAGGATATACAGTGAAATGATGGGACACAAAGATGAATGTTCAAAATGATGAATGATTAAAGAAAGCATCGGAGGAGATTCTTGATGAATTTTCAGAGTTATATAGATTGGAAAAATCGAGCTAACATTGACTCGATTGTGAATATGAAAGTTATTCCAAGCTTATATCGGAGAACATAGAAGAATCGAAAAAGCTTAAGAAAATAATTTTGGAAAAAAAAAATTAGTGAATAATGAAATTCACTTGTATACAGTTAAATGATGGAAATACAGATGATGTGATTGAGGATGAATTAAATGGTGAATTTAATTCCTATTACGAAATAAAGTTCTTATGAAGAACAAATAATCTTTTTATGAAATTGATGCCTTAAACTGAGTTAATTAGAGATATATAAGTAGCTTATCAGAGCAATCTTTGTAAAGGCATCACTAGATGGAAAGTTGGAAATTGGTGATCATAAGATGATAATGATTGGAACTCGATAAAATTATCACGAGTTCTAATGAGGTTTACAAGGTTAATGAAATACCTTGTGAGATATATAAGCCTAATGAATGAGGCACCCATACAAGGATAATATGATGAGATAGTGATACAGTCTAAGACACATATGGAAAATGAGCAGCATAATGATATAATCCCGTAGACTCTTAAAGACAGTGAATTATATGTTAAGAAGGGCAAATAGAAGATTTAGCTAGACGGTATCTCTTTCTAAGATATATGATCTTTAATGACAGAATGACAGTGGATCTGTCTATGAAAAAGAGATAATGATTGAGATACGAAATGTACGAGGTCTAGCTATATACTATTGCCAGTCTATAGGAGAGTTTATTGGGTTAGCTACTCTAAAGATGTGACTTAAAATTTAATAAGTTCAAGTTAGTGAATGAATAAGTATGAAGATAATATGTAAAAGGTTAAAAGATTTTATTAGTGGAATATTTTACCACTGATGAAAAGTGATCGAAATGATGATGAAGGAAAAAACAAGAATATGTAATAAGAGGATAAGTACATGATGGTTAGGGAACATGAATATGAAGTAGCTCCCAATTTTAAAACTAAAAGTGATTTTTGTGGTTATCACATGATTATGGTTAGATGTAAGATTCAAGCCAAACTCGATAGAGGAAAAGTAATTATACTCCAAGGAGTAAAGAAGTGATTTACATTTTACTGCCAGTTATGTAAATGGAACAAAAAGGATATATATATATACCTTGAAATGATGGAAATAATGGATTTATATGGATAAAGAGATGATTAAATTGATAATTATAGATTCGATGGTGAAGTCAAATAATGAGAAGCTTAAATTATAATTTGATTATACCATTATGGAATCTAAATTATCAAAAGAGTATAATTTCAGGTATATTCAAAAATTAAAGTGATAATGAATATACCATAAGAATAAAAGAGGTAATAAGAATATTACATGGAAAGACGATATGGAGAGGAAATGATTATCTCCTGATGAAATTATGGTAAAAGATGGTGAATGGTAAAGTCTGCAAATAAACTGCAGCAATTAAATGAAATAAATATGAAATTAATATTGTGGATAATGAAGAATCTAAAAGAGATATGATAATGTGAAAGTGATTATGGACTGATAGTCTAATGAAATCACTTTTCCATTATCAAACTCTTAGATTCTTTAGTGACATAGTCGAAATATGATTATAAAATGATGAGAATGTATGTGAAGTTCCAGTGAGCTCTATATGTGATGGGAATCTCTGAGTAGCTATATGTGATGGGAAATAGCAAAAGGCTCTGAGATTCCAAACCTATTGATAGCACCGCTCCGTACATGATATAGATGTTTGAGCGTAATACGGAAACGCTCGATAATATGTTGAGAGAGCGGATGCATGAGATGTGAAAGCTACTGGGACAATTACATACCATGGAATAAAATCGGTAAATGATAATTATCGAAATGTATCGACTTGGCACTAAATAAGAAAGATGAATGATGAGCAGTATGAATCATATGTGATATGAAAAGAAGTGGAAATGGATAACTCCCAACTGATAAGAAATTTAAGGGAGTATAAATATATGATGAGAAATGATATATAGTGGTATAAAAGCGATTATGATGTTAAAAGTATACTGGCAGTATAATTTGAAAGATAACTTAAAGGTCAAGAATGATAAGTATCCAGGATGCTACCTCCTTATGAATTAAGTTAAATTCGGAGGACCGAATTTCTTAAGGTGGGGAGAATGTGATAACCGCAAATTTTCTATTTTTGAAAATTAATATTAAAGAAAATAGGTAAGAAGAAATAAATAAATTAAAGTAAATAAATAAAATTTATTTACGAGAGGGAATATCGTTAAAATTCCCGAAATTAATGAAGTGAAAAAGTAGAGAAAATTAAATTGAATAAAATTGAGGAAATTTAATTTGGATAATGGAAATCCAAATTAAATAGGAAATAAAAAGGAGAAATAAATGGATATTAAGAAAATCCAAATTAAATGAAATAAAATGCGTAAATTATATATTTATATAATTAGATTATATAAATATATTTTGATACATTTTTATAAGAATACATATGTATATAAATATGATATTTTATGTATATATATATATATAAATATATACATATATAAGAAAAGTAAATATTATTTTATCAAATATATATATATATATATTGTAATACAATATATATCTATAAATACATATATATATATATGAAAAATATATTAATTCAAATTAAAATTATATATATGTATTTTGTGAATAAAATATATATATGTGTTATATTATGTTTGTATATATTATATAAATATAATATGGTATATTATATTAATATAATATAGTATATTGTATTATATACAAAAAAAAAAGAAAGAGAAATGAAACAGAAACGGGAAAATGGGATCCCGTTTCTGTCAAAAACACAGATTCACGCCGCCCCCGCCAGCGGCCGCCGGAGAAGGAAAGGAGAGAAGGGAGAAAGAGCGACGTCGCCGGTGAGAGGAGAAGCAAACGACGGTGGACGACGACGGAAAGAAGAAAAGAAACGGAAAGAAAATGAAACAGAAACCGGCGGAACCGAGAGGAGAAAAGGAAAAGAGATACGGCGGTGCCGGCGGAATTGGTCGCCGCCACTGCCACCGAAGCATCGCCGGGGAAAGAGGAAGAGGATGGAGGCCACGGTTGAGGCGGAGAACGGCGGAGGAAGGCCGGCGAAGAGCGGAAGAAACCGAAGCTAAATCGAGTCGATCCGCTGCTTTGCCGCCGATCCAGAGCAAACAGAGGCCACCGGTAGTTTCGTTGTGCCGTCGGCCAGCTGTGGAGCCCTTGAACCGCCGGAGAACCGGTCGCCGGCGAGGAACCGGCGAGGAAGGGAGCTGACCGGTCCGGCGGGAAGAGAAAGAAAAAGAAAAGAAAAAGGAAAAAGAAAAAGAAAAAGAAAAAGAAAAGAAAGAGAAAGAAAAGAAAAGAGAAAAAGGAAGAAAGGAAAGAGGAAAAAGAAGAAAGAGGGAGAAAAAGGAGAATTTTGGAAATTACGAGAAATCTCGAGAATTCGGAAACCCGGGAATTACGGGAAACGGTAAGAAATCCCGGAAAGTGATAAATTATTTAAATAATTTATTTATTTAAATAATTATGAAAAAATTCTAAAATTTAGAAATTAATTTCCAGAAAATTTCCTCGATGACCGAGATGATGGAATCGGGCGAGGTGAACACGGGCGCGACGAACGAGGCGATCGCCGACCCGGAAAAAGGTAAGGGATGCATGTGCAGCACTGTAAGGATATTCAGTCTGCATGATTTTAATTATGAAATATTTTATGAAAATATTTTATGAAGATATTGTGATGAATGATTGGTTGAAATTTGTGGTGATGCACTGGCTGGATTTTAAACTGTATTTTCCGTGCAGGAGGCTAGCCAATCGGCAGCCGTTATACTGTCGAAAAATTATTGAAAAATTCTCGAAAAATTACTAAAAATCATAATAAATGATTTTATTTCATAAGAAACGATTTTCAACAACGAAAATCGAGAAAAATGATTATTTTTCATAAAACATGAATATAACGCAATTCATTTTAAAATATTCATGTTTTCGAGAATGGTGATAAGGAAATCACCGAAAAATCTCTTCGAGAATGGTGATAATGAAATCACCAAAAATTTTCTTGATATGTAAGTTACACGTAATACGAGATGGAAAATGAAAGGAAATAAAGTGAATATTTTTATATATATTTCTTAAATATTCACTAAATGGTTTTATAACCTTTATGGTTTTAAAATGATGAAATTATATATTTTTATAAATTCCATAAAGGTTTTCTGATGATGAAAAATATGGTTTTGAGACTAGATGGCATCCTATCATGCTGATATGTGATATGTGATATGTAACATGTGATATGTAATATGTGATATGTGATATGTAGTCCCGGCCGACACCTGATCAGTGATCTGCTGAGGACAATTATAGACTATGGCCATAGATCTGACATGATTATTCATACCCTTCGGGTTCTATAGCATGATATGAGTGACGACCCAGTGGACGGGCTGGGCGTGTGTGCCTAAGTCTCCATATATGAAAATGTTTTATATGATATGTGATATGTGAAATGTAAATGTTTTACATGATATGTGAAATGTTAATGAAAGAGATTTACAGCATTTTACAGAATGCTTATTTCAGTACTGATTTTAGTACTACGAGATGTTTTCATATGATATGTGATATGAACATGTAATATGTTTTCCAAAAAGGAAAAAGGAGGAAAATAAATCTAATATTCTTATTTTAATTTGTAAATTGAATATTAGATTTAAATGATACATATGATATACGAAAAGGATTTAATAGCGGATTTTGCTATTTAAAGTACTGTACTAATTATGGTTGTACAGTAAAATATGAATTGAGTTTTAAATGAGAATGATGAGAATTTAACTAATATTCTTTTCAAGAAAATATGAATATTAGTTATTTTATTTAAATGCTTTATTTCATAAAAGCATTATTTTGAAAAAGAATATGAAAATTTTACGGAATAAAAAGGAAAGGATTTGAATTTCAAAACAAGAAAGAATATTATTCTCTACAGTTGCTTCTAGGTTCCGGGACAAGCTAGGTATTTCAAAATACCTATCTTACTCCATCCGGATCCCTAGCCGACTGTAGTATCCTTCCTACATGTGTGCCTAAAGCCCATAGGAAAAATGAAAAAGTTTTTCAGCATATAGATAGCTGAGTATCAAGTGAGGCATATAATTCCCTTACTGAGCCGTGGTTTGCTCATCCCTTAATTTTAACATTTCAGGTTTTCGAAGACTGAGAGTTTAGCACTTAAAGGATTTTCGACTGCGCATTTGGGGACGATGTGGCAGGTCGATTTATTTAATAAGGTATGATCATTTATTTTCTGTATTTAGACTTATCGACAGTACTACTTTCTTATGAAATAGAAATCGGGGATGTAATTCATATTATAATTTATTATGAAATTGTGTATATGTAAAAGAAAAGTAAAGTATCGCAGACAGCCCAACCAAATAAGATGTATAGAATAAGGTGAAAAATAGGGTCACGGGCTGTGACATAGGGTAGTGCCATAATGATCAAGAAAAGCAAGAATAGATGATGAAGAAGTGTTGTACATGGGAGAGAAGACAAAGAATAATAAAGACAATCGGAAATGAAAAATTAAAGAGAGAAGAAAAGGCTAGCCTTGGTTGACTTTGTGTGTGTGAATACTAGACTTTTGGCAATCTTAGATGTACTAGATATGACCATGATGTAGGAACCAAATGGGATCCAACGTAAATGGAAAACAGAAAGTGAAGAAGGCTCACGCCTGGGCAGTAAATAACAGAAAAGAAAGAAAAAAAAATGAAAGAGAGGGTTAGGTTTAGGTTGACTAAATAGCTAGGTATAGTACCAATGAAGTTAATATATATAAACATTTTAAAGGAGTAAACTACCTAGCCAAAATAAAGCAAACTTGGGAAGGAAAATAAAAAGAAAAGGGAGCTCTCGGTTTGAATATAAGTGGAAGAAAAATAAAGGAAAAGAAAAGAACAATAGAGGTTAAGTTGACCTACATGGAAAATAAGTGATACATATATACATTAAGTGGAGAAGATACCTACATTTAACCAAGGCCATTCGGCCAAAAAAATGGACTAAGAGGAATGACATGTTTTAGAGCAGAAAATGGAAGAAATTGGTGGAAATGTTGACTTAGTAAAAAGGCTAATGATGCCAAAACAAGAAAGGAAAAGTAAATAAAATATTTACCTATGAGAAAATCATAGGAAATATTAATATTATAAGTAATGATGAGATAAATAGGAGCTAGATAAGCAAAAGAAATTTTCATAAGTTATATTGAAAATTAATTACAGTAAAACTGTTGCCTTGCAGTTTATAATTCGGAGAGATAGGAAGCACATGGGTGCAACATAAGGCATTGATCTACAGTGTATTGAGGTAATGGATGTAATTTAAAGTTGTGATGGTGTTCCCTTACTTTCATCGCAAATTTTAAAGAAATGCCTGAAGTATGAATTTTATTCCGAAGTTAATTTTTGATGATCTTTTAATTTGTTAAATGACTTTTATAACTTCTATGTATATTTTCCATAATGTTTTAAGTATGACATGAAATAAATATGTTTTCTGAAAGAGGTATCGGAGTGGCAAACCCCAGGCTAACTTAGACCCTGGCACGCCCGGTCCTTACTATTTTATATCAATTGTATGAAAGTAAGTTTTGAGACTAAGGTCTTCCTATAGTTTATGTTATTGCCTGTCATGCTTGCCACATTGTGCATGTTTCCGTCCCTTGTGGCATATGTTTAGCCCATGTCGTGCATGTTCTCGCCCACATTGTGTATGTTTTCATCCTTTGTGGGTATGTTGGTCCTTCGTGGTGTATGTATATGTTTGCTGTACGACTTTGATCAGGTCTACAGCCCATACCATGGCCATAGGCATTCCGTTCCCTATTCGGAGGAAGAAGTAAGTGTCATGACCGCATACTAGCTATATGATTCTGCCTAGTCTCCATGAACTGTATGATAAGTTTTATTAATTATGATGTAAAGTTTCTAAAGTATGATGTATGTTTGAAACAAGTATGAATTTTAGATATACGCATTAAAGAATTAATACAATGATTTAAAGTATGAAATGCATTATTATGGTATTTGTTTTCTACATATATAGATGCTATGACTATTTTAAATGCATTTCTTACAGGGCTTTCCAAAAAGCTCACCCCCTACTCTACCAGATTATTTGCAGTGATCATCTCCTTGCCTGTTGCGCATATGACGTAGGCTGAGGGATACATCTCTCCTCCAGCCATTTTTGTACTCACGTAAGGTATACTCATATTTTGATACCAGACATCCTGTATGGGACAGATATTTGTATATGATAATACTTTTGGGATGTAATCGGTATCGTATGAATGTAAGCGTTACCTGGAGAAATAAGTCAATATAATGTGAATGAAATATTTTATGAAAATATTATGATGTTTCTATGGTTGAAGAAGTGTGATGAGATACTGACAGGAATGCAACCCAAGTAAGGAATTAAAAAAAATTTAGCCCAAAACCTCCACGTTTCCGGGGTGTGACAGTTTTTCTTGGTATCAGAGGAAGAGTTGCCTAGTACTATCAGTGTCGATAGTTAGGATGAGATTACATCCCAAATATCTGTGCTTGTTTGGTTATAAAATTGAGTATATCTATTAAAGTTTGATTAAAACATAGGGTTTATGCACAGGTATTTGATCACGCATTATGAGTGGGAGACGAGGTCGCCCTCGAAGGCAGGCTCAGCCACCTCTACCACCTACTCCCCAACCAGAGAGCCCAAATGCTAGAATAAACAGGCTCGAACATAGTATGAAAGAGGGGTTTGACAGCATTGCTACTATGTTTACTCAACATTTTAGAGCGAACACCTCAGCTATAGGTGCCACAGTGCCCACACCTACTTCACCACCTCCTCCTCCACAAGTTCCTCCGGCACCCTCCGCTCCTCAACCTTCAGTCCCACCGCCTAGAGATGATAGAGATACAGGCGGATTACGGGACTTTCTTAAGATGAATCCCCCAGAATTTAAGGGGATTAAGGATCCAGTTAAGGCCGAGGAGTGGTTATTAGAATTGGAACTAGCTTTCGATTACTTGGGGTGCACAGATGCTGAGAAAGTTAGTATGGGTTCTTATATGTTGAAAGGTCAGGCAGGACATTGGTGGAGAGCCAATAAGAGACAATTGACTACCCAACATACAGTGATTAGTTGGGATACTTTTCTATCAGTCTTCAGGACCCAATATGTCCCCCGTACTGCCCAGAAGAAAATGCAGACAGATTTTCTAAATTTAATACAAGGCAGTATGTCGGTTGATGAGTATGAGAACCAATTTACGATGTTGATGAGATATGACCCCGAGACAGTTAGAGATCAGGAGCGTTGTACCGAGAGATTTTTGTCTGGATTGAGACCAGCCATCCGAGACAGATTATTAGGGCTTCGTATTACTGAGTTTGAGGATGCTCTCGGACGGGCTCAGGATATAGAGAGGGGTCTTGATGTTACGCAAGCACAGTATGGGTCTAGAAGTAAGAGTAAGGGTAAAGATAAGATGACAGATAGTTCCCGATCAGAGCAAAGGTGGAGTTCATTTAAGAGGTCGAGGACAGATGAGTCTCGAGCAAAGACTGGCAAGCCCAAGACTCCTACTAATACAGTAGAGATCATCAGAGACTCCCAGAAGGTTTCTAGACAGTGCAAAGATTGTGGTAAGGCACATGGTGGGCCATGTCACTGGGTCACTGGAAATTGTTTTAAGTGTGGCGAAAAGGGTCATTTGATCAGGGATTGCCCACAAATGCAAAATAAGACCCCACAATCTCAGGAGCCACTACGACAGCAGCCAGAGACACGGGCTCTACAAAGACAGGCCCCACAGAAACGAGCTACAGGAGTTGAGAAGGGTAAGAAGCCTGTTACTCAGGGGCGTGTATTTGCTTTAGACAGGGAGACTGCCGAAAATTCCTCCGCGACTATTAGAGGTAATCTTCTTGTCTGTAAGCATGAGGCACATGTTTTATTTGACCCAGGGTCCACGCACTCATTTATATCACCACAGTTTGCACATAATCTTCATTTAGAAACTGAGCCTTTAAGTCATATATTACATATTTGCACACCCATGAATGATTCTCAAATGACAGATTTGGTGTGTAGAAATTGTGAAATTAAGGTTGGAAATAGAATAATGTTAGCAGATCTAGTTTTGTTAAACATGCATAGTTTTGATGTAATCTTAGGCATGGATTGGTTAGAAATCAATCGTGCAAGTCTAGATTGCTACACTAAGACTATAACCTTCTCTTTACTTGACAAATTTGATGTATGTTTTGCTACTAAGAAATAAAATATATGATGTTATGTTCAATGGAGTTTTATAATGTTTATATGTTTGAAAATTTAAATAAATTTATTCGTGTGAAGGTTATATTGCCTTTATCTTCGATACGAATCGGAAACCTCCACATATATCATATATACCAGTGGTATGTGAGTTTTCCGATGTGTTTCCGGATGAATTGCCAGGATTACCACTAGAAAGAGAGCTGGAGTTCACTATTGATTTAGTGCCGGATACCCAGCCTATCTCTAAATCTCCTTACCGGATGGCACTAGTTGAATTAGAAGAATTAAAGAAACAGTTGCAAGAGTTGCTTGATAAGGGTTTTATTAGACCAAGTGTGTCTCCCTGGGGTGCTCTGGTATTGTTTGTGAGAAAGAAAGATGGTAGTCTCCGGTTATGCATCGACTATAGGTTACTAAACAAGGCTACAATTAAGAATAAGTACCCCCTGCCAAGAATAGATGATTTGTTTGATAAACTGAAAGGGGCTTCGGTGTTTTCTAAGATTGATCTGAGATCAGGCTATCATCAGTTGAGAATTAGGAAGGAAGATGTACCGAAAACTGCCTTTAGAACCCGATATGGCCATTTCGAGTTTCTGGTGATGCCTTTCAGTTTAACTAATGCCCCTGCCGCATTTATGAATTTGATGAATGATGTGTTTCGGGAGTATCTGGATAAATTTGTGATTGTTTTTATAGATGATATTCTAATATATTCTAAGTCCCGGGAGGAGCACGAGCAGCATCTGAGGATATTGCTCCAGACTCTCAGAGATAAGCAGCTTTATGGAAAGCTTAGTAAGTGTGAATTTTGGTTGGATCGGATAGCTTTTCTTGGCCATATAGTATCTAAGGACGAGGTGTCAGTTGATCCGTCCAAGGTTGAGGCAGTACTCCAATAGAGAGAGACCGAAGACAGTAACTGAGATTCGGAGTTTCTTGGGATTAGCAGGGTACTACCGGAGGTTTGTGGAAAGTTTTTCTCGGATTGCAGCTCCGTTGACTAAGCTTACACGCAAAGAAGTTCCGTTTGAATGGTCAAGTCAGTGTGAGCAGTATTTTCAGGAGCTTAAGCAAAGATTAACTACAGCACCAATCCTAACCATTCCGAGTGGATCTGGAGGCTTCGTTGTATACAGTGATGCTTCTAGTCAGGGTTTAGGTTGTGTGCTAATGCAACATGGTAGAGTAGTCGCGTATGGTTCACGCCAGCTTAGAGAGCATGAGCGCAACTACCCTACGCATGATTTAGAGTTGGTCGCAGTTGTTTTTGCTTTAAAGATATGGCGGCATTATTTGTATGGTGAGAAGTTCCAGATCTTCACTGACCATAAGAGTTTGAAGTATCTATTCGATCAGAAGGAACTTAATATGAGGCAGAGGCGTTGGATAGAGCTTCTTAAGGATTATGACTGCGAGATTTTGTACCATCCGGGCAAGGCAAACGTAGTTGCAGATGCTCTAAGCAGAAAAAGTATGGTTTCTGTTATGATGGTTAGAGAATGGGAATTGCTGGAGCAGTTCACCGAGCTCAATATCAGTGTTGAAACAGTAGATGTCGGGTTTATGGCTAGCCTTCAGATCGAGCCAAGTATCTTAGATCAGATCCGGTCAGGGCAGAGAAATGATCAGAGGCTATTGAACATGATTAGCCAAGCGGAGCAAGATTTGCAGTCAGATTTTACGGTCAGTGATGATGGGTTATTGAGATTTAAGGGTCGTATATGTTTTCGAACGATGATACCCTAAGACAAAGAATTTTGAAAGAGTCCCATTGTTCTCGTTACACTATGCACCCAGGCAGTACTAAAATGTACCATGACTTGCGTAAGGTGTATTGGTGGATTGGAATGAAACGAGACGTAGCAGAATTTGTGGCCAAATGTTTGACCTGTCAGTAGATAAAGGCTGAGCACCAGAAGCCAGCAGGACTACTTAAGTCTTTACCGGTGCCTACATGGAAATGGGAGCACATTACGATGGATTTTATTATGGGCTTACCAAGAACCCGGAGAGGTCATGATGCGATCTGGGTTATTGTTGATAGATTGACTAAGAGTACCCATTTTCTTGCCATTAAGAGCACATATTCACTGAGTACATTGGCAGACTTGTATGTTAGCGAGATTGCTCGATTACATGGGGCTCCCGTGAGCATCACTTCTGATAGAGATTCCAGGTTCACCTCTCGATTTTGGACTCATTTTCAGGAAGCCATGGGATCTCAATTACATTTGAGCACCGCCTACCATCCTCAAACAGACGGTCAGTTCGAGCGGACTATTCAGACCTTAGAGGATATGTTGAGGGCGTGTGCACTAGATTTTAAGGGTTCATGGGATGACCACTTGCCTCTCGCAGAGTTTGCCTATAATAATAGTTATCATGCCAGCATCAGAATGGCACCATACGAAGCTCTATATGGCAGGAAATGTAGATCCCCAGTAGCTTGGGAAGAAGTTGGTGATCGTAAGATTTTAGCCCCCGATCTTGTTGAAGAGGCAGCTAAAGGTGTTCAGATTATTTGTAATAGACTCAAAGTTGCCCAAAGTAGACAGAAAAGTTATACTGATGTACGTAGACGGCCACTTGAGTTTCAGGTTGGGGACTCTGTATTTGTGAAAGTATCTCCGAGCAAGGGTATCATGCGCTTCGGAAAGAAAGGAAAGTTGAGTCCTCGTTTCATTGGTCCATTTGAGATATTGGAGAGAGTTGGGGATGTTGCTTACCGGTTAGCTTTGCCACCACAGCTTTCTGGGATACATAATGTCTTCCATGTCTCTATGTTGAGGAAGTATCATCCGGATCCCTCCCATGTTATCGAATACACACCATTGGATATTCAGGGAGATATGAGCTATATTGAGCAGCCAATCCGGATCCTTGACAGAAAGGAAAGGGTACTTCGATCTAAAACTATTCCACTGGTCAAAATTCTCTGGCAGCAGCACACAACAGAGGAAGCTACGTGGGAGCTAGAGAGCCTCATGAGAGAAAAGTACCCGCATTTGTTTAATGGACCAGCTTGAATTTGGAGGACCAAATTCTTATAAGGTGAGGAGAATGTGAGATCTCATTTTCTTATACTATAGTTGTACATGTATATGAACAAATTATCAATAAAGAAATTATTGATAATATTTTGAGGAATTAAATATATAAGAATAGTGTTTCTCACATAGAAAATTTTAATCCTAGATAAGATATATATAAGTATGGAAACTATTACATAAATGATGGATTAAATAATTAAATGGATATTGCAAATTCTGATTTGGACAAAATAGAAGAGTGTTGGCGGCATGAAGAAAGAGTAGAAGAAAGGGAGTGAAGTTCGGTTGATCAAATGGCTAATAAAAACAAGAGAAAAAGAAAGGATAAAACAAACAATAAAGGAAGACAAGGAAAGTCTTCTCCACGTTTTCTTTTGGTTGACAAAAGAATATAACACTGACTTGTGTTGATTTTTGCTGCACCGAAGAGTAAGCAATAACAAGACAAGAAAAGAACTAAAGCAAGGAAAAGATGGGAAAGTCAGAAAACGTGGGCTGCATGAAGAAAAATTTTAACAGAAACAAGAAGTTAGTCTCGGCTTGGAGGATAAGGAATATAAAACAAAAGGAAAGAAATAGGAAATGAAGAGGGCTTTTAATGAAGCTGGCAAAAAGTCCAAATAATATATTTTCTTGTGCTTTATATTCCTCCATCGTGACCTTCATCTCCAGCCATTATCACCATCGAAAATTGCTCTGTTTTCTTACAACCATATAGCCTTCTATCCATAGCAAAACCATGCATAACCTTTAGCAAAAAAACCAAGCTTTTGGAAGGAAAATAAACCTTGGATATTAAGCTTCCAAAACCTCAAAGAAGCTAGCACAAAAATCTTCAAAATAGCAAGGGATTCACGTGCACAGATTGCTTCTCTATACAGGTAAATTTCCAGCATCAGTTTTAAGATGATTGTTCATTAAATTGTAGCTTTAGTGAGCAAGAATATGTTAGTTATAACCTTTGTTTGAAGTAAACATATATGTAAGGAAAAATCATAGTATTAGGTTGTAAGAATTTATAAGAAGAAGATGATGTTAAAGAAGGAAACTGATGTGGAATTAATGATGAACATAAACATGAAACCGACGTGAAAGGTAAGGGAAATAAAAATGAAAGTAAACTAAGTTGCATGTTCGGTTGAGGAGGATTTTGAGTGAAAATTTGGTGAGACTTACGTGAACCATGAAGGAGAAAAGAAATGTTTTTAATGTAGTCAACAAAGGTTAATGTTTTTAATGTTTGAATTAAACATATATGTAAGGAAAAATCATAGTATTAGGTTGTAAGAATTTATAAGAAGAAGATGATGTTTAAAGAAGGAAACTGATGTGGAATTAATGATGAACATAAACATGAAACCGACGTGAAAGGTAAGGGAAATAAAAATGAAAGTAAACTAAGTTGCATGTTCGGTTGAGGAGGATTTTGAGTGAAAATTTGGTGAGACTTACGTGAACCATGAAGGAGAAAAGAAATGTTTTTAATGTAGTCAACAAAGGTGGCTGGTTGATGGAAGAAAAACTGGGCTGTTGAACAGCCGTATATGAAAGAAAGAAAGTATGGCTGGTTTGGACAGCAATGAAGCAGGAAATAAATGCTGGTTGAAGAAGTTTTGAGGGAGTTTATTTTTGAATGAAGTTATGTGAGCTAAGGGGGAGAATAAAAGAAAAGAAAAGAGGTGATCTTAGTCAACAAAAAGGGCTGGAAGAAAGAACATAAAACTAGGCTTGTACAACCGAAAACAGAAATGAAGAATATGGCTGATGGTGCAGCCGAGAGAGATGAAAAAATATGGGTGATTGAGTTGATTTTGTTGACTTTTAATAGCCTAAAATTATAACATATAGGGTAGTGCCATAATGATCAAGAAAAGCAAGAATAGATGATGAAGAAGTGTTGTACGTGGGAGAGAAGACAAAGAATAATAAAGACAATCGGAAATGAAAAATTAAAGAGAGAAGAAAAGGCTAGCCTTGGTTGACTTTGTGTGTGTGAATACTAGACTTTTGGCAATCTTAGATGTACTAGATATGACCATGATGTAGGAACCAAATGGGATCCAACGTAAATGGAAAACAGAAAGTGAAGAAGGCTCACGCCGGGCAGTAAATAATAGAAAAGAAAGAAAAAAAAAGATGAAAGAGAGGGTTAGGTTTAGGTTGACTAAATAGCTAGGTATAGTACCAATGAAGTTAATATATATAAACATTTTAAAGGAGTAAACTACCTTGCCAAAATAAAGCAAACTTGGGCAGGAAAATAAAAAGAAAAGGGAGCTTTCAGTTTGAATATAAGTGGAAGAAAAATAAAGGAAAAGAAAAGAACCAATAGAGGTTAAGTTGACCTACATGGAAAATAAGTGATACATATATACATTAAGTGGAGAAGATACCTACATTTAACCAAGGCCATTCAGCCACAAAAATGGACTAAGAGGAATGATATGTTTTAGAGCAGAAAATGGAAGAAATTGGTGGAAATGTTGACTTAGTAAAAAGGCTAATGATGCCAAAACAAGAAAGGAAAAGTAAATAAAATATTTACCTATGAGAAAATCATAGGAAATATTAATATTATAAGTAATGATGAGATAAATAGGAGCTAGATAAGCAAAAGAAATTTTCATAAGTTATACTGAAAATTAATTACAATAAAACTGTTACCTTGCAGTTTATAATTCGGAGAGATAGGAAGCACATGGGTGCAACATAAGGCATTGATCTACAGTGTATTGAGGTAAGGGATGTAATTGAAAGTTGTGATGGTGTTTCCTTACTTTCATCGCAAATTTTAAAGAAATGCCTGAAGTATGAATTTTATTCCGAAGTTAATTTTTATGATTTTTTAATTTGTTAAATGAATTTTATAACTTCTATGTATATTTTCCATAATGTTTTAAGTATGACATGAAATAAATATGTTTTCTGAAAAAGGTATCGGAGTGGCAAACCCCAGGCTAACTTAGACCCTGGCACGCCCGGTCCTTACTATTTTATATAAATCGTATGAAAGTAAGTTTTGAGACTAAGGCCTTCCTATAGTTTATGTTATTGCCTGTCATGCTTGCCACATTGTGCATGTTTCCGTCCCTTGTGGCATATGTTTAGCCCACGTCGTGCATGTTCTCGCCCACATTGTGTATGTTTTCATCCTTTGTGGGTATGTTGGTCCTTCGTGGTGTATGTATATGTTTGCTGTACGACTCTGATCAGGTCTACAGCCCATACCATGGCCATAGGTATTCCGTTCCCTCTTCGGAGGAAGAAGTGTCATGACCGCATACTAGCTATATGATTCTGCCTAGTCTCCATGAACTGTATGATAAGTTTTATTAATTATGATGTAAAGTTTCTAAAGTATGATGTATGTTTGAAACAAGTATGAATTTTAGATATACGCATTAAAGAATTAATACAATGATTTAAAGTATGAAATGCATTATTATGGTATTTGTTTTCTACATATATAGATGTTATGACTATTTTAAATGCATTTCTTACGGGGCTTTCCAAAAAGCTCACCCCCTACTCTACCAGATTATTTGCAGTGATCATCTCCTTGCCTGTTGCGCATATTACGTAGGTTGAGGGATACGTCTCTCCTCCGGCCATTTTTGTACTCACGTAAGGTATACTCATATTTTGATACCAGACATCCTGTATGGCACAGATATTTGTATATGATAATACTTTTGGGATGTAATCGATATCGTATGAATGTAAGCGTTACCTGGAGAAATAAGTCAATATAATGTGAATGAAATATTTTATGAAAATATTATGATGTTTCTGTGGTTGAAGAAGTGTGATGAGATACTGACAGGAATGTAACCCAAGTAAGGAATTAAAAAAAAATTTAGCCCAAAACCTTCACGTTTCCGGCGTGTGACAAAAACATATCACATATTCATGTCACATATAGTCTAATATTCAATTGAAAATCATAGTAAGAATATTAGACTTATAACCTCTTTTTCCTTTTGAAAACATATTACATATTCGTATCACATATCATTTGAAATCATCTCGTAGTACTAAATTCAGTACTGAAATAAGCATTTTGTAAAATGTTGTATATCTCTTTAATTTAACTTGTCACATATCATGTAAAACATTTACATTTCACATATCACATATCATATAAAACATTTTTACATATGGAGACTTAGGCACACACGCCCAGCCCGTCAACTGGGTCGTTACTCAAATCATGCTATAGACCCCGCAGGGTATAAATAATCATGTCAGATCTATGGCCATAGTTTATAATTGTCCTCGGCAGATCCTGATCAGGTGTCGGCCGGGACTACATATCACATATCACATTTTACATATCACATGTCACATATCACATATCAACATGATAAGGTTGCCATCTAGTCTCAAAACAGTATTTTTCTTCATCAGAAAACCTTTATGGAATTTATAAAAATAATAATTTCATAATTAAAACCATAAAGGTTATATAATAAATCAAGTGAATATTTAAGAAAATATTTGTAAAATATTCACTTTATCCTTTTTTTTTCATCTTTCATTTCATATCACATATAATTCATATATCTAGAGAATTTTCGGTGATCTCATTATCATCAATTTCGAAAACATGAATATTTTAAAATGAATTTCGTTATATTCATGTTTTATGAAAAATAATCATTTTCTCGATTTTCGTGGTTGAAAATCGTTTCTTGTGAAATAAAATCATTTATTATGATTTTATAAATTTTCTAGAAATTTTCGATAATTTTTCGGCAGTATAACGGCTGCCGATTGGCTAGCCTCCTGCACGAAAAATACAGTTTATAATTTCAACCGGTACTTCATTCCAAATTTCCACCCAATCATTCATCATAATAATTTCATAAAATATTTCCATAAAATATTTCGAAATTAAAACATGCAGACTGAATATCCTTACAGTGCTGCACATGCATCCCTTACCTTTTCCGGGTCGACGATCGCCTCGTTTGTCGTGCCCGTGTTCACCTCGTCCAATTCCATCGTCTCGGTAATCGAGGGAATTTTCTGAAATTTAAATTCTAAAATTTAGAAATTTCTATAATTATTTGAATAAATAAATTATTTAAATAATTTAACATTTTCCGGGATTTCTTACCGATTCCCGTAATTCTCGAGCTTTCGAATTTTCAAGATTTCTCGTAATTTTCAAAATTCTCCTTTTTTCCTCTCTTTTCTTCTTTTCCTCTTTTTCTTCCTTTTTCTCTTTTCTTTCCTTTCTCTTTCTTTTCTTTTTCTTTTTCTTTTTCATTTTTCTTTTCTTTTTCTTTTCCTTTTTCCCGTCAGCCGGTTCAGCCTTCTTCCTCGCCGGTTCTTCGCTGACGGTCGGTTCTCCGGCGGTTCAAGGGCTCCACAGCTGGCCGACAGCACGGCGAGTCTGTTGGTGGTCTCCGTTTGGCCTGGATAGACGGCACAGCGGCGGATCTACTCGGTTTTGCCTCGGTTTCTTTCGCCTCTTCGCCGGCCTTCTTCCACCGTTCACCGCGCCTCGGGTGGCCTCCATCCTCTTCCTCTCCCTCCGGCGATGCTTCGGTGGCAGTGGCGATGGCTAATTCTGCCGGCACCGCCAGATCCTCTTTTTCTTTTCCTCTCTGCTTTTGCCAGAATTTCTTTCTGTTTCTTTGCATTTTCCTTCCATTTCTCCTTTCTTCCGTCGGTCACCGGCTTCTCCTCTCTCCACCGGCGCCGTCCTCCCTCGTCTCTCCTCTCTTCTCCGATTGCCGACAGTGGTCGGCTGCTCACCAGGAAATCGGGATTCTTCCCGATTTTCCATTCTGTTTTCTTTTTTTATTATATTTTTGATATATATTATATTTATAAGTTACTTTATAAATATAATATTAATATTATATTATATAGTACATACTATATAATATTTTATAGATATATATATATTATATATCAACACATATATATATTTAACATATATATCTACATACTTTAAACTTAAATTACATTTATATATTTTGATATAAATGAAATAATACTATATATATTGTATTTACAATATATATATTTTCTTCCTCATTTTCTTATTTAATTTGGATTTCTATTTATCCAAATTAAATTTCCTTCATATAATTTATCAATTCCTTAACTTCATTATTTACAAAATTTCCAACAATATTCCATCTTGTAAATAATTCCTTTATTTACTTTAATTTATCTTTCGCATTTAAAATTGAATTCTCAAATAAGTAATATAAAAATTCAGAAATTTGCGGTTATTACAGGTTGGAGCCAAAAATGAAAGTTACCGTTGTATCTCACAAAAACTAGCTGTTGGAGGCTTTTCACTTGTTAAGGGATCGATCCTATGTCCTAGGGGATTGATCCCATGCTTCATTCCACACCTCCAAAGCATTCTGCCAATAAGGGATCGATCCTTTATCCTAAGGGGTCAATCCCTCATGTTTTTCCTGTACTTTTCTAGGCCATTTTGGGTTAGAAATGATGTAGACTTTGATTTTAATTCATCCCAAAACATTTTAGAATTTTGTGGGAGTTTTTCTTGACTTTCTCAATTTGAAAACATTGTCCAAAAACTCATTAAGTAATTTTCTAAAGTTGTGTTCAAATATATTCTTGAAAACATTACTTAATGGAAATATTCAAAACCATTTTATAAGATATTAAGACCAATAAGAATATATAATTAAATCATGATCTTAGACTTAAAATGGTTTGAGAAAATCATGTGTGATAAAGAAAATTTACAATATGATCAAAACATAAAAGATCACTTAAGTTTTTGTCATTTCAAAATACATATGTCAATTTAAAGCTATCAAAAATATTAGCAAGCTCATTTAGACACATAATATAATTAAAAGAATAATATTAAATATAAAAAGTTACCGTTTTATGCTCCTTATCATATTGTGTGAAAATGCAAATTAAATATAGGATAAGCTAATAGTCACAAATGAGGGAATAAACCAATTTAAAAGACAAAAATATGGGATGTTGACTCAAAATTATGAGATGCTTAGGATGAAACCCAATAAATCTATAGCTAAAATGGCTAATAGATTCACTGATATTGTGAATGGTCTTAAAGGGATAGGCAAAACCTACTCCAACACGGAGATGGTCAAGAAAACTTGAAATATCTCCCCAAGTCATGGAAAGCGAAGTTAACAGCTATTGAAGAATCTAAGGATTCCAACACTATTTCTATAGATGAACTTATGGGATCCTTGCTTACCTATAAGATGAAACTTATAATGAATGAAGAGACTTCCCTTAGGAACTTAGTAGTAGTTTTGAAATCCTCAGCTAGTGAGGATTCTAGGTTAGAGAAAGATAGTAGCTCTAGGAATTAAAAAAATAGAATTAGTAATGTTTACAAAGAAATTTAATAAATTTATAAACCTTAGAGCTAAGGGATTATATAGAAAACCATTAACGAAAGACAACATTAAAAAGGAGTTTAGTGCAAGGGATGAAAATCCCATCATATATTTTGAGTGTAATAGGCCCTTTACTTAAGAAGAGGAATGAGATAAAACGAAGAAGAGAAGCCATGATTACAACAAGGAGTGATAGTGACCATTCTAAGAAAAAGAAGAAGAAGAAGAAAAAGAAGAAAATGATGCTGCAAATTTATGCTTAATAGCTAATGAAAAATCTAGAAATTCTTCTAATTTTGTGAGACAAAAAGATTACTGATTTGAGGAATTGCAAGATGCATTTGATGATTTAGTAAATGAGTGTATCAAGATGAATGATAACTTTAGAAAGACAATTGCTAAAAGAACTAAAGAGAATGAAGATATGTCTAGGACTGAGCTAAAACTAGAAGGTAAAATATGATGTCTTAGCTAGAGTTAGAAAAAACTAGAAAAGAAGAACAAGAATTTACATAACTCTTAGTCTAGATTCCATATGGCCCAACAAAATTTAGATCAAATGTTAGAATCATAAAAGGCCTTATTCAACAAGGATAGATTAGGATACAATAATATTAAAAAAGAAACACAATTGAAAAAAATTCCTTATTAAAGAAAAAAAAGCACATAGCTCAATTTCTAGATGTAGTACTTGCCATAGGATATGACATTATTCTTTTACTTGTAGATATAGGAAAACTACATTTAGGAATTGGAGAGTTAGGAAAGTGCAAGTTCTAAAGCATGCACTTATTTCTAATGATGATTTATCTAATTTCAGTAACCATATCTTTCTTATATATATAAGGTTTAGGGTTTATATATACTAGATAAACCTTGCTCGTTGGTGTGGGTAGCTAAACTCCAAGCATAAACTACAAGATTCATTGCTAACTTAAATGCTAATGCATGCTTTGACAAATTACACACTATTAAGGAATATTTAAAGGCACTAAAAATTAACATATCTGATGTTAAACATACTGTTGTTGCTTAAGACAACAATGATGTAATGATGACATTAGCTTCTTAATTGTTATATCACCAACTACTAATAACTTTGCAAGAAAGGAAACAATCAGAGGGGTGTAGTGGCTTTCTAATGCACCGCACTTTGATGCTTAGTCAGACAAGATTTTGTAGAGGTGGTTGTGCAATCCAAGATGGCTGGTAGTGTGGGCCTCATCAACCTAGGTTGGCCAGAAGTGTAAGCCTTGTTGGCCTAAGTTGGTTGAAACTGTAGGCCCCGTTGGCTCAAGTTAGCTAGGTATGTTGACCCATCGGCTCAAGGTGGCTAGAGTGTGGGCCCTATTGGCCCAAGTTGGTCGAAAGTATGGGCTCCATCGACCAAGGTGGTTAGGGTTGTGGGCTCCGTCAACCCATGGTGGTTGGGTGTATAGGCCTTGTCACCCAAAATGCCTGGGAATATGGGCCCATAATTTTGTCATGTGCTTTAACTATAATTCAAGTATTATTAAAGCTGACATATGACCAAAGGAGCTTGGTGGCTTAGTGGTGAGGTGCCTTGCTGCTGTTTTAGTGGCCAGAGTTTAAATCTTAGTAGATGCAATATATTTTGCATGTGCCTAGGTGCGCGCCCCATGCAACATGGTTGCGTGCTCGGTCGGCTTAGGTGCTCACCCAATGCACCTTGGTGCGAGCATGAGTGCTCACCCGATGGCACAGTGTGCTTGCCTAGTGTGCTTATGGTGCAAGCCTAGTGTGTGCCTGAGTGCTCATCCGATGGGTGATGGGTGCGAGCTTGGTGCGTGTTCGAGAGCTCACCCGGGTACACGCTTGGTGTGCACACAGTGCACACTCTGCACACTCGAGTGCATGCCCGTGCACTCACTTACCAGCTGGTGTGCACCCAATGTGAGCTTGGTCCACGCCCTTAGTGTGTGCTCTTGAGTGCTCTTCTGGTGGGTGACTGGTGCTAGCTTAGTGGCTAGTAGGCCTCTAGGTGCTCGCCTAGCAGCTGGTGCGTACCCCTGGTGTCATGAGCCAACCATGTATAGGGCTATGACCTGGTAGAGGTGCCTTGCAGGGGTAGAATCCATCTACTTAGGAAAAGTGTCCCTATTTCAAACATTGTAATGGTTAGTGGTAGTAGTCTTGTAAAAGCTCTTTTGCTACTATAGGGTGTAAGCAGTAGGCATATGTTAGGCTGTCTCACCGGTCTAGGTATGTGCAAGCATACCCATTAAGGCTGCCCTCCTAGCCCGGATGATGGTGTTGAATTCTCGTAGCTCTTTTATAATCTTGTCTATATATTAAGAAAACATTTTTTTCTTTAGGGGCACTGGGGTTCATCTAGGTGTGCAACCTTTATGCCCTGCTATATTGTTGTATGCCCAATATTAACTTATGAATTACCTGTTTCTTGATTAGATAATCGAGAAATCTTGGCTGGCTTGTTTGGAAGTGTCCATCTAAGTGTCGCACAGCTTAGTGCTTAACCGCGAGAAAGCTTAGTCCGTGGTAACTGGTATCCGAGCCTGGTAAATTATGCTAGCAATTGAGGGGAAATGGTGGTGACTCATGGTGGGTGAGATGAGCGAATGAGAATTGAGGAGCTTGAGGCCGCAGTGGCCACCTTGAAAGCTCACATGGTTACGAATGATCGATTAAGAGAGATTCAGATAGCCTAAAGGGAGCTGTCTAATTCTCTAGCCAACTTGGGGGAAGAAATAAGAGATATTTTGAAGGTGATCCAAAAGAGTTCAAGGAATGCAAGGCTCAAGTTAGTGTGCTACAGATTACCGTGGGTAGGGCTAATTCAAGCACCACTGATCAAGGCAAGAGGGTCAAGGTGCTAAAGCCGCGATGCTTTGATCGAACAAGAGTTGCCAAATAGCTTGAAAATTTTATGTTTGACATGGAGTAATATTTTTGAGCAATGCACACAGATTCAAAGGAGGACAAAGTTGCGATGGCGGCCAAGTATCTTGCTAGTGATGCTAAGTTATGGTGGTGCTCAAAGTTTGTCAATGATGAGTTCTCTATCAAAACTTGGGTGGACCAAAAGCTGGAGCTAAAGAGCCAATTCTTCCCTAAGAATGTGGAATATATGGCTTGAAGAAATTTGTGAGAATTGGTATAAACAGGAATGGTGCAAGAATTTGTAAGGAGCTTCTTTACCCTGATGTTGGATTTTCGGGACATGTCCGAGAAGAACAAGATGTTGTATTTCCTTGAGGGACTTAAGTTATGGGCTAGAACAAAACTTCAAAGGCAAAAGGTGCATGATGTGGCACGGCCATGGGCACTGCTAAATGCCTTAATGACTATAATGAGAATCCTTCGAAGCATAAGATACCTCATTCGGCTAGTAGTAACTCCAATTTTGGGAATGGTGGAAAGATGGCCAATGTAGATAGATCATCAAGTAGAGGAGCAGACTGGAGGCTACCACTCGAGAAACACCCCAAACCAAGACAAACAACACCCCAAATTTCAAGCCAAAGTAGCCACTAGCTTGCTTCTTTTGTCAAGGATCGCATTGAGTTTTCGAATGTCTCTACAGAGGTGCCTTGAATGTACTAAGAGCTACTTCTCAGGAGCCACCTCAACCATAGTAAACTGTTGAGGATGTGGTCGATAAGCCTACAAGGATGGGCTCTATCCAATTCTTAAATGCACTCACTCTCAATTGAGCATTATGAAGAAAGAGCTCGAGAAAGGTTGATGTATGTGGAGTTAGAGATAAATGGAAAGAAAACAAGGGCCATGGTTGACACAGTCATGACCGATACTTTCATCACACCAGATGAGGCTAAGAGGTGTGGTCTATTGTGGGCAAATGAAAGTGATAACTCACCGGTCTTTGCCATCAGTAGGGGCTCCAAGAACGTGATGACCAAAGTTGAACCCTCGGAAGGAGGCATGAACTTCACTGTTTCCACTATGGATGACTTTAATGTTGTTTTGGGATTAGACTTCATGATGGTGGCCCAAGCAATCCCGGTTCTCGCTGCCAATTGCTTGCTATTCTTAGGGGTAACGGCTATGTGTAGTGTCAGCCTCAATTCTCCTTAAAAGTGGGAAGATCATTTTAGCTCTATAATTCAAGAAGGGAATTAAGAGGGGAGAACCCTCATATGTGGCCATGCTGGTTTAGAAAGAAAGGACATATTCAGAGTTAGTGCCAAATGAAGTAAAAATCGTTTTGGAAGACTTTAAAGATGTGATACCTGACTAATTGCCTAAGCTCTTACCACTGCGGTGAGTCAAACCTCCCGCAAAAGGACCCTATCGTATGGCTTCCCCAGAGTTAGCCGAGTTGAGAAGATAATTAGATGAGTTATTACAAGTTGGGTTCATCGAGCCATCTAAGGTATTGTTCAGTGTGCTAGTACTATTCTAAAGAAAACAATATAGGAGCTTACAGTTGTGCATAGATTATAAAGCCCTAAACAAAGTAACAATTAGGAACAAGTACCCAATTCCCCTAATAGCGAACCTCTTTAATCAGTTGAGTCAAGCCAAACACTTCTCCAAACTGGATCTTAGGTCTGGGTACCATTAGGTCAAAATCACCGAAAGAGATGAACCAAAAACCACGTATGTTACATGGTATGGAGCATTTGAATTCTTAGTTATGCCTTTTGGACTGACAAATTCTCTTGCCCCATTTTGTACTTTAATGAACCAAGTATTCCATGACTGTCTAGATAAGTTCGTGGTCATCTACTTAGACAACATCATGGTTTTCAGTCCTACCTTAAAGGAGCATTGGGAACATTTGAGACTTGTATTCAAAAGACTCTGAGAAAATCAGTTGTATGTAAAAAGGGAGAAATGTTGTTTTGCTTAGACTCGGATCCATTTCCTGGGCCATATTGTGGAACAAGGTCAGATTCGGATGGATATAGAGAAAGTCAAAGCCATTGAAGAATAGGCGACCCCGAATAATTTTAAAGGACTATGCTCTTTTCTTGGGTTGGCCAACTATTACAAAAAATTGTGGAGGAATACACTCAAAGAATAACAACCCTCACCAAGCTACTGAAGAAAGATAAGAACTGGTGTTAGATGACGGAGGGCCATGAAGCCTTCGAGGGTCTAAAGATAGCCTTGATGAAAGATCTAGTCTTAATCCTTCATGATCTTGGAAAGCCCTTTGAAGTGCAAACAGATGCTTAAGATTTTGCCATGGAGGGAGTATTATTGTAAGAAAGGCACTCGGTTGCTTTCAAGAGTCACAAGTTAAATAAGGCAGAAACAAGGTACATCACCCAAGAGAAGGAACTTTTAGCAGTAATTCATTGTTTAAGAGTGTGGCGACATTACCTGTTTGGGTCGAAATTTGTTGTCAAGACAGATAACAGTGCAGTTAGCCATTTCATTACTCAACCCTAGCTCACGACCAAGCAAGCGAGATGGAAAGAGTTATTAGTAGAATTCGATTTTTTCTTTGGGTATAAGGTGAGGAGATCTAACTAAGTTGCTAACATACTGAGTTGATGAGCAGAATGGGCAGCACTTAGGAGAATTGCTCCAATGTCGGCTACTATGGTTACCACAAATGTTCGCAAGTGTAGCGTCCTAATTACCAAAAATTTGAACTAAAATTTTCCTTTTCAATTAGTTGGTTAGGTTGTGCTTAGTATCACAGATTCATTATAAAGCTAAATTTATATTAGCTAAATTAATATCTATAAATTAAGTTGGTCCCAGTTCAAATATTTCTAAATATATGTGTAGTCTTATATAATCTAAATTAAATAGCAAGATTCATACATATAGAATTAACTTATACTTCCTTGCATGCATCCTTACAAAGTGTAACTATACTTTCAACTTCTTTTAGCTACATCCATACAGAGTGTACTGCACTAATGAGTCTAAATGAAAAAGAAATAACTGTACATTGTATACCTTTAAGGTGGTACCGAAATTGGCTCAAAGGAATATATCATAGCCCCACACTGCATAATTACTGCAAATAATTTGGAAAGGAAAGTAAGGGGTGAGCTTACACCCAGTAAAGAATACATATAAAGATACAGATATGTAGACTATTTGCAAATTTCTAAATCCAATATTAAATACCAAAATTTAAGGAATAGTTTTGAACGAAAATTCGGAAGAAGTTTTCTCTACATCTTATTAGGATTTTAGGGCTGAGTAAGAAAGGATGCTTTAAAGCACCTCACTTGTCCTTTTTTCCTAACATTTAAGCTATAGAGAAATCGAGGAAATCTTATTAGAGAAGTAATTCATGTGTTTCGAAAAATTAGAATCAAACCAATTTAATGTAACAGAAATCCATTTTGCAAGAATATATCATGCAAGTATCATAAGTCATTTAGAATCATTACATATATCATAGTTCAAATCAAAATCATAAACGTTCGTGTCAAATCATGTCAGATTTCAAAGTCCAGAAGTCAGAAATTCAAAAATCATACAGAATACAGATAAGTAACGATAAGTAACAATAAGTAGAGACATGGCAATAACTTAGTGAAAATCATGCAATCCAAATATACTATAAGGGAAAAATAATAATCAAACAGACATATGACAATAGTCCAAAGGGGTCCATAGTAAGCAAGAATCAGGTGTCAACTGGGATCATTGTGGACTGGATCAAGGTCTCATAGTAGTTCAGATTTCAGGGTTCAGAGTTTAGATAATGCAAGATTACAATTAGCCAGTGTCTCAAAACATAAAGTTTCATAATCTGAAATTCAAAACAGTATTTTTCAAATCTCACAGATGTTCACAGACAATTAAAATCTACAAAATCATGTAATTTTTATAATTGTTCATAAATAATTCTAAAATACTATATTTTGGTATTTTCTATAAAACAAAATTTAAAATAGAAATTCATAAATCTTCCAAAATCATATAATTTAATATTTTCCAAATCTACTATTCTTAAAGTGTTTCTTAAATTCCTAGCCTAAGTTGTAGTAACCACTGCTTTTATTAAAATTCAGCAGCATAATAGTATAAATTTTTTAAAACCTCCTACAAAGCAAACACATTTTATATACCCAACGTAGTTGATATTAAAATCATTCCACTATCTCTTACATTCCTTATATATATTTCTTACCTCAATCAATCACAATGCAGCTTATCCAATTTAATCCAGCAGTCAATATCCAAAAATCAAACGTATATACTCTCGGCACCAATTTATTCCTTGACTACAGAAAATTTTTTAAAACAGCTTAAATTCTAGAATTACCTTCACATAATTTTTGTAAGTCTTAAAGACCTCTCAAAGTTCCTAATACAGTAGCAATTTAGGCTATTTCCTATTGAGCGCTAAAACTGCAACTACTACCAAAACATCTCCGTTTTCAAATCCAACTTCACCAACAGTCTTATTTTAATTTAGACATTATTCTAGGACCAATTTTGTGTCAAAATAGAGCATGATCTCCCCTTGTCCTTCTCTTGGCCGAATACATACTCACATACAACACTTGTTATTTTGCAATTCTAACACCATATTCATGTTTCTCACATTCTCTACGTTGATATTCATCATGATTTTAATCAAATCAAGCATGACACTATTAAATCCTTAAGTGGCTGAAACCCTAAACCATCTAAAAACATGATTTTGTTCCAATCTAAAGTCATAGACATGCTTAACTATCCTTAAACAATAGTATATATTTATGGAAATTAAAACAAAAATTCCTATCTTAAACTTACCCAAATGGCCGAACCTTAGGGAGTAGTTTTCACCCACCAAATGACCTCTAGTAAGCTTGATTCCAAGATATGTTGTTGGGCTCTTGAAGGTGAACAACTTTGCTTAAGGGTGATTTTGGTTTTGAGGTAGATTTAGTAAGGTTTCTCAAGGTATCTCTCTCTTAAACCACACTTAGAAAATGAAATGGAAGATGAGGAAAGAGTGGTCGGCCAAGTGAGGAAGATGAAGTGAAAATATCTTTTTTTTTTATGATTTAAATGTTAATGTAGTCAGGTAACTATGCTTGAATAGTTACTCTCACTTATCTATAACTATATAGTTATTTAGTTAAATTTTTTTGAAATATTTTAATTACTTTATTATTTTTGCATCTTTTCCATTATATTATGTATAAAAGTTAGTCAACTTTTGACTCCAACAAAAGGTGGCCGGCCATGCACGGTGATTTTACCAAACTGCCTTTTATAACTTCATTAATTCCATTTTTGTCCTAACCATTATAATATCATTTAAACTATTTAATTAAATTACCAAATATTTTTATTTTCCTACAAAATATTCTTATTTAATATAATGTAGCTCAAACTTTGACCTTTAATGGCGTTTGATCAATCAAGTAGTGAAATTAGTAAATACCCATAAAGTATTTTTAGGCATTTTTTGCGCAATTTAGTCTACAAATTGAAATTGAGTGAGACATCTTCATACGAGGGTTCAACTATTATATTTTGTGGGTCTAAAGTCAAATCATGTTGACCTATATTCAAAATTTATGTTTTCCAACCTAAGGGTACAATCGTCATTTCTTAATATTTGCACGTTTTCCAAGACATGTACAAACAAAAGAATTTTAAGATGCATATTCTTAGCATCTTAATATTACACTCCAAATATTGATATTCTGAAGTCTGATATCCTTTCAGATATTAGAATTCCTGGTGGGGTCCATAACAAACTTTCCTCCTATAGGACAAAAAATAAAGAATTCATTCATTATCTTTAAATTTAATTATTCTAACTTTAAAATCAACTTATATAAAAGGAAAGAAATTAGGAATCTCACAGCAAGCTAATCGAAGACAAGTTGAATAAAGACCCTCAGGCCAAGTCCATAATGAAGATGGTGGAAGAAGGGAAGTTAAAGTACTTTTGGGTAGAGAGGGGAGCATTGCTGACAAAAGGCCCCAAATTGTTTGTACCGAGAGCAGGGAATTTGAGACATATGTTGATGTAAAAGTGCCATGATACCCCTTAGGCAGGTCATTCGGGTTGGTGGCACACTTTTGTCTTTCTAAAACAGGGCTATTATTGGCTGTATATGAGATAGAATGTGATCAACTACATAAAGATGTGCCTCGCTTGCCAACAAGACAAAGTCAAAAGGAAGAAGCAAGCTGATTTGCTTGAACCACTACTGATGCCAACCAAACCTTGGGAAAACATTTCTCTTGATTCCATAATTGGCCTCCCCAAAGTTGATGACCTTGGGTGCAATTCTAGTGGTGATTGATCGATTTTCAAAGTATGTGATAACTCTATAAAAATAGGGTTATTTTAGTGCTTTATTGGCTAATTATTATTTAATTATCCCATTATTTTATTAATTATTCTCCTAATTTTATTAAATTCCTCATGTTTTGCGGATAAATAAATTTTAGATGATTTTCTGTCATTTCAGTGAAAACTAGACTAAAAATGGGCAAGGAAGGAGACTGGACCACTAAAAGACAAAATAACATGACTCATCATTTTCTCTCTCCTCTCTCTTGACACCTAGCATGCCATATGTCATCAATCTACTCACTCTTAGTGGTTAAGAACAAATGACACATGGCCAACACATAGAGGACAGTATGCCACATTCATTCTAGCTTAAAAATATTGCACAGAGGAAGACATTGCTTGTCTTATCTTCAAGCATGTAGTTAAGCATTGGGGTATTCCATACATCATTGTTAGTAACAGGGATCCAAGATTTGCTAGGTCATTTTGGCGAGAACTCTTCAACATATTGGGGTCCTAACTTAACATCTCATCTAGTTACGACCCCTAAACAGATGGGTAAACAAAACACTTCAATGGGTTGTTAGAGGAATATCTAAGGTATTTTGTGCAAGCTAATTAGAAGAACTGATTGCTACTACTGGATGCAGCCTAATTATATTTTAATTCCAAAAAGAGCTTAGCCACCAACAAGAGTTCCTTTCAAAGCCGTACAAAGGGAAGAATCCATGAGCCTTCAACTTTACTAAAAAGCGGAAAAAAAAACACTGAGATTGCCCAAGCATACTTAGAAAAGGCATCAAAGCATTTGAAAAATTGGGCAAACAAAGGTCGAAGAGCACAACAGTTTAATATTGGTGATTTGGCATTGGTCAGATTAGTGCCTAAGTAGCTTAGATTCTTACGAAAGCGGGATCATCAGTTGGTGCACAAGTATGAGGGTCTAGTAACAATTCTTAACAAAGTCATATAGGCCTCTTATAAAATCTACCCCCTAAATGGATGAAAGTATATCCTCTATTCCATGTAAACAACCTAACGCTATATCATGCAGATCCAATAGATCCAAGCAAAAGTAGATCAACCCGGGCCGCCATCAGCATGAAGCCACCTTCAGAGCATCAAGTTGAAGAAATCCTAGCAAATAGACTGATTGTGGTGTCAAGAAGACCAATCAAGGAGTACCTTGTAAAATGGAAGGGCCTAAGACCAAAAGAAGTCAATTGGGAGAGAAAGTGCGACCTTATGACTTTCAAGCAGAATATTGAAGAGTTTCAGGCAACCAAGTCAATAAGGGTGTCGACAAAATGAGTGGGGAGGATGTCATAAGCCAACAATGTATAAGGCCATGATTGGGTAGAGGTGCCTTAGGGGGTAGAATCCATCTACTTAGGAAAAGTGTCCTCATTTCAAACTTTGTAATGGTTAGTGGTAGCATACTTGTAAAAACTCTTTTGCTATTATAGCGGGTGAGCAGTCAGCAGATGTCGGGTTGTCTCACTAGTTAAGGTATGTGCAAGCACACCCATCTTGGGCTGCCCTCCTAGCCTCGATGATGGAGTGGAAGTCTCGTTACTCTTTTGTAATCTTGTCTATATATTAACAACACATTTTTTCTTTAGGGGCACCAAGGGTCATTTCAATGTGCACCCTTTATGCCCTACAATATTGTTGTGTGCCTAATACTTGTGAATTACTTGTTGCTTAATCAGATACTCAAAAAATCTTGATTGGCTTGTTTGGAAGTGTCCATCCAAGTGCCGCACGGCCTAGTGCTTAACCACGAGAAAGCTTAGTTCGTGACATTAGGTTTGCACACGATGCATGCTCGAGTGCTCACCGGTGGGTGCCAACCACTGAGTACACTCCCGAGTGCTCACTTGGAGGCTTGTGCGTGCTTGATGTTTGCCCAGATGCACGCCTGGGTGCTTGCCTAGTGTGCGCTTGGTGCACGACCAGTGCACACTCAATGTGCGCTTGGGTGCACACTTGGTGTGTGAAAAAAAAAGCAAAAAAGAAATAAAATTGGGTGGAAAATGCTTGGTGAACTGTGCCCAAAGAAAGGTAAAAAAAAAAACTTTGTAAGGGTAAGAAGGAAAAAAACCTTGGTGAAAACAAATCGTGGTGAATAGTAGCATACAGTTGCCACACGTGGGCTTGCTTTTTTCCAAAATTTTTTTAAATTTAAGTATATGATGATTATTTATTTATTATTCCTCAAAAATTTATATGTGGGCTTGCATTTTTCCAAAATTTTTCAAAAATTAAGTGTATGATTATTTATTTACTATTCCTAAAAATCTTTGTTACTATTGTATTTAATTATTTTTTATTCTTAGGTGCTTATTATTTATTATTTATTTTTTTTCCAAAGTTAAGTATATGATTATTCACTGTTGCAAAGGCCTTACTGTTTACCACTCTCGGCCAAAACAGGATCAATCTTTGATCGTAAAACGAATAAGAAAACTTATACTTACACAAAAAAAAAGTGTATGATTATTTATTTATTATTCATCAAAAATTTTGTTATTATTTTATTTAGTTATTTTTTTTATTCTTAGTTGCTTATTATTTATTATTTATTTTATTATTTAATATTTTTCCAAACCTTACCTAGAAAGACAAGAATAGGAAATAATTCGTTGATGAACAGTAACAAACCTTGACAAATAGTGCAAAGGGAAAAAGCAAACAAAAAAAAAACTTGGCGGAGAGGAAAAAGGGGAAAATTTTGGTAAAGAGTACTAAATAGTAGGAATAGGGAGGATGAACAGAAATGTGGCTTAACAGGTTTGTTGGCTTTTTTAAAAAATAAGAAAAAGGGAAAAAAAACCACTTGGTGAACATCAATGAACAACAAAAGAATAGGGAATGTTAAACAGTCCAAGGAGAAAAGAAAAAGTCAATGGAAGGGGGAAAACTTAGTGGAAAAAAAAGACAAAAAAAAAAAGAATAGTGAAAAATGATGAATAGTGAAAATAAGAGAGGATGAATAGTGAAAGTAGAGAAGGTGAAAGAAGACAAGAATAGTGAAAAGTAATCAACAATAAAAATAAGAGAGGAGAAATAGTAAAAACAGAGAGGATGAACAGTAAATGGGAACGTGGATTAAGAAGGCAGTAGCTTTTCTTCTAGAATTAAGTTTACAATATGTGTGTGTGAGCGCGCACGTGTGCGTATAAAAGTAAGTATTCTTTAACTTCTTTTAAGAAGTGTATATGGTACGTGTTACATTCATAATACATATGTAGACTCGATTAGGGGTGTTCAAATTTAGATTTTAATCAAATTAACTGATGCAATAGAATTTTAATTTAGTTAATATGTCAGTTGCCAAATTTTTTTGATTAGTTAACAAAAATGATTTTAGAGAAATTTTGGTTTTCAGTTAATTTGGTTAATTAACCAAATTAACATAAATATAAAAAAATCCAAAAAAATAAAAATATATAAACCCTAAATAGTTTTTAAATATTCGAAATTTAGATTATATTTTAAATTTAACGTTATTAGAATTTGTTTTGAAATGTTGTTAGAATTTTTAACTTAATACTTTGGTATTTAAATATTTTGTTGAATGATATTATTTAATTTATTTCAAATATGAAAAATTAATAATTCAACTTAAATGTATTTATTATTTAAGTTAATTAACCGAATTAATCAAATTTAATTCTACTTGATTGATTTTTTGAAATTAAAAATCTTGATTCAGTTAACAAAATAGATATAAACCAATTCGGTCAAATACAAAATTGATCAATTCAATTCAAATTTAATGGCACCGGTATCGACTGAAAGAACACCCATCTCAAATGACTTTCATGATTTACCAAGCTCTACAATATACTATATCCAAAACAATATATGATTCCAGTCATTTCATGATGAAGTAGGAATAGTTTTACACTAGATTTCATGTAGCCATGAATAGCATGATAGCAATATTTATTATTTACTCCCTTTTCTCATTTTTGTTGTTTTTTTTGTTTGAAGGGTTCTGTTCACACCCTATTGAAGCTAGACATATCCTAAATTAATGAATTTTTTATCACAAAAATACCTTTAATTAAAAATACAAATTTACCATTACCTATAAAAAATTTTGATATTCCCAAAAGTGAATTTTCATGAGTAATAACTTACACCTCGATAGCATGCTGCTGAGGTGCCTAATCAGCTCCTCAGCAGCATGCTGTTGAGGGGCTACTAAACCCCATGACAACATGTTGCCGTGGAGCCAATAGGGGCCTTAGCTTGGCATTGTTGGGAGTCATTTGTTGTTTTTGACAATTCCATGACAAAAAATACGATTTCCGAAAAAAATTATGAACTCACAAATTTTAATCTAAAAAAATTTACAAAAACTCTCAGTGCAATCAAATGAAAGAAAAACAAATTTAATTGAATATTAATGATAGATTTAGCATAAATTGTTGTAAAACTTAGAAGATTTGCACTATTTTGAAAATATTTGTTTGAGTTTTCTTAAAGAGGATGATTGAGAGATGATGTGAAGAGGGGTTGAGAGTATTTCAAGAATAAACTTAGTAATTTTAGGGTGGGGTAGTAAAAATGAAGTGAGTGGTTCTAGTCACACCCCAAGAAGTGTTAGGCGCACCCTAAATAAATGAAATTTTTTTATTACAAAAATATCGATGTACAATATTACTATTTTACCCTCATCTCCTAAAACACAAACCCCAACCCAATCTCTTCTTCCATTATTCTCTATTCACACGTCCTAAACTAAATCAATCAAATTTCATCCAAAAATCAAAACCATGGAGTTTTTTTTTTCTGATGATTCAAGTAAGAATTTATTTATGGATGAAAATGTAGATGAAAGGTGCGAGATTCTTACAGATTTATGTTATTATTAGTTAATATTTTTCTTTTTTTTGTTGAAAAAAACCCAAGTAAAGATGGGTTTTCAAAGTGTGTCGTGAGTCTTCAAAGACCCGCAACAGGGGTGTGCTGCGAGCACATTATGGCTCGCGGCAAAGAGTTGCCAAGCGTCACTAGCGGCTCACGGCAATTTCTTGCCGCGAGTTGTGTTTCAGATTCCCACCCCACCCGAAAACCATATATGTTTAATGACAACAATTGTTTTCCAAAATCAGTAACTTAATAGATTTAAATGAAAAAAAAATGAAGAATTACCGCATTTTAATGAAGGATTTGAAGATTTTTGGAATAGTGAAGGTTGAGGAATTGAGAAATGGGAGGTAGAGTGTGTTGTTAGGGTTAGAAAAGAGTGAAGGGTAGTTTAGGAATAAATTTTGGTAATTTAAGGTGTATGAAGTAAAAATGAATATAGATATTTTGATGATAGAGTTTTTTAGTATTTAGAGTGTGACTAACAAATGAATGATTGTGAATAGATTTTCTGAAATGAAGAGAAATATTTTGGGAATAGGGTTTTTAAATATTTAGAGTGTGTCCAGTTAATAATAAGATGTGAATAGAATTACTCTTTTTGTTATGCCACAAAATTTTATATATTTTTTCTTTTAAACATTTAAAAAATTTTATATTAATTTTTATGATTTTTTTTTTACTTTTGATATTAGAAATTATGAAATATCAAATATACAAAAAAAATTCCCAATCTCGTGTGCTAGGCAGCCTACTCCTATTTTTTTATATCCGAATGGCCTTTTACGGAAAGAGTAATCAAAACTATTTCACAAAATCAAGTAAACAAATAATTAAACTACTTCGTAAGCTAATGAACCGGGATCCAGATCCAGTGGTGTTGTTCTAATAACAACAACAAAGCAAGACAATATATCTAGGATTAAAATAAGGGGAATATTTTCACATGACTATAAAGTATAAGCCATAAATGAAAGGCCATGAAATATGATGAAATTTGACTCGATTCATGCCATTTACATATATCTCTATTATTATACCATATACAGAACAGGGTTTAGAATGGCAAAACAAACCCTTGAAAGATCTGAAAGCTCAGTTCAATCTAAAAGAAAACCATGATATAAAAATTGCAGAAAACAAAATCAAAGCCCAAAAAGGAAAAACAAAAACGGAATCAAGCCCATCTCTCTCCTCAGCTGGAACTTCGCAAATTCAACAACCCATTAAAGTTGCTACACTCTAACAAGGCCCTTGCAGTCATTTCTCTTTCGAATCTCCAAATGTAATTCAAACCCACCAGCAGCTCAGTGATGGCTGCCTCCGTCTTCTCTTTATTTGCAAAGAACAAAGTTTGCAAAAGAAGAACATTTGTCCTGGGCAACAAGTTCTGCTGCTCAAAGCTCCTTTCACTTTGCCATTTGATCATGTTGTGCGCCAATGGCGATAACCAACCCAATATCCTTACCAGAGCTGTTCTCCATTCTCCGGAAAGCACTGGATCACTCGCTGAGAACCCTACTCCTTTCAGTCTAGCCCTTAGAGACGATCTAATGCTGCTTGGTAGCATGGAATAAAGATCATCTCTTGCATCAACGCCGACCAATTGTGGTGACTTGATCATTTTCTCCATAGTGATAATTAAATTCGCATAGTGTAAAGCTAAAGCTGCGGCAGCTAACGTACTTGGCGAAGGCCTCAGAAGTTTTGAGTTCGGCTCAAAAAACCTGACAGCCGAATCTTTCTTTTCTTCAGGTTTAGAACTCTTCAATGGCCCTGATACAAAGTTACAAGAGCTAGGGTTATCAGTTGGATGGACAGTTGCAGAAGCGGAGAGACTTCGAGGTAAAGAAGCTGGATAGCCATGACCAATCCCGAAAACAAGCTTGATCCTTCCCAAAATAGTGAAAACCGATCTCACAAGCATGGAAACAACCATGTCAAAGCTTCTGTTCCACAAGGATCTCTCTTTTAAATACTTAACCTCTTGTCTTTGCCAGAAAAGCTTTTGCTGTAGATCAACAATCTTTTGCTCTTTGATTGAAGACTCATACTCTTTACACTGAAAAGACTTCCTCAAAGTGTTCTCAATTGTCGATAATTCCTCCATTTCTTTATACAAAGTTGCCGTAATAGTCACGTACCTGTCCATCTTCTTGTTTTTAGCTTCCATATCTTTGGAACTCAACACCCAGCCATGGCTATCATGGCCCGAGTTGGCAAACTCATCAAACCACCGATCAAAACGCTGAAGATTTGAATCCTGGCATCGCTTGCTTATCCTGGAAATATATTTCGCTACGAGCCTGACGTTTTCAGCCATTTCTGCACACGCTAGCCCCAACAGGAAAGACTCATCGTTGGTGACAATCTTGCGGACTCCTTCGAGGGATATTGATTCATCACGAAGATGGATTATGCTCTTGTCTGAAAGAGAATTCCAAAGATGGAGAAGCTTTGACATAAGGCCAGCGATTTCAAAGGATAAAACTCCAACGTGGGATTTATGCTTTGAAGCTTTCGAGTTGTGTATTAAAGGTCTTGCAGTATCCAGGCTATTGGATATCATTTTTTTCACTTTTATCAGCCAAGTTCCAAGAGCCATGAATTTCGGGTTTTGGCAGGAAATTAGAAAGAAGATCAAACTGAAAACAAATGAAAAGCAAAGTTACCCTTGGAAGAAAATTTTTCAAGAGAAATAGGATTAAAGAAAGAAGTAATTGAATAGTGGAGTTTGTAGAGATAAGGATGATGGAAAGAAAGAAAGCTTGAAATTTTGCAGATGTGTGACTTGCGGGATGTTGAGGCCATTATACAAATAGCAATGCCATTAGCAACAGTTTTTATTTTTTAAAATTAAAAATTAAAAGAGAGAGAGAGAGAGAGAGAAAGTGGAGTTCAAACAGTTGATGCACTGACTGCGCGTGGTCAATGGACTAATCAATGTTTTTTATTTGTCTTCTTCGGGTTTAAACTGCAGTGGCTTTAAAAGCGCGTTGGAGGATTAACAGGTTTTGTCAAGTTTATTGCAAAAAGAAAAAGAATTCAATCTTGTGGTTTAATTTGATTTGATCAAATCAAATGATATAATATCTGAGTTTGCCAAAAGAAACTTTTTCGGTCTGTTTGGAAGCAAAGAAACACTTTTCCTTAGATGCTGTTTTGTTTTTATTTTTTGTATTTTTTTTCCTACAATGAAGTAAGGCCGTAGGCATATCATTATAGGCCTTTTCCTTTTTGAAATTTTATAAACGTCATCTTTTTCTTTTTCGATGGTTTGTTTTTGTGCGTTCTAGCAATAACTTTATCAGAAGAAGAGGGGAAGAAAAATACAGCATTTATTCAATCCCCCATTGATTTCGCAATTCACAATCAGAAATTAATATCGTTTTTGTCATGACTTGTAGAACTTATTAATTTTGATCGGTTCCTAACTATTGATGATTTTCAAGCCTCTATTATTATCACCTATAAAGGAACGGGATAGATTTTGAATTAAGATACTTCTTTAGAGATTTTATTTTTATAATGTTAATAATTTACTTTTATTTAATCCTCAGTCATTTTTCAAGAATTTTTTCTCTCTAAAAATATTGTGTCGCAAGCATCCAAAATAGATTCAGTAATTTTAGAAATGAAACAAATAAAATACACAAAAGTGGTTAAAATTTAGTCAAAATTATATTAAATATAACAAAAACTAATAAAAGTTATGTTCAACATGTCACACTTGTTTTGGAATAAAATTTTTGTGTTTTACAATATACGAATATGATTTTACGTAATAGAAATATAATTTATTGCACGAATTGTCAAATTTAATCAAAAACGAAAAGACATTTTTAATGAAATAACAAAAAAAATGGTAATAAAGAAGATAAGATTATCCCTTCTCTCTTTTTAGTTTTAACATTAGGCCATCAGTATGGTAAAAGTTGAAGACTATGCATTATAATTAACTGCATTTGGTTAATAGCCAATTTTTAAATTATAATAGTGTAATAATGCTACAATATTTGTTGTATGCGATATTCATTAATCGAAGAAGAGTAATATTGCATTTAAAATTTTTTTTCAAAACATGTGAACCAAAAGCAAAAAAAAAAAAAAGATCAGAGTGAGAGAGAATGATTGAAATCCTCAAGTGAGTATACTTAATTTTATATGAAATGAAGGTTAATAAAAATATTTATAAGTCCTGATTAGTGTTTGAAACCCCTCTCCACCAATAGGTGAAGAATCATCACTTCTGGAACGAAGCATCATACCCAACGAAGAAGATTTTTGAATTGTTAGCAAGGGTGCACATTTGACGTCTAAGCCAGAATGTCATATGTAAATTTTTATGCAAAATGTAAAATCTTGCTGGGCATTTGGATGCCTACCTTAGGACTTTCGAATACTCAAGGAAAATTTGCAAATAGATGTATTTTAACATTGGTCATTCGAATACTCAAGCCATGAGAATTACTTGCATGATTATAATTTTCATTATCATGTGTAGATGTACCAATAACAAAATCATCAACAACATGCACATGACAAATTAATTCATTTGATAAGTCTTTCTCTAATTCATAACTGCTAGCACCCTTAATTATCAAACGCTCAAAATAGCTAATATGTGTAATTTCGAAAGCACTATTACATTTAATATTAAAAAACCTACATGTTTTACTTCCTAAAGCATAACTAATAAACATAGATTTATTTGCTTTACTTCCTAACTTAGGCCTTTTTATGTAGCATGCATCAAGAACATATGTAATACAATCAAAAACTTTAAAATAATCATTATTTAGTTTCCTCACTTTTAATAATTCATAACGAGACTTTTCAAAACCATTATGCAAAATTCTTTTAGATATAAAACATTCAATAAATAATACTTTCAAAAATTCAAATGTAGTTTTGAATGTAAAGGCATGGCACTTACCATTTCAAGTAATGACCTATTTTTTCTTTTCACTACTCCATTTTGTAGAAGAGTATTATGAACAAAAACTTCTATCACAATACCTATGAGATTCACACTTTCTTTCCATCTTTATTTACTGTTAGTGAAGTTAAGAAGATAAGCTTACTTATAGTTACCTTATGCCTTATGCTTTGTAAGTAATAGGGGAGATTTGGTCTGTGGGCCCCACTAAGACTTCTAATATCTAGACTGGGACAAAATATGACATTTTTGATATTTAGAGCAAAATACTGAGATGGTAAGAATTTGTATCCTAAAATTCATCTATTCATGTATATCTTAGGGAGTGTGCAACAGATTCAAAAATGATAGTTGTGTCCATAAGTCGAGAAAACTTTTCTAAATAACGGTAAGCTTGGTTTGACTTTTGACTAATAGAATGTCATAGTAGATCTCTTGTGTGAAGATGTCTTACTTCGTTTCAACCTGTAGACTGAATCAAATGAAAATGCTAAAAACAACGCGAATGAACATTCAAGGCTATTTTGGTAATTTCACCATTTTTATAGTCAAACCCCATCAAAAGTCAAAGCTTTGGCTAGACTATGTTAAATAAACGTATTTTATGTCTAAATAAAATATTTTGGAAGTTAAATTAAATATTTAAATAATTATTAAATAGTTTAAGACATAGATGGAATTTATGAAATCATAAAAGGGCATTATGGTAAAATGGCCTTAAAAGATATTTTAATATTAAAATTAATGGAAATTTCTATTCTTTTCCTCACCATTACAATCCACCACCTTCATCCACCATTACCATCTCACTCTAAAGTTATAGAGAGAAAGCCTAGTGAAACCCTAGTAAAACCACCTCAAAACTAAACACACCCTATAGCAAAGTTGCTCATCTCTCTTAGCTCAACAGCATACCTCAAAGTCAGCCTTGGGAGTGACCATTTACTAGGTGAAAAGGACTTAATGTTTCGGCCATAGTGAAGGTGAGACAGAAAGCTTAGGATTTTATGTTCTAATGGTTATTTGTGATTGTTTCATGTTAGTTCACTATGTTTGAGCTAAGATTGAAGCAAAACCACTTGAATCATGATTTAAGGGTTTCAGTCAAGAGGGGATATGCATGGATATTGTGTTGTTTCATGCTAAAATGGCGTAGAAATGATGTAGAGAATGTGTAGTGCATGTATATGGTGTTAAACTTGCAAAATGAATAGCGTAGTGAGAGAAGGTGAATTCAGCCAAATATGAAACCTAAGGTTACCATGCTCAATTGGTTAGATTAGTGGTTATAAAATACTGTATAGATGAATATAAGACTGGTAGTCAAATTGAAAAAGGAAGTGTTTTTACTATAGTTGTAGTTGTAGTTGTAGTTATAGGCACCGATATGAAGTAGACCAAATTTACTATTGTAATAGAAAATATAATAGATTTCTAAGAGTTACAATCTTTATAACTAAGTTTGACTGTATTTGAATGTTGTTTTGCAGTTCAGAAGTAAGGAGTGTAACTGGTGCTATTGAACTTTTCTGTGCAATCGCTAGTGGTAAGATATATATATAGAAGGCGTAAGAATACTGTAACTGCATTGAAAATATCTGAATTAAAACTTTGAGTAATTGAATAATGAGACTATATTGAGGTAGATTGACTGAACTGTGTGATTTGAAATGAATGACTAAACTGAGTGATAAATATTGTGACTGATTTGGCATTGAGAAATTGGATACTTGGCTCTTGAATTATGTTTTAAGCGCAGGGGGTTAAGACAGATAGTACCGTTATGCTGCCAAAATTTTATAAAACGATTTGATCTTAAAATCGGATACTGCTGATAAGAGAATTTTTAGCATAGTAGAGAATGAAAGGAAAAAAGTGATTAGTTAAGTTAACATTTTGGCTTATAAGTATGCATGTAGTTGTAACTCTATTTTGGAAGGAATTCTTACTGATTTCAATACTTTTCATGAACTCGATAAGTTTTAGAATTATTTTTATATGTAAATAAAATATTTTGAACATAATTAATTTTACTAAGAATATTTTATACTGTAAATGCTCTCAGTGAACTGTAACGTTTTAAATACAATTGTCATGGATTTTAAAGATTTATTATCTGTCTGAAGATATACTTAAACTGAATTGATTATTGTAAAATGTTTTCAACTATTCATGAACTGTTTTGAGACTATTGGCTCCATATAACTACCTTCAGGTAATCATGCCACACTGACTAAACTGTACTGTTTGCTAATTAACCTTGATCATGTCATCAGCCATCCCAAATGTCAGCTAATCAGTGCATACTGTGACACCACTATGACAATGGCCATATGTCTTATTGTTAATGTTACTGTTACTCCTTTTTTGGGATACTGAAACAACATGATTCTATTGGATGTTACCTTATCTCTACTGTACTGTTTATTGAACTATTTACTGAATTGTTTACTAGAACTTTTTACTGAATTGTTTACTAAATGGTTTACTGAACTACCTATGGAATTATATTACTGAACTGCCAACTGAACTATTTTTATTGAACGACTTATAAATTGTTTTCCTGAATTGGTTTATATTTTGATACAACTGTTTTAATGTATGGCACTATTACTGAACAATTGAATTATTTTGACACTGATTTTATACGTATGAATTCCTTATTTGAGAAATTCTAGCAAACTCCTTATAGTCAATTCTAAGAACTGAGACAAGTGAGATGCTTTGAAGCATCCTTCTGTACTTAGCCTAATACCTTAACCAATTTTAGTATCCTTCCGATAAATGTCTTTAAACACTATACTGATAGTGACCGTTAGTGTAAGAGCATGTTTTAAGATACACGCATATAGATTTGCATAGTATCAGCTCTTTTATATATATATATATATATTTCTTTCCGAGCGTAAGCTCATCCTTCTTATTTCCTTTTCAGATTATCTATAGTAGTTCTGTACAGGACAATATCGGTTGAGACAGTATTCCTCAAGCCTTTTTTTATTACCGTGGAGGTATATTGTTTTACTTTTATATGTTCAGACTGTATGTACTATTTTGTATTTATTTTATGTACAAGGGATGTAAACTAAACTAAATCGTACTAGATGTCAATTATAGTCTTAAGTTGGTAGTAATTAGCTGTAAATTGCAAAGGATATAATTCATGATATATTTCATGTTTATTTATATTTTGAGGTTGTTCCTGGTATATGCTTGAATTGAATAATTGAATATCAATAATGAATTGATTTACCAATTAATATTGAATCAAAGGAATATGGAACATATTGAGTGATAATGAAACTGCAAAAAGACACAACATACAACCCAACTAATTATATTGAAAAAGAAAAAGTTAGTTCCAAATTTTATTAATCGAAACGTGACAGGAAAGTTGGTATCAGAGCTGAGTTGATATGATGTTTGATAGTATCTTTGGATTAAAATTAGTTTACATCCCTTATAGTACTGTACTTGTCTGAATATATAACTATTGTTTAAAGTTATTGAAAATGTTCATTTATGTCTGTTTTGACAGAATAAGCAACAAAAGAAGGAATACTAGGTGGATACGGGTTGAACCATCTCCAGAACCTCCCCTTCCTTTGTAGCTTGAGAGTCCCAATTCTTGTATCTCAAGGCTAGAGCTGAACTTTGAGATGATGACTAATATGTTTGCACATTTTATGGCTAGTTTCAACAATAATGCCAATAATCAAGCACCAGCACCACTAGTGGTGTAACCTCCTCCTTTGCAAGCTAACACTCCTCCAGTACCTCAGCCACAGCTTGTACCACCACTACCATAGACTTAGTCTCAAGATCCACCACTACCTTAAGCCTCGATACAACACAGGCGGGATCCAGTAATAGATTGTGATATCAATCTTCTCAAACAATTTAAAAAGCTTGATCCTCTTAAGTTCAAGGGTGAGAAAGACCCTATGATAAAAGAGAATTGGGTGAATGCTATCAAGAAACTATTTACCTACATGAAATGTACCAAAATCGAGAAGGTAGGCCTGGCTACTTTTTTGTTGACAAAAGAGGCAGAGCATTGGTGGAAGTCAACTAAGATTGTTTTGGGTGCCAGGTATCCAATAGTGACATAGGGCATATTTTTGGAGGATAGATCCCCTGCGAAAGAGTCAATAGGTGGATCGCCCTAATAAGCCAAGGCTGAGGACAAGCCAAGCAAGGCTAAACCAACAAGCAGAACGAACGAAGCTATAAAGAAAACTCCTTCCATACCATGTTGTCCAAAGGGTAATACTGACCTTCTATTTAACACTCGTTCATGGAGGTTCTTTTGCTTCCAAAGTGACCAATCTAAATAGGGGGTGGTCATAGGATACGTCTAGTGGAGTGATCATGATGGCTTGGGTCAGTAGAGAGGAGTTTGTTCGTGTTTTATATAGAGGAGTGTTCGTGCCTTAACTCACGACTTATCTTTCCTCATATAGTCCAACTAAGGGATCTTAAGGGGAAGGATAATCCATAAGTAGGTCATCGGTTTAGATACTCACAAGTAGTACATCCCCCGCATTTCTCAGAAGAGATTTGTCACATTCAAAAATGTGAAATTTCGAACTAACTTTTTCTTTTCGATACACTCATTCTCATTCAAACAATCATAACTATTTGGTTTGCATTCGATGTCAGTGTAAGTTCACTCTATAACTTTTGCTTACAAATGATCAATCTATACACCATTAGATCATTAATTAATGAATGATAAACACAAAATCAGAATATAAACCAAGATATCACAATTTATATTTTTCTTTATATCCATTCAAATCAAATACATCCTACTAATTTTTTTTTGGCATTCTTTGACAATACACTATACTATTTACATCCCAAACTATAAATACATTTGCTGTGCACACACGGTCTGAATACAAAAGCGTAACGCTTATCATATACCTGCTTACTTGATACCATGGACCTCCAGAAATCTTTTTGTTTAACTTTGAAGTAATGGTTGCCACGTATACTAATGAACTATCTGAGATGGTGAGTAAAGGGGTGAGCTATGAAGCCCACTAAGAAACACATATAAAAAAGGAATATCATGCTAACTATATGCAAGAATCCTATATATATATATATATATATATATATTTCTACATGATAGTACAAAATCAATGCAATTTTTTCAATCAATTGCTTATTAACTATCAATGAGATTAACACTAACTCAAAAGGAAAGAATTACTATAGTCGGTTAGGGATACCGGGTTGAGTAAGAAAGGATACTTTGAAGTACCTTACTTGTCCCAGTTCCTAGGTCCGACTATAGGTGTCTTAACAAAACTTACAAACAATGCATGAGTGCTATGAACTATCAGTGTAAATGCATTTCATTACTTCAAACCATTCATTACTTTCAAACCATAAAAATACAATTTATTTCTTTTAAAAACCATGATAATGCAAATTATTATCTTCCGTACTCATAATAATGCATTTTATAAACAATTCATTTCAAAACTTGTTTTTCAAATCAATAACAATCAAACGATACATAATCTTTTGTTTCAAATCTGTGAGAACTCGTTATTTTGTACTATACATGTACGAAATTGTAAATTTTAAATAAATAAGATAATGATTTTTTTGAAATCAAATTGCAGTTGGAAATTCGACGTTTGTGTGGTGCACACGCACATGAGAGCGCGATATCGATAAACAGGTAAGAGACGCGTATGTGGATCTGTAAAGATATCCGAATGTATGTTTTACAAGCTATAAATTTATAAGCATTATGGAATATTGAATTGCGTCAAATAGCATGCAAATTTTGTTTTCTGATTGTTGAGATTATGATTGAAAGTAGAGAAAGGCTGGGACTCGGCCGGTTATTATGTTACCAAAAAGTTTTAAACACATTTCTAAAAATAGTAGAAATGTTTTGGTACATGATGGATAATTTTCCTAGCCTTAAAACGATAAATTAATTATTTTTCTTAAAGAGTGAATTTACCGAAAATGGTTATTAAATATTCTTGATATTGATTTCAGTAAAGATTTATCTACTGAAAATCCCTCTCATGTGTTATACAGTGGAAAATGTATTTGGTGAAGTGATATGATAAATAGTGAATATTTTATAATTAATTTCAGAATGATGTTCACTATTTAAATAAAATTTTCCTTTATGGAATTAATAAATTTCATTTATGCGTAATAAATTCCATAAAGGTTTTACCATTGTGTAAATACTGTTTTGAGACTGTTAGGCCTCATATCATGCTCACGTGTTCATGTGTACCCTCTCATGTGTTATGCTATTAACATTGAGCCGTCTTCAGCGTCCTGGTTGTCACCCACTCAGTGTATGACCAATAACACTTATAGACTATGGTCATAGGTCTCTTATATTTATTTTATTGTCCATACAGGGATCTCACATGTATCATATTATTCCTTACGAGACTTATAGCATGATATTATTAGGGTGTTGCCTGGTCTCCACTATTATTCCACGTGTTATTATTGGATTTGGTGAGAAATTTGAAAATATACTGTTTATTATGATGCTTTATCACTGATTTGTGAAATATGTGAACAGTGTATCTTACTGCTATATGTGTTTAAAGTGACTGATTTCAATGGTGAAAATCAAAATAAATTGCAAGGGTGGTTCATATGATTTACTAAATTGTTTTATTTAATCATATGATATTTTATATTTAATAAAGCATTTTAATGAACTTTATATTTAAATAAACTCCTACTCCCTATAGTCACTATGGGTTTTCGAGACAAGATAGGTATTTCTGGGACAAGACAGGTATTTCAAAATACCTTCCATGCTCCATCTGGATTTCCCAGCCGACTATAGTATCATTTCTTTTGTAGTGTGCCAGCTTATACATAGGAATTAAAATATTTTACTGCATATAGTCTTCGAGGTATCAAGATTTGCATACAAATCTCTTACTGAGCCATGGTTTGCTCACTCCAATATTTATCTCTCTTGATTGTTTTCAATGACCGGTTGAGTATATCATTCGAGGATTAAAGGCTGCACACTGAGCACCCCAAGGCAGCATTTATAGATTCCGAATGTATATTTATTTTATTTTATATGTTTAGACTTCTAATTTATTGTACTATAATGTTATATTAAATTAGGGGATGTAAGTGTAGATTAAAATATAATTTATAAATATTTATTTTTGTTAATTATATTAAATTACAGATATCGTGTTTTCAGTGAATTAAATGTGCAAAATAAGATATCGCAGATAGCCCAACCTATTCATGTGTTATGAAATTGTGTAAAAAGTGTAAAATACTGTGTACTTGGGATGTGACCGTATTTATTGGTATCAGAGCAAGGTTAGCCTAATGTCTGTTGATGTCTTAGTGATAAAGTAAAGTGATTACATCTCCTGTAGTACTTTAGAGTCTGGATATATAAATGGGTCACTAGTCGAAGTTCGATAAATCGTGGTGTGGTGGAGATATGAGTGAACGACGAGTGACTCATGCACATAGGGGTCGAAGCCGAGGTAGGGCGGAGCAGATTCTGGATCCTCAGATGCCAGAACCTAGACCGGAGCCTGTCCTAGGACCGGCTCACCCTCTACAGCCCGAGAGTTCAGATACTCGGTATCCAAGACGGAGCGCATGTTGGCTGATATTATCGCCATGTATCACGCTGATAGAGCTGCCAATCTGGTAGAGAGAGTGTGTGCAGCTCTAGCCGCTCCACCTGTAGCTTCAGCAATTCCACCTGTTGCACCACCTCCTGTACAGCTTGCTCCTGATCCACAGCCGGCACCACAGCTAATACCACATACTTAGCCCATTCCACCGCCATGCAATGTCGAGTCCTATTATGATGTGACTTTAGTACGACAGTTTACTAAGCTAAATTCGTCGAGGTTTAAGGGTAAGAGAGATCCACTGGTGGCGGAGCAGTGGATAGTAGCTGTTGAGAAACTATTCAGGCACATGAGATGTTTTGATAAAGAGCGAGTCGGACTAGCGGTGTTCCAGATGAGTGATGATGCGGAACACTAGTGGAAGTCAGCTCAGACGGCACTCTTCACCCAGCATCTAGTGATTATAGGGGACATATTTGTTGAGGCTTTCCACCGTCAGTACATCCTCGATACTGCATAGAAGAAGCTTCAGTAGTAGTTTATGGATTTGACTCAGGGGAGCATGTCAGTGGACCAGTACGAGTCCCGATTTGCTAAACTTAGCATGTTTGATCCACTGACTAAGATTGACAAGCGGCATAAGATTGACAGGTTTAAGGCTGGGTTAAGACTATCTATTCGGTCTAAGTTGGCTCCCTTTGATATCCGAACTTATGATGAGGTGGTCAAACGTGCTCAACTCTGTGAGCAAGATTTTGAGTAGTTTCATATAGAGTCTGTCGGTAAAGGTAAAGGTGAAGCGAAGCGGGGAACTGATGATAGATCTGGTAGAGAGCAGCTCGAGAGAGCTAGATCATCTGGTATTCAGATTTCAGAGGGGCGATCCGCAAGATCGATTACTGCAGCCCCCACTACTACTGGTCCTGCTTCCGCGTCAAGAGGTACCATGGCCAGTTGTGATCGGTGTGGACGGTCGCATGGTACCCGACCTTACCACATGTTGACCAGGGCTTGTTTTAGATGCAGGCAGGCAGGACATTTGGTGAGAGATTGCCCCATGCTCCATGAGGCAGTTGCATTTACGACACTAGCCCCAGTACTTCCATTACCGACTCTGGCACCAATAGCTCCGATAGAATCGGAGAGAGCGACACCCTCTCAGCCTAGACGGGAGACAACAGCGAAGAAGGGTAAGAAGCCCGTGACTCAAGGACAGGTGTATGCATTGGATTAAGAGACTGCTGATGCATCTGCAGACATTATTAAAGTTTTTATAGCCTGTGTGGAGGACATGGAAAAGAGGACATGGAAAAGAGGCATCTAGAGCTGCATGAGATTCCTGTGGTCAGGGATTTCCCGGACATATTCCCAGAGGATTTACCTGGGTTACCGTCGGATCGGGAGATCGAGTTTACCATTGACTTGGTACTCGGTACGGAACCCATTTCTAAGCCCCCGTATCGGATGGCACTATCAGAGTTGGAGGAGCTTAAGAAGCAGCTCCAGGAATTGCTGGACAAGGGATTCATACGTCCCAATGTGTCTTTGTCGGGTGCATCGGTATTATTTGTCCGGAAGAAAGACGACAGTTTACGATTGTGCATCAATTACCGGATGTTGAATAAGGTGACTATTAAGAAAAAATATCCCCTGCCCAGGATCAATGATTTGTTTGATCAATTGAGGGGTGCTCAAGTATTTTTGAAGATAGATCTCCGATCGGGTTATCATCAGTTGAAGATTCGAGATTCGGATGTTTTCAAGACAACATTTCGGGCTCGATACGGGCACTACGAATTTCTGGTGATGCCTTTCGGACTAACTAATGCCCCAGCAGCATTCATGGGCTTGATGAATGAAGTGTTTAAGCCCTACCTCGATCAGTTCATGATCATATTCATTGATGATATCTTGGTGTATTCTAAGTCTCCGACGGAGCACGAGTAGCATCTCCGTATAGTCTTACAAACCCTTCAAGACCGGAAGCTTTATGCTAAACTCAATAAGTGTGACTTTTGGCTAGATCACATTGTATTTCTACGGCACGTAGTCTCGAAGGATGGGGTGTCAGTAGATCCGTCCAAGATAAAAGCTATAGCGCAATGGAAAAGGCTCGAGATAGTGACAGAGATCAGGAGTTTTTTGGGTCTAACCGAATATTACTGCTGGTTCGTCGAGGAATTTTCCAGACTTGCTGCTCCATTGACGCGACTCACACGTAAGGATGTGAAGTTCGAGTAGATAGATGCGTGTGAGCGCAGTTTCTAGGAATTGAAGCGGAGACTTACGACAGTTCTAGTATTAGCCCTTCCTAGCGGATCAGGTGGTTTTGTAGTGTATATAGATGCTTTCGCTAGGGATTAGGGTGTGTATTAATGCAACATGGTCGGGTTATTGCATATGGATTTAGACAGCTTAAGGAGCATGAGAAGAACTACCAGACTCATGATTTGGAGCTAGCTGCTGTGGTGTTTGCATTGAAGATTTGGCGGCATTATCTATACAGTGAGACTTTTCAGATATATACAGACCATAAGAGTCTGAAATACCTATTCTCGTAGTGTGACCTTAACATGAGACAGCGAAGGTGGATGGAATTGCTCAAGGATTATGACTGCGAGATACTATACCACTCGAGGAAAGCAAACGTGGTGGCAGACGCTTTGAGCCGAAAGCATGTAGCAATGGTGGCTTATATGATGGTCAGGGAACATGAGCTACTGGAGCAGTTCTCGAACCTCAGTATTAGTGTGGTATCCTCTGAGAGTTATGGATTTACTGCTAGCTTCAGAATCGAGCTCGACTTGATGGGTCAGATCAGAATGCTTAGAGGATAGATGATTACTGTGTATCAATTGCCAGTTAGGTACAAGTGGGAGTACAATCTGATTTCGAGATTGGCACCGACGGGATTCTGAGGTTTCGAGGCAGATTTTGTGTTCCCTATAATAAGCAGCTCAGAGACTAGATTTTGACCAAGGCCCATACCTCCAGGTACACTCTATATCCTGGCAGTACTAAAATGTACCAGAATCTATGGAGGATTTATTTGTGGTCGAAGATGAAGAGAGACATCGCGGAGTTTGTGGCTAGATGTCTCACATGTCAGCAAGTGAAGATCGAGCATCAAAAGCCTGCCGGATCATTACAGCCTCTACCAATTCCTACTTGGAAATGGGAGCACATGACGATGGACTTCATCATGGGTTTACCAAGGACCCAGAGACAGCATGATGCAATTTGGGTGATAGTTGACAGGTTGACGGAGTCCACCCACTTCTTAGCTATCAGATCTATCGATCCTCTCAATGCCCTTACCGATCTATATGTGCAGGAAATAGTAAGGTTGGACATAGTTCCAGTGAGCATTACAACGGATAGGGATTCTCGTTCACATCTCATTTCTGGGAGAGATTTCAGGAGGCCATGGGATCCCAATTGAACTTTAACACCGCCTTTCATCCGCAGACTGACGGGCAGTCCGAGCGAGTGATACAAATGCTCGAGGATATGTTACGGGCGTGTGCGTTGGACTTTAAAGGCTTCTGGGACGATCATTTACCGTTAGCCGAGTTTGCATATAATAACAGTTATCAGACTAGCATCAGCATGGCACCATACGAGGCGTGAGATGGTAGGCAATGTAGATCTCCAATCACATGGGAAGAAGCAGGAGATCGAAAGTTATTAGCTCCCAAATTGGTAGAGCGAGCCTCACAGGATGTACACTTGATATGTGAGAGACTCCGTATAGCACATAGTCGGCAGAAGAGCTACGCGGATACAAGACACTGACCACTTGATTTCTCACCATGTGATAATGTATTTTTGAAGGTTTCCCCATCTAAAGGTATTATGAGATTTGGCAAGAAAGGAAAACTAAGTCCTCGCTACATCGGACCATTCGAGATCTTGGATCGTGTAGGAAACATGGCGTACCGATTAGCACTACCACCCGAGCTATCAGGTGTGCACAATGTATTCCATGTTTCTATGCTTCGAAAATACCATCCAGATCTATCCCACGTAATTTGGTATGAACCATTAGAGATATGGGAAGATATGAGTTACGTGGAACGACCTATCAGGATTCTGGATCGGAAGGACAAAGTGTTGTGATCCAAGACGATTTCTCTAGTGAAAGTGCTTTGGCAGTATCACTCCGAAGAAGAGGCTACATGGGAATTGGAAAGTCTAATGAAGGAAAAGTATCCAAAGCTGTTTCAGTAAGTGGTTAGAGTGAAATTCGGAGGATCGAATTTTTAAGGTGGGGAGAAAATGTGAGAACTCGTTATTTTGTACTATACATGTACGAAATTGTAAATTTTAAATAAATTAATTAATTAATTTTGTATATTTTTCTAAATGTCGAAATAAAGGTGGGAGAAAATTAAACAATTTCGAAGTTGTACAAGGGCAAAGTTGGTTTTTCTCAATGATTGGTCAAAGTCGATCAATTTTTGACTAATTTGATCAATTTTTGACTAATTTGGCTTAAGAAATAATTAAAATAAATAAAAATTTAAATTAAAAATCGGTTGGACAGAAAAGTGGACTGTGCAGTGGCACAACTTGAAAATATTCCCATTTTAAGAGGGTATTTTGAATATTTTGAGTTGTGGCTGAAATTTTTAAATGAAAACATAATTAGTGACCAATCGAATGGAGACAACACAACACAACTCAGCCTTTTTCTTCAGCAAATTCCACTGCCTCACGATGCTGCATTCTGTTCCAGCTTCTTCCCGATTTCTCTCCAAGTGCTCTCTCGTTTCTTCTCTGCTAGACCTCTTCTCTTCTTCACTTAATCATTTAGGCTCTCTTATAAAAGTAGTTCTTTACTTAAAAAGCTTCCTAAACACCTCAAAATCTCAGCCTAAACATGCAAGAAACTACCAAGCGAATCTGTTCTGCTTTCACCAGTAACGCCTTCTGCACAGGTAAATACCAGCTTTAGTTTTCTGCCTTTGTATTTTGTGTATGGTTAAATTGAATGAGTTGAGGATGTGGATAATTTTTGTTTTGAAGGAAACTTGTTAGAGTGTATTTTTGGAGATTCGGTTATGAAATAAAATTTTGAGGAAATAAGGTTGAAACGTTGGTTGTATGTATGTAATGTGAATGAGTGAAATAAAATTTTGCTGTGTGTATCGTGAATGGCAGGACACAAGACTGAACATGAGAAAAATATATATGAGATCATGCAGCCTATTGATTTTGATAATTTAAGAGGTAAACATGGTGTTTAAAAGGCCTAGAAGCAAAATATAAAGGCTAAATAGAACAGAAAATGGGGACTGAATTATTTTGTTGATCCATTGTGATGAAGGCTGGCATGAAAGTCAATAAAAAGGGGCTGTGGCGTGGAAAGAGGAGGACAAAGGGCTGAATTGATGATAAATGACCAAGTGAAAAAGGTCAAAAATAAGGGCTGGTAGTGAAGAAAATATAACCACAAAACATAATTAAAATATAAGTATAGTCAATGTGTGTGCGCTGCTGGTTATAGAAGAAATGAAGGAATAAAATATTGCCTTTTATTTCTTAAATAGTGGAAAAATACAACTAAGAAGGCAGCTCATCAATTTGGTACATTGACTAAAAATGAGACAATAAATTTAATTATATAAAGGCCATTCGGCCATAGTGGAAAAGAGAGGAAGATGGCATGAAGAGTAGTCATCTTTAGCTATGAGACCTTACTTACATCTACATTTTTTTTTATATAAATCATAGCTTAAAAATAAAGAATAAATAAGCTAATGATTTTGGTGAAATCAAATTGCAGTAAAAAATTCGACGTTCGTGTGGTGCACACGAGAGCGCGATCTCGATAAACAGGTAAGAGACGCGTATGTGGATATGTAAGGATATCCGAATGCATGTTTTACAAGCTATAAATTTATAAGCATTGTGGAATATTGAATTGCTTCAAATAGCATGCAAATTTTGTTTTCCGGTTGTTGAGATTATGATTGAAAGTGGAGAAAGGCTGGGACTCCGATGGTTATTATGTTACCTAAAAGTTTTAAACACATTTCTAAAAATAGTAGAAATGTTTTGGTACATGATGGATAATTTTCCTAGCCTTAAAACGATAAATTAATTATTTTTCTTAAAGAGTGAATTTACCGAAAAATAGTTATTAAATATTCTTGATACTGATTTCAGTAAAGATTTCACTACTGAAAATCCCTCTCATGTGTTATATAGTGGAAAATGTATTTGATGAAGTGATAAGATAAATAGTGAATATTTTATAATTAACTTCAGAATGATATTCACTATTTAAATATAATTTTCTTTTATGGAATTAATAAATTTCATTTATGCGTAATAAATTCCATAAAGGTTTTACCATTGTGTAAATAATGTTTTGAGACTGTTAGGCCTGATATCATACTCACGTGTTCATGTGTACCCTCTCATGTGTTATGCTGTTGACATTAAGCCGTCTTCAGCGTCCTGGTTGTCACCTACTTAGTGTATGACCAAGGACACTTGTAGACTATAGCCATAGGTCTCTTATATTTATTTTATTGTCCCTACAGGGATCTCACGTGTACCCTATTATTCCCTACGGGACTTATAGCATGATATTATTAGCGTGTTGCCTAGTCTACACTATTATTCCACTTGTTGTTATTGGATTTGGTGAGAAATTTGGAAATATACTATTTATTGTGATGCTTTATCACTAATTTTGAAATATGTGAATAATGTATTTTACTGCTATATGTGTTTAAAGTGATTGATTTCAACGGTGAAAATCAAAATAAATTTCAAGGGTGGTTCATATGATTTACTAAATTGTTTTATTTAATTATATGACATTTTATATGCAATAAGCATTTTAATGAACTTTATATTTAAATAAATTTCTACTCCCTATAGTCGCTATGGGTTTCCGAGACAAGACAGGTATTTTAAAATACCTTCCATGCTCCATCTAGATTTCCCATCCGACTATAGTATCATTTCCTTTGTAGTGTGCTAGCTTATGCATAGGAATTAAAATATTTTACTGCATATAGTCTTTAAGGTATCAAGATTTGCATACAAATCTCTTATTGAGCCGTGGTTTGCTCACTCCAATATTTTATCTCTCCAGATTATTTTCTGTGACCGGTTGAGTATATCATCCGAGGATTAAAAGCTGCACATTAAGCATCCTGAGGCAGCATTTATAGATCCCGAAGGTATATTTATTTTATTTTATATGTTCAAACTTCTTATTTACGGTACTACAGTGTTATATTAAATTAGGGGATGTAAGTGTAGATTAAAATATAATTTATAAATATTTATTTCTATTAATTATATTAAATTACGGATATCATGTTTTCAGTGAATTAAATGTGGAAAATAAGATATCGCAGACAGTCGAACCTATTCATGTGTTGTGAAATTGTGTAAAAAGTGTAAAATACTGTGTACTTTGGATGTGAGAAAATCATATTTGAATCATTTTTGGTAATTCCACAAATTTACTCTGTTTTTAGGTGCATCTTGGCATAACCGTCTATTGACCTCTATACACAAATTAGTTCATATCTAAATGCAATGCTGTCCAAATTATGCAAACTCAAAACCATGATATTCCTAAGCCATTTAGCTTTTTGGAAATATAAAGCTTGCAACCAAATTCAATATGGGCTATTTTCTACTATTTTTCAAATTCAAACATTGGATTCACGTTTTTTGGGTAGAGTGCCTTGCACTTTTTAACCTATTTCTCTAACTACAGAACTCCAAATTAGGTGATTCTAAAACTAAATTTCTCCTAACTAAACAGGCTATCTACCATAATTTTTTTAGAATTTATCTAATTTTGAAACCTCCAAATTGAACATTTAAACATAGCACCTAAAATAGGACATGTCAACAGAATTTTAACATCAGAACACACACACTCTCCACTTTGTTTCTTGAAAATTTAAGACCCTTTTAGCATGAAAATAACATTTTCCCATAGTTAACCTTATGATCGAAATCCTAGTATGTTCCTACAATCTGATTTGTTTCAAATTACAACCATATACATGTTAAACAAGCTCAAAATAATAGGATAGAACCATTAAGATCAGAGTTTTTTTTTACAATTCGATGTGATAAACTCTAAATGTTTCATATTTGTTTGATCTTTAAAACATTCAATTTATGCTTTCTTTCAAATCAATTTAAACAGTAAAATAATGCACTTTATAACCAACGTGCTTAATGATTAAAACTGTCAAACAATGTGTATGACATGACAATGCAATTATGCATGATTAACACTTGCAAACACACTATCATTTCAATCTAATTATATATAGTTTCATAAAGTTTATTTGACTTTTTCATTCCAATCATTGAAATCAACATTTATCGTCCAAAATCCATAACTAATTTCAAGACATTTCTTCTATTCATTAACTATCAATCATTTCAATTAATTCATCTCAAAACCGTCCAAATCATTTAATAAATTCCGATCAATAATTCAAATTAAAAGCTTTGATTCTTAGAAAACATAAATAACTTAACATCCAAATACTTCCATTGAAAGTATAAACTCTTCCAACAATCACTCTTTCTATTTATAATTTTTATACTTTTCCTCTCCTGATAATTACATTGCAAAGCTTTCTGTTTAGCAATAAATGTGAACTGTTTTGTTGAAATTTGTCTGAGATTGAAATCTGATAGACCATGTTTGTTATTGAAAGGTTCATTGCTTATACCGAGGATATAGAAAAGAAACGTCCGGAGTTATACGAGATTCATGTGGTTAGGGATTTTCCAGATGTGTGTCTAGATGAATTACCGAGACTTCCTCTTGATAGAGATATAGAATTTACCATTGATTTGGTGCCCGTTGCTGAACCTAATTCCAAGCCTCCTTATCGAATGGCGCTAATAGAGCTTGATGAGCTCAAGAAGCAACTCCAGGAGTTACTATACAGGGTATTATCTGACCCAGCGTCTCTCCTTCAGGTGCACCAGTCCTTTTTGTCCGGAAGAAAGATGGTTGCCTGAGACTTTGCATTGACTATCAATTGCTTAACAAGGCTACTATTAAGAACAAGTATCCACTTCCCAAAATAGTTAATTTGCTTGATCAGCTCAAGGGTGCACAAGTGTTTTTTAAAATTGATCTTAGATCAGGATATCATCAGTTGAAGATTCAGAGTGAAGATGTCCTATTGCATTTATGAACCCAATATGGCTATTATGAGTTTCTAGTTATGCCATTTGGACTCACCAATGCCCCCTCAACCTTTATGAATATGATAAATGAGATGTTTAGGCCGTATTTAGACAAGTTTGTCATTGTCTTCATTTATGACATTTTGGTATATTCTAAGTCTTTGGAAAAGGATGAACAACATCTCTAATTGTCCTACAAACCTTTAGAGATCGGAAGCTTTATGGTAAGTTAAGCAAGTGTGACTTCTAGCTAGATCGGATTACATTTCTAGGTCACATGGTGACTAAAGATGGGGGTCAATTGATCCGTCTAAGATAAAAGATATTATATAGTGGGAGAGATCAAAGTCAGTGACTGAAGTTTGGAGTTTTATGGGTCTAGTTGGGTAATATCGTCAGTTTGTTGAGGGATTCTCTAGATTAACTGCTTCTTTGATGCACCTCATGCGCAAAGATGCTAAGTTTGAGTGGATAGATGCTTATGAGAGCAGCTTCCAAGAGTTGAAGCTCTAACTAACCACAACACCGATCCTCACCATTTCGAATGGTTTAAGGTGTTTCTCAGTTTGCAATGATGTCTCCTCACAGGGTTTAGTTGTGGGCTTATAAAAAATGATAAGGTGGTCACTTATGGCTCTCGTCAGTCGAACGACTATGAGAAGAACTATACTACTCATGATTTGGAACTAGTTTTCGTGGTATTTGATCTGAAGATTTGGTGGCATTACTTGTATGGTGAAAAGTTCCAACTACATAATGATCACAAAAGTCTTAAGTATCTATTCTCACAAAAGTCTTAAGTATCTATTCTCACTGTGTGGTTGAATATGAGGCAGCGTAGATGGATAAGGCTGCTGAAAGATTATGACTACGAGATACTGTACCACTTAGGGAAAGCTAATGTGGTTGCAGATGCTTTGAGAAGAAAGCGTTTGGGTATGGTCTCTTGCATGATGGTTCAAGAATATGATTTATTGGAGCAGTTTGTGAGCCTTACCTAAATATCACTCCTTCTAAAAGGTACGGTATGACAGCTAGTCTACATTTTAAGCCTGATTTGATGGATCAGATTAAGAGTGCTTAGAGGAAGGATGCTTATTGTATTGAGATTGCCAGTCAAATGCAATGGGTACTCAATCAGATTATTAGATTGGCACTAATGGCATTCTAAGGTTTAAAGGCCGGATTTGTATTCTTGATGATAGACAGCTAAGAGAGTAGATCTTAACAAAGGCTCGTACCTCAAGGTACACTTTACATCCGGGTTGATATAAGATGTATCATAACCTTTGTAAAGTGTACAGGTGGCCTAAGATGAAACGAGACATCGCTAAGTTTGTTGCGAGGTGTCTCACATGTCAGCAGGTGAAGGTAGATCATCAGAAGCCAGCAGGGTTACTTCAGCCTCTGCCTATACCGATAAGAAATGGGAGCATATCACTATAGATTTCATCATGGGTTTACTGAAGGATGGGAGGAACCACAATGCGATTTGGGTTATTGTTGACAGATTGACAAAGTAAGCCCACTTCTTTGACATTAAGTCCACTAATTCTTTGAGTGCCTTAGCCAATCTATATGTCAGAGAAATGGTCAAACTGCATGGAGTTCCAGTAAGCATTACCTCTAATAAAGATTCACGATTCACCTCTCATTTTTGGTATCATTTTTTGGATGCCACAGGATCTCAACTAAACTTTAGCATAGCTTTCCATCCGTAAACTGATAGTCAATCCGAATGCATGATTCAGATGCTCGAAGATATGTTGAAAGTGTGTGCAATTGATTTTAAAGGCTTCTGGGACAATCATTTACCATTGGCAGAGTTTGCTTATAATAACTGTTATCATTCTAATATCGACATGGCACCATATGAAGCTCTGTATGACATGAGATGTCACTCTCCCATTTGCTGGGAAAACGTGGATGATCGAAAGATTTTATCTCCCGATTTAGTTGAGTAAGCTTCTAAAAGTGTTCGATTATCTATGACAAGCTTAAGACTACTCAGAGTCGGTAGAAGAGTTATGCAGATACTAGACGTTGACACTTAGAGTTCTCAATGGGGTATTCTATGTTCTTAAAAGTTTCACCATCCAAAGGCATCATGAGATTTGGAAAGAGAAGGAAGTTGAGTCCTCGCTTCATTGGGCCTTTTGAGATCTAAGATCGAGTGAGAGATGTAGCATACCGGCTAGCTTTACCACCTGAGTTATCCGAGGTATACAATGTCTTCCATGTATCTATGTTACTGAAGTATCATCTAGATCCATCCCATGTGGATCAGTACGAGTCTCTGGAGATTAGAGAAGACTTGAGTTATGTCAAGAAATCGGTTCAGATCTTGGATCGTAAAGGGAAAGTGATACAGTTTAAGATGATTCCACTGGTTAAGGTTCTTTAGTAGTACCACTTAGTGGAAAAAACTACCAAGGAGTTAGAGAACCTAATAAAGGAGAACTATTTAGAGTTATTCGACTGACAGGCCTAGTTAAATTTGGAGGACTAAATTTCTAAGGTAGGGAAGATGTGAGATTCACACTTTCTTTCCATCTTTATTTATTGTTAGTGAAGTTAGGAAGATGAGCTTAATTATAGATACCTTATGCCTTATGATTTGTAGGAAATAGGGAACATTAATAGTATTGATATTTGGAGTGAAATATTGATATGGTAAATATTGGAATCTTAAAATTCATCTATTCATGTATGTCTTAAGGAGCATGCAACAAATTCGAAAATGACGGTTATTTCCTTATGTTAGGAAAACTTTTTTGAATAACGGTCAACTTGATTTGACTTTTGACCAAAAGAGTGTCATAGTAGATCTGTCATGTGAAGATGTCTTACTCCATTTCAACATGTGGATTGAATCACATGAAAATGCTAAAAACAATGCAAATGAGCATTTATGGCTATTTTGGTAATTTCACCATTTTGATCAATCAAATCCCATCAAAAGTCAAAGCTTTGACTAGAATATGTTAAATAAGCATATTTTATATGCAAATAAAATATTTGGGAAGTTAAATTAAATATTTAAATAATTATTTAATAGTTTAAGACATGGATGGAATTTATGAAATCATAAAAGGGTATTATGGTAAAATAGCCTTAAAAGATATTTTAATATTAAAATTAATGGAAATTTCTAGTCTTTTCCTCACTATTTTCATCCACCACCTTAATTCACCATTATCATCTCACTCTAAAGCTTAACTTAGAGAGAGAAAGCCTATTGAAACCCTAGTAAAACCACCTCAAAATGAACATACCCTAAAGCAAAGCTGCTCATCTCTCTTAGCTCTACAACATACCTCAAAGTTAGCTGTGGAAGTGACCATTTACTAGGTCAAAAAAGACTCAATGTCTCGACTATAGTGAAGGTGAGAGAGAAAGCTTACGATTTTGTGTTCTAATGGTTATTTGTGATTATTTCATGTTAGCTCACTATGTGTATGAGCTAAGATTAAGCAAAACCACTTGAATCATGCTTTAAGGGTTTCAGCCAAGAGGTGATATGCATTGATGTTGTGTTGTTTTATGCTAAAATGTTGTAGAAAATGTGTAGTGCATGTATATGGTGTTAAACTTGCAAAATGAAAAACGTAGTGAGAGAAGGTGAATTCGGCCAAGTATGGAACCTAAGGTTACCATGCTCAATTGGTTAGATAAATGGTTATAGAATATTGTATAGATTAATATAAAACTGTTATTGAAGTCAGAATAGAAAAAGGAAGTTTTTTTACTCTAGTTGCAGTTATAGGCACCGATTTGAAGTAAACCAAATTTACTGTTGTATTAGAAAATATAATAGATCTCTAAGAATTATACAATGTGAGAACTGTTTATATTGTACTGTACATGTGTTAGATGTAAATTTATTAATTAAATACCATGCACTTTGTAAATTATAAGTAAAATAATGATGTGGGCCCCACTTCATTTAAAGTTCCCAGATGTACATGAGAGTGATAAAACAGTGTACGAAGGATTTAATAAATATATTGTGAAAATTTTGAGCCTAAAATACCTTATTTGGATTATTTTTGGGAAGCGTGCAAACAAATTAGAAAATGACAATTATAGACATAGCCCGGTGGCATTTTTGTAAATTTTTCCCAAACTAAAATGAATTTGGATGAAGTAAAATTATCATGATATTCTACATGTAAATAAATCATAGGCTATGTCAATAGATTTATCGAATCGGTGGTTAAATCCGAAATTTACACAAGTGGTCTGATAGGGGTAATTTCGTAATTTCACATTATTGATGACCTGCGCGTCGATGAAACCACCATGATTCATCAAAATACATCCAATAAGAATTTTTGATGATGAAATCCGAAATTTTGGAGTACAATTGCATAGTTATAAAAATTACGGAAGCTTAAGGGCAAAATTGTTCGAAAATCTCATAACTAGGAGCATTTTCGTCTTTTTACACCCTTCTAGAAGACTCTTTATCTTTCTTCTTTGCTTGGCCAGCCACCATTCATCATCTCTTCCAAGCCATCTTCATGCCATTAGAGAAGGAAAGAAGAAAAGAAAAGAAACCAAAGAAAAACCTTATTAAATCTTCACTTTCTCACCAAACTATTAAGTAGAAAATTATTCTACTCACTCTCCTCTCTTCATCTATACCCATAGATCATTAAATAAGTGACAAAACAAGGAGAAAGGAGGAAGGAAAGTTTCGGCCAAGGTATATCTCTCTCTATACATGATGGTTCTTTTCATTCCAATGGTGAATTCTAGCATTTCTAAGTGTGTTAAACATGTTGGTAATATTAGATTGAATTAAATCAAGTTAGATCAAAATGTGCCATTAATGGGGGTTTCGGTCATGATGAGAACCTAAGGAAAGTATAGTGTTTCATGCATGAAATGGATGCCAAAAGGATGCATGAACATGGTTGAGCATGAATGTGATGTTAGTTTGTTGAAAATCAATGAATTTGGCAAGGAGGTAGATTTGGCCATGGCAAGGGGCATGCATTCATAGCTGCATTTGATGAGTTTAATATGCCATTAGACTGTAGAAATTATAAGGAGTTCACCAGTGCAATCGGAATTAAATTCCGACTTAAAACGAAGAAGTTAGGTTTTACTACCGATATAAATTATACCAAATTAATATTTACAGTATACAATGTGGCCATAGTTAAGCATGAAAGGTAGCTTTATTGGTGAATTTAAGTGTTAAGTGAGCTAATATTATTGGTGAATTTATCTGCAGCCCGGGAGAATTGGATATCGAGTGGTGCTATCGAGGAAACCAAATAAGCTAGACAAGTAAGGGATGAGTGTGTAGGCAGTAGGGATATTATGAATGCATGGTTTCAATGAAAATATTTTTAGAAGAATATTTTTGTATTCAATTGCCTTGAAAACTGTGCAAATTGTGGCGTTTGGCTGTTTTGTGAAATGTGTTTAAGTGTATGAAGGCTAGGCAAACAACAGCCGTTATGCTGTTGAAATTTCTTAGAAAATAATCTAAAAATATCATGAAATATTTTAAATGCATAATTGTGTGATTTCTAACCTTGGAAAATATTTATCTAATATTTTTCATAAAATATGCATTTATCAAAAAATAATATTTAAATATTCTTGAAAAAGAATTTTATCGAAATAAAGTTACCGATGTATTCTTAAATGTGTCTCATAGTGAAATAATGTGTTCATGAAAATAATTATTGAAATGTGAATATTTTACAAATTGTTTTGTGAAATAGTGTATTATGTGAAATTATATTTCTTTATGGATAAATATGGAGATTTAATTGATTTTAATAAAATCCATAAAGGCTCTAATATTGTTTTTATACTATTTTGAGACTGATAGGCCCCGTATCATGCTCATGTGTTAATGTGTATTATCTGTTTGAAACTGTTAATACTGATCCTATCTTCAGCGTCCCGATCGACACCTGATCGGTGTAGGACTGAAGACATTTTATAGACTATGACCACAAATCTCGTGTGATTATTATTATACCCTACGAGGATTATAGCATGATATATCTTGGGTGATGCCTGGTCTCCACCATTTTATTGTGATGTTAAACCGATTTCTTGCATAATGTTATGTGACGTCCCCGTCACTTCATCTTATCACTTAACTTTTTCCTATTTCCACTTAACTTGATTAGATTTGCTTGTCAATGTCAATCATACTTTTCTTTCTTAAGCTTAATATCTAACAGTTCAATATGAATAATTTAATTTCAATAAAACAGACTAATGATACATGTATATATGTACCATCCATTTCCACAGGATCTCATAAATCATCTTAACTTAAATCCCCGACATCTTATATACATTAATGTTAGTTGTACTGTACCATAACTGAATTACAATTTACTTTACATAATTACATAAGTATACCTTCTATACCACTTGGGAAGCGTCTTTCGAAGGTAAACTTTCAAGATCCACTCGTAGGCTCTTCTATCGAGAGCGAGGGATTACTTCAGATAGTCTGTATGAAAATATTCGTAAAAGGGTGAGTTTACGCTCAGTAAAAAAAATATGTAAAAGAGCGTACTATGCCTCTATATGCATTTTTCCTACTTGGCTCTATAATGTCATGTAAAGCATTATAAAGCATGCATCATAAACATCTTTCATGCATTGTTTGCAACCATGCATATTTCCTTTAAAATGGTTTAAGCAAACATACTTTCTTTAAAACATATAAAACATGCATCATACTTCTTCTTCTTATATTTTCTTTAAAACATCATACTTCATAACTTACTTTAAAACATTCTTTACATGCTTTTATAACATAGCATGTTTCGTATACTTCTTCAAAACATATTTCAAGTACTTCTTTCAAATATCATTTACATACATACATACATACATACTTCTCTTAAAACGTCTTATACTTTCTTGAAATCATACATCATATACTTCTTTTAAAACTTCTTGTACAAGTAAATCAAGTACTTTCGATTTCTTTATTCTTAGAAATCGCATATACATATAGTTTTGATAACATAAAACTATTTGTACTTTTGTGGAGTTATGCACTGCATCATCATCATTATCATGTGGCGTACCCCGTAGGGCCAGGAATCCTCCCTTAGCCGAACATGAAATATAAACAGATTGGCCAACTGCGGGTGGCTACAGTTAACACTAGTCAGGTGTCCTTCTGTAGCGACTGAGGCCTGACTTATGGTTCCTCAGCCCATATCATACATTACATCATTTCAGGACTTGATCAGAGCCCCTACTATAAACATGATAGTGCATAATCTCAAAACATATGTCATATGGCTTCTTGCCATGACATTTCATACTTTCTTGAAATAGGTTTGAAAACCTCTTTTCAAAACAGGGCAGTCGACTGGCCTCATAGGGCAGTCGGCTGCTGCTTCGTAATTTCATTTATCGAAATTATTTTCATTTAAAATTCCGATATTTTTATCTTTGAAAACATACATGGGGCAGTCGACTGGTACATATAGCAGTCGACTGGTTTTCAAACAGAATGCTTCTTAGCAAATAGCAGTCGACTGGTCCATATAGCAGTCGACTGGTTTTGAAACAGAATGCATTTTGGAAAATAGCAGTCGACTGTCCCATATAGCAGTCGACTGGTTTGAAACAGAATGCTTACTAGGTAAATAGCAGTCGACTGGCTTACATAGCAGTCGACTGGTTTGCATCGGTTTTCGGAAAACAACGTTTTGGTTGTCTCTAGGCAGTCGACTGCTCCTAGCCTAATTGGTACTAGGAAACAAGTCTGAAAATGCACTTTTCCTGCAAAAGACAACTAGTATTTCTCCCCAAAGCAGTTCAAAATCATATTAAAACATGTGGACATAGCCGCCTTACGTCCGTTACATAAATTTCTTACCTCGATTACTTCAAGAACATGAAATCACTTGGTTCACCAACCCTAATCCTTTTCTTCTTCAAATCTGAAATCATCATATCAAAGTAAACCTTTAAGAATTTGCCATAAACATGTTATACTAATTCAGTACAACACCATACCATGAACATAATAGACTAAATCATCTTCTTCTCTTACCTTTTGCTAGTGACCAAAATCTCAAACTTTGAGATCTCTTCCAATACTTGGAATCAATCCACCAAACTTCGGATATAGCCTCGTCTAGTGACTATGATCGTTTTTCGTCTAACAAACTTAACGATTTGGTTACTAAACAAGGGTGTTTGTCAAGGTAGCTATGGAAGAAAACTTATGGAAACTTGGAGAACACGAGAGAGAGGGCTAGAAGAGTTGCTACCATGGGGTGATGATGATGAGGATGGTGAGTCATGCAACTTCATTAATTGCTTCTTATCCCATCATTAATCTCAGCCATGCTTTTCCTTGACCCCTTTGACCCATTAATTCTCTTCTTCCATTCTTCCATTCATGCATAAGCCACATATGTTTAATTAACCAATCAAAAATCTGATTTTGTTTCTTGTCTCATACTCTTAATATTTTTCTGATATCAACATTAAATCATTTGACTAATTGACATTCACTTCCTTATTTCTTCCATACATCATGCATACATCACTCATACATTAAACTTCATATTCGTTAAATTATGAAAATCTGATATTAATTCTTTGCTCATACCTCCATTATTCTTATAACATCAATTTAATTTCCTTGACTATTTAATCTTTCATCTCATTACTTCTTCCATGTTTCATACATCCTTCATACTTCATAATTCTCATATCTACTTATTTTTCAATTTAAGCTAACATACTTTATAATTATGGAGGATTTTCCTGAAATTGGGGATTTCACATGTTATTAAATCAAAAGTGTTTATCAATGTGATTTCTATGAAACATGTGACCGTTTTTAAAAAGTTTACTGTACTAAACTATGTGAAATACCGTTTATCGAATTTTTATCGATATATGTGAAATGTGTTTAAATGTGATTTTGTGATTTGTTAATCTAGTATTTTAATTGTGATTAAATGTGAATATTAGATTATTTATTTAAATACTTTAATTTTTATGAAAGTATTTATTGGAAATTCATTCATGAAATGTTATTAAATATTGTTTTATCTCATTATCAACACTTACTCCCTATAGTCACTTCTAAGTTCTGGGACAAGACAAGTATTTCAAAATACCTTCCATACTCCATCCGGATCCCTAGCCGACTATAGTATCCTTCCCTGATTCTGCTTAAAGTGCCATTAGGAAAAATAATCGTTTTGTGCATATAGAATTTCGTAATATCAGTTTCTACATACGATTCCTTTATTGAGCATATTTTGCTCACCCCTTATTTTTCCACATCCACAGATTATTTCCAGTGATAGTGTGATATACCATCCGAGGATATCGATTGCATATTAGTTACCCTAAGGCAGCATTTTGTGGATCCTGGAGGTATATTTATTTTCTTTATATGTTCAGACTGTTTATTATAGTAGTAATATATTGTAATGATAGACAGGGGATGTAAATATTGAATTAATTATAGTTATGCGAATATTGGTATCTGGTAAATAAATAAATTTATATTTATAAACTATTGTGGATTAAGTGTTATGTGGAAATAAAGGCATTGCAGACAGCCCAACTATCAATGTAAATGTGTAAATATGTGGTATTACCGTATAATTGGATCGTTACATACAATCTTTATAATTGAAGTTTGACTGTATTTGAATGTTGTTTTCCAGTTCAGAAGTGAGGAGTGTAACTTGTGCTATTGAATTGTACTGTGCAATTGCTAGAGATAAGAGATATATATAGAAAGCGTTAGGATATTGTGACTGCATTGAAAATGTCTGAATTGAAACTTTGGCTAATTGAATAGCGAGATTGTATTGAGATTGATTGACTGAACTGTGTGATTTGAAATGAACGACCAAATTGAGTGGTAAATATTGTGACTGATTTGGCAGTGAGAAATTGGATACGTGACTATTGAACGATGTTTTAAGTGCATGAGAGTTGGGACAGATAATATCGTTACGTGGCCGAAATTTGGTAAAACGATTCAATCTTAAAATCGTAAACCACTGATAGGAGAATTTTTAGCATAGTAGAGAATGAAAGGAAAAGAGTGATTAATTAAGTTAACATTTTGGCTTATAAGTGTGCACATAGCTGTAACTCTGTTTGGAAGGGATTTTTAATGATTTCAATACTTTTTATACAATTAACCTGATATTGTATTCAATTAAATATTTTGAATACTGTTAATTGTACTGAGAATATTTTATGTTGTAAATGCTCTTATTGAACTTTAATGTTTTAAATGCAATTGTCATGGATTTTAAAGATTTGTTGACTGTCTGAAGATATGCTTTAATTGAATTGCTTATCGTAAAATGTTTTCAACTGTTTAGAGATTGTTGGCTCCCCATAACTACTTTCGAGTAATCATGCCACACCGATTGAATTGCACTACACTATTTGCTGATTGACCTTGATCATATCATCAGCTGTCCTAAATGTCACCTAATCAATGCACATTATGGACACCACTGTGACTATGCCCATATGTCTTACATTACTGCTACTCTCTTTTTGGGATACTGAAACCACATGATTCTATTAGGTGTTGCCTTATCTCCACTGTACCGTTTGCTTAGTTGTTTAGCTAAATTGAACTGTTTATTGAACTGTTTACTGAATGGTCTTTGAACTGCCTACTGAACTATTTTATTGAAAGACTTATAGATTGTTTTCTTGAATTGGTTTATATTTTGATACAACTGTTTTACTGAATGGCACTATTACTAAACTATTGAATTATTTTGATATTGATTTTATATGCATGAATTCCTTCTCTTAGAAATTCTAGTAAACTCCATATAGTCAAATCTAAGAACTAAGACAAGCGAAGTATTTTAAAGCATCCTTCTGTACTCAGCTTAGTACCCTAACCAATTATAGTATCCATTCGATGGATGTCCTTAAACACTATTACTAATAGTGACTGTTAGTGTAAGAACATGTTTTAACATACATGCATATAGATTTGCATAGTATGAGCTCTTTTATATATATTTCTTATTGGGTGTAAACTCATCCTCCTTTTATTTTACCTTTCAGATTATTTGCAGTAGTTTTGTATAGGAGGATATCAGTTGAAACAGTATTCCTCAGGCGGTTTTTTTATTACTGTAGAGGTATATTGTTTTACTTTTATATGTTCGAACTATATATACAATACTATTTTGTATGTATTCTATGTACAAGGGATGTAAACTAAACGGAATCATACTGGATGTCAATTATAGTCTTAAGTTGGTAGTAATCAGCTGTAAATTGCAAAGGATATAACTCATGATATATATTATATGTTTATATAAATATATTTTGAGGTTGTTCATGGTGCATGCTTGAATTGAATGATTGAATACAAAAATGAATTGATTTACAAATTAATATTGAATCAAAGGAATATGGAACATATTGACTAATAATGAAATTGAATAAGGACACAACAGACAGCCCAACTAATCTTACTGAAAAGGAAAAAGTTAGTTCCAAATTGTATTAATCGAAACGTGACAATACCATGCATTTTACAAAAATCATAAAACTCATTTGAGAGAAAATTTTCACACATATAAGATATAAGTCTCTTAATTTTCCTACTATTTATGTTTTAGATTTCTTTTTGGAAAATATTAAATTCTTCAAAAGTTTCATCCTTTGTTTTTAATAAATAACATAAGTATAATTTCAAAAATAATCTATAAAAGTAACAAAGTACCTCTTTTCACTTCTAATTAAAAATTTCATTATTATTCCACAAATCGATATGCATAGTTCTAACAAATAGTTAGTTTTAAAAACTCATTTAAATGAATATTTTGTAATATTTGCTTGTCCACAATAGTCACAAGTCTTAGTGCTTAAAATTTATGATGACTTAGGAATTATTTTATGTGAAGACATTTTATTTAATGCATTCATGCCAATATAATTGTGAGATTCATACTATCTTCCATCCTTAATTACCGTTAATGAGTTAGAAATATAAGATATCTCATAACTATTTAAATGCATTATGCTTCATAGGTATAAAAAAGATTTGGATTGTGGGCCCCACTGGGACGTCTACTGATCGAGTTGAGATGAAACTTAACAACAACGATATTTGGAGCAAAACACTGAGCTAGTAAGATTTTGCATCTCAAAATTCACCTATTTGCTCATGTTTTGAAAAGTGTCACAATTAAGTCTATAGGCCGGGAAAACTTTTATGAATAATGGTCAACCTAGTTTGACTTATGACCAATTGACCCTCAACGATGATCCTTGTGTGAAGAAGTCTCATACTATTCCAATCTATAGACTAAATCAAACGAACGATCCAAATATTACGCAAATAAACATTTAGGGCTATTTTAGTAATTTCACCTTTTTGATGGTCAAATCCCATCAAAAGTTAAAAAATGATTAGAACATGTTAAATAAATATATTTTATAAGTGAACAAAATATTTTGGAAGTTAAATTGAATATTTAAATAGTTATTAAATAGTTAGGACATGTTTAGTATTAATAAAATGTTATAAAGGCATTTTAGTAATTTGCCACCCAAAATATTATTTTTATTAGAATTTGCTACTTTCTTCTCCATTCTTGCCATCCACTCTCTTTCTCTCTTCTTCCACCATTAAAACACCTTAAGTAAGAGAGAGAAAAGCCATTGAAACGCCATTTAAACTACCTTAAAATCCAACACACCCAAAAGCAAACTTGCTTATCTCTTTAAGCTCTACAACATATCTCCAAATCAGACCTTGGAGTGGCCATTTACAAGGTGTTTTGGTCCCTTAAGAATTTGGTAAAATAGGAAGGTGAGAGAAAACTTGTAGAACATTAATATTTTTAATGTATTTTTTAATGTTTTAAGGTTGTATAACATGTATTTGGTGTTAGAATTGATCGAAACCAATTCTATGAATACTTTAGGGTTTCGACCAAGAGGGGATATGCATGAGAATGTTGTTGATTCAATGCAAAAATGGTGTCGAATTAATGTAGAGTAAGTGTATTGCATGAATATTGTGAGAACTCATTATTTTGTACTGTATATGTACAAATATGTAATTATTAATTAATAAATAAATTATTTTGTATATTTTGTAAATTTCAAGTGAATAATAATGTGGGCCCCACTTGTATTTTAATGCCTAGAATTTGGAAATGACTAATAAAATAGTGAATGGGAGATGTAATAATGATATTATGGGAATTTGGAGGTCAAAATACCTTGTTGGTATTATTTTGTGAAGTATGATAAGCAAATTGAAAAATAAAGGATACGTCTTGAGGGTATTTTCGTAAATTTTTTCCAAACTAAAATGAATTGGGACAAAGTAAAAATATCATGAAATTCTACATGAAAAGTACTTTAACACAATGACAATAGATTTCTTGAATTGGCCGCCAAAACAAAAAATTTTGCTAGCAGGTCCCGAGGGTAAAATCGTAATTTCTCACTATTCGTGTGCCGCGCGATGAAGAAACCACTTTCAATCATGAAAATACATTTAATAAGATCATATGGTGATGGAATCCAAAAATTTGGAGTGCAATTACATCATTTTACAACTGAGGAAACTTAAGGGCAAAATTGTCTGAAATTTTCATAATCAAGGGCACTTTGGTAATTTTGCTCATTTCCAGAATTTTCCTCATAAATGCTTCAGCAGCTGAAGGGCACAATTCATTGTCTTCCCCATTGTCTCTCGTGCCACCATCAAAGAAGGAAGAAAGAAACTTCAAGCAATCCTATCTCACTATCTAGCCAAAATTTCACCAAAATTCTAACTAGAAAAACATTCTACTCTCTCTTCTCACACACCTATACCCATAGATCATTGTATAAGCGATTATACAAAGAGAAAGAAAGCTTTCGATTTTCGGCCAAGTAAGGTATCTCACTATCCATTAAGCTTTCTTTAATTCTAATGGTGTAGATTAATTTCCTTAAACATGTTAAGCATGTTTATGTCACTAGTTTCATTTAAAACTTGCAAAAATAAAAATTGGCCATGAGAGGGGGTTTCGGCCAACATGGGAACCTAGGGAATTCATGTGATTTCATGCATAAAAAGGGTGCCAAAATGAAGATTAAGCTTACTAGAGTAAGTCTATAACATTAAATTGTTGAAATGCCATCAAATTTGGCGAAGGTGGAATTAAGCCAAAACAAGGGGACTAGGATTCATGGCTGATTTTGATAGTTTGATGGTACATTTAGACTGTAGGAATTACAAGGAGTCTATTGGTATGCTCAGATTTAAAATCTGACGCAAAACAAAGAAGTTATGTTATACTACCGGTAGAAATTATACTGCAAAATTATTTGCAGTGTCCAATGTGGCTGCATAATAATATGAATAGTAGCTTAAAAACAAGTATTTAATGAGCTAAAAATTTTGGTGAAATTATCTATAGCCCGAGAGTTACGGTTTTCTAGTGGTGCTATAGGGAAGCTCGATTTCGCTAGACAGGTAAGGGATACGTATGTAGTTTATAGGGATATCCCAAATGCATGATTTTCATGGCAATAATTTTATGAAATTATTTTGAAAGTGAATTGCCTTGGAAACTGTGAAATTATGGCTATTTGGATGGTTTGAACTGTGTTTATCATGCAGGAAAGCTAGGCTATTTGCAGCCATTATACTACTAAAAATTTATTAGAAAATTTTATAAAACACCATGAAATATTTTAATACATTGTGGAGTGTTTTCCTAGCCTTGAAAGTGTGATATCTGATATTTCTCATAAATTATGAATTTACTAAAAAACATTATCTAAATATTCGTATTACCAAATTTATTCAAAGTTAAAGTGTTGGAAATTTCTCCCAAGTGTTTTATAGTGAAATATGTGATTTATAAAGTGAAGTGTTAAATAGTGAATATTTTATAAATTATTTCAGTATAATATTCACTATTTTATTATGATTTTCCTTTATGGACTAACTAAAGTTTTATCTGATTAAATGATTTCCACAAAGGTGATATCACTGTGTAAACACTGTTTTGAGACTGTTAAGCCCCATATCATGCTCACGTGTTCATGTGTTACTGTTACTGTGTGAAGCTGTTGACCACATCTTGTTTTCAACGTCCTGGTTGACACCTGATCAGTGTATGACTGAGGACATTTATAGACTATGGTCATAGATCTCACGTGTTTACTATTACAGTTCCCAACGAGGATTATCACATGATATCATTAGGGTGTTGCCTAGTCTCCACTGTCATTATTGGTTACTGTGATAATTTACGGAACTATACTGTTACTGAAACTATTTACTGAAATGTTCTTATCATTGAACTGTTAGTATACTGAACTGTGTATCAACTGTTAGTGTGGTTCAGTTACTTGTGAAAGTGATGATTTTAATTGTGAAAGTTAAATTACTTTCCAAAATGGTGATTATGTGATTTAAATAATTTATTTTATTAATTTATGAAAAATATCTATCTATAGTGATTTGTGGAATAAATTTCATATCAATGTAAATTTTTACTCCCTATAGTCGCTTCTAGGTTTCGGGACAAGACAGGTATTTCAAAATACCTTTCTTACTCCATCCGGATCTCTAGCCGACTATAGTATCCTTCCTTTTAGTGTGCTTAGCATACAAATAGGAAATTAAAGGATTTTACTGCATATAGTTTTCGTGATATCAAAATTGCATACAAATCCTTTACTGAGCCGTGGTTTGCTCACCCCTTTATTTTCATCTCTCCAGAGTATTTCCAATGACCGTGTGATATATCATCTGAGGATTATCGGCTGCGTTTCGAGTACCCCAAGGCAGCTAGTGTAGATGTTGGAGGTGCATTCATTTTCCTTTATATGTTCAGACTTACTTTTACAGTACTACGGTGTTGTAATTATAAACAGGGGATGTAAGTATTAAATCAGCTACTGTTTTGTAAATATCTTACTTACATAAATTAAATTAATTTACGGTTATTTTGTCAAGTCCCAGCCCATTTCAGTAAGCCGTCGGCTGGCATCACATAGGCACTCCGGCCCCAGGTTTACCTCGACTCAACCGTACTGTCCGCTTTGGAAGCCCCACAGGCCACTCACGGTTTTATTGAAGACTATCACTCCAACTTGCATCCGCATATCTCAAACCCTTGACCTCTTGCAAGTGTTGAGACATGCTAACCATGGTCTTTCATCTAATTTTCCTTAATCTATCTTGTGCATGTTCTTTACTCCACTTATGATTTTCATCAAATACCTTGTCTTCTTTAAAATCTTATCATCCCCCTTTCATTTTTTGTTGACTGAATGCCTCCCCTGTATGAAAAACATATTATCATCATCTCATCTTTATATTCCAACCATGGTCGTGAGCTTCCATTACTCTCTTCTTGTAATTTTTTCTTTTTTAATCAATTCTAATTTTTATATCCCTTTTCTACTCATCTAAGATTTATTTCAAACATTTTTAACTCAACCAGTTATCATCACCATCATTCATCCCTGTTTAGGCCGAATAACCACTCCCCTTCATGCCACTTTACTGGTTTGAACAAGCCTCACCATAAACCATTTTCAATCACATTCTCTCATCACCCCTATTAAATCCTATCCCATAAACCCGTAAATTTTACCAAATTCTTTTATTTTCCTTCCATAGCTAAATCCCACGATTTCTCTACATTTCATTTTGGTTCCATCTAAAGCATATAACATGTTATTCACACGTGAATCAGTCCATTGCCATAGTTAAAACCAATAAAAGAGCATAAACTGCATGGTACTTACCTTGAACCGAACTGCCAGCAAAACTTTCAACTTCCAAAAGCTAAAATTCAACCACCTAATTCTCGATTTAAAAAGCTCTTATGGTGAGAACAAATTCTTATTTAAGATGCTTGATGGTTTTGTGGAATTATATGGGTGATTTACATGGTGGAAGTAAGAAAACCTTAAGAAAAAGTGAAGAAGAAACATGAAACAGAGGGGATTCAGGCTGCAAGGAAAGTTAGCAACTGAAGATGAAAATGCTGAAGTTTTGGGTCTTCTTTTTATCACTATTTCATCCAATGATACTTTGCCACATGGATTTCTCTTTTAACTTTCCCACAATTTACACTTTTGCCATAAAATATTTTATTATTTCCAAATTTTTCATATTTTTAATTTTTATTTTAATTAAATTTATTTTATTTAGGTTTATGTTTGGTTAATTCTTTGACCAATTTGACCAACCTCGTGTTAAATGACTATTTTACCCTTGTATAATTCCAATAATTCCATTTATGTCTTATCACTAATTTATTGATTTTAATTTCAGATTTAATATTTTATTTTTATTATTTCCCATGTATTTAGGTTAAGCATGGTCAATTATTGACTCACAAGGTGGTTTGACCAGTCATAATCTGTGAAATTACTAAATTACCCCTAATTGTAAAAATGCATAAATTTCTATTTTTATGCCTAATTTCTTCTATCAATTCACATGACCTAAAACTTTATTACATATAAAATTATTCACCTTCAATATCATTATTCTAGGGTCTCACTTTGATCTAGATAGAGAAAGTCCTAGTGGGGCCCGCACCAAGTACATTCTTGACCTTATCGAATAGACCCCTCCTTTAAATATTTTAACAATAAATTTCCCTATTTAAATTTCTACACTCAATAACTTATTTTAAATATAAGGAATTCAGGGCTCTCACAATTGAAAATATGTTCAAATCTTACAGTCGTTATTAAAACAATGTTTGGGCACTCTATTGGACAGATACTATAATCGGTTAGATAATTAGGCCGAATACAAAAGGATGCTTTAGAGCACCTTACTTATCCCAGTTCCTAAATCTGACAATAGCGAATGTCAAAACTTCATAGAGAAGGAATTCATGCGTATTAAATTCATATCAAAACCTTTCGATCTTTTAGTAAACCATTGAGTAAAACACTTAGTGAAGCACTCAGTAAAACGGTCAGTAATTCCTTTGATAAAACCTTTAGTAGACTATTTAGTAAAACGTTCAGTAAATCACTTAGTGTACAATTTTAATAAAACGTTTTCAAAGTACACTCGATAGATAGTCAATAAACGATCAGTGAACAAACTGAAACAATCATAAAATGGTTGGGTAAGTGATCAATGTTGTCAAAAAACCATTAGTAAATGATCAGAAAACCATCAATAGATAATAGTAATACAATCAGTAAACATTCGAAAAATGATCAGTAAACAAACAAAAACCATCAATGGACCATTGAAAAAAAGCCAAAAAACCATTAGAAATCAATCAATAACCATAGGAAAACAATCGGTAAGAAAATTAGAAAACGATCAAAGAACAATCAGTAAATAATTAGAAAATAGTCACTAAACCATCAAAAGACAATCAGTAAACAATTAGAAAACATACAATAATCGATTAGAAACCAGTCAAAAATGTACAAGAAACAATCAGAAAATATTCAAAAAACGATCAGAGAACAATCTATAAACGATCAGAAAATGATCAGAAGACAGTCAAAAAGTGTCACGACCCGTGACCACATTTTTCATCTTCTTATACACATCTTAACCGGTTAGGTTGTCTGTGATACTTCACTTGTACTGACTGTTAAACAATTTTACAATGTATTGTTTATATTATACACATCCCCTATCGTAATTTATCAGATAAGTAGTACTGTTGACATGTCTAAATACAGAGAATAAATGATCATACCTCAAATAAGCAGTCGGTCTGACACATTGTCCTTCGTGTACAGCCAGGATCCACAATCCACTGAACTCACATTCTTCAAAACCTGAAATGTTGAAAATTAAGGGGTGAACAAAACCACGGCTCAGTAAGAGAATTATATGCCTCACTTGATACTCAGCTTCTTATATGCTGAAAATCTTTTTCATTTTTTTCCTATGGGCTCTAGGCTCGCATGTAGGAAGGATACTACAGTCGGCTAGGGATCCGATTAGAGTAAGGTAGGTATTTTAGAATACCATACTTGTTCCGGAACCTAGAAGCAACTGTAGAGAGAAATTTTCATTTCGTTTTGAATTAATCAATCCTCTTCCTCTTTCAAAACTTCCATAATTTTTTTCATAGTCTTTTCAAAATAATGCTTCTATGAAACAAAGCATTTAAATGAAATAATTAATATTCGTATATTCCTTGGAAAGAATATTAGTTAAATCATCATCTTATTTCTTTAAAACTCATTTCATGTTTTAATGTACTCTTTTAATTAGTACCGTACTTTAAAAAGCAAAATAAGCTATTAAAATCTATTTCATTCTTAAGTTCACAAGGCATCATTCTTTTTATTAGTATGATTAAGTGTGAAAGAAACGAACTTATTGTAAGGACCGGGAGTGCCTAGATCTCTGTTAACCAGGGATTTACCACCCCAGTGCCTTACTCATCCGATATATCACACACATCATATGTCATATGCACCAGATCTATTTCATCTTTTGACATTTGTCGAATTCACGAATCACAATCACTTACTTATCATCACAATATCCTACAGAATTTCTTACTAACTCATCAGAACTCGTTTAGCACTTAGTTCCCGAAGGACTCTAGAGGTGGCTCCCACGGTACAGTCGTCGAGTCTCTGCTCGGTTTGGCCTTTACTAAAACATCGGAACACGTGTAGCACTTAGTTCCCGAAGGACTCTAGAGGTGGCTCCCACGGTTCAATCATCGAGTCTCTGCACGGTATGGCATGTACTGAAACATCAGAACACGTGTAGCACTTAGTTCCCGAAGGACTCTAGAGGTGGCTCCCACGGTTTAATCATCGAGTCTCTGCTCGGTATGGCCTGTACTGAAACATCAGAACACGTGTAGCACTTAGTTCCCGAAGGACTCTAGAGGTGGCTCCCACGGTTCAATCATCGAGTCTCTGCTCGGTATGGCCTGTACTGAAACATCAGAACACGTGTAGCACTTAGTTCCCGAAGGACTCTAGAGGTGGCTCACACGGTACAATCATCGAGTCTTTGCTCGGTCTGGCCTGTACTGAAACATCAGAACACGTGTAGCACTTAGTTCCCGAAGGACTCTAGAGGTGGCTCCCACGATTCAATCATCGAGTCTCTGCTCGGTTTGGCCTTTATGCCATATGTACTTTCCACTGTCTTATTAGATTTCATGTAGTACTTATGATCTAATATTTCATTTGAGACCATAGAAAGAATATTAGAATTATCATTTCTTCTTTTTGAAAACATATTACCTATCATTTATGGAGTCTAAGATAGACATCAATCTTATCATACTATATACCTCGGAGGGTAAGGAAGTACACCGGTCAAATCTATGACCATAACCTATATTGTCCTCGGTGGATCGCTGATTAGACGTCGACCAGGACTAAACATGTCACATATCATGCATCAGCATGATAAGAATACCAACCAGTCTCAAAATCGTAATTCTCATCATAAAATACACCTTTATGGAATTTATATAAATATATAATTCAATGATTTAAAACCATAAGGGTTAAAATCCTTTAGTGAATATTTATAAAAATATTCATAAGAATACGCACTATATTTCACTTCATCTTTCGTCTCGTAATTCGTGTAATTTATCTATTCCGAGAATTTTCGGTGGTTTCATTGTCACCATTCTCGAATACATGAATATTTTAAAATTTCATCTCATTATATTCATGTTTTATGAAATTTTAGTAATTTCCTCATGTTTCGTGATTTACTATCGAAATTCGGAAATAAAATCATTTAATATGATTTTATAAGTTTTTCTAAAATTTTCGGCAGCATAACGGCTGCCGATTCGCTAACCTCCTGCACGGAAAATACAGTTTAAAATCTTTCAGCCAGTACTTCTTCCCAAATTATTTTCAGCAAATCATGCATCATAATAATTTTCATAAAATAATTGCATAAAATATTTCAAATTAAATTATGCAGACGGAGTATCCTTACAGTGCTGCACATGCATCCCTTACCTTTTTCCGGGTCGACGAATTCCGCTTATCGATCGCGCCCGCGCTCCATTTCTCCCGATTCCTTATCCCGATTGCTGAAAATAATTTTTGGAAATAAAAATTCTAATTTTTAGAATTTTTCATAATTTATTTAACTTTTTCTAAAATTAAATCTTTGAGAAATTTCTTACCGAATTTTGTAAAATCCCGGGTTGTCGAATTTTCAGGAATTTTTCGAATTCCTGAAATTCTCCTTTTTTCCTCTTTTTCTTCCTCTTTCCTCTTTTCTTTGCTTTCTCTTTTCTTTTTCTCTTTTCTTTCTTTTTTTTTTCTTTTTTTTTCTTTCTCTGGCCGGACCGGTTCGACCGGTTTGTGCCTCATCCCGCCGGTTCGACCGGTTCGGCAGCTGGCGGTCCTCCTTTCCACCGGTTCGCGCCTCCCACAGCTGGCCGACGTAGCGGGGATGCCAGATCTGGCCTCCGTTTCACCCCATCACCGGCGACGGCACCGGATCTAGGTCCGTGGGTTTCGACCTCTTTCTCCTCCGTTTCTTCCTTCCTCTGCCGTTTCCTTCACCGTCGGTGGCCTACTTCTCCTTCGTTTGTCCTTGCCGGTGGCGTTGGTGGCGGTGGCGATGCCCAGATCGGCCGGCACCGCCGATCTCCTCTCTTCTCTTCTCTTCCGATTTTCCGTTTCTATCCCAATTTTTCTCCTTTTTGGACCATCGCCGGCGGCCATCTTCCTCCTTTCTGCTCGCCGGTGGTCCTCTTGTACCCTCCTCTCTCTTTTCTCCTCTCACCGACGGCATCTGTTGCCGCCGGTTCCAGCTGGGATGGGAATCGGGTTTCCCGATTCCCAGCTTGTTTTCTCCCCTTTTTTTTTGTTTCATTTCTATTTTTTAGTATACTATATACTATTTATTATACAATATATATTATATACAAAATACATATTGTACATTACAAAATACATGTCTAGTATATATGTGTATATTTATATATATATAAATTATATAAATGCTATAATAAAATATTTATACATATAAACTTTAATATGAAACCATACTTACTTTTCTTCTATATGTATTTACATAATTATATATACACATAAAACATTATATTTATATACATATGTATTATTTGAATTTATGAAATAGTATATATATATTTCTATATATATAACAACGTATTTTAAAATATACTATATAATATTTTGAATACATATGTATTGGTATAAAAATACATTTATATAATAATATATAATTATAGAAATATATTTCATTTATTTTCTTATTCCCTTATTAAATTTTAAATTCCTCACTTTCTTTAATTTCGGGAATTTCAACGATATTCCCATCTTGTAAATAAATTTTATTTATTTACTTTTATTTATTTATTTCCTCTTATCTATTTTCTTTAATATTTATTTTCAATATTTATTATTTCCAATAATTGAAAATTTTACGGTTATCACATCCTCCCCACCTTAAGAAATTCGGTCCTCCGAATTTAACTTAAGTCCAAAGGTGGTACATGCCGTATACTTATGGCTTCTGACCTTTAGTTCATCCTCCAAGTAATAATGCCAGTACACTTTCATCATCAATAGTACTTTAGACCACTACATGCTGTCTTTCATCATATATGTCCATGCTCATGAAATTTCATTCTCTTAAATCGAGAGTTATTCACTTTTACTCTTTTCATATAAGAGCCATACATAATATTTTAATATTACAGCTGATCTATGCTGTTCATCATCTATTCTTCTCACTTAGTGCCGAGTCGACATAATTTGGTACTATCATGTACTCGTGTCAATCAATTATATGTAAGTGTCCCAGTAGCTTTCACATCTCATGCCAACGCTCTCTCAATATCATGGAGCGGTTATATCTCACGCTCATATATATAAATATATATCAGTATGGAGCGGTGCTATCCATACACTTGGGATCTCAAAGCCTTTTGCTATTTCTCATTAGCATATGGCAACTCAGAGACTCTCATCACATGTAAGGCTCACTGGAACTGTACATACACATTCACACCGTTTAACACTTATACTGCGACTAAGGCACTAGAGGATCTAGATGTCTGATAATGGAAAGTGATTCTATTTAGATCATCAGTATTTAATCACTTCCATATCATCGTTTCTCTTTTGGACTCTTTATTGTCCACAATATTCATTTTCACACCTATTCCATCAAGGTTGCATCTCATTTGCCGACTTTACTATAGATCATCTCTTACGATCATAATTCATGAGACTATCATCTTCTCTTCATGTAATATGGTCTTTAAATCTCCAATTAAAATATATATATGTATATATATATATATGAAACGAGTATCCTGATTGGAAAAGTCCTCTGTTCAAGACCAAGAGGTCCGAGGTTCGAAGCCTTCCCTTTTGATGTGATAACCAACACAAATCACCCTCGGTCTTAACTTCGGGAACTATTTCATATTGATGTTCCCTTCTCATCATGCAGTTTATTTCCTTATTCCACTTTCACTTTCGTTTTCATATTCTTACTCTCATCCCTTTTTGTCGGTTTTTCTCAATTGATATGGTACTATACTGTTAAGATCTTTTAAAATCTTGCCTACCATCTTTTTCTTTACACTATCCATCTACTGACTTTAATTTCTTTAATTAGATCTCCTCTATAGAGCAGCTAGTCTCATCACTCTTTTATAGGCTGACAATAGTATTTAGCTGTACTCATTACTTTCGTATCTCAATCATTATCTTTATATCATAGACAGGTTCACTGTCATCCTGTCGTTTCGAGATTTTATATCTCAAGAGGAGATACTATCTAGCCAAATTTCTTAGTTGCTAATCTTAGCACAATTTCACAGCCTTTAAGAGTCTAAGGATCATATTACAATGCTGCTCATGTTCCATTTATACTTTAGACTCTATCAATATTTCAACTATTTACTCATGTAAGAATGCCTCATTCTTCAGGCTTGTATACTTCACAAGGCAACTCATTACCCTTGTAACTTCAATAGGAACTCGTAAAATTCACTCCGAGTTCGAATCATTATCTTATGGACAGCAATCTTCAATCTTTTATCTAATGACGCTTTATACTGAGGCTAGTCTTATTTACTCCTCACGTATCTCTAATCAGATCAATAAAGCGTCTATTTTCACGTAGATGAATACTTGTTCTTCACCAGACTTCATCAATGATAGAAATTTAATATATCCTTTTTGATTCGTCTACAACTCAATATCATTTGTATTTCTCTCATTTACACCTATACAGATAACTCCATTATTCTCAATTTTTCATTATCAGTATTTTCGTCATCCAGACCTCTACACGTGAATTTCGTTATTCACACCTTTCCCAGAGTTATTTTCTTAAGCTTTTCAGATTCTTTCTACATCCTCCGATATAAACTTAGAATTTAACTTCATATTCAAAATCGCACCAATGTTATCTCGATTCCTCTAATTTATATAACTTTGAAAGTTTTATCGGAAATCAAATCTGATACTTTCTTTAATCGTACCTTTCTTATCATCTTGTGACCATCGTTCTTTAACTTTTCATCTGATGTTGCCTTTTACAAGGATTGCTCCTATACGCTCCTTATACATCTCCGATTAAATCATATCTAAGGCATCACTTCCATATAGGTATTTATTTGTTCTTCATAAGAACGTTAGTGTATAATAAAAAATTTTGTACATCATTTAATTCATCCTCAAATCATGTCATTTGTATTTCTATCCTTTACATCGATAAATGCGAATTTCATCATCCGTAATATTTTCCAAAAATCATTTTCTTAAGCTTGTCGAATTTCTTCTATATTCTCCGATATAAGTTTAAGAATAAATTTCATATCCACAATCGAGTCAACATTAACCTGATTCCTCAATCTATATTACTTTGGAATTTATCGGGATTCTCATCCGACAACTTCTTTAGCCACACTTCTTTTATCATTTTGGACCTTCATCATTGTGTCCCATCATTTCACAGTGTAGTTTCAAGGCAGAGACATTCCATATCCAATTCATTTTGATACCTAATCTACCTTGATTTCATTACCTAGTCATGCTTTACAGCGTTGCGAATCTCATTCTGGTAAGCTGTATCAAATACAATGGTTCTCAACACACTTCACAGCTACCCGTTTCAATTCCGTTATTCACTCTAAAACTATTTTCATTTACTGAATTCAGGCTTCGTTCCTTTGAGTATATTCTCCACGAGGTTTGAATCTTGGCACCCTTACGTACCTAGTTCCTTACACTCGGGTTACCATTGAGATACTTATAAGAGCCTCGCCTATTCATATCGACCATCGACGAGCATTCCCTAGGCGATCCTTTTGCCTCAGGTTTACCCTTACTGGTGAGTCGGCGATGAGATAGTTCGTCTATATCTTACAACACATGATCCACTACGGGTCGCCCACCGTTGGGTCGCCTATCACAGTTCTGTCTCAAGGGTCCTGAAGAACTTAGGTTAGCTGTCATCTTCTTTCTATCACTTGACTATTCTTATACTTATCCTCTAATTCACAGTACTCCACACAGTACCTCATTCTGTAGCACATATTCCAAGATACGTCGGTTCTATGTACAATTATCTATTTGATACCTCAAAGTAATGAAAACGTACAGAACCATAAGTAATCACACCAGTATGTATTTCATTATCTATACTTTTCACCTCATCAGTCAATTCTTGTAATCATTTCACTTTTCATAGTATTTAACGATCCCATTCAATACACTCTTAATTTTTCGACCCTTACAGTCAATAACCGGGTCAAACATCTGATGACATTCCACTACACTCTTTGGATCGCATCATACCGTTTTATTGTGAAGCCCCGGATTTACCGAGCCACTTCACTCATCTGTACTCGTTTTATTGTGAAGCCCAGGATTTACCACTATGGCCCAAAGTCCACTCATGGGGGGGCCCTGGCCGTCTCACTCAATCGTACTGTTATCCCCTATGGCCCACAGTCCACTCGGGGTTTTTCTTTCGCATCCGTAATTTAAGTGTTAGTGGAATCAGTAATAGGGATCGTTAGATTCATATGACATCTTCTATGCCATTAATAATTCCATTACTATCAATGGATTCCAATTCAGCTCGGTTTTTAACACTATTCCGAACATCGCCCAATATAGGGGCACTTTTGTCATTTCGACATTTATTTCTATCTCCTCAATATCCATTTAAATCAATGAACTAATCATCTATATGTTGATAGTATCCTTTCTGATACTTATAACAGCAATTTAAATCTCATTCGATTTTCGACAGAGAAGTTCACTAAAATCCACAATGGGATTATTTTGCTTGTAATTCAACTTTATATCATTAATTTCTCTGTCAAATCGATCAATTCCAACTTCTGGTGATCTATTTTGACTCCCAGTAAAATTTTAGGGGTAGGGGTATTTTGGTCATTTTTGGCTAAAAATTTTCTCTCTCTTCAAATTACCCTCAATCGGTGATCTTAAAGTCTATTTAATGATGATATTTCATTCTCCTACTTCATACCATCACTTTCAGGTCTCAGTTCGGTTCGGACAGAAAAGTACTGGTGGGGCCCTCACCGAGTCCATTTCTGTTCCTTACCGAACAGGCCTCCATATAGATTAGAAGAATCACCAATTTTTTGGAAATTTCTGAGCCTATTTTCTTCTTTAACATTCTCAGTTTATACTTTCTCACTCCATTTAATTCATTTTACCCCATTTACAATCATTTATTTTCTCTATGTATTCAGACAACACAGTACTACCAGGGATGTTTAACTCTTTTCTTTCCAAAGTATCCACAGACATCAGGCCAACCAATGCTCTGATACCATTAAATATGTCACGACCCGTGACCACATTTTTCATCTTCTTATACACATCTTAACCGGTTGGGCTGTCTATGATACTTCACTTGTACTGACTGTTAAACAATTTTACAATGTATTGTTTATATTATACACATCCCCTATCGTAATTTATTAGATAAGTAGTACTGTTGACATGTCTAAATACAGAGAATAAAAGATCATACCTCAAATAAGCAGTCGGTCTGACACATTGTCCTTCGTGTGCAGCCAGGATCCACAATCCACTGAACTCACATTGTTCAAAACCTGAAATGTTGAAAATTAAGGGGTGAGCAAAACCACGGCTCAGTAAGAGAATTATATGCCTCACTTGACACTCAGCTTCCTATATGCTGAAAATCTTTTTCATTTTTTTTCCTATGGGCTCTAGGCTCGCATGTAGGAAGGATACTACAGTCGGCTAGGGATCCGATTAGAGTAAGGTAGGTATTTTAGAATACCATACTTGTTCCGGAACCTAGAAGCAACTGTAGAGAGAAATTTTCATTTCGTTTTGAATTAATCAATCCTCTTCCTTTTTCAAAACTTCCATAATTTTTTTCATATTCTTTTCAAAATAATGCTTCTACGAAACAAAGCATTTAAATGAAATAATTAATATTCGTATATTCCTTGGAAAGAATATTAGTTAAATCATCATCTTATTTCTTTAAAACTCATTTCATGTTTTAATGTACTCTTTTAATTAGTACCGTACTTTAAAAAGCAAAATAAGCTATTAAAATCTATTTCATTCTTAAGTTCACAAGGCATCTTTCTTTTTATTAGTATGATTAAGTGTGAAAGAAACGAACTTATTGTAAGGACCGGGAGTGCCTAGATCTTTGTTAACCAGGGATTTACCACCCCAGTGCCTTACTTATCCGATATATCACACACATCGTATGTCATATGCACCAGATCTATTTCATCCTTTGACATTTGTCGAATTCACGAATCACAATCACTTACTTATCATCACAATATCCTACAGAATTTCTTACTAACTCATTAGAACTCGGGTAGCACTTAGTTCCCGAAGGACTCTAGAGGTGGCTCCCACGGTACAGTCGTCGAGTCTCTGCTCGGTTTGTCCTTTACTAAAACATCGGAACACGTGTAGCACTTAGTTCCCGAAGGACTCTAGAGGTGGCTCCCACGGTTCAATCATCGAGTCTCTGCTCGGTATGGCCTGTACTGAAACATCAGAACACGTGTAGCACTTAGTTCCCGAAGGACTCTAGAGGTGGCTCCCACGGTTCAATCATCGAGTCTATGCTCGGTATGGCCTGTACTGAAACATCAGAACACGTGTAGCACTTAGTTCCCGAAGGACTTTAGTGGTGGCTCCCACGGTTCAATCATCGAGTCTCTGCTCGGTATGGCCTGTACTGAAACATCAGAACACGTGTAGCACTTAGTTCCCGAAGGACTCTAGAGGTGGCTCACACGGTACAATCATCGAGTCTCTGCTCGGTTTGGCCTGTACTGAAACATCAGAACACGTGTAGCACTTAGTTCCCGAAGGACTCTAGAGGTGGCTCCCACGGTTCAATCATGGAGTCTCTGCTCGGTTTGGCCTTTATGCCATATGTACTTTCCACTGTCTTATCAGATTTCATGTAGTACTTATGATCTAATATTTCATTTGGGACCATAGAAAGAATATTAGAATTATCATTTCTTCCTTTTGAAAACATATTACCTATCATTTATGGAGTCTAAGATAGACATCAATCTTATCATACTATATACCTCGGAGGGTAAGGAAGTACACCGGTCAAATCTATGACCATAACCTATATTGTGCTCGGTGGATCACTGATTAGACATCGACCAAGACTAAACATATCACATATCATGCATCAGCATGATAAGAATACCAACCAGTCTCAAAATCGTAATTCTCATCATAAAATACACCTTTATGGAATTTATATAAATATATAATTCCATGATTTAAAACCATAAGGGTTAAAATCCTTTAGTGAATATTTATAAAAATATTCATAAGAATACGCACTATATTTCACTTCATCTTTCGTCTCGTAATTCGTGTAATTTATCTATTCTGAGAATTTTCGGTGTTTTCATTGTCACCATTCTCGAATACATGAATATTTTAAAATTTCATCTCATTATATTCATGTTTTATGAAATTTTAGTAATTTCCTCATGTTTCGTGATTTACTATCGAAATTCGGAAATAAAATCATTTAATATGATTCTATAAAGTTTTTCTAAAATTTTCGGCAGCATAACGGCCGCCGATTCACTAACCTCCTGCACGGAAAATACAGTTTAAAATCTTTCAGCCAGTACTTCTTCCCAAATTATTTTCAGCAAATCATGCATCATAATAATTTTCATCAAATAATTGCATAAAATATTTCAAATTAAATTATGCAGACTGAGTATCCTTACAGTGCTGCACATGCATCCCTTACCTTTTTCCGGGTCGGCGAATTCCGCTTATTGATCGCGCCCGCGCTCCATTTCTCCCGATTCCTTATCCCGATTGCTGAAAATAATTTCTGGAAATAAAAATTCTAATTTTTAGAATTTTTCATAATTTATTTAACTTTTTCTAAAATTAAATCTCCGAGAAATTTCTTACCGAATTTTGTAAAATCTCGGGTTGTCGAATTTCCGGGAATTTTCCGAATTCCCGAAATTCTCCTTTTTTCCTCTTTTTCCTCTTTTCTTTCCTTTCTCTTTTCTTTTTCTCTTTTCTTTCTTTTTTTTTTCTTTCTCTGGCCGGACCAGTTCAGACTGGTTTGTGCCTCATCCCGCCGGTTCAACCGGTTCGGCAGCCGGCGGTCCTCCTTTCCGTCGGTTCGCGCCTCCCACAGCTGACCGATGTAGCGGGGATGCCAGATCTGGCCTCCGTTTCACCTGATCACCGGCGACGGCGCCGGATCTGGGTCCGTGGATTTCGGCCTCTTTCTCCTCCGTTTCTTCCTTCCTCCGCCGTTTCCTTCACCGCCGGTGGCCTACTTCTCCTTTGTTGGTCCTTGCCGGTGACGTTGGTGGCGGTGGCGATGCCCAGATCGGCCGGCACCGCCAATCTCCTCTCTTCTCTTCTCTTCCGATTTTCCGTTTCTGTCCCAATTTTTCTCCTTTTTGGACCATCGCCGGCGGCCATCTTCCTCCTTTCTGCTCGCCGGTGGTCCTCTCGTACCCTCTTCTCTCTTTTCTCCTCTCACCGACGACATCTGTTGCCGCCGGTTCCAGCTGGGATGGGAATCGGGTTTCCCGATTCCCAGCTTGTTTTCTCCCCTTTTTTTTTGTTTCATTTCTATTTTTTAGTATACTATATACTATTTATTATACAATATATATATTATATACAAAATACATATTGTACATTACAAAATACATGTCTAGTATATATGTGTATATTTATATATATACTTAAAATTAAGTAACATTTATATATATAAATTATATAAATACTATAATAAAATATTTATACATATAAACTTTAATATGAAACCATACTTACTTTTCTTCTATATGTATTTACATAATTATATATACACATAAAACATTATATTTATATACATATGTATTATTTGAATTTATGAAATAGTATATATATATATTTCTATATATATAACAACGTATTTTAAAATATACTATATAATATTTTGAATACATATGTATTGGTATAAAAATACATTTATATAATAATATATAATTATATAAATATATTTCATTTATTTTCTTATTCCCTTATTAAATTTTAAATTCCTCACTTTATTTAATTTCGGGAATTTCAACGATATTCCCATCTCGTAAATAAATTTTATTTATTTACTTTTATTTATTTATTTCCTCTTATCTATTTTCTTTAATATTTATTTTCAATATTTATTATTTCCAATAATTGAAAAATTTACGGTTATCACAAAATGTCATCAAAAAATAATCCATAAACGATCAAAGAACAATCAGAAAAACAATCAGTAAACGATCAAAGATCAATTAGTAATAATCGATCATATTTAAACACTCAGTATATCAAATCAATCGATCAAATTCAATAAACACATAATAACAGAATGGTGGAGACTAGGCTACACCCAACAATATCATGGATGAAACAGAAATTCCATAAGGATTAGAAACAGAAATCATAGAGGGATTAGTAAAGACATATGGCTATAGTCAAAGGGGTTCATAGTGTACACTTGCCAGGTGACATTTGTGGGTCTAAAAACTTGGCAAGTATAACAGCATATGATCACTCACTCAGAATGCATGAAATGGGGCCAACAGTCTCAAAACATTTACATGATTCCCCTTAAAATAATAAAATCAATACTTTATATTTTTCAAAACATTATGCAATAGTATAAATACACATTTTATTGTAAAGGCTAGGAGTGCCTGGATCTATGTTAGCTAGGGATTTACCACCCCAGCAGTCACAATGTAAACCTTTGGGAACAAAGTTTTCATTTAAAATCATATCATTTGAAATTCAATATATATTTTGTTCAATACGTTTGGTTAAACTCAAAACATTTAAATTAAATTAGAAAATGAACATTTTCAGTAAGCAGTGTCAGTAATTACAAAATATTAAAGCATTTACTTCAATAAGACAAAATAGAACTTTAACTTCAATTAAACACTCAAAGCAGTTCACAAATCGGTAATAACACATTTCAAGACTTGCACAGTAAAACAGATTATCACTCAATTCATAAATCCATTAGGATCAGAGTATTAGCAGTTCAAGAATAAAAAATTTAGCAAATATTCTCAAGTCAGAACTCAGAGTTCAAAATATTTTATTTATGTATAAGAATGGTGCCATCACTCGTATAAATCATGAAATTAGAGAAATCCATCAAAATTAGCCTAAAAAACTGAGTTACAAATTTGATGCATACTATGGACTTATATAGAACTCAAATCAATATTAACATCTAAAATTCATTAAAAATGTTTTAAAAATCTGTTCTTGTGCATATAAGGTTCAAATTACGTTTTATGAAATTTCAACAGCATAACAGCTATATCTGCCCTAACCTCCCTGCACGAAAATACAGTTTAAAAACCGCAAATCCAGTTTCCCGATATTGATCAATCATAATTTCAATCAACAGTTCAAAAAACCATTTCAAATCACTCAGTTCAGTCAATCGATCTCAAAACGCTTTGATGTTCAAAAATACGAAATTTCAAATCAATCGATTAATCATATCAATGCAATCACAGTATCCCTACGTCTTTTATATATATATATATATATATATATATATATATATATATATCTTACCTAATTTCCAGTCACAATGCAGTATATCAATCATCTCCAATAAACATATAAGATAAGTGAGCATAAATTCGCTTATCGTTTCCTTTGTGCCACTAACTATGGGGCTGTAAAACGATATCAAATACAGTCAAATTTCAATATTCCTTTTACAAAGAATATTCTAGTATCTAAGGTCCTTCATATTTCCTAACACAACAGCAATTTCGGTCTATTTCATACTGGATGCCAAACTACAAGTATAGTTAAAACACCTTTTTTTTCTGTTTTGACTTCGTCGCCAATCTTTTTCTTCCGGCTTTCCTTCGTTTCCGTCGATTCTGTTTCTGTCTCTTCACGCCGCCGCCGGCGTCTTCCCTTTCTCTGGCCTGTGGCGTCTCTTTCTCCTTCCTCCCTCGCCGGCGGTGGCAGCTCCGCCACCGTCGGCCCTTGGCTGGGGGAGGATCGGGTCTTTCCGATTTTTTTCCCCCTCTTTTGTTTTCTATTTCATTTCCTTTTTTGTCTTTTATTTTCTTTCTATATTTAGTATTTACTATACTATATACTATACACTTAATATAATAACACATATATGTCATGTATTTATATTATATATTTAATACACATAATATTATTATTATCATATATGTATATAATATAGTATTATATATATTTCATATAAAATATATATTTTGTGTATTAAAATTATAGATCTAGCATAGATATATAAGTATATATTTATATACTTAAAATAATTAATCTTTACATATATATCTATATATATGTTATAATATAATATGTTTTGTATTTACAATATATATTTTTTTCGAACTTTAATGTAAATCAAATATAAACATTTCTCAAATATATATGTATATATATACTTATATATATACATAAGAGATTATACTTAAATACATATGTATTATGTAACTTCATGAACTAGTGTGTATATATATATATATATATATATATATATACTCATATATACAAATGTATATTATTAATATACTATATAGTATTTACATACATATGTATTTGTATAAAATTACATTTATATAATTTGTAATTATATTCACATACTTTATTTTTTATTTCTCGTTTTCCTTATTTAATTTGGATTTTAATTTATCCAATTTAATTCTTTTTCTCTCTCTATTATTTTTATGTTCACTTAAAAATTAAATTTCCTTACACCAATTTCCCGATTCTTTCACTTCCTAAATTCTCGGGATTTTCACCAATATTCCGTTCTCGCAAATTTTTATTTATTCCCTCTTATTTAATTTCTCCAATATTTATTTTCAATATTTCTAATTTCCAATAAAGGGAAAATTTACGGTTATCACATCCTCCCCACCTTAAGAAATTCGGTCCTCCGAATTTAACTTAAGTCCAAAGGTGGTACATGCTGTATACTTACGACTTCTGACCTCTAGTTCATCCTCCAAGTAATACTGCCAGTACACTTCCAACATCAAGAGTACTTTAGACCACTACATGCTGTCTTTCATCATATATGTCTATGCTCATGTAATTTCTTTTCTTAAATCGAGAGTTATTCACTTTTACTCTTTTCATATAAGAGCCATACATAATATTTTAATATTACAGCTGATCTATGCTGTTCATCATCCATTCTTCTCACTTAGTGCCGAGTCAACATAATTTGGTACTATCATGTACTCATGTCAATCAATTATATGTAAGTGTTCCATTAGCTTTCACATCTCATGCACACGCTCTCTCAATATCATGGAGCGTTTACATCTCACGATCATATATATATATATCAGTATGGAGCGGCGCTAACAATATACTTGGGATCTCAAGGCCTTTTGTTATTTCTCATTAGCATATGGCAACTCAGAGACTCCCATCACATGTAAGGCTCACTGGAACTGTACATACACATTCACACCGTTTAACACTTATACTGCGACTAAGGCACTAGAGGATCTAGATGTCTGATAATGGAAAGTGATTCTATTTAGATCATCAGTCTTTAATCACTTCCATATCATCGTTTCTCTTTTGAACTTTTTATTGTCCACCACATTCATTTTCATACTTATTCCACCGAGGCTGCATCTCATTGCAAATTTTACTATTAATCATCTCTTACAGAAATAAATTATGAGACTATCATATTCTCTTCATGTAGTAGGGTCTTTAGATCTCTTTTCATAATTTAGATTCTGTGATTGAATCCTCGAATTATCCATTTAAGCACTACATTATCTATACAATTCCACCATCTCTATCGTTTCGAGGTGGTTATATGTACAAACATTTCTTATTTATATACTGGCAGTAAACATATCAATTATCTTACTCCTTGGAGTATCATTACTTTCACTTATCAATTCTGGCTTTGATTTTACATCTTGCCACAGTTATGTGATAACAAACACAATTCAATTCCAGTCTTAACTTCGGGAACTGTTTCATATTGATGTTCCTTTCTCATCATGCAATTTATTTCCTTATTCCACTTTCATTTTCGTTTTCATATTTCTACTATTTATCTCTTCATATATATATATATATACATATATATATTTTTAATTAGCATGGTACTGTACTGCTAAGATCTTTTAAAATCTTGCGTACCATCTTTTTCTTTACACTAGCCATCTATCGACTTTAATTTCTTTAATTGGATCTCATCTATAGAGCAGCTAGTCTCATCACTGTTTTATAGGCTGGCAGTAGTATTTAGCTAGACTCATTACTTTCGTATCTCAATCATTATCTCTATATCATAGACAGGTTCACTGTCACCCTGTCGTCTCAAGATCATATATCTCAAGAGGAGATACTGTCTAGCCAAATTTCTTGGTTGTTAATCTTAGCATAATTCCACAGCCTTTAAGAGTTTAAGGATCATATCACAATGCTGCTCATGTTCCATTTATACTTTAGACTCTATCAGTATTTCAGCAATTTTCTCTTGTAAGGATGACTCATTCTTTAAGCTTATATACTTTACAAGGCAACTCATTACCCATGTAACTTCAATAGGAACTCGTAAAATTCACTCCGAGTTCGAATCATTATCTTATGGACACCAATCTTCAATCTTTTATCAAAGGACTCTTTATACTGAGGCTAGTCTTATTAACTCCTCACATATCCCTAATCAGTTCCATAAAGCATCTGTTTTCATGTAGATGAATACTTGTTCTTCACCAGAACTTTATCAATGATAGGAAATTAATACATCCTTTTTAATTCATCTACAACTCAATATCATTTGTATTTCTCTCATTTATACTGATACATACAATTTCATTATTCTCAATTTTTCATTATCTGTATTTTCGTCATCTAGACCTTTACACGTGAATTTCATTATTCACACAATTTTCAGAGTTATTTTCTTAAGCTTTTCGGATTCTTTCTACATCCTCCGATATAAACTTAGAATTTAACTTCATATTCAAAATCGAGTCAATTTTATCTCGATTCCTCTAATTTATATAACTCTGGAAGTTTTATCGGAAATCAAATATGATACTTTCTTTAATCATTCATTTCTTATCATCTTGTGACCATAGTTCTTCAACTTTTCATCTGATGATGCCTTTTACAAAGATTGCTCTTATAAGCTCCTTATACATCTCCAATTAAATCATATCTAAGGCATCACTTCCATATAGGTATTTATTCGTTCTTCATAAGAACTTTAGTGTGTAAAAAAAATTAAATACATCGTTTAATTCATCCTCAAATCCTATTATTTGTATTTCCATCCTTTACATCGATACGTGTGAATTTCATCATCCATAACATTTTCCAAAAATTATTTTATTGAGCTTGTCAGATTTCTTCTATATTCTTCGATACAAGCTTAAGAATAAATTTCATATCCACGATCGAGTCAACATTAACCTGATTTCTCAATCTATGTTACTCTGAAATTTATCGGGATTCTCATCCGGTAGTTTCTTTAACCACACTTCTCTTATCATTTTGGACCTTCATCTTGGTGTCCCATCATTTCACAATGTATTCTCAAGGCAGCGACATTCAATATTCAAATCATTTTGATACATACTTTACCTTGATTTTATTACCTAGTCATACTTTACAGCGTTACGAATCTCATACTGGTAAGCTGTATCAAGTACAATGGTTCTCATCACACTTTGTAGCTACCCGTTTCAATTCAGTTATTCACTTTAAAACCATTTCCATTTACTGAATTCAGGCTTAGTTCCCTTGAGTATATTCTCCACAAGGCTTGAACCTTGGCACCCTTACGTACCTAGTTCCTTACTCTCGTGTTACCAATGAGATAATTGTAAGAGCCCCGCCCGTTCGTATCGGCCGTTGGCGAGCATTCCCTAGGCGATTCCTTTCGCTCCAAGTTTACCCTTACTAGTGAGTCGACGATGACATAGTTCGCCTGTATCTCATTACACATGATCCACTACAGGTCACCCATCATTGGGTCGCCCATCACAGTTCTGTCTCAAGGGTCCTGAAGAATTTAGGTTACCTGTCATCTTTTTTTTATCACTTCACTATTCTTATAATTATTCTCTAATTTACAATATCCCACATAGTACTTCATTCTGTAGTACATATTTCAAGATATGTCGGTTCTATATAAGATTATCAGTTTGATACCTCAAAATAGTAAAACGTATAGAACCATAAGTAACCACACCAGTATGTATTTCATTATCGATACTGTTCACCTCATCAGTCAATTCCTGTAATCATTTCACTTTTCATAGTATTCAACGATCCCGTTCAACACACTCTTAATTGTTTTTTCGACCCTTACAGCCAATAACCGGGTCAATCATCTGATGACATTCCACTACACTCTTTGGATCGCATCATACCGTTTTATTGTGAAGCCCCGGATTTACCGTTTCTTTCAGGGATTTACCGAGCCACTTCACTCATCCGTACTCGTTTTATTGTAAGGATCGAGAGTGCCTGGATCTCCCGTTAACCAGGGATTTACCACCTCAATGCCTTACTTATCCGTACTGTTCGCTCTGGGTTCTAGAGGTGGCCCCCGTCACACAGACGTGGCACTTAGCCCCTCACGGATTTCTTTCGCGTCCATAATCTAAGTGTTAGTGGAATTAGTAATAGGGATCGTTAGATTCATAAGACATCTTCTATGCCATTAATAATTCCATTACTATCAATGGATTCCAATTCAGCTCGATTTAAACACTATTCCAAACATCACCCAATATACGAGCATTTTCGTCATTTCGACATTTATTTCTATCTTCTCAATATACATTTAAATCAATGAACTGATCATATATATGTTGATAGTATCCTTTCTGATACTTATAACAGCAATTTAGATCTCATTCGATTTTCGACAGAGAAGTTCACTAAAATCCACAATGGGATTATTTTGCTTGTAATTTAGCTTTATATCATTAATTTCTCTGTCGAATCGGTCAATTCCAACTTCTGGTGATCTATTTTGACTCTCGATAAAATTTTGGGGGTAGGGGTATTTTGGTCATTTTGGCTAAAAATTTTCTCTCTCTTCAAATTACCCTCAATCGGTGATCTTAAAGTCTACTTAATGATGATATTTGATTCCCCTACTTTTTACCATCACTTTCAGGTCTCAGTTCGATTCGGACAGAAAAGTATTGGTGGGGCCCTCACCAAGTCCATTTCCGTTCCTTACCGAATAGGCTTTCATTTAGACTAGAAGAATCACCAATAATTCGGTAATTTCTGAGCCTATTTTCTTCTTTAACATTCTCAGTTTATACTTTCTCACTCCCTTTAAATCAATTTACTCCATTTACAATCATTTATTTTCTCTATGTATTCAGACGACACAGTACTACAGGGGATGTTTAACTCTTTTCCTTCCAAAAGTATCCACAGACATCAGACCAACCATGGCTCTGATACCATTAAATCTGTCACGACCCGTGACCACATTTTTTTTACTTTATTGTACACAACTTAACCGGTTGGGCTGTCTACGATACCTCACTTGTACTGACTGTTAAACAATTTTACATAATATTGTTTATATTATACACATCCCCTATCGTAATTAATGAGATAAGTAGTACTGTTGACGTGTCTAAATACAGAGAATAAATGATCATACCTCAAATAATCAGTCGGTCTGACACATTGTTCTTCGTGTACAGCCAGGATCCACAATCCACTGAACTCACATTCATCAAAACCTGAAATGTTGAAAATTAAGGGGTGAGCAAAACCACGGCTCAGTAAGAGAATTGTATGCCTCACTTGATATTCAGCTTCCTATATGCTGAAAATCTTTTTCTTTTTTTTCCTATGGGCTCTAGGCTCGCATGTAGGAAGGATACTACAGTCGGCTAGGGATCCGAATGGAGTAAGGTAGGTATTTTAGAATACCATACTTGTTACGGAACCTAGAAGCAACTGTAGAGAGAAATTTTTCTTTTTTTTTGTTTTGAATTAATAAATCCTTTTCCTTTTCAATCTTTCATAACCTTTTTCATATTCTTTTCAAAATAATACTTTTACGAAATAAAGCATTTAAATAAAATAATTAATATTCGTATATTCCTTGAAAAGAATATTAGTTAAACCATTATCTTATTTCTTTAAAACTCATTTCATGTTTTAATGTACTCTCTTAATTAGTACCGTCCTTTAAAAAGCAAAATAAGCTATTAAAATCTATTCCATTTTTAAGTTCACAAGGCATCATTCTTTTTATCAGTATGATTAAGTGTGAAAGAGACGAATATTCAAGTAGCACATGTTTGAGTGGCATATATAAACATAATCCGATATATCACACACATCATATGTCATGTGCACAAGATCTATTTCATCCTTCGACATTTGTCGCATCCCCATCAGAACTTAGACTGATTACTAACACATCATAACTCGTGTAGCACTTAGTTCCCGAAGGATTCTAGAGGTGGCTCACACGGTAAAATCATCGAGTCTTTGCTCGGTTTGGCCTTTACTAACACATCAGAACACGTGCAGCACTTAGTTCCCGAAGGATTCTAGAGGTGGCTCCCATGGTTCGGAATTCAATTAATTCCTATGCATAATGCATTCCTCAAAATGCAAGCACTAAAAAGTATACAATTTATACCTTCAATAACCACAACCAAACTATAACATATAACATGCAAGTCATAAACAAGATTTCCTATCATGTAAAACACTTTCCTTTTTGACATATCACCTATCATTTATGGAGTCTAAGATAGACATTAATCTTATCGTACTATAAACCTCGAAGGGTACAGAAATAAACCAGTTAAATCTATGACCATAATCTATATTGTCCTATGTGGGTCGCGGATCAGGTGTCGACCGGGACTAAACATATCACATATCATGCATCAGTATGATAGGAATGCCAACCAATCTCAAAACCGTAGTTTTCATCATAAAATAAACTTTTATGGAATTTATATAAATATAAAGTTCCATAATTTAAAACCATAAGGATTAAAATCCTTTAGTGAATATTTATAAAAATATTCACTATATTTCACTTCATCTTTCGTCTCGTATTTCGTGTAATTTATCTATTTCGAGAATTTTTGGTGATTTCGTTGTCACCATTCTCGAATACATGAATATTTTAAAATTCCATCTCATTATATTCATGTTTTATGAAATTTAGTAATTTCCTCATGTTTCGTGATTTACTATCGAAATTTGAAAATAAAATCATTTAATATGATTTTATAAAGTTTTTCTAAAATTTTCGGCAGCATAACGGCTGCCGATTTACTAACCTCCTGCACGGAAAAATACAGTTTTAAATCTTTCAGCCAGTACTTCTTCCCAAATTATTTTCAGCAAATCATGCATCATAATAATTTTCATAAAATATTTGCATAAAATATTTCAATTTAAAATATGCAGACTGAGTATACTTACAGTGCTGCACATGCATCCCTTATCTTTTTTCGGGTCGACGACTTCTGCTTATCGATCGGGTCCGCACTCCATTTCTCCCGATTCCTTATCCCGATTGCTGAAAATAATTTCTGGAATTAAAATTCTAATTTTTTTGAATTTTTCATAATTTATTTAATTTTTCTAAAAATTAAATCTCAGGAAAATTTCTTACCGTATTTTGTAAAATCCCGGGTTGTCGAATTTCCAGGAATTTTTCGAATTCCCGAAATTCTCCTTTTTCCTCTTTTTCTTCCTTTTTCTTCCTTTTTCCTCTTTTTTTTTCTTTCTTTTCTTTTTCTTTTTCTTTTTCCTTTTTCTCTTCTTTTTCTTTTCTTTTTTCTTCTTCCTTTCCCGATCAGACCGGTCCAGCTCCTTTCCTCGCCGGTTCCTCACCAGGGGTCGTTTATCCTGCGATTCAGGCGTCCCTCAGTTGGCCGGCTGCACAACGAACTTGCCGGTGCCCTCCGTTTGCCCTGGATCGGCGGAACGGCGGCGGACCGAGGCAGTTTTGCCTCGGTTTCTTCTTCCTATTCATCAGCTTTCCTCCGCCGTCCATTGCGCCTCCAATGGCCTCCATCGGCTTCCTCTTCCTCCGGTGAAGCTTCGGTGGCAGTGGCTGTGCCTGGATCAGCCGACACCGCCGTCCGCCATTTTCCCCTTTTTCTTCCGGCTTTCCTTCGTTTCCATCGATTCTGTTTCTGTCTCTTCACGCCGCCGGCAGCGTCTTCCCATTCTCTGGCCGGTGGCGTCTCTTTCTCCTTCCTCCCTCGCCGGCGGTGGCAACTCCGCCACCGTCGGCCCTTGGCTGGGGGAGGATCGGGTCTTTCCGATTTTTTTCCCCCTCTTTTGTTTTCTATTTCATTTCCTTTTTTGTCTTTTATTTTCTTTCTATATTTAGTATTTACTATACTATATACTATACACTTAATATAATAATACATATATGTCATGTATTTATATTATATATTTAATACACATAATATTATAATTATCATATATGTATATAATATAGTATTATATATATTTCATATAAAATATATATTTTGTGTATTAAAATTATAGATCTAGCTTAGATATATAAGTATATATTTATATACTTAAAATAATTAATCTTTACATATATATCTATATATATATATATGTTATAATATAATATGTTTTGTATTTACAATATATATTTTTTTCGAACTTTAATGTAAATCAAATATAAACATTTCTCAAATATATATGTATATATATACTTATATATATACATAAGAGATTATACTTAAATACATATGTATTATATAACTTCATGAACTAGTATATATATATATATATATATATATATATATATATTCTCATATATACAAATGTATATTATTAATATACTATATAGTATTTACATACATATGTATTTGTATAAAATTACATTTATATAATTTGTAATTATATTCACATACTTTATTTTTTATTTCTCGTTTTCCTTATTTAATTTGGATTTTAATTTATCCAATTTAATTCTTTTTCTCTCTCTATTATTTTTATTTTCACTTAAAAATTAAATTTCCTTACACCAATTTCCCGATTCTTTCACTTCCTAAATTCTCGGGATTTTCACCAATATCCCGTTCTCGCAAATTTTTATTATTCCCTCTTATTTAATTTCTGCAATATTTATTTTCAATATTTCTAATTTCCAATAAATGGAAAATTTACGGTTATCACATCCTCCCCACCTTAAGAAATTCGGTCCTCCGAATTTAACTTAAGTCCAAAGGTGATACATGCTGTATACTTACGACTTCTGACCTCTAGTTCATCCTCCAAGTAATACTGCCAGTACACTTCCAATATCAAGAATACTTTAGACCAGTACATGCTATCTTTCATCATATATGTCTATGCTCATGTAATTTCTTTTCTCAAATCGAGAGTTATTCACTTTTACTCTTTTCATATAAGAGCCATACATAATATTTTAATATTACAGCTGATCTATGCTGTTCATCATCCATTCTTCTCACTTAGTGCCGAGCCAACATAATTTGGTACTATCATGTACTCATGTCAATCAATTATATGTAAGTGTCCCAGTAGCTTTCACATCTCATGCACACGCTCTCTCAATATCATGGAGCGTTTACATCTCACGCTCATATATATATATATATATATATATAAATATATATCAGTATGGAGCGGCGCTAACAATATACTTGGGATCTCAAGGCCTTTTGTTATTTCTCATTAGCATATGGCAACTCAGAGACTCCCATCACATGTAAGGCTCACTGGAACTGTACATACACATTCACACCGTTTAACACTTATACTGCGACTAAGGCACTAGAGGATCTAGATGTCTGATAATGGAAAGATATTCTATTTAGATCATCAGTCTTTAATCACTTCCATATCATCGTTTCTCTTTTGAACTTTTTATTGTCCACCATATTCATTTTCATACTTATTCCACCAAGGCTGCATCTCATTGCAAATTTTACTATTAATCATATCTTACAGAAATAAATTATGAGACTATCATATTCTCTTCATGTAGTAGGGTCTTTAGATCTCTTTTCATAATTTAGATTCTGTGATTGAATCCTCGAATTATCCATTTAAGCACCACATTATCTATTTAAGCACCACATTATCTATACAATTCCACCATCTCTATCGTTTCGAGGTGGTTATATGTACAAACATTTCTTATTTATATACTGGCAGTAAACATATCAATTATCTTACTCCTTGGAGTATCATTACTTTCACTTATCAATTCTGGCTTTGATTTTACATCTTGCCACAGTTATGTGATAACCAACACAATTCAATTCCAGTCTTAACTTCGGGAATTGTTTCATATTGATGTTCCCTTCTCATCATGCAATTTATTTCCTTATTCCACTTTCATTTTCGTTTTCATATTTCTACTATTTATCTCTTCATATATATATATACATATATATTTTTAATTGGCATGGTACTGTACTGCTAAGATCTTTTAAAATCTTGCGTACCATCTTTTTCTTTACACTAGCCATCTACCGACTTTAATTTCTTTAATTGGATCTCATCTATAGAGTAGCTAGTCTCATCACTCTTTTATAGGCTGGCAGTAGTATTTAGCTAGACTCATTACTTTCGTATCTCAATCATTATCTCTATATCATAGACAGGTTCACTGTCACCCTGTCGTCTCAAGATCATATATCTCAAGAGGAGATACTGTCTAGCCAAATTTCTTAGTTGTTAATCTTAGCACAATTCCACAGCCCTTAAGAGTTTAAGGATCATATCACAATGCTGCTCATGTTCCATTTATACTTTAGACTCTATCAGTATTTCAGCAATTTTCTCTTGTAAGGATGCCTCATTCTTTAGGCTTATATACTTTACAAGGCAACTCATTACCCTTGTAACTTCAATAGGAACTCGTAAAATTCACTCCGAGTTCGAATCATTATCTTATGGACACCAATCTTCAATCTTTTATCTAAGGACTCTTTATACTGAGACTAGTCTTATTAACTCCTCACATATCCCTAATCAGTTCCATAAAGCATCTGTTTTCATGTAGATGAATACTTGTTCTTCACCAGAACTTTATCAACGATAGGAAATTAATACATCCTTTTTAATTCATCTACAACTCAATATCATTTGTATTTCTCTCATTTATACTGATACAGACAATTTCATTATTCTCAATTTTTCATTATCTGTATTTTCGTCATCCAGACCTTTACACGTGAATTTCATTATTCACACAATTTTCAGAGTTATTTTCTTAAGCTTTTCGGATTCTTTCTGCATCCTCCGATATAAACTTAGAATTTAACTTCATATTCAAAATCGAGTCAATGTTATCTCGATTCCTCTAATTTATATAACTCTGGAAGTTTTATCAGAAATCAAATCTGATACTTTCTTTAATCATTCATTTGTTATCATCTTGTGACCATCATTCTTCAACTTTTCATCTGGTGATGCCTTTTACAAAGATTGCTCTTATAAGCTCCTTATACGTCTCCGATTAAATCATATCGAAGGCATCACTTCCATATAGGTATTTATTCGTTCTTCATAAGAACTTTAGTGTGTAAAAAAAATTAAATAAATCGTTTAATTCATCCTCAAATCCTATTATTTGTATTTCCATCCTTTACATCGATACGTGCGAATTTCATCATCCATAACATTTTCCAAAAATTATTTTCTTGAGCTTGTCAGATTTCTTCTATATTCTTCGATACAAGCTTAAGAATAAATTTCATATCCACGATCGAGTCAACATTAACCTGATTTCTCAATCTATGTTACTCTGAAATTTATCGGGATTCTCATCCGGTAGTTTCTTTAACCACACTTCTCTTATCATTTTGGACCTTCATCTTGGTGTCCCATCATTTCACAGTGTATTCTCAAGGCAGCGACATTCAATATTCAAATCATTTTGATACATACTTTACCTTGATTTTATTACCTAGTCATACTTTACAGCGTTACGAATCTCACTCTGGTAAGCTGTATCAAGTACAATGGTTCTCATCACACTTTGTAGCTACCCATTTCAATTCAGTTATTCACTTTAAAACCATTTCCATTAACTGAATTCAGGCTTAGTTCCCTTGAGTATATTCTCCACAAGGCTTGAACCTTGGCACCCTTACGTACCTAGTTCCTTACTCTCGTGTTACCAATGAGATAATTGTAAGAGCCCCGCCCGTTCGAATCGGCCATTGGCGAGCATTCCCTAGGCGATTCCTTTCGCTCCAGGTTTACCCTTACTAGTGAGTCGGCGATGACATAGTTCGCCTGTATCTCATTACACATGATCCACTACAGGTCGCCCATCATTGGGTCGCCCATCACAGCTCTGTCTCAAGGGTCCTGAAGAATTTAGGTTACCTGTCATCTTCTTTTTATCACTTCACTATTCTTATAATTATTCTCTAATTTACAATATCACATATAGTACTTCATCCTGTAGTACATATTTCAAGATATGTCGGTTCTATATAAGATTATCAGTTTGATACCTCAAAATAGTAAAACGTATAGAACTATAAGTAACCACACCAGTATGTATTTCATTATCGATACTGTTCACCTCATCAGTCAATTCCTGTAATCATTTCACTTTTCATAGTATTCAACGATCCCGTTCAGCACACTCTTAATTTTTTTTTCGACCCTTACAGCCAATAACCAGGTCGATCATCTGATGACATTCCACTACACTCTTTGGATCGCATCATACCGTTTTATTGTGAAGCCCCGGATTTACCGTTTCTTTCAGGGATTTACCGAGCCACTTCACTCATCCGTACTCGTTTTATTGTAAGGACCGGGAGTGCCTGGATCTCCGTTAACCAGGGATTTACCACCCCAGTGCCTTACTCATCCGTATTGTCCGCTCTAGGTTCTAGAGGTGGCCCCCGTCACACAGACGTGGCACTTAGCCCCTCACGAATTTCTTTCGCGTCCATAATCTAAGTGTTAGTGGAATCAGTAATAGGGATCGTTAGATTCATATGACATCTTCTATGCCATTAATAATTCCATTACTACCAATGGATTCCAATTCAGCTCGGTTTAAACACTATTCCGAACATCACCCAATATAGGGGCATTTTCGTCATTTCGACATTTATTTCTATCTCCTCAATATACATTTAAATCAATGACTTGATCATCTATATGCTGATAGTATCCTTTCTGATACTTATAACAGCAATTTAGATCTCATTCGATTTTCGACAGAGAAGTTCACTAAAATCCACAATGGGATTATTTTGCTTGTAATTTAGCTTTATATCATTAATTTCTCTGTCGAATCGGTCAATTCCAACTTCTGGTGATCTATTTTGACTCTCGATAAAATTTTGGGGGTAGGGGTGATCTATTCTTTTATGATTTATTTGAATATTAGATTGTGTAATTAAATGTTTTATATGTTGAAAGTATTGAATTGAAAGGAATCTGAAATGTTATAACAAAAGTGATTTATTTCAAAATCAATGCTTACTCCCTATAGTCGCATCTAGGTTTCCGGGTCAAGAAAAGTATTCCAAAATACCTTCCTTACACCATCTAGATCCCTAGCCGACTATAGTATCCTTCCTATTAAGGTCCTTAGTGCACCTATAGGAAAATAAAAGATTTTATTGCATGTAGATTTTGGAATATCAAGATTTACATATAAATCCTTTACTGAGTCGTGGTTTGCTCACTCCTTTACTTTTACCATCCACATATTATTTTCAAAAATTACGTGATTCACCTATCCGTGGATTAGCTGTGCTTTGTTGAACCCGAGAGAAGTTATTGTGGATCTTGGAGGTACCGTGTTTACATTTATATGTTCAGACAGTTTTATACAGTACTACTTGTTGTAATTTAATTTCAAGGGATGTAAACCGATTCATACAATTGTGAATATTAATTTTTAGTAAATAAATATGGTTTAAAGTGATTTACTGTTGAGATGAATAGTGTTAAAGACATCACAGACAGCCCAACCAACTATTGTGTATGTGTGACATACGTTAAATGTAGATGATTACGATATATAACAGACTGTAACAATTTTATTGGTATCAGAGCAAGGTTGGCCTGATGTTTATTGATGTCCTTAGAATTGAAAATGTCTAAAGTGGTTAACATCCCTTGTAGTACTATATAGTCTGAATGTATAAATAAATCAAGTGACTGTAAATTGGGTTAAGTGACCAAATTGTGTATAAGTTAGTGGATTAATGGTTATAAAGAAGAATAGTAACCCGAGAATTCTACATGAAATGGGTGATCTTACAATCTTAATGAAGGGTTTGTTCGATAAAGTATAGGGAAGAACTCGATGAGGGCCCCACCAGGACTTCTCCAGCCAGATCGAAGCAAGACCTTAAAATGATGATATTGGAGTGAAATGGGGTATCATCAGTAGATAGATCTTAAGATCATCTGTTTAAATGTATCTTGAAGAGAGAGAAATGAACTAGGAAATGACGAACGTGTCCCTATATGGAAATAATTCTTTTGAATAAAAGTAAACCAAATTGATTTTGAATTTACTGATTATGATATAGCAACTGATGGTGTAAAGCAGGTAATATACGTATAACGGTCCCTATTACTAGTCCTACCTTTACTCAGATGAGTGATGCGACCTAAAGTGTATATTGTGGGAGGTCACATGATGGTTGGCCCTATTACTAATTCTTTAAGGCCTGAATTAAATGTGAAAGGACAGGGTCTCCGGTTAGGGATTGTTTGATATTATGAAAAGTGATATATTTACCGAATGTGATTGACAATGTGATTTGTGTATTTAATGATTTAATATTAGTACTGTTAATTCTGGTTCTATACCCTCTTTTTGTTTCTTATGAGTATAAATCGAATATTTATAAAACTGGAATATTTTGGAGTTTGGTCTACAGAATGATATATTGTTTAGAGTATTATAAAATTTGAAAAAGTTTATATAAGAACTCTGAAGTGACAGTAAGAGAGAAGGAAGAAGTGATTGTAAGAGAAAAAGAAAATGACAGCTAACCTAAGTTTATTAAATAGGTATGATTTTGAAGTAGTTCCAGAAATGAATGGGTTAGTTGTGAAGTATATTAGTTCAAATTGTTATATTGGGTGTATCATTTCTTCCATCTTGTATGGTATACTGTGAAAAGTAAATAAATAAGTGAATCAATGTGGAATATGTGTAAAAATGATTTGAATGTTATATGTATGTGGTTTGAGGATATATAGTAGATTTGCAGGATGTAGAGATGAAATATCCAAAGTGGTATGAAATTTATGACTTAAAAATTTATCGGATGAAATTCCAAATAAATTTTTGGAGTAATATAGATTCGGGAGATTATTGACTCGATTCTTAATACGAAATCTATTTCTAAGCTCTTATCGAAGAATATAGAAGGAATCCAAAGAGCTTAAGAAATCATTCTAGAAAAATTAGTGGACAAAGAATTCATCTATATGAGAATGTTTTGGAGGAAACGCAGATAATTTTGTTTGAGAGAATAAGGATAGTTTATGATTGTGTATTAATTTCTGAATATTTAATGGAGTTACTACTAAGAATAAATATTCACCTGTTCAAGATTGATATTTTATTTGATCCACTCAGGGATGTATAAGGCGTTTCTGAGATCAATCTTCAAACAGAGTGTCATCAGATAAAAACTCGGTATAACTTTTACGAGTTCTTTGTAGTGCCTATGAGGTTAAGGAAACATCCTGTGATATATGTGAATTTAATAAATGAGATATTCAGTCACATTCAGATAAGCTAAAATGGTATGTAACCATGTTGTGTGAATTTATTTTGTCTCATCTGAGGAATATAAGCAGCATCCTTGAACAATTCCCCAAACTCTTAGAAATTGAAATTTCTATTATTAAGTTTAGCAAATAGGAGTTTTAATTGAACCATAGCACTTTCAGAGACGTGTTCTCGAATGGTAAGTGATCATTGATTTGTTTAAAGTAATTGTTAAGTGAGTGAAATTAAAGATGGTGACTGGGGTATGGAATTTACGAGGTTTAAACCGAATGATATAAATGGTTTATTGAAGAGTTTGTGGGATCAGCTACAAGGTTGGTAAAAGATTTTAATTGTGAAATATTATACCATTCGGGGAAACAACTGAAGTGACAAGTGTGTTAAGATGAAAGGGTATTAAGAAGATAAATTATATGATGATCAAGGAACATGAATTAAGAAGTAGCTCCCGAATCTAAGATTAAATGTGATTTCCTCTGACTATCATGTGGTTACGGCTAGATTTAAGATCGAGCCAGACTTAACGGATAAAATTAATTACACTCAGAGGAGCAAATAAATGACTTTACTGCCAAACATATAAATAGAGTACGTATTGAACTATGATATTGGCATAGATAATGTGGACACAGAATTTGTATTTTAATAATTATTATCAATCACAGAATCTGATTTTGAAAAGATTACATCCCCAAGTACAACCTACAATTAAGTGATATTACATGTACCATGAGAATGAGGAGTGTATTGATAACTCAATAGGAAAAGAGATATAAGGGAGATTGCTGCTTAATGTCTCATCTACCGTAAATGAAGGTTCATATTAAAGTCTGCAAATGGATTGTAGCCTTAGCTAAACCAATGTGAAAATGAGATTCGAACATGAGAAAGTTTATGGTGGATTAGTAAAGAAATCAGAAGAACTATGATGTTATAGAAGTGATTATAGATTGATTGGCCAAATTAATTCACTTCTTCATCATCAAATTTTTGATTTCTTAAGTGCCATAGTCGATATATATTTGTAAAATGGTGAGGCTGTATGGGGAGTTCCAGTGAGCACTATATGTGATAGGAATCCCCGATTTGCCACATGCTTTTAAAAGAGTAGCAAAAAGGCTTTGGGATTCCAATTTACTGTTAGCATCGCTTTCTATCTGATACAAAATATCTAAGCGCATCACTAGCCCGATGATATTGAGAGCGGGAGCACTGGATTTGAAAGCTACTGGGACAATCACTAACTGTTGAATCAAAATTGTTTAAATGATCGTTACCAAAGTAATATCGACTTGGCACGAAATGTGATAATATGTGATAAGTAGTATAAATCATCTATTGTGTGGAAAGAAGTGGAAATTGTTAACTCTCAAATTGATAAAGTAATTTCCAGGGAGTACAAATTAATTGTGAAAGATGAAATGTGGTGGTAAAAAAAAAGTAAATTGGTATTGTGAAAGTATAATGGTTGTATCACCGTAAAGCAAAGATCATTTGGAAGTTAAAAATCTTATAAGAAAGCAAAGTACCTAAAACGGTTCTTGTGAGACCCGTTTCTATTGTACTGTACATGTCATACATAATTATTTATAAAGTGAAATTTAGTATATTAAGTGATTATAGACACCTAATTTTGTCCAAGCTTGATTTATTGAGTTTAGGCTTAAACCCAAGACGATTGTAGGGTTCATAATTTTCATTTTATAGCTAATAAAAAAAAGAGAGAAAAGAAATACGAAAATAAAAAAAGGGGGTAAGAATTAGAGTTTTCTTAAAACCCCAATTCTAAATTACCATGTACAACACCAAAGATTTGATGGAATCCCAAAATTAAAACCAAAACCCAATCAATGCACTTGATGCCGGCAATCAAGAAAGACAATATTGAGAATGACTCCTAAATTGAAATTGTCAGAATTAATATTAATGGTATGTACAAATGGAAACTTCAAATAATGAAAGGTTAACCCAAATCAAGATCCCTTAATCAATGGTGTGCAAATAAACAGAAAGAAAATGAAAAAGGAAAAGATCTGAAAATTGAAGGAAAGCTGAAATCAAAGATTAAAGGGAAATTAATCCCTTCCTAATCGGAACACATAAGGGGACTATAAAAAGAACTATCCACAAGCAGCGAGGGGGGGCTTTTACACAGAGAAAAAAATGATTTTACAGCCTCTTTCACCTGTAACATCATCATTGTCTCTTGCTCGTGTCACTCTCCATCGTCACCTTCAGTCACCATTCCCAACTCCTGCTACCACGTCCCTGTGAAGAAAGGTTCCCTGTTCTGGTGCGCCATCTGTTTGTGTAAATCCTCTGCTGCTGTGTTGATTTCTACTGCTCGTTGCTACTGTCGAACTTGGGTCATCATCACCAGGATTCTTGTTCAAAACCATCTGCACTGCCATAATCGCCCGCTGCATCAAACCCGAGAGAAGAGACGTGAACCATATAGAAAAGGCAGGCCATCAAAACGCCACTGTCTCGACAGAAAAAGGAGGTAAGTCTAAGCATATATTTGATATATTTTAAAGAAACCATCCTGTTGCTATTATTTGTTTACTTGGTGGTTTATTAAAGTCCTTCATTTATTATGTATACGTTAGAAATGTCAATTCATATATGCTTTGTAAAGTTTTATTTTTGAAGTTATAATTATTGATAGATAATAAAAATTCAAATATATAAAAACAAAAAAATAAGTAATAAATAAATAACAGCATTTTTAGAAAGAATAAAATAAAGCTTATGAAATTGTTAATATTAAAAGAATAAAATGAATAATTCCGACGATAGGATTTTTTAGAGAAATCGCAAGTAGCGATTCTTTGATAATCCTTAGGATCGAGATAAAATCCTTAAATGTTACCAGCGTATTGGGATACTTAAGTGATTTTATTTCGATAATAAAATTCTTAATTTTATTATCGAAATAAAATCACTTAAATATCCCAATAGGCTGGTAACATTTAAGTGATTTTATTTCGATAATAAAATTCTTAATTTTATAAAATAAATCAATTTAAAAATAAAATAATAACACATAATAAAAAAAATGGAAAGGCAAACGTGTGAATATGTAAGTTTTATTTCCAATGATAAGATTTCGAAGAAATCACAAGTAGTGATTCTTCGATAATCTTTAGGATCGAGAAAATTCATTAGATGTTACCAACGTATTGGAATATCTAATTTGTTTTATCTCGATATCAAGGTTTCTTATAAATACAAAAAAAATATAAATAAAAAAGGGTAAAAAGTAAATAAATATAAATATAAACTTAAAATAAATAAATTAAAATATAAATTTTAATAACAAATTTCTGATGATAGGATTCCTTGGAAATCGCAAGTAGCGATTCTTTGACAATCCTTAGGATCGAAATAAAATCTTTAATGCCACCAGCGTATTGGGACATTTAAATGATTTTATTACGATATAAAGAAAATATTAATAGGATGTCTTAGTATAAAAAAATAAATAAATATAAAAATGGTAATAAAAATAATAATATAAAAAATAGGTAAATACAAGAAAATAGTAAGTGAATAGAAGTAAAAAAACTTTTAAATAGGTAAAAATTTAGGAATTAAAATAAATAAATAAATAAATGTAAATACTCATCTTAAATATAAAAAGTCCCCGATGATAGGATTCCTTAAAAATCACAAGTAGTGATTCTTTGATTATCCTTAGGGTCGAAATAAAATATTTGAATATTACCAGCGTATTAGGGTATTCAAATAATTTTAGTTCGATATTAAGATTTCTATATAATCAACTCATATGAAATAAACTAACAATAATAAATAAATAAATATTTTAAACAAACAAATAAACAAAGAATTCAAAATAAAGAGTAAAACAAATAAATAAGATATAAATAATGTCCGATGATGGGATGTTATGGAATTCACAAGTAGTGATTCCTAACTGATCTCTAGGTGAGAGAAATCTGCTAAATGTTACAAGCGTATTGGAATATTTAGTATGATTTTTCAATAAAAAATAAATTTTATAAAATCAATAAATTTCAAAAGCAATAATATAAATATAAAAGATAATAATAATAAAAAAATAATATATTTCTCATGTGCATCATATATATTTCGTTTCCATCATTTACATTCATGAAACTCCAAAATAAATGTAAATCTCCTGAAGATGGGATTCTATAGAAATAGCAAGTAGCGATTCTTAAGAAATCTCTAGGTGAGGAAATTATCCGAAATGCTATCAAAAGTATTGGGATACTTCGGAATAATTTTCAATACAAAAGATTTTCACTTATTACAAATAAAAAATAAAATTTAAATATTTCAAAAATAAAACAAATAACAAAAATGATTTCAAAATAAATAAAGTTCTTTTAAATATTTAATTAAGACTATTTAAGTAAGATCAAAGGGTTAATATATGATTAAGTGGTACCGTTTTTTAACGGACGTTGTGGGGGTGCTAATCCTTCCCTACGCGTAACCGAACTCCTGAACCCAAACTTTGTTTTCGCAGACCAAAAATTATTTTTTTGATAAAACTTAATTAATTTTAAGATTTTATTGAAAAGATAAATAATTTTAGGTGGCCAATCACACATAGTCAAAAAAGATTGGTGGCGACTCCTCTTATTGTGTTTATCCAAAATCGTCTAGCGATCAAGTCCCCGGACGAAAATCGTTACGACAGCTTGGCGACACCACTGGAGACATTAGAGAGTCAAACCATGATTAATCATGTTTTATCCAAAATCTTAGTTACTGGTCTTAATAAATATTTAATAAAACTTTTCATAAAAAAATAATTAAAAAAAACAAAAAAAAATGTGTGAATCATCTTTATCATTTGCATTTTGTTGGGATGCACTTTAAATTTTGTTCCTTTGCATATATGACATATTCATTGCATACATTAACCCTACACCCGAGTTTGTCCCTTTTAGGAGAGAGTATAGTACCTTTGCTCTCGTGAGGTGATAACCTCCGCAATGGCGAGCAAAATACTCTCACTCAAGTTGTACTCTTTCCGTTTGTAGCCTGTCATGGGAGAGGATTGGGGTGCCTTACTAGTCTAGTGTGGACATCAGTAAGGAACAATTTGAGAACCTTTTACCCTTTATAGACTTAAACCAAGCATGTACTGAGCCATAAAGAAACTAACCTTAGCTAGAGCCATACCAGCCTTTTGTGGGGGTTACCTTAAATTATGGCACATGAATGAATACTTTTATGTGACACCTTTATGGGAAATATAATAAAGTGAATATTGAAATTGTGAAAAAAAAATAAAAATAAAAACCTTCTCATTCAATTTTATTTGTGATTTCAATAGTATACATATTCTAAAAAAAAGATTTTCATTTTTTTTAAAAGGATGGTGTTTTTGTAAGATTTTAAACTTGATATATGCATCTCATCACATGTACAATAGCTATTGAATTTCATGCACATACATACATTTAGCATGCATACATACATTTCATCTTGTGCCCACTTATGAAAATTTTTGGTGATCATAAGTAATGACATCAAATCTTGGAAGTAAAAAGTTAAGATTTTTAAAATCCTCACCAGCGTATTGGGATGATTTTAATAGTCTTTTCTTTTATGGCACAATTTCAAATAATAATATGCTCTAAATTGTGGTAAACAAATTTCAGAGGTGCTTAAATAAAGAAGCCACCGCATTCTGAACCACTTATTCGACATCATTACAGTACTCAATCAAAGACCAAAGCCATGGAAAATGAACATTTTGAGCGAATGGAAAAGATGGAAAGAATTCAACAAGAGCTAGCTAAATCTCAAGAAGAATCTCAGAAGCAAATGTCGAAGATGATGGAGATGATGATGACTTTGATAAAAGGCAAAGAAGTCACGGAAGGATCAGGAAATGAGCCTCAACCTATAAGAGAGAATCTATTGTACCCATCGGAGTTTATAGCCCCTCAAACTCAAACTTCCCAAAGAGCTTATCCCCCAGCTCATGTTTTTGTGAATCAACAACCAGATCGAGGACAGCACTCGAGATCTAGCCCTGTTGATCCTATTTTTGTTTCAAATTTACATGATCTCATGGAGCAAGAAAAGTTGAGGAAAGAAAGTGGCGAGTCACAACAAAAATATGAACTGTTGGATGAAAGGTTAAGGGCAATCGAAGGAATGGATTTCTTTGGAAATATAGATGCTAATGAGCTTAGTTTGGTCCCAGATATAGTAATTCCACCGAAATTTAAAGTACCTGAATTTGAGAGATACGATGGGACCACATGCTCAGTAGCTCACATCACTATGTTTTGTCGAAAAATGTATGAGTATACGAATAATGATAAGTTGCTCATTCATTGCTTCCAAGATAGCTTAACTGAAACAGTAACAAAGTGGTACAATCAGCCAGATCGAAGTCATGTTCGCATGTGGAATGACCTGGCAAAAACCTTCTTGTCCCAGTATAAGCATATGATTGACATGGCACTAGATAGATTGTCTTTGCAGAATATGGAAATGAATCCTTCTGAAAGTTTCAAGGAGTATAACAATAGGTGGAGGGGCATTACATCTCAAGTGTAGCCTCCCCTTACTGAGAAGGAAACCACGGTATTGTTTGTTAATACTTTGCCATCACTGTATTATGATAGGCTTGTGGGGAGTGCTACAAAAAATTTTGCTGACTTGGTAATTTCTGGAGAAATGATAGAGAATGCTATTAAGAGTGGTAAAATTGAGGATGCTTCTATTTCAAATAGAGTTGGGGCAAATAAGAGGAAGAAGGGAGAAACACAAGCTGTTGCCATTGAAAATCAACCACTAAGGAGTTTCGTTCCTTTTGAACCCTGTATTACACATCACTCATATCCTTATTATCCAACTATAGACAGCACTACCCATAGTCCTTTTGTTTATCACCCAAGTTGGCAATCAAACTTTCAAGTCCCAACTCAATCAAACAAACCAGTGGGTAGTAAAAAAGTGCGATGAACAATCAAGGGAGAATATCTGTAGACCTGATTCCTATAACCTATATAGAGTTATTTCCACAATTGGTGAGAGATAATCTTGTTGCACCTATTTATCTAGAACCATTAAAACCTCTATATCCTAAATGGTATGATGCCACTGCTCAATGTGACTATCATTGTGGGAATGTAGGCCACTCCATAGAGACTTGCCCTGCTTTTAAATACAAGGTGCAAAGTTTGATCAATGTTGGCTTGTTAAATTTTGATAAAAAGGAAAAGTAAAATGTTGGTGGGAACCTTTCGCTGCAAAAAGGCATAAATTTTGGAGGATAAGTGTTCTATAAGGAAAGGCCAAAGTTTTTGTCACTTTTGAGTTCTTATTCTAAAGTAATGAAATTCCTTAAATGCTTACGCCTATAAGCTTTGGGGAAATTTTTATGCATGAGTTAGTTTATCTATTATCATTTGAATAAAATGACAGATGCATTTGCACTACATATCCTCTTCCATACAAATCTTTGTTTTCATCTCTTTGTATTTCAACCACACTTAACTTCCAAAAAATGAATGAGCAGTCAATTATGACGATAGTCTGGATTTTATTTTGAAAATTCTATTTCTATTGTCAAAGTCAGTGATCATTCTTATCCCTTAAATTGCTAAAATTGTTGAAGCAATAAAGAGATAGCTCCTATTAAGAGAAGTTAAAATCGCATGAAATGAGAAAGAAGTGAAGCTCTTGTATCCATTGTGTTGTTCTTGTTCAATAAATGTTCTTCAATAAAAGTATTTACATTTGAGATGTGAAATGGCCGTCTTTGATCTATCCTTCGTACATGAGTAAAATTATCCATTTGCCACCCCTATTGAGCCTATCATGCTTTTTTTTTTCAAAACAAACCTACCAAGGATCACCCTTCACATTGAGGGGCAAATTTTGCAAAAGAAGAACCTGTTGACAAATGAAGAAATTCAGGTCATGAGTCATGAAAAATCTCAAGAGAAAATACCCTTTGATGTTTGAGTCCTCTTGTTAAAAAAAAAAAAAGAGGATGGGTGAAAATGAAAAGTTGTAAAAAAAAAGAAAAAGAAAAATGGAAGAAGAAGAGAAAATGATGAAAATAAAAATCAATTAAGGCAAAGCAGCAAGCATGCTTTGCATGATGATAAATGATCCTTTGGTTTTTGACCCTTAAAGAAACAAAATTTGAGCCTGATTATATCCATTTTTTTTCATAACCCATCACCAGAGCCTACATTACATGCCTTAAAAGTCAATTTTGATCAAATGTGAATACTTGAAATTGGAGAATCATGCATTGAACTTGGACATACTTATGATGCCATCAAGAAACAACAAGATTGTGATTAGTTTGTTGGGAATATTAGTGATGTTGAAAAAAAATAAAGATAATGAATGAGGAAATGAAAAAAAGAAAGAAAAGACAAAAAAAGAAAAAAAAGAAGGAAAAAAGAAAAAAAGGATAAAAGGGGGAGGCTCAAATTGAAAACCTGAAAGGGCGGTTTGAGTCAAAAGAACGATAACTTAGTTGAAGATTTGGGAAGATGGTTTGACATAAAGAGAACCAGCATCATTTGAGAATCTCATGGTGTAGGGGGCAACTCAATTTGATCGAGAATGTCAATTGAATAGATTTTTCAAAGAATCCTGACTAGTTTGTCAAAATTGTCTAATTTTTTCATTGAGAACCTATCGTTGTCATTTGCTTTAAATTATCCAGTTTCTTAATTGAGAACCTATCATTGTTATCCACTCTGAATTGCCCAATTTCTTATTGTACTTTATTAAGTTTGTTCCTACTTTTCTTTATTCTCCCAAGCTTTCTAATGTTCATACTTTCCCAAAATGGATTGAGGGAATTGGTGACTGAACTGCATTTGTCATGGAATTGGAATGATAATAAATAAATGACAATTATACATAAAAATCTTTGGCATTACTTTGGAAAAGATTCTAAAGATGACAAAGGGCCATATACAAAAAGAGAGCAAGAGTGTTGAATGTAGCTGACATACGTGCTTCTACGAACGAGATGGAAAATAAAGAAGAGAATCTTTGTGAGAAGAAGAAACGATCCTAATGAAGAAAGCCATGGATTTTCGGCACCGAAAAAAGAGAGAAATTTTGAGAAAAAGGAGACTTCTGTCATTTAGGCATTCATATCATTCTAAAAGACACATGCATCATGGTTTTTAACTATTACATTGGGGCATATTTCAAGAAAGCATTTGCATTATCATCATTGTGATAGACTTTTTTAAAGGGCATGCATTTTGCATTTGCATCATTGAAAAAGTAAAAGAAAAAAAGAAGAAAATGAATGAATAAAGAATGCAATGGGGTTAGTTGTTCCTTAAAGAGTAAGAAAATCTTTCTAAAAAAATGGTGCAGTCATGACAAGAGTTTAAGTCTAATGTTGCTGGCATCGTTGTGTGGTTTTAAGTCGGTGAAATTAGCGTATGAGTAAATGAGATTTAGTTGGTTTCATGGTGAGATTGATGCATGATAAGATTATACCTTAAATCTTCTGGATGCAACCTACAAAACCAATGAACGCTTAAGATGGGAAACTCCAAGTCAAGATGGGAAATTCTAAAGATGCGAAACTCTTAGGATATGAATGTTTGAGTCAAGATGCGAAACTCTTAGAATGTGAATCTTTAGTCAAGATGTGAATCTCTTAGAATACAAATCTTCCAGCTAAGATGTAAATCTCTTAGAATGCGAATCTTTGAATCAAGATGCGAAACTCTTAGAATGTGAACTTTTAAGTCAAGATGAGAAACTCTTAGAATGTGAATCTTCCAGTCATGATGTGAATCTTACATTTAAGATGTGAGTTTCTTAGAATGCGAATCTTTGAGTCAAAATGTGAAACTCTTGAGATGTGAATCCCTGAGTCAAGATGGGAAACTCTTAGGATGTGAATCTCCAAGTCAATATGAGAAACTCTTAGAATGTGAACTTTCAAGTCAAGATGTGAAACTCAATCTGAATCTTCAAGTTTAGATGTGAATCTCTTAGGATGAAATCTTCGAGCTTTTCTAAATGCGAATCTCAAAATTTTTGTGAATCATTGAATATTTTCTTTGTTCCAAAAATGTGAATTTCTCTAAAAAAACAAAAATTTCTCTTGTCGAATTCATTTTTCTAAAATGGATCGAGCCTTGGTAGGAAGTCAAGGTATTATATTTCAAAATTGAATTCATTTTTTCAAGGTGGATTGAGCCTTGGTAGGGAGTCAAGGTATCATGTGTTTCAAAATTGAAATCACATTTTTGAAGTGGATCGAGCTTTGGTAGGGAGTCAAGGTATTATGTTTTAAAGTCGAATTCACTTTTTCAAAGTGGATCGAGCCTTGGTAGGGAGTCAAGGTATTGTGTTTCAAAATCGAATTCACTTTTTCAAAGGGGATCGAGCCTTGGTAGGGAGTCAAGGTATTATGTTTTAGTGTCGAATTCACTTTATGTTTTAGAGTCGAATTCACTTTTTCAAGGTGGATCGAGCCTTGGTAGGGAGTCAAGGTATCATGTGTTTCAAAATCGAATTCACTTTTTCAAAGTGGATCGAGCCTTGGTAGGGAGTCAAGGTATTGTGTTTTAAAGTCAAATTCACTTTTTCAAGGTGGATCGAGCCTTGGTAGGGAGTCAAGGTATCATGTGTTTCAAAATCGAATTCAGCTTTTCAAAGTGGATCAAGTCTTAATAGGGAGTCAAGGTATCATGTGTTTCAAAATCGAATTCACTTTTTCAAAGTGGATCGAGCCTTGGTAGGGAGTCAGGTATTGTGTTTTAAAGTCGAATTCACTTTTTCAAGGTGGATCGAGCCTTGGTAGGGAGTCAAGGTATCATGTGTTTCAAAATCGAATTCAGCTTTTCAAGGTGGATCGAGCCTTGGTAGGGAGTCAAGGTATCATGTGTTTCAAAATCGAATTCACTTTTTCAGTGGATCGAGCCTTGGTAGGGAGTCAAGGTATTGTGTTTTAAAGTCTAATTCACT